>OX031068.1:29632295-30262044 GCA_943736015.1 Tridacna crocea
AGATTTAAAATACTTTTCTTTTTTGCAATTCATCAGACCTGTCCAATAATGATGGGTTTAAAATGCAGACTGCGGCAGAATTTGCTTTCTAAAACCATTTTTTTTTTCTGCGAAATTGTTCTCACACACAGTTTGTTTTGTCATGATTTTATAAATAAACCGAAGTCAAAAAACCGAAACAGGAAATAGATGTGGTTTATTCTTACATGACGAATATCAGCAAAGATTTGTTATATTAATTTGTCATGGTTGCACGTCATGTGCAACCATGACAAATTAATATAACAAATCTTTGGTGATATTTGCTCTACAAAATATAGGGTGTTTTTTTACTAAGCAAATAAATCTAAGAAGGAGAAAAAATATGAAGAATATCGTTAAAAAAGAGAAGGAAGACCAGCAGACAAGATCATGCGACTTGAAAACCCGGGAAGAAGGTCAAGTGTCCGCCATGTAAAGCAGGTTTCTACGCGGCGGCCTTTTTACTTGTTTATTTACATTTACCAAATTATATTGAAATTAAAAGCCAATAAACTACTAGTATTTGAAAACATTGATGCTGACCTCTCCTGGCTTCTTTTGTAAAGAAACCAACTTGTCGGATCATAGCTTCCCTATATCCCACATTGAACACTTTGAGGTAAGACCTGTGTAATGCACTTTCGGTGAACATGGAACAAAAATTCTTCTAATTTGTTGATAAATAAGGATAAATAAGGATTTATGCAGAAATAATATTTTTGCACATTTCTAACGGATCAGAAATTCCGTTTATGTCTATCTTGAAATTATTTTTGATACTTTTGTTAGTTTTCTGAAAAGGGAGGTAATTATCTCTTTTTGAATTGAGAATATAGCGGTTTTAGATTTATACATGATAATTCAAAGAAGGAAAAAATGGAAACAATGAATCGGTGAAAGTAGTTCAATAATACTCAATTTTAATTTTCGTTATTTTTGCAGGGTGATATTTTAGTGGAAATAGCTGCTTTCCATTACACAGGTCTTATCTTAACTGTTTTTCCAAGGACTTCCGGTGAGCCTTTGTGGCCTTCACTTACAGTCAATTTTGAAGAACCAAAATTTGTTGTTTATAGGAAAATTTTAAGTACATGTATATGATATGTTTTCTTTAAATGACAGTATTTATGTAAAAATAATACATATATAAGAAGTGCTATTAGAAAACAGGGTCTAATGCATCTGCGAAAAGTATCGACTCGGGTCAGCCTGCGCAGTCCGCGCAGGCTCACCCGAGTCGATACTTTTCGCAATCGGTTTCAGTTTTCAGGTATGTTCAAGGACCCGTCTATCTCATGTTTAAATCGGTTGACAAAAAGGTGGCTCTTACGGATCCATAATCATTTGGTAGCTTGCTTGGTAACACGCATTGCCCTGACGCATTAAGCCCCCTTTTGCTAGAGAATGGCTTATGTTAATTAGTCAAATTGGCTTGTATCAATTTTAACCTTTTATACAACTTCATGTAAAACAAAAAAAAAACCGCTCTGCCTATAAAACATACACACACGAGCAGTTCATCTGTACCAACATGATGAAATCTGACGAAACATTTGACATCTTTTTGACAAATTCTTTCCCGAGATTATAGAGTGAGAAAATATTACGGTACGGATCAAATCAAAGAGGAAAAAAATGAAAAATCAGTAAATTAACTTACTACGTAATTTGTGTCAACATCAGTTATCCGAGAAGGTTTTTTGGTCTATTCACTGTATCCATATATAAATACCAATAGAGGATTTTGAGCTAGACAACCCATCGCTAAGGCAAAACATCTCGAAATTCTGCATTGTATTTAAAACTGGTATTGATCGACTCGCATTCAACACATGGAAAAGGGGGGGGGGGGTTAGATGGCGTTTTTTTCTAGATCTGTCACTTTGCCCCAATGCCAAAGAATACGTTTGCTCTCCACTTCGGAGTAGCCGGAAACTCTGACTTATGACCCATTATCTTCCGCTAGATGGCATTCTACAAATACTTATCTATCTAATTTGCACATCCTGGGTACAGAACCGGACTACTTTTCAACGCGACAACCGTTAGCTTTAATTTCAAACTAAAATAAACATTTACTCAACAAAACGCGACCTTTTTTTTTCGGGGGGGGGGGGGGTTCGTTCTTACTTTGATCATTTCATACCCAGTTCTTAAAAATCAGTTTGGAAATGTAGAACCTAGTCTAACTACTATTTTCTTGATTTGCGGCACTATTGATGTTATGCATTAAAATTTTCTTGTAAATATCTTTTTACATTTCATTAATCCCAGATTTGGTCTCTTCACCTCTTCACTGCTTTGCCCAAAACTACTTGAACAGGGATCAAATACGGGACCTCCAGGGCAGGTGTGTATTAAAAATTCGCCAAAGCATTCTCGGTTTTATTCTTTTTTCCAGATTTGTTAATAACGAAACTTCTGATTGGCTAATCAAAGAATTTGACTATTAAATCAAGAATTTGACTTAAAATGTTCGGCAAAAAATGATATTTGAATACCGATCTTGGCTTAAAATTTAATATCTTCACTCAGACCTCAAGACAGAAGGAGTGGCTTTTTATTTAAAAATTGCAAATATTAATTATTTTCCTTTAAACCCTATGTTGTGGGTACTCATTACAATCGTCTCGATGAGACGATTTCAATGAGTACCCACAACATAGGGTTTTGATGAAAAGTAAGGACTTTAGAATACCATCACTCCATCTTATCTAGAGCCCTGTTCACTGTTTAGCCATTTTGGACGCTTTTCAAAAGAATATCGCAGAAATTCACGATGTGCAGGCCACAAACTAAAACCCAGTAATGAAAATTAATCGATGGCAATTCACTGAAGTTTAACCCTAATAGTGTATCGAACGCGACTCACTTACCTTTAGCGGACAGCGTAGATCAAGATCAGACTGCACAGAACGTGCAGTCTGATCTTGGATCTACACTGTCCGATTAGGAGATAATTTTCCTCCAAAAATATCTTTCAGACAGCAATATTACTAGTATTTTGTCTTTTTTTTATCGGCTTTAACGTTTCGTTTCTTTTATTTAGCAGGATAAAGGGTTGAGATAAAAATAGGGGGAAATAGAGAGCGAAGAATTAGGGGGAAAATTTTAAGATTTTATTAGTGAAAAAATTACAAACAAGGAAACTAGGAAAAAAATAGGAGACACCTTGGCAAGAATTTGACCGGAAAAGGAAACCGGAAAAAAAAATGAATGGGAGACACTTTTGAAAGGGTTTGGCGTTGACATGGACACAAAAATTGCCAAATAGACGTGAGTTATGCTCTGTGAAAAGGGGACTTAATGCATCTGCAAAAGGTATAGACCAAGATCAGCCTGCGCAGTCCGCGTAGGCTGACCTTGACCTATGCCTTTTGCAAGAGGTGAGTTCTCTGCATGTCAAAGGATAAGTATACCTCATGATTAAGTCTGTTCTTAAAAGTGGCCCTTTAAATTTTTGGAAGAAGATTTTACAAAAATACAGAAAAAGCAGGCTTACGTCATGGCCCGGTTTCCGTCGTGCTTCTGTGCGTCCGTGCGTCTGTCCGTCCGTGCTTGCATCCGTGTGCTAACTTCTATTTCATACATCTTCTTCTCTGAAACTACCCATCCAAATTTGATGAAACTTCACAGAAATTATCCTGCCATGGTACTCTTCAGAATTTCTTGAAAGAATTTGTTTCTTTCAAAATGTCTGGTTGGCAACAGAACTGAAAAAAAAAAAATGAAAATCTTCTTCTCTGAAACCACAAAGCCTAGGGCATTGAATTTGACATGTAGCTTTATCTAATGAACTTTTAATATTTTTCTTCATATTATATAGGCCTTGTTTTTGTTAGTCATTATTTTAGAACGCCCTCTTGGTCAGGGTCATGTACTCTTCAATTTGTGTGGTAAAGGTTTAAAAAGCCAGTGGAGCGATACAGGGCCATCATGGCCCTCTTGTTTTAAAACATACAAATCAGGAATTCGGAAAATAGGGTGTTCCACAGTCCTCTCGTCCCTCTTTCCTTTTTTTTCATCGATCCCTTTATTTCATAATCGTTTGCTCCTTTTCTCACTTCCTTACTGTATCTCTGCTTTCCTCCCTCTTCTGCCCTCTTTATACCTCATTCACTCTCTCATGCTCCCTCACTCCCCTAAATCAATCCCAATTTAGATCAACTCCATTACTGTTCATCTTCATTACATCTCTCCATCCGTCTCTCTCTCTCTATCTCTCTCTCTCTCTCTCTCTCTCTCTCTCTCTCTCTCTCTCGTTCCCTCTCTCGTCCTCCGGTTCTTTTCTCCTCTAGGAAAAAAAGTTCAGTCCAATTTTCACGTCTATTTTTGGCTACTCATTACTTAGATTCATACAGTGTGCGGACTTCAACATACAAAAAGACCCTAATGAATATGCAATTTCGCCCAAGAAAGAATCTGTTCTAAAATGACAGGAAATGTTAAAAAGAAGAAGAAGATAAAGGAGACTGTGACTGTTAGTCTTTAATCCTTCACCACCAACGAAATTTTGAACTGAAACAAACTGAAACTATTTGAAGGCGACAATTTCACGTGACATGTAACTCAAATGATGACTTCTGTCATTGATAGGTTAGAAAACATTGTGGAAAAAGGAGAAAATGCTGGTTACCAGCATTTTCTCCTTTTCCCACAATGTTTTCAAAGGGCCTCTATCTCAGAGTCGTTAAAACTACGGATTGTCTGGTGAAGGGTTAAGTTTATGCAACAAAAATAAGAGTTCGAACAATAGATACATAGGTCTCTGTCATCATCGTCGTTATCATCATCATCATCATCATCACTATTATCATCATCATCATCATCATCATCATCATCATCATCATCACTATTATCATCATCGTCATCTCCATTATGACCTTCATCCCATTTGTCTGTGTGGTATTGAAAGCCATTTTCAACATTTTTCAGGCATATCGCAGAGGATATTGCACGTATCTGTGCACTTTTTGCATTACCTTAACTCTTTACCACATGACAAAATTTTAGACTGGTTCAAATTGAAAGCATTTGCAGACGCCAAAATAAAGGTGACTGAAAAATTGAAATTTGTTCTGGGAAGGGTAGAAAACACTGTGGGAAAAGGAGAAAATGCTGGTTACCAGCATTTTCTCCTTTTCCTACAGTGTTTTCAAAAGGCTTCTCTCTCAGGGTCGTCAAAAGTAGGGACTGTGTGGTAATGGGTTAAGCAGTTTTTCCAAGCCAACGGCTACTTTCCTATAAAAAGAAAGTCGTCGAAATTATATTCTGCCACTTCCCATCAATAAAGCATGTGAACTATACTGCTAAATACGACGAATGCTCCGTGAAAGGAAAGTATAATGAATCTGCAAACAATATAGACTCAGGTCAGCTTACATCGCCTTCCCACCGACTTTTGCTTCTGGTATATTTTCTGCTAGTCCTTGGACCATTTTACCCCACGATTCAGTCGGCTGTTGGCCAAAATAAATTTTTATCGATCCCATTAACACGTATCTCTCTCTCTCTCTCTCTCTCTCTCTCTCTCTCTCTCTCTCTCACTTTCCCCCATCTCTGTCCACCTTTCTCTCTTCTCCTCAGCCTCTCTCTCTCTCTTTCTTTCCACCTACCTCTTTCTCTCTTTCTCTTTCTCTCTCTCTCTCTCTCTCTTTTCTCTCTCTCTCTCTCCCTCGCTTTCTCCCTCTCTCTTTCCATGCAACTCTCTCTCCTCCTCTGCCTCTCTCTCTCTCTTTCTCTCTTTCTCTCTCTTTTCTCTCAGTCTCTCTCTTTCTTTCTCTCTTTTTACCTCTCTCTTTTCCCATCTCCAGAGCATGGCTTCTACAAAATAACCAATCCGAACATTACGAGGTTGTCAATGGACGAAACTCAAGTCAATGTTCTTGTATATTTCAGGCTATATTTAGCTCAACGTCTCTACGATATTTTCCCCACAAAAAAATTTACAATATTGATCCCTTCCATCTTGTTTGCTAAGGTTTCCGAATTTCAGCACGAAATTCTTTCCTAGTTTCTCTCCTGCTATTGACAGAGCGAAATTTTATATTTGACCAAAGCTCTGTAAAAAGAGGGCTTAACCCCTTAACAAACAATCCGTACTTTTAACAACTTTTAACTGTTTACCACACAATCCCGACTTAACGACCCTGAGAAAGGATCCTATAGAAAAAAATGTGGGAAAAAGGAGAAAATGCTGGTAACCAGCATTTTCTCCTTTTTCCACAATATTTTCCAACCAAGGAAAGTCAGAAATCATCATGTTATTAATAAGATTTAATTTGTTGTCTGTAGATGCTGTGAGGTTCAGTCCGAAAATTTGTCGTTGGATATAGAGATAAGTAAGATCATTTTTGGATACATTGTGGAAAATAGATAAAAAAAACTTGAATACGTGTATATTATTCCTTTTCCTATAATGTTTTTACCTTTTCATCGGACGAATTTCAATTTTTTACTCGCGTTTATTCGACTACTATAGGGTTTTATGGATGCAAATTAAAAGGCTTTGGGAGTGTAAGGATGATTATTTTTCATTTTTTATAAAATTTCCGTTAAAAAGTCTTAAGGGTCACCTTTGACTTATTATCAAACAACAATATTTTAGGCCTGTCCAAATCGAAAGCATTTGCAGACGACAAAATATAAAAAAAGACTGAAAATTTGAAATTTGTTTTGTGAAGAATAGAAAACATTGTGGGAAAAGGAGAAAATGCTGGTTACCAGCATTTTCTCCTTTTCCTTCAATGTTTTCTAAAGGTTCCTTTTCAGGTGTCGTCAAAAGTAGGGCTTGTGTGGTAATGAGTTAAACGTTTTCGATCAAAAAGGCCCATTTAGAGAGAAGGGTCCCCCCTTTCCCAAACCAACGCCACTACCAAAATGGTACCATTAACACAAATTGCCAAATGACGCAAACGGCATTTAGCAGGGAAAACGAGGGCATTTCTGGTGAAAGTCGCGGACTCTTTATCGGTCTAACTAAATAACATTTACTTAGCTAAGCACATGTATAGATTTTTCTTCGGTTTTCTTTTACTCTATATTATTCCATGTTTTTGCAGTGAGAGGAAAAGACGTTTGAAAAGACATTCTAGTAAGAAGAGAAAATGCTTCTTTCCTGGATTTTCTCCTTTCTCACGTATTTTTAACCCGATTATCCGAAAGAGACAAATGCAATATTTTCAGCAATGATTAATTTGTCCACTTCAATTGCTTTGAATTTTGGCAAGTCTTAAGTTTTATCACGTGGTAAATGTTTAAGTGGGCATGTATTGAGGGGATTTTCGCTCTGAATTAAAAAAAAAAATGCTTATTAATACTCCTACTGCATTTTTGCCCTTGCAAGCAAACAAAGATACTGGATGTTTAACTTTATTGAAAACGTGGAATTGGGACGGTTAGATACGAGATGATCTTTATGTAATCAGTGCAAATACATCTCAAAGTGGATATGACGTCATAAGTATCTCTACATTTTTAACTACTATCAAGCAATATCTGCAAGTGACATCGTTGTTTGCGCACGTCATATTCTTCGAAAACCTGTCTGTTATGACGCATCACCCATCCCAAAATACCTGGTAATAGTACCGAAGCTATTAGCCTATTCCCCGAGCATGTAGGGGCTGTATTAACCCATTACCACACAATTCCTACTTTTGACGACCCTGAGATAGAAGCCTATAGAAAACATTGTGTGAAAGGGAAGAAATAATGGTAAACAGCATTTCCTCTTATTTCCACAAAGTTTTCTACTCTTCACAAAACAAGTTTCAATTCGTCAGTCACTTTTATTTTGTCATCTGCAAATGCTTTCGATTTGGACAAGCCTGAAATATTGTCGTTTGGTAATGACTTAATAATGGCCAATGCATAGGATACATGCCAGCAGATCATAGCTGAATGAATTCTACCATGTGGCGTTTTATTGAGTTAACGTTTATTTCATTTGGAAATTCAAAATAAAGGTTGTCGTTTTGAAAAATTAGCCCGCCTGTGTATCCAGAATACCCAGTGTACAAACTTAATAAAGATTCATTCATCTTTTCTAAGACTAGTACCAATTTTGCAGGAACATTTTCATAAAATCATAGCATTTTGCATGCGGTTTAATACGTGCTTGGAAAATTGTTTTTAGTTTTGGGATGTTTTGGAACGTTTCTCTTCCCTAATCATCCTCCATGTAGACTTTATGAACAAAGCGGTATGGCAAAAATGGTCAAAACTGCTGATTTAAAACTACAGCTATTTCTATGATTCTGAAGTTCATTGTTTATGTAATTTGCTTGCATAGAATTTAGATACGCACGTTATTTTCACATACTTAAATGACACAGACGCATCTGTTCACTGATCTAAGAGAAACTATTTTCTTGAAAACGAGAAGTGATTCGTCTTCACGAGACTTCAATGTGACGGTTGCCATATGAAGGTGAGATCTGAGGTCATAACCTTCTAAAATGCTAAAGTGGCCATATTTTACTGTAAGAAAATATCATTGAGGTTGCTGAATGCACTGCTTTTTTCCATTATGGCATTCTACAAATACACATCTATTTAATTTGGCATTCTGGGTATAGAAGCGGAGTACCGTAATTTTTCAAGACAACAACCGTTACCTTGAATTTCAAATGAAATAAGCGTTTACTCAACAAAATGCTACCTGGTGCCATTCATTCAGCTATGATCGGCTAGCATGTAACTTTTGCACCGACTATTTATCAAACAAGTCCCTACATACTGTGGCAATAAGCTAGTAGCTTTGGTATAAGCCCTTCTTTTCCCAGATATACGGGGATGGGTGATACGTCATGACATACAGGTCGAATCTTCGAAGAATATGACATGCGCAGACAACGCTGGTTTCTCACCCACTCCTTCTATTGTTATATTAAATGATAAAATAGACATTTGTGATTGGGTAATATTTGTATATCGTCGGTTTGCTTAAAAGATCTCTTAACTACAGCTTGTTTGAAGCTCTAGTTACGAGGTGTTTTTTTTAAGTAATTCAGTAAACCGACAATATGTTTATTCAGCGGGCTGCGACAGGCCTATGTTAGGGCAAGTTTACGCCATCTTTCTTTCTTTAACTCTTTACCAAACAATTCCTGTTTTTTACGACCCCGAGATAGAGGCTTTTTGAAAACATTGTGGGAAAAGGAGAAAATGCTGGTCACCAGCATTATCTCCTTTTCCCACAATTTTTTCTTCCATGCTGGAAGCGAATTTCATTTTTCGAGTAATGTTTATTTTGTCGTCCGTAAGTGCTTTCATTCTGAACTAGTATAAAGTTTTGTCGTTCGGTAAACGGTTAAATATATTTCTTGTTTCATTAGATATTTTTTCAAGCAGTGAAGCAGTGATAAACGGATAAACCACGGCACTTTGACTGATATTTTATTGAAAAGGTTTTTTTAGGTAATAGCGCCCATAATATTTCTAGTGCAGCATGGAATAAAATTAAAATATTATATTTCATGTTTCTATTTTTAAAAATGTTATGGGTAAAGAAATGTCGTAATTTAAGCTGGGGGATTGTTTCCCCGTTACAGTGAATATTTTCCTCCTGCCGAAAATCTGGAACTACTTTTTTTCAAAATATTGGATCACATTATCTCCCGCTAGATGGCATTCTATAAATACTCATCTATCTGATATGGGCATCCTGGGTACAGAACCGAATCACTTTCCTATGCGACAACCGTTACTCTGAATTTAAAACTAAAATAAAGGTTTACTCAATAAAACGCTACCTCGTGCAATTCACTCAGCTATTATCAGCAGTTCAGAGAAATCCGGAGCTAAAGCACGTCTCATTTCTCCTCAAACGTATTGATAAAAGCTATTTTCAACATTGCTACTTTATAGAGCGTAATATTATGGTCAGCCAGCTTTCGTGGCTAGTGATGCGTCATATAAGACAGTCGAATCTTCGAAGAATATGACATGCGCAGACAATGTATCGGATCATTGACTTGAGATCACTAGTTTTAAAAGTGGCATTCGTTGACATAATAATCAGAGGAAATATTTCATCAGCTTGTGGTTAATATGGGAAAATATTTGCCTCAAAAAGGAAAGGTCCGCGAAAATAACTCGTGCCTTAGGGCACTCGTTATTTTCGCATACCTTTCCCTTTTTTGGCAAATATTTCTCTTTATTTCATGCTTTCCGGTGGGATATCGAGAAATAGCAGTGAAAATATTTTTCGATCTTACACTGGTACCACCAGTGAAAATACGGATTTTCACGTTCTTGTTGCCTAGGTAAATTGCGCGTGCCTAACAACCAAATGGGAAATATGACGTCATATACCTTACATTTCTCGCGCTTGACGTCACGTTGCTATGCGGGAAGGGTACACCACGGGGAATGAGGAAAAGAATTGTACTGAATTTTGATAAAGCTCCTCCCAGAAAGGGTTAAAAGCATAAAATAAATAGAATATTTGTTTTTTTTCGGTGAAAGATCGAAATTTATTTCATCTCGTGAACACCATCGGTAATATTTTCACTCGTGGCTGCGCCACTCGTGAAAATATTACCAATGGTGTTCACTCGATGAAATAAATTTCGATCTTACACCGAAAAAAACAAATATCCTCTATATATTAACCACAAGCTGATGAAATAAACTCTATTTTCTTGATAGTTGATAAATACGGATTTATATAGATAATAATATTTTTGCACATTTTTAACCGAGCAGAAATTCCTTTGATGTCTATCCTGAAATTATTTGTTGACACCTTTGTTAGTTTCCAGGAAAGGGAGGTAATAATTATCTCCCTTTCGTAATGAGAATGTAGTGGTTTTTTGATGTATAAATAATAATTCTAAAAAGGGGAAAAAAAGGAAAAAGTGGCTCGGTTTAAGTACTACAATAATACTCATTTTTAATCACAGCAAATTTTGTAGGATATTATTATAGTGGGAATAGCTATTTTCTATTACGTGTCCACTACCTTAAACACCGAAAAAACAAAAACAAAACGAAACCAAAAAAATCCTAAAAAAAAAAACTGAAAGTTAATGAGATTCCAGCAGAAACTTGGCAAATCTAACAAAAATAGCCTGCGGAGATTTTCGTGTCTTAGGGTCATAGGAAGAGCGTTAACCCTTAGACTGATAGTCAAGACTAAATATACATTTGATGACATCACAGATCAGGATCAGACAGCAAAGAAGGTGGAATCTGATCTTTAAAATTTATTCTACGATCAGGAGGCATATTTCGCGAAAATGAGTTTGTTAAAACCGTTACACTTTCGCTGTAAAACTCACAGGAAGTGTCAGTTCTGTTTTCTCCGTATTTGAAGACTTAACTCTTTACCAAAATACAAAATTGGTCCAAATTGAAAGCATTTGCAGACGACTACATAAATTTGAATAAAAAATGAAATTTGATTTGGAAAGGGTTAGAAAAAATTGTGGGAAAAGGAGAAAATGCTGCTTAGTAGCATTTTCCCCTTTTCCCACGATGTTTTCAAAAGGCTTCTTCCTCAGGGTCGTTAAAAGTCGGGATTGCGTGGTAAAGAGTTAACACTTTTCCTGCCAAAGGGAGAGCAAATTTGTCTATTTGACACAAAGTACAATTATACTGTGGATAAAAATAAAATGATAAGTATGTTATAAATGTTAAGTTTCCAATAGCAGACAGTGTCGATCTAAGATAAGACTGCACGCCCCGTGCAGTCTGATCTTGATCTACGCCGTCCGCGAAGGGTATGTTCGACGCCGATGGTCGTCAGAGTTAACTGTCGTTTGCCTAATGCGACACCGTAACTACTGAAGGTGACAGGAATTCCATATGGAAGTATTTAACCTTTACCTCATATATTTGTGGACACCATCTTGTGTGCTAGTATTTGATTTTTTGTTTCGTTAAAAATATAGGGGCATAATGGGTGTTTATTTTGCATTTCATTTCCACAGGGTCATAGAGAGAGAGAGAGAGAGAAAAAGAGAGAGAGAGAGAGAGACGGGGGGATAGCTGTCCCTCTCTTCCTCTGTCTGTTAACTCTGTCTTTCTTTCCCCTCTCTCTCTCTCTCTCTCTCTCTCTCTCTCTCTCCTTCAATATACATTTATGTCTGTCTATTCTCCTACTTCTCATCGGATTGTTATCTGTCTGTCGTTGCCTCGCCCCTCCATTCCCTATTCCTCCCCTCTCTCTCTCTCTCTCTCTCTCTCTCTCTCTCTCTCTATTTGTCAGTATATCTATCTTTCTCGCCATCCTTTTCTTCCCAACCTAACTTTCCCTTCTCAGGCATGTCCATCTGATTTAAATGTCACACCTATTCCAGTGAGGTTAAACCGCTCCAAAAGGATTCAGATTTTGTAAATGAGGCGAGGGAATCAAATAAATACGTTATATGGAAGTGTAAACAGCTTTCAGTCTCAAGGGACTGTAGTATCAAAGCTATATAACCCTTTTTTTGCCATTTAACTCTTTACCAAACAATAAAATTTTAGACCTGTCCAAAATGAAAGCAGTTGCAGACAAGAAAATAAACGTGACTCAAAAATTGAAATGTGTTTCCAGCAGGGTAGAAAACATTGTGGGAAAAGGAGAAAATGCTGGTTACCAGCATTTTCTCCTTTTCCCACAATGTTTTCAAAAGGCTTCTACCTTAGGATCGTAAAAACCTGGGATTGTTCGGTAAAAGGTTCAATAACTCTAAGCTACTTTCTAGAATAAAAGTCTTATTTAATGCTTTCTTTTGTTTATTGTTTCAAATAACGGTGAGGACGGTGTGGATCCAAGATCAGACAGCACAGACCGCGCAGTCTGATCTTAATCTACGCTGTCCTCGAAAGTGTATTCTGTTAGTCTTTGAAAGCAAAGGGTTAGTGCCGACTTGTTTCTTTCTGATGTGTTGTATTTAACAGTTTCCGAGATTTTATGTATTCACAACATGGCACTTTTTGTATCAGCTTTTGCTGTGTCCACTATATAGTGTGGCGCCGTATGAGCGGCGGCACTATATTTTTATTCGGTTGTGAAAAATACCTATGGAGGCAGCCATTTTGTATTTTCGGCTTCAAGTCATTTCTTAACTAGGTCATTTCGTACCTGGGCCATTTCGAACAATTTTGGTCATTTCGTATCCACCTATACTTTTTAATTTGGTCATTTCGTACTAACTTCGATCATTTCCTACCCACATTGGTCATTAAATTTTCATACCCCATTTTTAATATCAATTTGTTAATTTGGAACCTAGTTTTTAATACTATTTTCTAGTGTTATTTCTCGAATAACAACTGCTTTTGTATACGTAGCTCCAATTGAAATTATGTTAAATTTCGCCGAAGAATGGCTATGAATGTGTCTTTCCATTTCTTTTTAATTTATGGTGCATTCTAAGGATTGTTTACGACTCCTCAGTTCATTTCTTGTCTAGTTCTGCATTAATTTAATTGGGTCGATTTGGAATGCTGTAATGTGCCTTCTTTCAGAAACAACTGATTTGCGGCGCCATTGATGTTATGCATCAAAATTTTCTTGTATAAGTTTTGATTGATGGGTGATAAACCTTCTTGTCTGTCCTGTTTATCTGTCTGTCCGTCCATTCGGTCGTCCATCCTCGCGGTTGATCGCCCATTACTCTGCTCTCTCTCTCTCTCTCTCTCTCTCTCTCTCTCTCTCTCTAACACATTCTATGTTTGTCTCTCTGCCTGTTTGTCTGTCTGTCTGTCTATCTCTTTGTCTATCTCTCTTTCTTTCTATCTCTCTTCTATTTCTGTCAGTCCCTCTCTCTTCCTGTCAGTCTCTCTTTCTGGCTATCGGTCTACCTGTCTGTCCGTCCGTCCCTCTCTCTGTCTCTCTGTGTCTCTGTCTCTGCCTCCCTCCCTCCCCTCTCTCTCTCTCTCTCTCTCTCTCTCTCTCTCTCTCTCTCTCTCTCTCGATTGCCTGCCTTCTGTCCGTGTGTCCTTCCGTCTTTCTGTCTCTGTCTCTGCCTCCCCCCCCCTCTCTCTCTCTCTCTCTCTCTCTCTCTCTCTCTCTTTCACTCTCTGTATCAATTTCCCCAGTAATTAAGTTTGATTAATACAAACATTAGATTATATAATGTTACATCAATGTACAAGATCAAACGTACAGTCAACATTTATCTGTACTACAAATACAGTATCAATTACCAAAGAGCCTTTATACAAATTAAAACGACTATAGTGTAATGCAAATCAAATATCACGTACCAAACTGCCTCCGAGACCGAAAAAAAAAACAAATGTGACCCATCATGCAAAAAGGGACCTTCTGGAATCTGCGAAAAGTGTCAACCCTGGTCAGACTGCGCAATTTGCGCAGTCTGACCAGGGTTGACATTTTTCGCTGTGATGACATTTTCTGTATGAAAAATGGTCATTGTACCTTGTTATACAATCAATTTTCGAATTATCAGCTTAAACTGACCTGCAATGTCGTTGATTTGTTTTCATCTAATTGATATACAGAATTCCCAGTTGGTCCCTTTTTTTGCGTGATGGTTCACAAATGGTTAGCAACCTGCGAAAAGGGGCATTCAGACATTTGCGTAAAGTGCGAAAGTGCGGTCTTGGATTAGCCTGTGCGGACTACGCAAGCTGATCTGAAACGATACCTTACGCAAATGTTCTAATGCCCCTTTTTGCGTATTGAAAGCCAAATGTGATCTATGATCTTTGAAAAGGGGAATAAATGCAATAGTTACTGTAAAAAAAATATCATTCCATGTCAGCCTTTACAGTCTGCACAGGTTGACATGTGGTCAAAACTTTATGATTTCTAGTTATTTTTTTGCGCGTGAAATATTTCTAAAACCCTTATTCTGCAAGATAAAACAAAAAGTTCAAGCCGTTATGGCCTACCACGCCAAAAGGGGCATTAGTGAGACGTATCGTCTCGTATCAGCCTGCCAGCCCCCCCCCCCCCCCTCCCCAAGGCTAATTCCGAAACGAAACTTTCCGTTTTCATGTAATCCTTTTTGCACAAGTCTGTTGAGGCATAAATTTTGATGTAATCGTAAAGTGCCGTCTCAGATTAGCCTGTGCGGACTGCGCAGGCTAATCCGATACGACACTTTACGCAAATGTCCGAATGCCCCTTTTCGCCTGTTGCAAAGCAAAAACCAAAACTTTCATATTCCAGAGGTAAAGGTATCTCTTTATCGGATAGTGTAGATCAAAGATCAGACTGCACGTTCTGTGCAGTCTGATCTTGATCTACGCTGTCCAAAAAAGGTCAGTGCGTCATCTTATCAGCCAACGGGTTAGACGAAAATAGCTTTCGGCGCCATTTGGATTGTGAAATAGATGAATATAGATGTCGAACCGTGTACATCACGCAAAACAATTGTGACAAAAATAACTCTGTTCAGCCTGTATGGCTACTATTCATTAGCTATTTGAAATCATTTAGCCAGCGAACCCGTGATTATACAGCACAAATGGAGTACACTTTAGAAAACACTGCGGGAAAAGGAGGAAATGCTGTCAAACAGCATTTTCTCCTTTTCCCACAATGTTTTTTATTTTTCTTTTATAAGACATAAGTCTCAACTTCTGAGCCCAATTTATTTTATCTCCAGCAAATATTTTTTTCAATAAAGACTAGCCTAAAATTTTCTCGTAGGTCGAGGAGGTTACGTAGGTGTATGACATACTCGTATATTGCTTTATTTGTTGTTTTATACCAATAAGAATCATTTCAGCGATTCGAAGTCTACAGCATGGTTTCATTTTTTGGACCATGTGGTAAAAGTACACATTAACTCTTTAACAAACGACAGAATTTTAGACCGGTCCAAACTGAAAGGACTTGCAGACGACAACATGAATATAAGTCAAAAATTTCGGCGGGGTAGAAAACATTGTGGGAAAAGAAGAAAATGCTGGTTAGCAGCATTTTCTCCTTTACCCACAATGTTTTCAAAAGCCTTACCATCTTAGGGTCGTAAAAACCAGGGATTGTTCGGTAAAGAGTTAATTTCTAACGCGTGGGTGACACACGCAGTTACTCCGTATAACGCCAAGCCCCAGTAGCTCAGTTGTACCTAGTCTGCAGGAACTGAGAACAGGTAGTCGTGGGTTCGATTCCTGGCTGGGTCAATTTCTTTTCGAGGATAGATGATTGTCAGCATGACAGAATTTATTCCTCTCCCATCACTGAAGATGGTTATGTGGAAAAGTAGCCAGTGGCATAGAAAGAATATTATACGAAGTACTGGTAAAAGAGGCTACAGGAAATCTTCGACAGGTGTACCGGCCGCTGCGATATAATTGAAATATGAGTAATGTCGAAACAGGCGCTAAACACAAGACAATCAATTATTCAATCAAAATTACGTCAAACTCTGTGAAATTGAACAAATGAGTAGCTGAAATACAAATCGCATCTGGCGGAATTTGAACCCATGGTGAATAAATATTCTCGTTTTTCGAGGTTTAAAAGCCTATAACCACTATAACCACATATCTCCCTAATAGTACGGTCGCAAATCAGTAAATGCCGCCTGCCAATGTGGTAACTGCTAGTTTTCACTCAAATTCGGCCTTGGCAGTCCATTGACAGCTTGGTGGAAGGCACAATCGGGAGGCGGCAGGCGGTATTTTAGACGCCGCCAGGGTGTCGCTGAAGTTTTAAGAAAAAGTTCAAATTCTGTCTGCCACCGGCCGAATTTTTCCAATTGTGCCTGTCGTCAGGGCGCCGGGCGGGCGCATTTCGTAGTCGCGCGGTGGCTATCAAGCGGTAGACGGGCTGCAGCGCGACTTTTACTCGGTCGTCACGGGGTTCGAGGGCCTTCAATCTTCGGCCGGCGATCGGTAGTAACTAACTACCACTATCTAGCATCTGGCCTGCTACCGTTATGCTACCGACACGCCACAATGCGATTTCAAAATATCGGCCGGCGGTAGGAAAAATATATATAGTTCCTACCGATCGCCGGCCGAAGATTGAAGGCCCTAGAACCCCGTGACGACCGAATAAAAGTCGCGCTGCAGCCCGTCTGTTGCTTGATAACCACCGCGCGACTACGAAATGCGCCCGCCCGGCGTCCTGACGACAGACACAATAGGCAAAAAACGGCCAGTTGCAGACAGAATTTTAACCTTTTCTTGAAACTTTAGCGGCGTCCTGGCGAAGTCTAAAATGCTGCCTGCCGCCTGCCGATTGTGCCTTCCACCGAGCTGCCATTGAGCTGCCAAGGCCGAATTTGAGTGAAAACTGGCAGCTACCACGCCGGCAGACGGCTTTTACTGATTTGTGACCGTACTATTGAGAAACTGCCTGGTGCCGCCCGGAAACCGCCAGGCGTCCTTTCACAGGCAGTTATTTATGACCACTCTCACCGATTTGTAAAAAAACGGCCGACGGCATGTAATCTCAAGAATCCACTGATGTCTAAAAATCGGAAGACGGCACAATAGTGTAACACAGCTGTTAGGTATTGTATTTAAATCGAGACGAAGCAATGCATGAAGGAGTGGTCTCCCGTAACCTTATTATCCAAATGCAGCTTAGCATTACCTGGAAGGTGAGTTACCTGTATATGTTGATGTTGCACATAACGTCTTAACCCTTTACACCATAAGGCATTTTTATGATATTTCTAATTGACCCTGAATAAGAGCAAGGATGAAGCCCTTTTTCATATGTATAGGACACCTTTTGATAGCATAGAAAACATTGTGACAAAAGGTGAAATTGCTCGTCACGAGCAATTTCACCTTTTGCCACAATGTTTTCCAAAGGCTCCTACATGCAATTTGTAGAAACAAGTATCTATGGAGTAAAGGGTTAAAATATTGGGTAAACTACTTTCCTGATTAAAAAAATGGCTGACAATATATTTTCCATACAAGTACTGGTCCAAAATTTTCGTTACAAGTATGGTCCGTTCTAGTTTTCCAACATACTAGCAATAATTGTCATACATAATACCATGATCACATCAGCTTGTTCTGTAAGCACCATTCGTAAAACTAGATTTATACATAATTCTGGCGGGGAAAACTTAACAGTTAAGAAGCATATCAGAAGATTTGTATTTGTGTATGTACAGAAGTGTATCACGATACAAAAAAAAAAAAAACTCTGAGAATAATCTTCATTAGACAAATATTTTCGTGTGTACCGGCTTTCAGACAAAAATAGTCCATAAGAATAGAAAACGGTCGGCCTGGAGAAGACACAGTATTACTGGTAAAAGCAATTAGAGCTGCCGCGATTCATAATCCATGTAGCAATTTTCAGAGTAAACAATAGATAAAATAATTGTTATGAAAACAAACATACATGAGGTTTACAAATACATCCTTGACCCAATATCCACAGAATTATCTTATCTTTTGATGTTGTTCTGATTCGCGGACGAATTTAAGATAAGTGATTCGTCTCATTGATGGACGATTCAGGGTTAATTGTTGGTGGTTTGAGTCATGCTCTCACAAAAGGGGGTTTAGTCTCTCTCTCTCCTTCTCTCTCTCTGTGATGCATTGTACCAAGCGGGTCATTACGCGATTATGGATAAAAAATAAAAATATGTGACCCATCACGCAAAAAGCCTTCTGGGAATTGCGAAAACTGTCAACCCTGTGCGAATTGTGCAGGCTGACCAGGGATGACACTTTTCGTTTTAATGACATTTTCTGTATGAAAAGTGGTCATTGTACCGTGTTATACCATCATTTTTGAATTATCAACTTAAACTGACCTGCACTATCGTTGATCTGTTTTCATCTAATCTGTTGATCTGTTTTCATCTATATACGCGTGATGGGTTTTCTGATTTTCTTTGGCATTTTTGCCTTTGGGTACGGTGTAAGACTACAACCATATGGCTGTGTTCTAATAAAACCTTAACCAAACGATCCTATAAAGTTTATTTAAAACATTCTGGGGAAAGGAGAAAATGCTGGCAACCATATTTATCAACTATTCTATTTTGCATTCTTAGCGTAGATCTAAAATGTTCTTGATCTTTAGAGAGGCTCTTATACTCATTTTCAGCCAGTTTTAACACATTTTGTTCTCATTTTATCAAAATATAGACATTCTTATATCTTTGTGCCAAATATTGCGCCTGACAGTTGCATGGCTGCTTAGATTACGGTCGATAGAAAATGCATTTTACTGACTGGCGGCCATCAATGTAACCAGAATCGTCGTTTCCGGTTTTTGAAGCGAAGATTTTTTGATATCCGTTATACACTCGGGTAGATTCGTATGATGATTATACAATCGGTCACATGACTCTATGTGACCATCGCCCTGCATATACTGAAGAAAACGACTAAAAATGTAGTCTCGATTTTCAACGAAGGTCGCGGCCTATATGCAAGTTTCACTCTATCCGACTCTAGGCAGAAACCAATGATTTTCCGTGTCGCACCGCCATTGTTTACAGTTTCGATCGTGAACAAGTTCTCTTCTGACCAATGTTCGGTTTCTAACACAAACCTCCGTGTGTGTGTGTGTTTTTTTTTTTTAGGTACACTATATAAGTCAGTAATTTGTCTTTGTGTACCCATTCGTCTGATTTCTGTATCATTCTAATTTTATTGAAATTTAACAGCGTTCCTGCTCGCAAGCTGTAGACGGGTATCTTTAAGTAAACCAAATTTTAAAATGCTTCAGCAAGCTGTAGACGGGTATCTTTAAGTAAACCAAATTTTAAAATGCTTCAGCAAGCTGTAGACGGGTATCTTTAAGTAAACCAAATTTTAAAATGCTTCAGCAAATATGTAGTTCTATCAGACCCCCCCCCCCCCCCTTTGGCTGCTAAGCGTGACTTACTGACCTTTTGCGGACAGTGCAGATCAAGATCAGACTGCACAGAACGTGCATTATTCCCCAAAACATAACTCCGAAATAGCAATGTTTAAGTATTAAACTTTCGAAATGAAAATTCATTTTAGATATAGAGCAAGATAAAAGTTAAACCAAAATAGGGATAAAAGATGTCATTTAGAATGTATGATACGGACCCCAATTTTAGATTTACTCTATCGAAAAAAAGCTTTCACTTCGCATTGATGGATAAACGGTAAAAGCGAAGAGTTATTTTATTTTTTCCTAGAATGTGTGAGAAAAAAAATCTGATTAAGTTGGGCCCAATTTTTTTGCGTTCTCATTTAAATAATTCTCACCGAATTGGACTTCATTTGACTGTATAGATCGTCGTAAATGAATGACGGGTGCCTCGAAGGTTGAGGAAAGTTCGGGGGAAAATTGCCTAACTTATTTCAGATAAGGCCTCCATTCGCTGATGAAAGTTTTTTTTTTTACAATGCTAATGGATCGATTCTATCGATCTAGTGTTTTTTCCCATATTTTTAACTCTCTCTCTCTCTCTCTCTCTCTCTCTCTCTCTCTCTCTCTTTGTTGTCTTCTTTCTTTATATCACCATTTTTTTCGATTTAATCCATTACCACAGAATCCCTACTTTTGACAACCCTGAGAGAGAGCCATTTAGAAAACATTGTGGGAAAAGGAGAAAATGCTGGTAACCAGCATTTTCTCCTTTTCCCACAATATTTTCTACCCTTCTCAAAATAAATTTTAAATTTTCAGTCACTTTTAATTTGTCGTCTGCAAATAGTTTCGACTTGGACAAGCCAAAAAGTTAGTCGTTTGGTAATGAGCTAGGCCGAAGTCGAAAGCTGGTAATAAGCTAGTTCACCTTACCGGCATTTTCTCCTTTTCCCACAATGTTTTCAAAAGGCTTCTTCCCCAGGGGCGTTAAAAGTTGTCATTGCGTGGTAAAGCATTAACGATAAATAGATCGATTCTAGCGAACTACTTTCTTCCGTTGTATTTTCCTCTCTAATCGTCTCTATACGTAGTACACCTACAAACGGCAGCGTTGATTTTCTCGATAATAAACTAATGTACTTTTTACCCTGACCTTTTGACCTTCTATGATTATCATATCTGGTAGCGGCACTGTCAGGAGAAACCCTTCTTGTGTCACTTCACGTGTTTTTTTTTTTTCTTTGCCATTTTGAATACGAGTGAAATTGACAATCTGAAACCCATTTCCACGCAATCCCTACTTCTAACGACCCTGAGAGAGAAGCCTTTGGAAAACGTTGGCAACCAACATTTACTCCTTTTCCCACAATCTTTTCTACTCTTCACAAAACAAATTTCGAAAATTCAGTCACGCTTATTTTGTCGTCTGCAAATTCTTTCGATTTGGACAAGCCTGAAATACTGCCGTTTGGTAATGAGTTAAAGCTTCAAGCACCGCTTAATGGCAAACTTTTGGCTTTTCAGTCTCTTGCTTTCAAAAGTAAGTCCATAGTTCTTCAACAAATGCACTAAAACATGTCAACCGATTGCGTTTTTCACTCAATCTCTACAAACACAGGCACCCTAGTATTTGTCCTCTTAAAAACACCTGGTTCAGTATTCACCAATCATTCATAAGAACATTCTTTGCCTTAGATTTTCTGACGGTGAACGTAACAGAACTTCTGATTGGCTAAACCAAATGGTTTAGCCAATCAGAAGTTCTGTTACTTTCACATTGACAAAGTTTTGAAGAATAGAATTAAAAATGTTCTTTACAATGGTTGGTGAATACAGACCCTGTTTACGGCCCTGTTTCCAGTGACACAAAATATAAAATCAAAATATACATAGTAAAGAAATATTATCAGCAACGTTTGCTATGCTATGTATAAGTATGTTTATATTTTACTTTAATGAATTTGCATGACTTTAATTAGCCTAGCCCACAGGTTTCCAAATCAATGACTGTTTTTTATACCAACATAATTTTATGCTAAGTTTTATAACTATAATTCATAAAACATCAAACATTTAGCAGTACGCTACAAGCGTTGCTAAATTATCTTTCACTGAGTACACATCTAAGTGGTTAACCATTGCCTGAATTCGAAGCAAATTAAATTTATATACCACCAAGCTCTCTCAGCTGCAGATGCATAAAACGGTGCAACGAAAGTACCTCTGCAAAATTTCACATGTGACTACTTTTGACAACTATGACCCCTGAGGCAATCTCGCAGTGGTGAGAAACCTTTACAATCATTTCGGCATGACTAACTTTATCGCTCAAAAACTTCCACGGTGGTCTCTCAATTCTTTACCAAACGACAATATTTTAGATTTGTCAAAACTGAGACCATTTTCAGAGGGCAAAATGAACTTGACTCAAAAATTAAAACTTGACTTTCGAAGAATAGAAAACATTATGGGTAAAAGAAAAAAAATCTGGTTACCAGCATTGCTCTGGATTGAAAGCATTGGCAGACGACATATCAAATGTGGCCCAGAAACAGAGGATCTGATATGAGGGTTTATGTATTATCATTTTTATCAAACGAGTTTACTAAAAAGACTAAATTGTACAACGAGAGCCTTAGCGAGCGTCAAATACATTTTAGTCAACGAGTTTGATAAACTGAAATCTGTCTTTGGAAGGGTAGAAGACATTACTGAAAGATTAGAAAATGCTGATTGTCGGTATGTTCTGTTCACAAAAATGTTTTCAGAAGTCCCTCTCCTTCCCTTAAGGTAACTATAACGCAGAATAAAGTAGTAGCAAGTTAAACCCACGAAACGATCTTTGTGGTATTTGTCGAAGAGAATACCACTATTAGTTCAATATTGAATTTTAAAGACCTCTTATCGTATTGGGTGCAAAGCCGAAGGAAATGAACCCAAATATTTTTTTCTCAGGTAAATGAGTTACTAAGATATGTAAATGGAAATAGCAGGTCAAAACACACTTGGTGAGGTCATTAATTGAGAAAATACTTTTTTTTATCGAAAATAGCTTAACTCGATCATAACCTTCTCTTGGCGCAATGATACAAAATTTCTCTGCCGATTGCTTTGCCGTAGGTTTTTGCGTTCCAAATCGAGTTCGCCCCACGGCTTGTTCATCTCATGATTGCGGGCTGCTCCATTTGATTTGGCATCAATATTTATAGATCGAAATAATTGATTGTATAATGTTGGGAATGAAAACGACAAAAAGATATTTCAACATCATAGGTTTCAGGCACAAACTTAATTTTATTCGATATATTTACATGATTTCTCTCGATCAATCATACATCCTACTTTCAGGGGAGATTACTCCTGAGTCCTCCTAATGATCTAAGGAAGACTACCAATATGTTGATAATCCTAACTTTGTCATGAGAACTATTCATTTGCTTAGTAGGTTAACTTTCAAACAACTATTTGAACAATACTTCTCTCTCTCTCTCTCTCTCTCTCTCTCTCTCTCTTTCATATTATTATTTTCACATAATGTCTTCCTTGTCAAATACCACTTCAGCGTTCTCAACGCTTTGATTTATGACGATATTTGGTTCCCGAATTTTTTGGATTGTTTGTGATTATAAACGCATGAAACACACAAACCAACCCGAACACATGTCGAGTTAAGCACTATATTTCGCCATTTCGCTGGAAGATGATTTTATTATATCTACCACATATACACATGGAAAGTTTTTCATGATTTACATGTTTAATAACATCAAGAAATGCTGCGAAAGATAGTTTAAATCAATAGATTTGTGGTAATAGCTCGTTTTACTCCCTGAGAAACTGTTCTACTCTGCGTCCGATATAAATGTCACAGAACTATTTTCTTAATATGTATGTGGCCTGCACAATTCAAAATGAATTACAGCGGTAAATCAAAGCGATGAGAACGCTGAAGTGATATTTGTCAAGGAAACCCATCGTGTGGAATTAATATTTTGAAAGAAAAAGAGACATATTGTTCAAATACTGGCTTAAAAGTCAACCCAGTAAGCAAATGAATACCTTATCGGTTGAAGAAAGAGTACTCATGTACCTTAAAACTATAATTTTGAAATATCTTTAGCCTTTTAGATTTAATTTCCAATATTACACTATAAATATTCATGAGCAATCAAATGGAGTAGCGCGCAATTATAGGACGAACAAGCCATGGAACGAATTGGTTTTGGAACGAAAAAGCCCAGGGTCAGATGGCAAATTAGTATCATTGCTCCAAATGAGCGAGAGAAGCCTTTTTCAATCAAAAATAAGTATCTCAACGATCGATGGCTTAGCCCCATGTATTTTAAAATGCCATTTCAAATTACATACCTGAGTGCCACCGAAAACCTCATTTGACTGAGAAAAAATGAGTTTAACCGGGTTTATTTCCTTCGGCTTTGCACAAAATAAGATACATGATAATTAAAATTCAATTTTGAACTCATAGTGGTATGTTCTTCGACAAATTCCACAAAAAAGGTACACAAACGGCAAATATAGGCTAGGTAAAAGGTGATAAATGCCATTTAACACCGAAAAGGGGCTTTCGGACATTTGCGTGAAGTGTCGTCTCGGATTAGCCTGTACATTACGTGTACACTAGAATTTATTCTTCAGTAGATTTGTGCAAAACAGAAAATTAGATAAAAACGTAAATTGTCGTTCTGCATTAGCCTGTGCGGATTGCGCAGGGTGATCCGGTACGACGCTTTGAGCAAAGGTCGGAATGTGCCTTTTCTCGTGTTACAGGCCATACTTCAGTACATACATGAGCAAAAAAAAATCCTCTTTCACCCATTACCACACAATCCCTACCTTTGACGACCCTGAGAAAGAAGCATTGTAAGAAAAGAAGAAAATGCTGGTGACCAGCATTTTCTCCTTCTCCCACGCTGATTTTAGCCCTTTCAAAATCAAATTTCAATTTTTGATTCACATTTATTTTGTTCAATCTGGACCAGTCTAAAATATTGTTGTTTCGGAAAGAGATAAACTAATGTCTTTCTTCACTATAAGAAAAGAAAAACACACTGAGAAACTTCTGAGTGCAGCTAAAACAACAGCCTGAGAAAATTTCAATTTACATAAATTTCGACAACTTTCTCAAACTGCTTTTCGACAGACACATTAATTTTTTCACCGTTTACAAATGAGTACATTAAAATCTTATGGGTTTTGTAACGCAGAAATTCGTCGCATTTTGTCTGAAGATTACTAAAACCATATAAACACTTATCCTGCTAAAACTTGTTGGAAAAAGGCGAAAATATGTAGATGACCTTATCAAGGGCGACTTAACCCATTACCACACAATCCCTACTTTTTACGCCCCTGATAAAGAAGTCTGTAGAAAATATTGTGGGAAAAGAAGAAAATGCTGGTAACCAGCATTTTCTTCTTTTCCTACAATGTTTTCTACCCTTCACAAAATAAATTCAAATTTTCAGTCACTTTTATTTTGTCGTCTGCAAATGCTTTCGATTTGGACAAACCTAAAATCTTGTCGTTTGGTAATGAGTTAAGTGATTTAGTTCTTTCTTTGAAAGGGTAGAAAACATTGGGAGAAAATGCTAGTTAAAAGCGCTATCTACTTTTGAGTCACATGCATTTTGTTGTCTGCAATGCTTCCAATTTGGACTAAAGAAAGAAAATACTGCAGGAAGGAGGAAATGATGGTTTTCCTACAATGTTTTCTGGAGGCTTCATTCTCAGGGTCATGAAAACTAGGGGCTGTTGGGGAAAGAGATAGTGTATTACGGAGATGCCGAACTAAATCTCATTTTGCCAAAGCACTAATCAAATGTTTTCTGTCATATGCGTTTATCATAGTGACAAAATTCTTATCGGTATATAACATTTAGAAGAGTGTATTAAAGCCATTTCAGGGCAGATATGGGCTTTTTCTATTCCTGCTTTGAACTTTTGTATTCTTGCTGTGAGATTTTGTATTCCTACTACGAGCTTTTGTATTCCTGCTACGAGCTTTTGTATTCCTGCTACGAGATTATGTATTCCTACTACGAGCTTTAGTATTCCTGCTTTGAGCTTTTATATTCTTGCTACGACCTTTTGTATTCCTGCTATTTGAGCTTTTGTATTCCTACCATGAGTTTTTGTATTCCTGCTATGAGCCTTTGTATATTAAAGCTCAAAGCAGGAATACAAAGGCTGAACCTCGACGGCACTTTATGCCCGAATGCCCCTTTTTTGTGTATTGCATGCCAAATATTATAGTGTTTACTTGTTCCATGCAATCTCTTCTTTTGTCGCCATGATGTCTTGTTTCTAACCTCAATGTCTTCCTATTCTTTAATGTTTTCCCTTTTTACCATTGTACTAAATCCAGACGCTTTATCACATTATCACACACTCCGGAGTTTCAACAACTCTATGGACATTGATTGCGCATGTCATATTCTCTGAAGATTCGACCTGTCTCCTATGACGCATCACCCATCTCCGTATACCTGGGAAAAGTAGGGCATATACCAAAGCTGTTAGCCTATTACCCAAGCATGTAGAAGCTGTTTCGATAAATGGCCAGTGCATAAGTTACATGCTAGCCGACCACAGCTAAATGAATGGTTCCAGGTAGCGTTGTATTAAGCAAGTGTTTATTTTATTCAAAATTCAAAGTAACGGTTGTTGTTCTGAAAAGTTACTCCGCTTCTGTACCCAGACTTTCCAAATTAGCTAGATGTGTATTTGTAGAATGCCATCTAGCGGGAGATAATGCTGTATGGAAAATGGTTTTGAAACAAATTGTGGGAAAAAGAAAAAAAATGTTTCTTACAATTCAAAAACAATGGGTCTGATTTATTATATATTGTTTCATGCCATTTTCAGTGTTATTTCAGCGTATTGCGGCTGCCAGTGCATTACACATGCATTCCTGGAGTTACTCTGCCTAAGCCACTGTCTGCTTTCCCATATAACCATCGTCGAAGCAATGATCAGCGGTTATAGAGAGGAATAAATCTTTTCTCACGACTATCATCAATCCTCGAAAAATGCTTGAAATTCCAACCTATGACCCCCTGATCACAAGTCAGGATCCTGTGCGCTACCAAGTGCACTACCAAGCTGGACTGTCTGCATCACTGTGTCTAACAAGGAAGCCGACAGGGTAAATACAAGACTGGAGTACTCATTCTGTGCCTTCTAATCTGTACCTTCACTGTCTGCTAAAAAATGATTTGTCTTAATCCTTTACCAAATAATCCCTGCATTTTACGACCCCGAGATAGAAGCCCTTTGAAAACATTGAGGGAAAAGGAGAAAATGCTGGTCACCAGCATTTTCTCCTTTTCCCACAATGTTTTATACCCTACTGCAAACAAATTTCAATTTCTAAGCTTTTTTTTTTTTTTTTTTTTGTCGTCTGCAAGTGCTTTCAATTTGGACCGGTCTAAGATTTTTTTGTCGTTTGGTAAAGGGTTAATCTCTATGTAATTCTACACTTAGTGCTCCGAGGTTTAAAGGCTCACCAGCTTCCAAATGTAAACAAATCAGGAATAAAATTACAGATGAGTCTAATTCATATGCATCTAATTTTGTTATCATTATCATGTACCTGATAATGTGTTATAATGCAATCTCTTAAATGCCCGATTGCTGACAGAAAAAACATGTTTTGTAAAGCTTAAACAAGAATTGGGTAACGTTTGCTCTAGTTATATTTTTTTTCTAGTAGAGTTTTTTCTCTGCCAGAAACTGGCACTTTGTCATAATGAAAAGTAGCATATTATAAGACACGCAAGAGTATCCATACTTTTAAATGGCATGAATTATCGTTGTCCGATTTTAAATCTTTACCAAACGACGAAATTTATAATGGAAAGCATTTGCAGATGACAAAATTACCATAATTCAAATAATAATATTTGTTCAAGGGAGGGTAGAAAACCATTGGGGAAAAGAAGAAAATGCTGGTTACCAGCATTTTCTTCTTTTCCCACAATGTTTTCAAATGGCTTCTTTTTCAGGGTCGTGAAAACCAGGTATTGTTTTGGAAAGGGTTAATTCTGCAATTGTTCAGTTTGGGTCCATACCTTACCGTGGGACGAGCCTGAAAGATCTTCACACTTATCGAAGGGAAGTAACTCAGTAGACAACTATAGTCGCTACCTACCTTAGCCAAAAACGACAACACAAACTTGATATTTGTCAGAAATCGCATACAGGATTGTGTCCCTTTGTATTTCAGTCTAGTCTCGGTTGACTTTCGCCATGCATCCCGTGGGCTTGTTAAACGCAACTCAATGCTCTTTTGCATGCAATGTAGATCAAGATCAGACTACACAGATCGTGCAGTTTGATCTGTGGCTTGCTACACGCGAAAGGGGCTTTAGGACATTTGCGTAAAATGTAGTCTCTGATCAGCCTGCGCAGTCCGCGAAGGCTAATTCGAGACGGCAATTTACGACCACGTTAGATTTTGTGTTACATTAAACTTGTGCGAAACAGAAAATTACATGAAAACGGAAAGTATCATTTCAATTTATCCTGCACAGACTGTGTCGGCTGATCCCAGATGACACTTTGCACAAATATGCGAACGCCCCTTTTCGCGTAATGCAGTTCATATGATACTTTTGAAGCCACTGTTATAAAAAAGAATAGAGATCTTAAAAGGCATGGTGGAAAAATAATAAAATGCACATAACTAGAATCTTCTCCTTTTCACGCAATGTATTCTAACAAACCACAGACAGATTTCATCGTCTGCATGATATGTAAATTGGCGTCTGCAAACGTTTTCAATTAAGGACAATATTAAGTTGTATTTTTTGTTTCATTTTTAACAAATTCTGATTCAAAGCATAACATCCCAAAATGTCCCTTTAAAGGTTATGATATTTGATGAATTTATCATTTTTCTACAGTACATACATGAGCAAAAAAAAAATCTCCATTTGATTGCTCATTTTTCTACAGCATTATTGACTTTTTTTCCCTGCCAGACCTGCATATCAAAACTGGCCTCAAATTTCAAAGTATACATTGGATTCGAAGTGAAGATTCTTATTTCACGCAAATCTAATTCTTGTAAAATCTCGAAGGGAAATAAATCAGCTTAACTCTTTACCAAACGACACTAAGCTCGTCCAAATTGAAAGCATTTGCAGACGACAAAATAAAAGTGACTGAAAATCTAAAATTTGTTTTGTGAAGGGTACAAAACATTGTGAGAAAAAGAGAAAATGCTGGTTACCAGCATTTTCTCCTTTTCCCACAATGTATTTAAGGGCTTCTTTCTCAGGGTCGTCAAAAGTAGGGATTTTGTGGTAATGGCTGAAAGGCTGTGATACATGTATTTCATGACATTTTCGTCATCATCATTATTAACTTTTTTTTTCTGCCAAACCTACATATCAAAACTGACTTCGAATTTTAAAAATAGAGCACTTGAAGTGAAAATTCTTATTTCACGCAAATCAAATTCTTCTAAAATCTCAAAGGGAAATACATCAGCTTAAATAAATAAGGCATTTTAAGTCGTACGAGCCGTATATCAGTCTGGCACGTTATTAGCAGAGGATTTGGAAAACTTTGAAGTGTTCTGGAGGTCTTCGGCAAAATTTTAGATCCCTGAGGCTACTGAGTGTGGTCATTAATGCGCTTTTGTTGACAGTGTATATAGCAAGATCTGACTGCAAAGGACGGAGAGAGAGAGAAAATGCTGGTAACGAGCATTTTCTCCTTTTCCCACAATATTTTCTACCCTGCTAGAAACAAATTTCAAGTTTTGAGTTACATTTATTTTGTCGTCTGCAAGTGCTTTCAATTTGGACCAGTCCAAGATTTTGTTGTGTGGTAAAGAGTTAACAGAATTATCATTTTCAGTTCTAAGAGAAACTATATCCTCAATTCAAAGAAGTAATAGAGGTATGAGCGGAAACTTTTTAGACAGGCATTTAACTCTTTACCAAACGACAAAATTTTAGATGGGTCCAATTGAAAGCACTTGCAGACGACAAAATAAAGACAAGCCAAAAATTGAAATTTGTTTCCAAAAGGGTAAAAGTGTTTAGAGTTACTAAATCACTATAAGTTCTCAATAATCTAACGATAAAAAAAAAAATACCGAGTTGAACGGATGTTTCAGGGGAGGAAAAACCTTAAGATAGGGTCCCTTAATACTTCTAGTGCAGCATGGTATAAATTTTTTTGACAGTTGACAAGCACAGATTTATACAGATATAAACTTTTGCACATTTTTAACCGACCAGAAATTCCTTTAATGTCTATCTTTAAATTATTTGTTGATAATTTTGGAAGTTCCCAGAAAAGGAAGGTAATTTTCATCTCTGTAATGAGAATTTATTGGTTTAGATTTATAAATGATAATTCCAGGAAGGACAAAAATGAAAATGTGACTCGGTGAAAGAAGTTCAGTAATACTCATTTTTAATCTTAGAAATTTTTATAGGATAATATTTTAGTGGAAGTAGCTGTTTTCTATTACGGATCCACTTCTTTAAATTCTATTTCCTTTCGATTTCTGTTGATGTCGCTGTTTTTGTTGTTGTTTCCATCGATCTTGTGGCTGTAATTGCTGTTGTTTTTGTAACACTTAAATTGCTAGATAATTTGAATAGAAATTCCCAGTGAATACTAACAAAAAGATTTATTGCCATTTAAACGTTTTATTGACATAGAAAAGACAGTGTATATCCGAGATCAGACTGCACGATGTTTGCGGTCTGATCTTGACTGTACACTGTCCGCAAAAGCTTAGTGAGTCACCCTAAGTAGTTAAACACTTTACACGCGTACACAATTTTAGATTTAGCCAAACTGAAAGCAGTTGCAATCGACAAACTAAATATGACTTAAACGGTGGGGTTTGCCTTTTGCGCGGAGAAACTGTTTTGTTTAAAGGAGAGATAGCTATTTGCTCCTGTTTGTCAGAATATTTCCAATAGAACGCCTTCTAACGGTTTTTTTAAAACTCCAGATCATCCGGTAAATGGTTAACTCTTAACCAAATGGCATAATTTTAGAATGGTCCAAATTAAAAGCATTTCCAGACGACAACATAAATGGCACTCTGAAAATGAACTTTTTTGGGAAGGGTAAAAAACATTGTGGGAAAAGGATAAAATGCTGGTGACCAGCATTTTCTCCTTTTCCCAAAATGTTTTCAAAAGGCCTCCTTCTAGGAAAGGACAATATGTTGGTTACCAGCATTTTTTTTTTTTTTGCTTTTACTAAAATGTTTTCAAAATCTTTCCTTCTCGGAATCGTTCAGCCCTTTACCAAACAATCCCTTTTTTCTACAACCCTAAGATAGATGGCCTTTGAAAGCATAATGAGAAAAGGAGAAAATGTTGGTAACCAGCATTTTTTTTTTTCCTTTTCCCAAAATGTTTTCTACCCTGCTAAAAACAAATTTCAATTTCTGATTTACGTTCATTTTGTCGTCTGCGAGTGCCTTTAATTCAGACCAGTCTAAATTTTGTTGCATGGTAAAGAGTTTACACAGGATTACGAGGTAAAGGGTGGAGAGTCAAAATCACTCTCAAGAAACCATGCAGAATCGACATTAATTGAATGAGTTGGATTTTCAAATTACTCATAAAATATGATTAATCGGCCATAAAATGGCTTTCCTTGACACGGAAAGCAACCAAAAGGAAATTATTTTATTTTCCCCGAGTGATCCGTCCCACTTTGAAAATCCTTACAGGCGATTTGTAAATATATCAGATGAAAGTACTGACAGTACCGATAGACTAGAAAATGCAGTATAAAGATGAAACGTTCTTTGTCTTATTCTTCAAGGTTTTCTGACAGTGAAAGTGACAGAACTTCTGATTGGCTAAACCATTTGGTTTAGCCAATCAGAAGTTCTGTTACTTTCACTGTCAGAAAACCTTGAAGAATAAGACAAAGGACGTTCTTTAAGAATGGTTGGTGAATACAGACCCTGGTTGGTACATACAAGATCGAAGAGAAAAGTTCAAACCCGGTAATAAAGTCTTTTTCGGTTCCTTCCGGTCAATTTCTGTTCGAACTAATCAATAACCCTCTCAACCGCAAAACCCTCATAAACGACGTTCCACATCTTCGCGAGCCAAGGTTACGATCACTACGTAGATCTTACCTTGGCTGATTGAGCCCGATTTCGAGATTCATGTGATGTACCCTCTATTGGATGCTGGTTATTACCCCCCCCCCCCCTTTTTACATCATGTTTCTGAAAGCCAATGAAATATCGATTTACAAACGGCATACGAAAACACTTGAAGCGATAAGCAGAAATCCACGTACGTTTCAGGTAGCGACCTTATTCTATTTTATCAAAGATGAAATGCTACCCGCGAGTTCATTCGTTGCAGTTAGAGCTGGCTGCATCCAATGAAAGAGCGTATTGGGGGAATGTAAAAGTCAAGCTTGATTCGCCAGGGGTAGAGTAGCGTAATGAATCGTCATCCTTGGCTTGCGAAGATGACGTTCCAAGGACAATACGTATTTCAATTCGATGATAAATACCAGGGCACTTCGATTTAAAAAGGTGTGTTTACTCCATGTATATGAACCGTGCTCTGACAAAAAGGTATTTGGTGTATTGTACAAGCAAGTCATCAAATATTTACTTATCCAGAAAAATCATGCTGAATCATGAGGTAGACTGATTCTCTGAATGTAGAAAATTGACCAATAACAAGAAGTTTCGACTCAGGTCAACCTACACGGATTGTGCAGGATGATATCGGGCTCATATATAAAACAGGATTATTCTGGAAAAACAAACCAAAAGTAAGAATGCACGTTTGAACCATACGTCTCTCTCTCTCTCTCTCTCTCTCTCTCTCTCTCTCTCTCTCTCTCTCTCTCTCTCTCTCTCTCAGTGACAAAAAGCAGAAGCCAGCAGACACTAGGTTAGAATTGTCTTCAGTTTAAACCAAGATTTAGAATATAGTGAATTCCACAAGTGACATGGCAGATAAACTTTATAAGTGTTGTTTGCACTTAATATTGACGGTAATGTTTAATACATCAAATTCCCTACTTTTGACGACCCTGAGAAGGAAGTCTTTGGAAAACATTGTGGGAAAAGGAGAAAATGCTGGTGACCAGCATTGTCTTTTTTTCCCACAATGCTTTTTTTTACTTTTCTCAAAACAAATTTCAAACTTTGGGTCATTTTTATTTTGTCGTCTGCAAATGCTTTCGATTTGGACAAGTCTGAAATATTGTCCTTTGGTAAACAGTTACGACAATAACACTTACCTTTTTTTGCAGACGGCATAGATCAACATCAAACTCCACAGAACGTGAACTCTGATGTTTGATCTATGGCGTCACCTTCTTTAGTCAACACTGTATCATAAAAAAAAAACCATTTTTGAGTTCAACAGATAATAGGCTATTCAGTCGCTGGAAGAGAAGGAGTGTCTTTATCGTCGGTTACTTCAAAAACCTCGTGACTACAGATTGAAACAAGCTCTAGATACGAGGTTTTTTATTTTCAAGTAAACCGACGATATCTATTTTGCGCTGACGAATTTTAAGTTGATCACCATAGCAATAGCACGATAAAATACATGTTAAAGCAGGCAACATGTATGCCAAAAGCACCCACGCCATCATTCCCTTAAGCTATCCAAACTTGAATTCCCTAGCTGCTTCTTGAGGTTTTCTCTTTCACTGGATGATCGTCATTTTCCCCATCCGAAGTCTATCAGTCCAATAAATAGACATTAAACTGGACAGTAACAAACACAATTTAATTGTTTGTTCGCCCGCAGTGTTCTCCAAGGAATTCTAACTGTTGCCAATATGTCATCTTGCATTGGATTAACTTCTTGATATACGTCTAACTGTGTATATTTTACACTACGCTGAAATAAAATGAACACCGTTTGTTTAATCTCGTTTCCAATGGGATTCGTTATCGTAAAAAACCAAACACGGAATGTGTTAAACGGACTGTTTTTGACCTTGATAGAATTTTGTTCTTTTTATGAAGAAATGTAGTTAATGGCTAGAAAGGCTACTTATTTATAAGTATCTCTTTTACATGTGTCGACTTTGGTTTTGAAAGTTTTGCAATTTTCTTTTTTAATTCGAACTTCTTTATGAACGTCGTATGCGCATGTCATATTCTTCGATGATTCGACCCTCCTGCTATGACGCATCACTCATCCCCGTATACATGGGAAAGGCAGGGCTTATACCGAGGCTATTAGCCTATTACCCAAGCATGTAGGGGGCTGTTTTAATAAATGGCCTGTGCATAGTTTACGTGTACATGCTAGCCAACTATAACTGAACGAAACGCACCAGGTAGTGTTTTATTGGGTACGCGTTTATTTCATCTTGAAGTTCAAAGTAACTTTTGACGTTTTGAAAAGCAGTTCGTTTATGTATCCAGAATGCCCAGATTAGATAGATGTGTATTTGTAGAATGCCATCTAGCGGGAGATAATGTCTTTATGAATAGTTTGGCAAACCTACCCTAATTTAACTTAATGTTACAGACAGGTCATCCATACTACTGGATGGAGACCTTATATATATGTGTAGTTTGAGCTTTTTACTCACCGAGCACAAACAGAAAGAAGAGTCGAACTCGGGATAAGGGTAAAATAAAGACTGGTATCTGTTCGTTACAAAGAACACTAGCACCTTAAACATTGGAAACTTGCAAAACAAATAATATAGAATGGTCCATGTAATGCACAGAATATCTAACAGCAAACGTTTTGATACAGATCAGCATGTGCGGACCGCGCCAGCTGACCCGGTCGATACTTTTTCCAGAGTATGGCTAATGCTTTTCGTCGGTTACAGATACAGCTAACGTTATGTAAAGTTATGTGTCTTGTATATTCAAATGGCTCAAATGTAATGTCTGAGTACCGGGCTTCATATGGAATCAAAGCTTCACTAAGGTAACACTAGACAACATGAGCGTCGGCACTATATTTTTATTCGCTATTGAAAAACACCTATGGAGGCAGCTATATTGTTAACCTCGCTTCCAGCGATTTCGTAACTAGGTCTTTTCATTCCTTAGTTATTTCGTGCCCAAGTTTGCTTTTTGTTTTGTTTTGATCATTTTGTACTTACTTCGATAATTTCGTAACCACTTTGTTCATTTCATAACCTATTTTAATATCAATTCGGTAATTTAGGACATAGTTTTACTACAACTGCTTTTGTGCACATCTCAAATTGAAATTATGTTAAATTTCGCCGAAGAATGGCTATGATTGTGTGTTAACATTATAGGTTCTTTCTTTTTGAAATTTTAAGTTGCATTCTATACTGATTATCTAGGGGTTCTCAGTTAATTTCTCATCGAGTTCTTCATAAATTTGTATTGGTCATTTTTGGAATGATGTAACGTGCCTTATTTCAGAAACAAACTGATTTGCGGAGCCATTGATGTTACGCTTCAATATTTTCTTGTACTAAGTTTTGATATCGCCAAATAACTAATGACAGGCAGCCTGTTAGCTGTAACTAATGACAAATGCAAGTGTTAAGCAGTTCGGACAGTAACAGAAACCGACCAATTACGCATGATTGGATAACCGTTATTCACGGCGGCTTACGCCTTGTTCGGCCTGTCAGTCTGTATCAGATTAGCACTTCACTGCAAGTTTTCGAGAAATTAACAAGAATTTCTCCTCCCTCTTCAATCATTTCTAATTTATTTGTGGTCTGTGGAATCTCTTCTCTTTCGAGCCAAAAAAAAAAAAAAAGACTGTAGTTTCCTTGTCCCCCGGGATTTGTTTGCTTCTCTGAAATTTTTTTACTTTCAAAAATTTAGGAGTACGGTTGTGTTCCCAACTGCTCTGAATAAAATGTAATACTACTTCTAATTTTAGAAATGAACATAACATAAATGAACATAAATTTTGATTGGTTAAACCACTCTGTTAAGCTGTTCAGAAAATATTTTTCTTTAACCCTATTCCACACAACCCCGATTTCTAACACTTCTGTGAAAGAAGACTTTTAAAACAATTGTGGGAAAACGAGAAAATGCTGGTGATCAGCATTTTCTCCTTTTCTCACATTGTTTTCTTCCCTTCCTCAAACAAATTTCAATTCTTTAGTCACAGTTATTTTGTCGTCTGCAAATGCTTTCAATTTGGGCCTGTCTAAAATTTAGTCGTTTAGTAAAGAGTTTACCTATACTTTTTGCAATGATTGCTGAATGTGGTCTCAAAGTTTTTCATGAAACGGTGGCGATTTCAGCTGGAATTGAAATTATTTCCAGGATTTGATGATAGCAAATTTGACAACAGGAAACATTTCTCCCCGCTCACAACCGAACTGACTTTCGAAATACGTATCTGTGTTAAAGACATAGGCGTCTAAAGAGTTTTATGTGTGTAGTATGATAGCACGGAAACGTAGCAAAATATACAAATACCATTTGAAACTTTTGAACCAGATAAGTCTGCGTGGATTATGCAGTTGACCTAGGTCGATACTTTTTTATGCAGGTACATTTCATATCCTCTTCAAAGACTACGGCAGATAGCTGCTGCGCATCGACTTTTTTTTTATCGTGCATCTATTGTTTTACTATGGTAATACAGTACACTCTATATTCAATGTGCTATTTATAGTAACGATGTCAAGCAATGAAAATGTCGATGTGTGTGCTGTACTGATGGAGGTACAGGTGCCTGTGGTCATTCGAAAGCGATGATGCAGGCTTGTCTTGGGCTCATATTTACCAACCATTCTCATGAACATTCTCAGTCCTATTAGCCAAGATTTTCTACATTTGAAAAAAAACACAACATCTGATTGGCTAAAAAATTGGTTAAGCCAATCAGAATTTGCGCTACTTTCAAATGTAGAAAAAATCTGGAGAATAAGACTAAGAATGTTCTTTAGAATGGCTAGAGAATACGGACCAAAAATTCTGCAGGAGGGATACAGAACCAGTCTTTTCTGATCACAAGGTTAATACCTTATCCAGGGAGCCAGGGAGAAGATCGTACATTTGTTTAGAAGTGTTAGGGTCTAAAAAGTTTTCATTTTCCTAAAACTCCCCAGAGTATAGACGGGTGATGTATGTGAAAGAAGTAGTAATTTGATGTATAACCAATCTAGCGGAAGTTGTAACACAGCCAATCAATCGTCTGGGATATCGTCTTAAATTTTCCAGCCTTTTCTTTTCACGATCGGATATTCTTTACTTATTTTACGATCGAATATTCTTTACTTATTTTACAATTCGGCATTTTAACCTAGATTTTTTCCCACAAATCTGGAGTTTTCTCCGTTAGACGTGGATGCCTGAACATTTTGCCACACGTCAAAATTGTAGATTTCTTCAAATTGAGAGCATTTGCAGACGACAATGTAGGCGGGGCACAAATGATAGTACTTGTCTCCAAAAGGGTAGAAAACATTATGGAAAAAGGAAAAAATGCTGGTTACCAGCATTCTCTGCTTTTCCCATTATGTTTCAAATGGTGTTTCCTAAGGATCGTTAGCACTCGAAATTTTTTGACAAGGGCTGAACCTTTTAACACACAGTATTGCTGTTTAAAAACCACGGCCAAAAAAAAGGGCTTTAGAAAACATTGGGGAAAAAGGAGAAACTGCCAGTATTAAGGAATCTCTTCTTTTGTTGCAGTTTTTCTGTACCCTCGAAAGACAGTTACGATCTTTTGAGCCATTAGGATTTTGTCGTCTGCAAATACCTTCAGTTTGAAGTAGTTAAGAATTTTATCGTTAGGCAATGACTAAACTGCTAAGCCCTTTCAAGCAGAAGGGTTTCCTTAATGTTGTTGATTTTGTTGCTGTCATATTTGACGTTGTCATTGTTGCTATTTTTCTTCATGTTGCTGTTGTTGGTGATGTTTTTGTTTAGTTTAAACATATTTTATTGCCAAATTGTATACATATTTTTGTATATAACAAAGACAGTAATCATCCAAATAAGGCAAAAGGGTCTGGCCACAAGTTCTCACAACTTAGCTTCGGCCATTCCCTTTTGTTTAACTTACACAGAATAAGGTCTTCAATAATACCAGAAATATTAAAAAGAAAACCATTCAATGAATAACTTTCGGGCTAGCATGTGGAGAAGACAGTGTCTTTCCGGTCATGAACTGAAACAACATGCATACAAATGAAAATTTGTTAAAGAAATAAGTCAATCAAAAGGAAAAAAGAAAAATATATAAGAAAAAAAACTGATGGAAGATGTTTTTGTTGTTATTGAAGATGATAATAATTACGACGAAAATGACGAAGACGATGAAAATGACAATGGTGGTGGTGGTGATGCTAATGATGAAGATGATGATGATGATGGTGCTATTGCTGCTGCTGCTGCTGATGATGATGATGATGATGATGATGGTTTACGAAAATGATAAAGAACAATCCAAATGCCATTAGTATATAGTGGATACATGTATATGTAGTAGTTGTTGTTAAGAAGCAGATGGTCCTTCTGGCTCTGTGTTTAAAAATTACCAAATGACAACATCCAAATGGAAAACATTTGCAGACGCAGCGCCCTGCAGACGACAAAGTAAATGTGACTGAAAATTTGAAATTTGTTTTGTGACGGGTAACAAACATTGTGGGAAAAGAAGAAAATGCTGGTTACCAGCATTTTCTCCTTTTCCCACAATGTTTTCTAAAGGCTTCTTTCTCAGGGCGTCAAAAGTAGGGATTGTGTGGTAATGAGTTAAACTTTACCAAACGACAACACTCAGACTTCTCCAAATTAAAGGCATTTACAGACGACAAAATAAATGTAATTCAAAGTTGGATTTTTTTTTTTTCTTTCTTTTTTTTTGAAAAGAGCGGAAAATATTGTGGGTAAAGGAGAAAATGCTGTTTACAAGCATTTACTCCTTTTCCAACAATATTTGCAAAAGTCTTTTTTTTTTCTTTCTTTTTTCTTTTTAAATCAAATAGTACTCAAATTCTCAGCTGTCTCTGCAAATGCTGTCAAAATGAACGAAACTATTTTTTTCTTGTCGTCTGGTTAAAAAAATGACGACATCTCAAAGAACGAGGAATTTCAAAACAATTTTGTGAACAATCGATACGATACGTCAAATTACTCAATTCGTTCCCTGCGATTATCGGTTCCAGGCCATCGCAAGACACAAAATTACAGTGATAAATTTCTTGACATCTAATAACTCAAACTGGGTGTTTCTGCAGTTTCTTTGCGGATTTGCCTTCGATTCAATTAAAGAAAAAAAAAAACCAATGATAAAAAAACTGCAGATAATAAACAATACATGGGATCTTCTTTCTATTTGTGCAGAGCCCCGATATCTCAGTCGGTAGCGTGCAGGACTTTAGAGTAGAGGGACGTGGGTACGATACCTGGCTCAGCCAGATCCTTTCTAGGAATGATGATAGTAATTGCGACAGAATTCATTCCTCTCTCACTGCTGATCGTTGTTTCGACAATGGTTATGTGGGAAAGCAGCCAATGACCTGGAAAGAAAATAGTGCTGTGAATTGGTAAAAGAGAATCCAGGAAAGCATCGATAGGTGCGCTGACCGGCCGTGACATAACTGAGATAATATTAAAAACGGTGTTAAACACCATGAATAAATCAATCAATCAATCAATCAATCAATTTCAAATAGTGATGAGCTTTTAACTAAACGTATCATGGGAAAACGAGGTTTAACCCATTACCAAACGACAATATTTTAGGCTTGTCCAAATCCAAAGCATTTGCAGACGACAAAATAAAAATGACTGAAAGTTTGAAATTTGTTTTGTGAAGGGTAGAAAACATTGTGGGAAAAGGAGAAAATGCTGGTAACCAGCATTTTCTCCTTTTTCCACAATGTTTTCTAAAGGCTTCTTTCTCAGGGGCGTCAAAAGTAGGAATTGTGTGGTAATGGCTTAACGCGTCTCTGTGATGAGTTATTCTAGGCAAGTAATCATTATTATTATGGAAAATCCATTTTGTACAACAGCTGACTGGATCATGAGGTAGAATGATCAGAGGATATGGAAAAATAGGTATCAAAAAGTATTGACCTATGTCAGCCTGCGCGTACTGCGCAGGCTGACATGGGTCAAAACTTTTTGCAGATGTAGTTAGACCCCTTTTTCACAGAGCATGACGCTTGATTCAATTATAGATTTGTCTCTTTTGAACAAATGTGCAGTTTACACATCAAATCCGTCCAAAACGATAAGACTTGTCAATGGTAGAATAGAAACGTTACGGGAATAGGAGAAAATGTAAGTTTTAACTAAGAATTATTGTAAAATAATGAAAATTAGGTTTAGTTTGGAGCACATACGAGTACAAGTTTCTTTTCTTACGAATATGAAAGTTCGCAACAAAAAAAATAGGTTTAGTTTGGAGCACATACGAGTACAAGTTTCTTTTCTTACGAATATAAAAGTTCGCAACAAAAAAAAAAAAGGTTTAGTTTGGAGCACATACGAGTACAAGTTTCTTTTCTTACGAAGATGAAAGTTTTCTGCAACAAATGCATGGCTAAAATACAAGCTGCGAACCCATGAATGACAAATATCCTCGTTTTTCGAGGTTTAAAAACGATAACCACTGAGCTAAAGAGATATCTCCCTACCGCATTTGTTAGGTATTGTATGTAATCCTTTCCCAAACAGCAAATTTTGGACTACACCAAACTGAAAACATTCTGCAGATGACAACTTAACAGTTGCTAAACAGATGGTTTTTCTATATGATAGGGTAGAAAACATTGTGGGAAAAGGAGAAAATGCTGGTGTCCAGCATTTTCTCCTTTTCCCACAATGTTTTCAAAAGACTTCTATTCCTGACCCGTAAAAACCAGGGTTTGTTTGGGAAAGGGTTAAACCTTGACGAAGCCATGCATGAAGGAGTTGTCTCCCGTAACACAAAGTATTATTGTAAAGTAACGAAAATTAGCACAACTTTAAAGCACTTACAAGATATATACAATACAATACAATATTTTATTTGCCATACATGTACATGTAAGCATATTAGCAAAACAACATGTAAATCATACAGAACGCATGGTGAAAGAGTATAATTTATGTACAGTGTCAAGAAGCCCTGTAGATACAGTAATGTTACAAATTGACTGTTTTTAAGTGCATTTTTTCTTTTTAATTTTGCATTATAGAGATACTTAGATATATCTAAAATATATTTTTTTAAAATTTTCTATCGTCATCAAATTTTCAAATTTAAATACAAGATACTTTCTTAAAATGCTTAGGGATCTGTGACGAATTCAACGAGATAAGACTAATTGATACATTGTTTGTTGAAAAGATTGTTCAATCCGTCAATTAATTGTCCATACGAATCATACGAATCAGCGTTGAAAATCAAATCTAAATTGATGATGGTTGTCTATACTCCCATTCTAATTAGCCCGCAACACTCGAAATGAAGCATTCGGACATTTTTGCTTAAAGTGTCGTCTCGGATCAGCCTGTGCAGTCCGCGCAGGCTAATATGAAACGACACACTCTTTCTTATTATATTTTTTTTCTGTTTTGCACAAGTCTATAGAAGTACAAAATCTAATGCAGTCGTAAAGTGTGGTCACGGATCAGCCTGTGGTGACTGCGCAGGCTGACCTAAGACAATACTATACGCATGGCCCTTTTCGCATGTTGCAAGCCAATTAGCCACAAGCCCATCCCTTTATAACCTTTCTAATTTCCCTTTAATTCAGTGATGGGGATCTCGATAACACTTTTATAGATGGAGACATTTCTCTGAGAAAAGGGGACTTAATGCTCTTCCGTATGGTAAGACATCAAGGAAGTCATCATTTTATTATGGATGAACAAAAAAGACATTTTGGTTAACATCAGACTTTATCATGAGGTAAACAGGTCCTTGGAAATACAGAAATTTATTGACTAATAGCAAAATGTTTCGGCCCAGGTCTTACTGCGCTGAGTGCGCATGGTGATCTGGGTCGATACTTTTTGCAAATGCATTAACCCCCTTTTAACAAAGCACGACTCACATACATACAATAATTTTGACATTGGCTTTGATCCGCCATTAAATATAATACCTTACTGGGTTTCCATAGAGTGCCGCATTAGTAACACGACCATGACGTGACGTCACAGCCGATGAAATGGCTTGTCTGTCGTGTTTTGAGATAAGAACAAATCCCTGGATGAAATTTTACTTTTCTTACATGGTTGTGGGAAGGCAGCTAATTACTTTGAAAAGTTTAAAGAACTATAGTTAGGCGCAGTTGCCTCTCTGACATCGCGTAAATTCAAATAATAACAGAATTTTAAAGCACACAAAAAGAAGTGGTTCCGAGCTCGACTCCGAAAGCGCAATCTAATGGTAAAGACCGGTATTCCAATCAGCCATCCAAAGGAAGCCTTGTTCTCAAATACCAGCATCTAAAGTGAGCTTTTGTAGAGTAGTTTATTCATTTACATCCAAAAGTATTAACCATGCAAGATAAGATATAAAAGAGGAAAAATTTAAAAAAAAATACTGTGAAAATATGATTAATTAATGCATGATAAAAATGTGTAATGGAATGATTCTGTAAAGGAAATAATATAAACTAAATATACAGTGACAGGTAGAAATGTTCTGAAAGGAAGAATAAGTTATGAGAGAAACAAAAAATCATGTTTGTGTAGAGTCCAGTCTCCTTAAGGAAGGCAATAATTGCCTCAGTACAAACAGAAAATCAAAGAGAACTCCCATAGTGTCAACACTGAAGTGTTTGGAATGAACACATGAAGATTCACACAGTCAAGAAAGATGTTTTAGAAGCAAGTGCTTCTACCTGCAAGCCATCCTACTAGCCTCGAGAGAGCCAGTAACTGGCTAAAATCTAAGCCAAAGTATCAGCCAGCCGCACATACACCCTTCCGCCAAAACCACTTGCCATGCCAGGCACTCTGCCAGCAAGACATCTTACCGGCAAATCGCGAGCAGGTAAGCCACCAAATAAGTCACCCTGCCAGCGAGCAGCGATTTACTCTCATTATTTCCCGCTAGATGGCATTCTACAAGTACATTTCTAATTTGGGCATTCTGGGTACAGAAGCGGACTACTTTTCTACGCGACAACCGTTCAAACTAAAATATACGTTAACTCAACAAAACGCTACCTGGTGCGATTCATACATCTATGACCAGCAGTGTAGAGAAATCTGAAGCTAAAACAGGCCTGATTTCTTTCTTAAACGTATTGATAAAAGCCATTTTCTTCATTGCTACTTTATAGCTCGTATAGCTTGTTGTCCCGACGTAAATCCGCGTGTTTTCACCCCCCCCCCCCAAAAAAAAAAAAAGATTATGGAAGGAAATCAATGAAGGCAATTTAAAAGCCCCGAATTGAGTCTGTGTTTTCGATCGTTCTTCTTTAATCACCTCGCAAGAATATGAAGGAGATATCTGTCTGATATTTCTAAGTTAATACAAATTGTGGCGCTTTCAGAAACACCGATTCTCCAATTTATTAACCAATTACTTTGAAAACATTGAGGCGAAAGGAGAAATTGCTCGTCACGAGCAATTTCTCTTTTTGCCTCAATATTTTCACATATATGTTGGTGTCGTTAAGCTCCACCCTTTTTTTTTTTAATATATACACAGAGATTTTTATTTCAGAGTACAATTCTGCGAAATTTGTTATAAGAGGGACTGGGGTAACTGACTGACATTTCTAAGCCAATAGATGTTTTCTCAGCTTTCAAGAGCTTATCTTTTTGCCTGAAAACTGACAGCTTTGTCAGTCCTTATCCTACTCCACGAAACTATAAACGTGAATGTGGACGCATGCTTCCGGAGATCATAGCCAAAGATCATTCTGCACATGGGTGCAATCTGGTCTTTATATTCGATCTCATTGTCTCTATCAATACATATAGTTTCGATAAACATTAGATTTATTTCCAAGTAAACGAAAACATCTTTTACGAAATAAATGTCTTTTTGAGAAGTAAATTGAATTCGGCTGGAAAAGTGTTAACTCCACGAAGCCTCTTCGAAGCCTGAAGCCAAATCTATTTGACATCTTAGTCGCTTAAATACGGATCCAAATATCTAGAATTTATTACCTTTCACTATGGCCTTTCTCACATAAAATCTGGCGGTGTAGGTCCATGATCAGACTGCACATTCTGTGCAGTCTCATCTTGGACCTTCACAGTCCGCAAAAGAAATATAAAGATACGCTAAGTAAATTAAGGGTTCGTCTTATCTTTATTTTTAGATTGAAATTGACGTGTCGTCATCGAGATAAACTGTGGCTGTCAAAGGCATCCATATCGCCCTTTAACCCTTTACTCCATAGATACTCATTTCTACGTACTGCTTGTGGGAGCCTTTGGAAAATATTGTGGCAAAAGGTGAAATTACTCGTCACCTTTTGCCACAAAGGTATCAAAAGGTATCATATACACATACGAATCGGTTTCATCCTTGTTGTTATTTAGGGTCAGTTAGATACCATAGAAATGCCTTATGGGGTAAAGGGTTAACTCATTCGCTACTATCTGAAAATGAATTTGACTTTTTTCGAGGTCAAAAAAAAAAGAAAAGATTTCTAACGCAGGTTTTAAGATGAATTTGGTCATTGGTTCCCATCGGGTATCGAACTGTGTAGATCCTAGATTGGAATGCAGGTTCTTTGTAGTCCGATCTTCATTTATGCCGCCTGTAAAAGCTATTCAAGTCACAAATAAGAGTTGAAGCAGTCAATGGCTTTACAAATATTTAACCCCTTTCCCAAACAAATCCCTGGTTTTTACGGGTCAGGAATAGAAGCCTTTTGAAAACATTGTGGGAAAAGGAGAAAATGCTGGTAACCAGCATTTTCTCCTTTTCCCACAATGTTTTCTCTCCTATGATATAGAAAAATCATCTTTTTAGCAACTATTAATTTGTCATCCGCAAAATGCTTTCAATTTGGTTTGGTCCAAAATTTGCCGTTTGGGAAAGGGTTAACGTGTAAATGTGACTGACAAGAGCTTTTAGGGAAGTGTTAAAACACGCAATCACAGTCATTATCACCTATTCTTTTAGGAACCAATGTTTAGTTTTCATTTCAAAACTTGAATTTGCGAAATTGGTTATGCTCTTTTTTTCTTTATACATTTTCCCTCTTCATTTGGAAGGGTTGATGTTTAATTTTGCTCAATGTTTTGAATTAGAGTATATTCATTTTTTCACGTACAGAGTAAACTTGACAAAAGGAGCCCTTGGCAAACATGTTCAGATGATATCAATCATACTGAGTGTGCAAAAAGCCCTAAATAGAAGTGCATAACATTTTTTTATATAAAGATTAAATCTTTATCAGACCACAAAATTAATGGCGCTTCCGTTATGAACACATTGGCAGACAACAATTCAAACAAGGCTCAAAAGGTGGAAATGTGATTCCAAACGATTTAAAAGAAAACAATATGCAAAAAAGGGCGAAATACTGGTTTAACAGTATATTCTCCTTTTACCCATTTAGAAAATCAGGATTGTTACATTTTCTACTTTCAACAACAATCTTTTAGAGAAGCAGGGTTGTTACTGGTTTTACAGAATAGTCTGCTTTTACCTACAATCTTTTAGAGAAGCAGGGCTGTGCCTGGTTTAACAGAATATTCTACTTTAATCTTCAATCTTTTAGAGAAGCAGGTTTGTGCCTGGTTTAACAGAATATTCTACTTTAATCTACAATCTTTTAGAGAAGCAGGGCTGTGCATGGTTTAACAGCATATTCTACTTTTACACACAATCTTTTAGAGAAGCACGTTTGTTACTGGTTTTACAGCATATTGTACTTTTACCCACTTGTTACTGACTGGTTTTGCAGCATATTCTCTTTTTTATCCACAAATCCGTAGAGAAACAGGTTTGTTGCTGGTTTTACAGCATGTTCTACTTTTACCCACAATCTTTAAGAGAAGCAAGGTTGTTACTGGTTTTACATCGTTTTCTCATTTTCACCTACAATCTTTCAGAGAAACAGGGTTGTTACTGGTTTTATTTTGAAGAAGCAGGGTTGTTACTGGTTTTACAAAATAGTCTGCTTTTACCTACAATCTTTTAGAGAAGCAGGTTTGTGCCTGGTTTAACAGAATATTCGACTTTAATCTACAATCTTTTAGAGAAGCAGGGCTGTGCCTGGTTTAACAGAATATTCTACTTTAATCTTCAATCTTTTAGAGAAGCAGGGCTGTGCCTGGTTTAACAGCATATTCTACTTTAATCTACAATCTTTTAGAGAAGCAGGTTTGTGCCTGCTTTAATAGCATATTCTACTTTAATCTACAATCTTTTAGAGAAGCAGGGCTGTGCATGGTTTAACAGCATATTCCACTTTTACCCACAATCTTTAAGAGAAGCAAGGTTGTTACTGGTTTTACATCGTTTTCTCCTTTTCACCTACAATCTTTCAGAGAAACAGGGTTGTTACTGGTTTTATTTTGAAGAAGCAGGGTTGTTACTGGTTTTACAGCATAGTATCCTTTTCACCCGCAATGTTTTAGAGAAGCAGGGCTGTTTTTGGTTTTACAGCATATTCTACTTTTACCAACAATCTTTTCGAGAAGCACGTTTATTACTGGTTTTACAGAATATTCTACTTTCACCTACAATCTTTTAGAAAAACAAGGTTGTTACTGGTTTTACTACATATTTTACTTTTACCAACAATCTTTTTGAGAAGCAGGGCTGTGCCTGGTTTTACAGCATATTCTACTTATACCCAGTCTTTTAGAGAAGCACGTTTGTTAATAGTTTTACAGCACATTCTACTTTTACCCACAATCTTTTAGAGAAACAGGGTTGTCACTGGTTTTACAAAATATTCTACTTCGGGCCTTAACCTTTTAGAGAAACAGGGTTGTTACTGGTTTTACAAAATATTCTACTTTGGGCCTCAACCTTTTAGAGAAACAGGGGTGTTACTGGTTTTACGGAATATTCTACTTTCACCCACAATTATTTCGAGAAGCAGGATTGCTACAGGTTTTACAGAATATTTCTCTTTTACCCACGATCTTTTAGAGAAGCAGGGTTGTCACTAGTTTTATAGCATAGTCCCCTTTAGCCCACAATATTTTAGAAAAGAAAGGTTGTTACTGGTTCACATCGTTTTCTCCTTTTCACCTGCAACCTTTTAGAGAAACAGGATTGTTACGGGTTTTACAGCATATTCTAATTTATCCAAAATCTTTTAGAAGAACGGAGTTTTTACTGGTTTTACAGTATATTCTCCATTTGCCCAAAATCTTTTGGAGTATCGGGGTTGTTACTAGTTTTACAGCATATTTTCCTTTTCACCCACAATGTTTTAGAGAAACGAGGTTGTTACTTATTTTACAGCATATTCTACTTTTACCCACAATCTTGTATAGAGGCACGTTTGTCAAAGGTTTTACAGCAAATTTAACTTTTACCCACAATCTTTTAGAGAAGCACGTTTGTTACTGGTTTTACTGAAATATTCTATTTTCACCCAAAATCTTTTAGAGAAGCATGTTTGTTACAGGTTTTACAGCATATTCTACTTTTAGCCACAATCCTTTAGTGAAGCAGGATTGTTGCAGGTTTAACAGTATATTCTACTTTAACCCGCAATCTTTTAAAGAGAAGCAAGGTTGTTACAGGTTTTACAGAAGCAGGGTTGTTACTGGTTTACATGGTTTTCTCCTTTTTACCCACCTACTGGCTTTACTGCATATTCTTATTTTACCCACAATGTTTTAGAGAAGCAGGGTTGTTACTGGATTTACAGCATATTTCCTATTTCATACAATCTTTTAGAGAAGCAGGATTGTAACTGATTTTACAGAATATTCTCTTTTAACCCAAACTCTTTTGGAGAAGCAGGGTTGTTACTGGTTTTACAGCATATTCCCCTTTTGCCCACAATCAGCAAATTTAAATTTTACCCACAATCTTTTAGAGAAGCACGTTTGTTACTGGTTTTACTGAATATTATACTTTCACCCACAATCTTTTAGGGAAACAAGGTTGTTACTGGTTTACATGGTTTTCTCCTTTTCACCCACATTCTTTCTAGAGAGGCAGGAATGTTACTGGTTTTACAGCATATTCAACTTTATCCACAATCTTTTAGAGAAACAAGGTTGTCACTGGTTTTACAGCATATTCTCCTTTTGTACAAAATCTTTTGAAGTATCAGGGTAGTTACTTGTTTTTCAGCCTATTCTCCTGTTCACCCACAATGTTTTACAGAAGCAAAGTTGTTACTGGTTTTACAGCATATTCTACTTCATCCAGGATTGTTACTGGTTTTACAACAATCTTCTCCTTTTCTCCCACAATCTTTTAGAGAAGCAGGGTGTTACTGGTTTTACAGCATATTCTCCTTTTTCACCCACATTCTTTTAGAGAAACAGGGTTGTTACTAATTTTACAGCAAATTCTGTTCTTACCCAAAATCATTAGGAGAAGCAGGAATGTTACTGGTTTCACAGCATATCCCCCTTTTGCACAAAATCTTTAGAGAAGCAAGGTTGTTACTGGATTTACAGCGTATTCTCCTTTTTACCCATAGTCTTTTAGAAAAACAGGGTTCTTACTGGTTTTACAGCATATTCTCGTTTTTACCCACAATCCTATAGAGAAGCAAAGTTGTTACAGGTTTTTCAGCATATTCTACTTTTACCCACAATCTTTTAGAGAAGCAGGGTTGTTACTGGTTTTACAACATATTCTCCTTTTCACCCACAATATTTACAAGAAGTAGGTTTGATACTGATATAACAGCATATTCTGCCTTTACCCTATTTTTTTTAAAGAAACAGGGTTGTTACTGGTTTTACAATATATTTTACTTTTACCGTAAATCTTTTAGAGAAACAGGACTGTTACAGGTTTTACAGCATATTTTACTTTTACCGAGAATCTGACAGAGAAACAGGGTTGTTACTGGTTTTACAGCTTATTTTACTATTACCCAAATTTAAAGAAGCAGAGTTACTAAAGGTTTTACATCATATTCTGTTTTTACCCACAATCTTGTAGCGAAGCAGCAATGTTACAGGTACTACAGCATTCTCTCTTTTTTGCCCAAAATCTTTTAGAGAAGCAGGGTTGTTACTGTTTTGATAGCATATACTCCTTTTTATCCCCAATCTTTTAGAGAAACAGGGATGTTACTGGTTTCACAGCACATCCCCTTTTTTCCCACAATTATTTAGAGAAGCAGGATTGTTACGGGTTTAACAGCGTATTCTCCTTTTTACCCACAATCTTTTACAGAAACATGGTTGTCACTGGTTTCACAGCATATCCCCCGTTTGCCCTCAATCTTTAGAGAAGAAGAGTTGTTACTGGTTTTACAGCGTATTCTCCTTTTTACCCACAATATTTTAGATAAACAGGGTAGTCACTGGTTTTACAGCATATTCTACTTTTTATCCAAAATACTTTAGAGAAACAGAGTTGTTACTGGATTTACAGCTTATTCACCTTTTACACACAGTCTTCTAGAGGAGTGGGATTGTTTGACGCTGGTTTTTTTAATACGAGATTAATCATTAATTGTATGGGAGAGGCTTTCTGCATCTTCAAATAGTATCGAGCACTGTCAGCCTACGCAATCTGATATGAGTAGAAATTATTTGCCGTTTAGTCAATTTTCTGCATCGCAAAGGCTCGTTCTACCTCCAGATTCAGTTATTTGTTAGACAAATGGATTTTATGGATCCATTATTATATCATGATTTACCTGATATGGCATGCCCCAAAAGGGGCATTCGGACATTTGCGTAAAGTGTAGTTTCGGATCAGCCTGCGTTTCCGCCATTTCCGGCTTTATGTGATTTTCTGTTTTGCACAAGTTTACTGCAGCACAAATTTTAATGTAGTCGTAAAGTGCCGTCTCGGATTAGCCTGCGCAGACTGCGCCGGCTGATCCGAGCCGACAATTTACGCAAATGTCCGAATGCCCTTTTTCGTGTTTTGCAAGCCATATTGTGCATAACGGTGATGCATTAAGCCTCATTTTGCTAAAGTTTGGCATACTTTACTTTACAGATATGACGATAACAAAAGAAAAAGGAATACAGCAACAATTTTTTTTTTCATTCGACAAAACCTGCTCGTGTTTCCCTATAAACTAAATGGATTTACTCTTTCCCAAACAGCAAAATTTTAGACTGGTTCAAATTGAAAGCATTTGCGGACAACAAAATAAACGTAACTCAAAAATTGAAATTTGTTTCCAGCAGGGTAGAAAACACTCTGGGAAAGGAGAACATGCTGCTTACCAGCATTTTCTCCTTTTCCCACAATGTCTTCAAAAGGCTTCTATCTCATGGTCGTAAAAACAAGGGATTGTTTGGTAAAAGACCCCACTGAGGGTTCTGCTTGGCTTAGTATTTAAACGTTTACCAAGCAATCCCTGGTCTTCACGGCCCAGAGGAAGAAGGCTTCTAAAAAGATTACGGGGAAAAGGATAAAATGCTTTCTCCTTTTCCCACAATGTTTTCTACTCTTCTAAAGTCCGGTTTCTCCTTTGAGTCACGCTTATTTTGTAGTCTGCAAATGGTTTCAATTTGGACAAGTCTAGAATAACTCGTATGGTACAGAGTTTAGGAGGTGGATTTTTAACTGAGGTTCTTGGTTCGATCCTGCTGATTGCCTGAAAAAAAGCCAATTGAACGTGTCCTTGACCAAAGCACAGCGGTAAAGTCGAAGACACGGTTTAATCAATGGTTTTCTATTTGACAGAGTTGAAGTAATGAGTGGAATCGACTAGAAGAGAAACGTTACTAAATGAAACAAACTAATCCGCTATTGCCAAATTAATTGGAGCAATTTTCGACGACCATACTGAAAGTCAAGAATCTTAAAAACGGCCTTAGTCATCCAAAAAATCCTTTTACATGTCTAATTTTATTGAAAATCAAGGATTATTTTTGTCGATTTCCTAGGATAGCCATGTAACTCTGGCTAGAGTTGTTAATTGCATTGTTTCCCTTGGTTTACTCTTATGTAGACAGTTCGTATGACTGATCAGGGTTTTCGTTAAATACTCAGTACAGCTTTACAAATAATGATTGCACTTCCGCTGCAAGATAAAGAACCACTTATGGTACAGTCGAATAATTTAGTGGACAGTGTATATCAGAGATCAGACTGCACGTTTTCTGCAGTCTGATCTTGACCTATAATGTCCTTAAAGAGTATTTTGTGTCTTCTATAGTAAGTAATGAATGAATTAATATAGGGTGGTTTGTTGCCCATCGAATTCTAAGGTCAAAATTTGGCAAGCAAAAACGAAGTAATGAAAGGAAAGAATAGCATGTAAGAATGTGGGTCATGAGTATATGATGAAAGATGTGTTATGAAATAATGCTAAGGTGATAGTGGAAATAGAATACAGTGATAAGAATGAAATAGTCTGAATATGAATAAAAGGTTCAAAGATAATTTCACAATTTCGTATAAGGTCAAATCTCCTTGAGAAAAAAAAGTCCCTGAATAGATCGACAACCGTTCTGGTATGCCTTGATCCGTCATTGACGACAGTTTTGCTGGAATTTATCTGTATTTTTTAACACTGATCTTTTGAATTTTTGAAACTGTATGCAGTATCTATATGACTTTTTCAAACAGACCAATCTTGTGTTCTCATATACCAGCAGCTAAAGTGAACTTTTGTAGATTTATTAATTCATTTACATCCAAAAGTATTAACCATGCAAGATAGAATATAAAAGATGAAAAAATATAGAAAAAAAAAATACTGTAAAAATATGAAAATTCATGCTCGATAAAAATGGGTAATGGAATGATTCTGTAAAGGAAATAATATAAACTAGATACAGGAAGAAATGTTCTGATAGGAAGAATGAGTTATAAAAGAGAAAAATCCGTTTGTGTGGAGTCCAGTCTCCTTAAGGAAGGCAATAATTGCCTCATTGCAAACAGAAAATCAAAGAGAGCTCCCATAGTGTCAACACTGAAGTGTTTGGAATGAACACATGAAGATTCACACAGTCAAGAAATATGTCTTCTACAGAAAAGAGTACATGGCAGGAAACCCAGTCTGGTTCCTCATCACGTGTTAACAATTAAGCAAGAATGATAAAATGTGTGTGTCCAATTCTGCAGCGGATAACCATTACTTTCTCTCGGCGAATCACTTGGAAACGGGGTAACATTAGTCTAGAACCGGTTTAAATGAATAGAACTTATAAAAAAAAATGTCAGCTTCCCATTGTAATTGCAAAAATGATTAGATAAAGGTTACAACAGAAAACTTAAAATCTGTGTATGAAGGTTGATAATTGGTTTGGGTAAGGGATAATGCCGACTTGGAAATTACATGTATGTCAGCCTTTTCATTGCCTGTGATACCCATGTGGCTGGGAATCCATCAGTGGATTGGTATTTTAGACTGAACCAAACGTGAAATGCGTTCAAGGACATCGCAGACAAATGGGCCCTAAAGTTCCTGGTTTGCAAAGCTTGAAGTAAGGATAATGAATCAGAAAAGATATAGAAGCAAGTAAAGTCAGACAGCTCAACGAGATCAAGGACCAGGTCAACTGCTTTCACTTCTGCGAAACGAGGAAAGATTCATTAGGAAGGAGACATTTTTTTTTATATTTTAGTTCTGTATACAGCTGCAGCTACAACTGAGTCACCATCTTTAAATCCATCCGTTTAAATAGGCTTGAAAGAGAAGCACTGTTCCTTAATCTCATTGTATCGGACTCTAAATGTAGTTTGGTCTATTTCTGATTAGAAGTAAGGCCATAACGAAATTTTGTTGTTTCCATTGTCAACGGTGGATAAAGTTTAAGGCAAGACAAACGGATATTTGTGTTGCTTTTTCAAAACCTTTCTGGTCAAAAGATAACGAACATTTTGGTAATTTCAGTTGCAAGATCAGACTTTAAGTTATTACTATTCCTGTTTTGACCCAATGTGTCTGCAAAAGAAACAAAATCCGTTCTTGGCGCCGAAAAGATAGAAACAATTTACAATAGAACATAAACTTGTTCTGTACCGAATTCATGTGATAGATATCTTTGAACGGAAAGAGGCAACCCTGGTGTTGCATTTTTAAAACTGCCTTGGTGAGAGTACTCAAATAACATCTGACAGTGAATATCTAATATTAGGCTGCACGTTTTTGGCAATCTGATCTTGAACTACGATGGGGGATAATTCACTTATAGGTTTGACAATCGAGAAAAGGGTAAAATGTCTCCAGTCAGACCATAAAAATGAAATGCTCCTGAGCAGAAAATCAAAATTATCGTCTGTAAAACTTCATATTTTTCGGGAGACTGCAGATGATATTCAGAGAGACAAATAAAAAAATGTAAAGACGCATTATCTAATCAAACAACAGGAGTCCGATTTCTTTTTTACCTTAGAACAAATCAACAAAAACAATATCACCAGACTGAATAGGGCCCTCATTCACCAATCAATCTTGAAAATATTCATTGTCCAAGGTTTTCCAAATTTGTAAGTAACACAAATTCTGATTGGCTAAACCGAATGGTTTAGCCAGTCAAAAGTTGTATTACTTACAAATGTAGAAAATTCAGGATAATAAGACCAAGAACGTTCTTAAGAAAGGTTGGTGAATACCGGTCCAGGATTCAAACTCGATGAAAATACTCCATGAGGAATGACTGCTATAAACGTATCACTGAGAAGGTCAACTAGTATTTTTTTATATTCCTTTATTAGTATCACAATTGTCCGTGGTTTCCTTTTCATCTTTTTTCCAACTTGTTTATATATCCCCTTTTCAATCTTTGGATAGTTCATTCCAGCGAGCTCTGTCAAAAGGGGGTGGAATGTATCACGGGTATGCGTAAATCGCGTTTTGCCAGAGTATGTCTTATATTAAATGCACTGTTTTTGTTCTACAGATGTTTGTTGACTTATGTACAGGCTTTTCATCCAGCAGTGGTTTCCGTCTTTAACCAGTTGTGGAAGTCGTATTGACGTCGTTAGTATGCACTGTCGGGGTTGAAAAAGAATTCTTTCAGACGGTAGGTGGGGGTCGTAGAAACTTCATAAATACCGACACTTTAACTAGCAATTTGCCACTGTGTGATTTTAACTGACACGAAAAGCTACATTCTGTCAAAAAATCACTCACTAACGTACAAAGAAAAAACAAACCTGAAAAAAAGGGGAAAACAGCAGAACAAAATAAATAAGCAGAAGATATCGCAACAACATGAGTAGTGCTTCTTTGGACTTCTTTGGATTTAAATGTGCTGACTTATTTCCGTCTTGGCTTATTTTAGACTATCCAAAAACCTCGCGCGAACAGGTTACATACAACAAAAAGAAACAATTGACAGATATAAAAACGAAAATTTTCTTAAAATGCGGAAAGATGAGTGGGTGCTTGTGACAAGCAAATATGCATTTTCCCTTGTTTGCTTTTTTTAAAGCGGATCCCTCCGTAGCCATGAAAGTCGTTCTTGTGAAGTTATCGGTTAAAACAACTGAAATGCAACAATTATTGATAACATGAAGAAACATCTGCCATCTGTCATAAATTGATTACGTTAAGAGCAGTGACAGAAAAATCTAGTCTTATACCGACTCTAAGCAAAGAAGCTTTCCAAAACACTGTTGAAAACAATGTTTTCTACCCTGTTCATTACTAATCTTGTGATATAAGCAACAATTATTCTGTACTCTTTGGCCGAGTGTAAAAATACATTTTAAAAAATCCACTTTTTACGAGACGACATCATTGTAGATTAAACTAAATTCAAAGCTTTTGAACACAACACGGACAGTGATCAAGTAATTACCTGTGAAAGGGTAGACAAGCGTGTGCCAATAGGAACAAATGCTTAATAGGAAAAAGCGGAAAATACTGTTTACTTGTATTTTCTTTTCCACATAATATTTTCAAACGTCGTGTTCCTTTGCATCATAAGTCAAATCTTTGGATCGTCGTCTGTGCATGTTATATTCTTTGCAGATTCAACCTGTCTGCTATGATGCCTCACCCATCCCCCTAGTACCTGGAAAAAGTAGAACTTACACCGAAGCTATTAGTCTATTACCCAAGCAATTAGAAGCTCTTTTAACCCATTACCACTCTATCCCTACTTTTGACGCCCCTGAGAAAGAAGCCTTTTGAAAACACTATGGGAAAAGGAGAAAATGCTGGTAACCAGCATTTTCTCCTTTTCCCACAGTGTTTTCTACCCTTCCCAGAACAAATTTTTATTTTTTAGTCACCTTTTATTTGTCGTCTGCAAATGCTCTCAATTTGGACCAGTCTAAAATTTTCTCGTGTGGTAAAGAGTTAATAAATGGTCGATGCATAGCTGATTAATGGATCATACCGAGTAACATTTTATGGGTAAACGTTTATTCATTTTGATATTCAAAGTAACAGTTGTGTTTCGAAAAATTAATCTGCTTCTGTACCCACCATGCCCAAATTAGATAGATCTATATTTGTAGAATGTCATCTAGCGGGAGATAATGATCTTTGGATTGTTTGGTAAAGTAGGAAGAATGATAACCGGTTTTTATTCTCGGCTTGGATCGTGATGAGTGTTACATGTTCGTTTTAGACTTCGTTTGAACAAGGTGATAAACATGTTTAAAGCTGTCCTTTAAGATACAGATACGGATACAGATATTTTATTTAGACTTGTACATGTACGTCGTCTACTTCACATACAATTACAAAACACAGTAAATCACGTGAATTAAAGTAAGCGGAAAAGGGTTATTTGAAATAAATTTAAAAATTGTTCTTGTGTTCGAACCAAGGTTTCTTGTGAACCACTTAACTTAACTCTTTACCAAACGACATTATCATTTTACACCATTCCAATTTGAAAGCAGTTGCAGACGACAAGAATAATGTGATTCAAAAATGATATTCAGGTAAGAGTAGAAAACATTATGGAAAAATGAGAAAATGATGGTTACCTTTTCCCGTAATGTTTTCAGAAGGTTTCTTTTCAAGGGTCGTGAAAAACAGAGATTGTTTGGTAAAGAGTTAAAAGTTATTCTATATTGATCTATGATTTTTTGAAAGGGGGTTGACTACATCTGCAAAAAGTACCACTCCAGGTCAATAGTCTGACCTGGATCAAAATTTTTGCTATTGCCCAGTTATCTGCTCTGCAAAATGAATTTTATAGAAACATGATACATGTTACAAATATTTAAACAAGATCATAAGAAATTAATCACTTTGAATACAGAGAAGATTTTTCAAGTTTATAAATATACACGTAATAGTTCACTCTCTTGCACTAAGAATCATTTACATTCACCTCTGTAGTGGGCTCAGATAGTAGTCCGTCATCACGCTATTTTTTTCGTCACATGACAACAACTCAAAATGGCCAATCAAACGCCGGTGAAAGAAAGACCAATGTCCAATGTTTTGTGTACTACTCGAACAGCGTACCGCCAATCAGACTTAGTTGTAGGAAATAAGAAAAAGAGGGATTTTCTGAAAAGCTTAAAAAATAGGTCCATTGTATACATGTAAATTCTCAGATTGAATGCACCTGTAATGTATAGTTTCTTTGTCTACTTTATTATGTTACACACGAAACAGTTAAACAGTAAGAAAACATGTTCTCCTCGGTTTGACAAGATTCTTGTCATTTAGCCCATTGCAGAGATGTATGGTGTGAGTAACGAACGACAACTCTGCTTGGAGATTGGTAACAGTTGTTGTCCTTGGTTTGCTATCGGTTGTTTTTGTTTATCATGAATATATATATTGATTATGACGAAATACATGTACTTGTAAAAGTCAATAAAACTTATCATGATAATATGATGACTTGCTGGGCATAATACATCCCGTAGGTAAAGCAAACCATCTTTTGCAAGAGCATACCTATTATTTTTTAAGAAACTAAGCAGTTATAGTCTTTAAAATGTGCAATTTCTGCGTCTAAATAGCAGGAAGGTTAATAGTCAATAGGAGGCAATAGTATTTTTTTATTATGAGACCAATTATGACGTCAGAGTACCATGACGATACGACCTCAAATTTATAGTAATTATTGTGGCACGTGTCATGTATCATGTGACATCCTTTACAAATGTCTCGACAGTTTTGATGGAAACTGTACAGTTAAAGGGCTATTATAATGTTTCGTGGCAGTATAAAGAAATGCCATTATCATTTTTTTTGTGGTCGAATTTAAAAGGTTTTCAAACGGTTCCCTAACTTAATTCGGTGGGTCAGAAATTTTCGGAGTTTGATATGATTGAAAAAAATGAATAGCTTCCCCCCCCCCCTTTTATTACCACAAACGGCCCTGGATAAGATACGCAGGAAAAAAAAAACATAGTACGGTGACCTTGAAATGGCCTTGACATTCTAGGATATATCTAATTAACTTCTATTTTTTTTTGCTCAAAGTTATCATTTCCCCATCAAATTACAAGTTAATTTAAAGGGGGATCAATGACAAAATAACTTCGGATTGTTTTTTAATAAGATACTTGTCGTACTTTTCTTCGACTCTTAACACAATAACAAGGGCAAACTATGTCTTTGCGTCTTTGCGGACACTATAGATCAAGATCAGATGTACAGAATGTGCAGTCTGATCTTGGATCTATACTGTCCGATCTTTTGCGAAATGTTCTGGGGGGAAAAAACTTCAGATTGCTGAAAATTAGTTTTCTCTATTTACTGACAATATATGAATCATTGAGTGAGTGAGTGGAGTAAAAGTTAATTTAGATTAAATCGACCGTATCGCCCGTATCAAATTAGAGAAGCTGTTGTATGATAACATATTTTATATCTGGTGATTATTCCTATCATGTCTTTGAGGCCTCATTTTGTGTTTCACAATGTTTTTTTTCTTTTTATGCTTTTAACCCATTAGATAGATAGATTTATTAGTATGTTCAGGCCGCCGGCCCATTATACATATATACAAAGTGTAAAATATGTAAACATAGTTATCGTTACATATGCAAACTTACATTTTACATGGAAAATATACACAAATCTCCTATTTACCAAATAAACCCTGACTCTATGGCCCTGAGTGTGGTGTCTGATCATTTAGCTTTTCCTACATGAATGTTTTCTACAGGATTATTTCCCTTCGTTTCAGCCACAGTTAATTTGTCGTCTGCAAATACTTTCAATCTAACCCATTACCATATAGGCCGTTTTTAGACTTACCGCTTAGTTGTGTTTAACTCTTCTCCACCAGGGTACCATTTCACTAGTAGATTAATGCCACTATACTATTGTTAGGTAAAACTTACGAACATTTTGTTCTTAATTACCTTTGTGAAACGGGACCCAGTTGAATACATTGTACTTTTACATTCGAGATCAATTCAATTTGCATTTATTTGTCGTCGCCAGCGGTTGTTCATACGGGGACGCCCAATGGGGGCTGTTAGTATTGTTACGGGGGATAGTGAAGATACAGGACAAAGCCCATCTTAAGTTACACCTGGTTCTTTTACGTGCTCGGTGTATAGCACCGTCACACAGGATCTCGGTTTAACGTCTCATCCGAATGACTACAGGTATTTTAGGTGACCATCCGCGAGGATCGAATCCACACCCTAAACTGACTCCAAATATCACGTTCACGACTCATACGCTCTCCTATTCTTACGAACAAAGTCGGTAACAAAGAAACAAATAAATAAATGCATAGCTGATATACAAACGGCCTCTGGCGGGATTCTAACCCATGACGAGCAAATATCCTCGTTTTTCCAGGTTTAAAAGACCAATACAATAAACACTGAGCTAAAGAGATACTCCCCAATGCAGTGGTCAGGTATTGCATATTTAAATCGGGTGAAGGTAGGCATGAAGGAGAGTTCTCCCGTAACACTATTGAGCTACGCAGGCAGGTCGGCATTCGAGATCATGAAGTACAATGTCATTGCACTGGTAATAATGTTCGTCATAGTTTAGCTTTAGTTATCAAAAGCTTTTTATCCAGATTGTACTAGTTACTAGCACTTTCAACCCTTTTAACAATTTGTTTTGCTATCTTGGAGACAAATATCATGATTTAAAAATTTTGCTTAACACATTTTGCCGTTGACAGATTTGACAAGCTTCTGTGGACCGATGTAGAGTGAAGGTGTCGGATTTTGAAAGAAAGTAAGTATTGTTCGATTACATCTGTTTGATCTTGCTGGAAAGTTTGTAACATATTCGGACCAAAAGATTTGTCTACGTTTATACAGTCTTGTCAGCCTAAGATATTGTAACCAATTTCTTTTATGCTCTTCAGTAGCCAATAGAATTATAACAGTGAATTATATCTTTATAATTCATTGGTGAATGCTTTAATTCACCTGTGAATGGTATAACTTTTATTCATTAAGGATACGTCGGGTGATGAGAGCCATCAGATCCATCTACTGTATCTGATGGATTGATTTGCATCAAAACGGTACGTTTCATCGCCGCAAATACGCTAGTTCACCGTTCTGAAAATTGTAAGGCTTCCCTTTAAAACTGAGTCTCAATTTTCTATCGAAATCTTTCTATCTACATTTCTGTTGATAAACAGTTCGTGCATTCATTTTTGTGGTATGTGTCGAAGACAATACCACCATGAGTTCAAGACTGAATATTGATAACCATGTATCTTATTTTGTGCAAAGCCGAAGGAAATAAACCCAGTTAAACTCATTTTTTTTTTCAGGCAAATGAGTTTTACGCTGACAGTCAGATATGTAATTTGAAATGGCATATTAAAATACATCGGGCGAGGCCATCGATCGTTGAGATACTTATTTTTGATTGAAAATAGCTTCTCTCGCTCATAGCCTTTTATTGGCGCAATGATACGAATGTGCCAACTGACCCTAGGCTTTTTCGTTCCAAAACCAATTCGTTCCATGGCTTGTTCGTCCTGTGATTGCCAGCTACTCCATTTGATTATTCATGAATATTTATAGATCGAGGTAATCGATTGAAATGTTAAAAATTAAATGTAAAAGGCTAGAGATATTTCAAAATTATAGTTTTCAGGAACAAACTTAATTTTGTTCAATATATCAACGGGATTTTTCTTTCTATTCGTCATGCATCCTACTGTCAAGGGGCGTTTCTCCTGCTTCCTCCTAATGATCAAAGGGAACCCACTTATACAAAAATAAACCAAACTTTGTCATGAGTACTCTCCCTTCAACCGAAAAGGTATTCATTTGCTTAGTGGGTTGACTTTAAAGCCAATATTTGAACAGCATTATCTCTGTTTCTTTCAAACTTAATTCCACACAACAGGTTTCCTTGACAAATACCACTTCAGCGTTCTAAACGCTTTGATTTAATGTGGTTTATCAATTCCATTTAAAGTTTTCGCCGACAGATAGATAGATGTGAATTACTGTAGCGAGGTTGTTTATGTCGGTGCTATACGACCTACAATGGCACTGCCATGTATAAGATCACGTGATTGGCAGTTCAAATGGAAACAACCATTATACGGACGAGGTTAGATGTAGCTACGGAATCGGCCAAGTTGTGACGAGTGAGGTTTTATTTGCTGACATACTACGGATACTTATAGATTATGAATATTTTTTAGTGGGTGAACGCTACGATGTATAACGTAGTCAACATTTATGACGTCATTATAGCAAATTCATATTCGACTAGATTCAATAGATTTTATTTTGCTTGAAAAACGAATATATTTTCTCTATAAATAAGAAATTACATGTGAGAAGAAAGCTAAAATTGAAGAGCTTAAAAGAAATAGGAGGATTGCTGGATTCGCCACTCGTGAAGAAATTGCCTTTGTTTTTTAATCAATGATAGAATTTTCGATCATACACCGAAACAGACAATTATCCTCTATTTATTATCATTACGCTTTTACCTCCCTTTTTGCAAGTTACGCAAATAAATTCAACCAGTGAACAGTGCTAGAGTATTATGATGTAGATAAGAGCTCGGTTTAAAGTAATGTAATATTTACTTACATGGTGCGGCATGAGACTTGCAAGCAGAAGAAATCAAAGGACTGATAGTCCTGAGAGTCGCCTGTAGGGTAATGGGTTAGAAGTTTTCACCTTTTTTTTGTTGAAATCTATTAAAAGCATTCAAGATACAAAATTCTACAGCTCTATTAGGGTTTCGCCTGATTTGACCTAATGACAACCTTTAGGCTTTTTCTTTCATCTCCAGGTGACCTATATGCAGTTTTGTCAAAGAAATTATTGAGACAAACAGCCGGGCAATTTCATGATCATTGGACTGAACTGTAGCCTTTAGAGCACAAACAAATATTTGTCTCAGTGATCTACCTGTCCTTTGGAAATAATTTGTTTTTGTTGTTGTCCAGGTTGAGGTTTTGACCAGCAATGGACTCTATGAATGTGGCTGCTACAACTCAATAAAATCTATAACCCAACAGCATGATCATCAGCCTTCAATATTTGTCTGCGTTTTATAACGTCCCAGGGATTATAGTGCTTCCACATGTCTACATGTATATTGCTTTGGTGTAAATTAAATGTTTGCGATTCGCTTTATTACCCTGTACAAAAACCCTCCACAAGATTACAAACACTCCAATAAAGAACTTGTTGTTCGAGCGGGTAAACACTGATCTGTTCTATTATATTTGAATTATAGCGGAGTAAAAAGTCAATTTCTCAGATTGCTGGTTGTTAGAACTGCGTAGTGTAAATTCAGATTTTGGCAGTTACAAAAGCACCTTGCGTTCTAACACCCGCACTAATAAATTGTTGTTTAATAAATACTAGATCTAAGTTAATCGCTCATTGAAAAAAAAAAAAAAAAAAAACAGCGGACTTTAACAAATTTGGCCGTCTTTATGAACGAAAACCAATTAAATATAGTAAACTTCAAAGCACTCTCTCTACATAGGTCAGTGCACGCTAAAAGTAAAGGCCGGTTCAGCGACTGATTCATAAATATGTAAATTCATAAAGATTTCCGTGGTGCAAATGACGTTTATACGTCACGTGATTACAAGTACTATATTTGTCGCAAAGCTACATTCCAGAAAACACCTGCAAAGCGCTAACTTGGTACAGCCTAGAACCGTGTTCATTACATACGCTATGTACTATCTCTGGCGCACCTAGAATATGGGTGTGCAAAGTATCTACGTGTAAGCAACGTGTAAGAATGTCTAAGAAGGCAATGCAACCATTCCATGTCGTTATAAACTCGTTAAAAAAAATTAGCCTACTGTTGAGAAAAAAAGCAATATGTTAACTCGGCATCGCCGCGTTTCTCTGTCCGATCATAGGTTGAGCGTTAAATAAGATTTGCATTTAGGATTGTAAGATTGTAAGAGTTAGAGTGTACTTCTAATAGGTAATTAGCAAACAATTTTCAATGAGAATTGTCCACAAATAGAAGCAGAAAAAATGCTTGTAGTTGAAGATTTCTCAACGTTTCCGCAGACTTGTTTAGTTCGCGGCAGCTATTTTTACATATTATACGTAATGCGCTATTTTTAGAGATGATGTCTTACAGAGACATCAGGCTAATGTGTACCTTTGGGGACGAAATGATTGTTTCAAAGGTCTGAACCGTTAAACTGCCCAGTCTTTATAGACATATTCATTATCACAAAGGCACAATTGTAAATTATTTACAACAGAAGAAAACTGGGTTGTTCAACGAATTATTAGAAAACTGTTTTATCTCGTAAACCGGAACTTGGGACAGGAAGCAGTACAAGGCCGGAGGTATGCTTACGTCACCCCATAGATCAGGACGATAACAATGAGAGCCTGTTTGCTACGCAAACAGGCGACTCAAAAAGGGGATATCTGTAGGGTGTGTGCTCGATAGAAATGGTTAGCCAACCGATCAAAGTAATTGTCTTTCGAATCCCATTTTAAATCGAAGTCCCGTCTGAAAGAACTATAAATTGAATACTTCTAGCAACCAGGCGTAACTTAGGATGGGTTTCTCAATTCTTTAGCTTGACGATAGTTTTCTCTCTTTTTGTCGGTGAGATTGTACTTTGACAAGGCGCGTCGTCAATCAGGCCTATTACCAAGTAAACCTATGGCTGAAATAAAGTAAAAAGCGATACAGAACATCATTCATTCAAATAAAATCCATGAATGCCCCTGTCAGACAACTTCTTCTCATCAAAACAGGTTTCTTGTGTTGTTTTTCTTGGGTTAAACGTTGCCGTAAGGTCAGTGGCAGTAAGAAGCTAAAGAAATATTATGCCACACGATTTGTTTGAGATTTACTTAGAAATATGATTTTCCCCCACTCTCTGTGCAATATTTTTCACAATCTTGGTTATCTTGGCTCCAACAGTGATGCCACTTTTTCTAGAAATTGGCCCCACAAGAAATGACAGGCCATAATTAGTTGACATGATACCAACTGTGCGTAAATCTGTTGACAGTTCATCCCAATCTAATCCTGCTATCGGTTGAACTAACAGATAGAAGTTACTGCTTTTGTGTACGTTTACGTTGTAGACTAATTTCAGACTTTTAAAATGAGATCTAGACTGACCTAGAGCTTGTGCCATATTTGAGGCAAAAAAGGGGATAATTGACTTCGTTAGTTTGTTTTCTTGTTTATTTATTTGGTATTTCATGCCATTTTAACTTCATAGTTACATAGCAGCTACCATTGTACCTGAGTATGCTTCCTGGCAGTTTCATTGGCAGTGCAATCGACAGTATACTCTCCAAGCCACTTGCTGCTTTTCCTTTCAACTCCTTACCGAACGGCAAAATTTTGGATTTGCCCAATTTAAAGCATTTGCAGACAACACATTAATCGAGGTGAAAATGATGGTACATGAACATGTATCTCTCAGTTAAAGTGTAAAATACCTTGTGAGAAAAGGTAGGAAATGCTGGTTTCCAACATTTTTTTATGAAGTGTAAAATACATGGTAAGAAAAAAGGAAGTAAAGCTGGTTTCCAGCATTTTCAACCAAGATGTTGACTTTCCGTTTACCATACAGCTTCAGGTCTTAACGACCCTTGGAAAGAGATGTTTTGGGAAAAAAAGTGCTGTAAAGGGAGAAAATTCGATGGCCTAGAATAATAGGGTTATCGGTGTAACTTACGATTTTAAATGTAAAAACCTACATAGTTTGAAATTGCACTTCAAGCTCTATCATACTGTGGCAACTCGATCAAAATTGGATTTTGTTACCTTAACCAAAATAGGTCCTGATAATGGCTTTGTTATTGTAGATATAAAAATGAGCAATACTCTGTAAAAAAAATGGGGGTGATGCACATGAGCCATTCTGTATGAAAAGGGACGTAAATGCATCTGCGAAAACTATCAACTTGTTTTCGAGTTTTCTTTAAAGAGTACTTTATCACCGATGTTTTATGTTTGGGACTCAAATTGCACAATTCCCTATTTCATCACATCAACCATTTATCACGTATCCGTAAGATTTATGTTATAGACATCCACACACATCTTATTCATCAGCCCCATCGTCAAACTAAATCAAAACGACTGTGAGCCTGCTATGTCATGCGCAAAAGAATTATAACGAAATCACGTGATTAGGGTCATATGACTCTCCTCGATCATCTAAGACAAATCATTTGACCTATTTTGTTCCTTCGAATGCCGTCAACATTTTTCAGATATTGCTGAATTAAATCGAGATATGCTTTTAACTGTCCTTCGGAAAAAAGGGGGAAAATGATACTTTTTAAAACAGTGTGGCAAAGAAAGCAATAAGTCGTGCAACAGCATCTTCTATTTAAGCAAACACTCCATTTTTAGAGGAAAGAAACATCCCACTATCCAAGCCATGCTCTGGCAAAAGGGACTTAATGCATGTGGGAAAAGTATCGACCCAGGTCAGCCTGCGCGGACTGCGCAGGTTGACCTGGGGCGAAACTTTTCACACTTGTTTAATTTTACTTTTACCAAACAACCCTGGACAAAGTCCGTTACAAATTAACAAATAAACAAATTAACAAATGCATAACATATATAAGGAGACCGGGCAGGATTCTAACGTAGAACGCCCATACGAAGGGCCCACACCCTTACCATTGTGATATAACTGAATTAATGTTGAAAACGGCGTCATACACCATACAGTCAATCGAGTCAATTAGTCAATCAACATTTCCTAGACCAATTCCCATTACATGATCTACATTAACTGTGTCGTCTAGTGTATGAAAGTGAAAAATCTGAAGTCTCATAAATTACGTTAACGCCTTGTAGTCACTAGCACACTATTTTCTAGTGATGCATTTAAAAGTAATTCTAGATAAAACTGCCTAGATGGAGCCACACATATGAAATTGAGTAAAAATGCAAACTTAAGAATGCGTCGTGCTTTTGTTTTGTGGCGTAGATAACTCAGCTGAATGGCTTTTGATATACTTTATGATATTTATAAATAGAAATTTGTGATTGTACAAAGATGTAGACATGTTTTTTTTTAAGGTTTTCTGTATAATTGCTGACAAATTTACGCTCTATTTCGTTTATCATAACATTTTTTCTTACAAGTATCTTGAAAAGAACACCAAATTTTGTCTCAGACTTGGCCAGTTTATGACCACACAGAAATGGTTCTAGTGTAATTCTTGTCATTTTGAAATAATTGAAGAAAAAAAAAAAGAACAGAAACGTCAATAAAGTGTATTTAAAAAAGTAGTCGTTTGCCCAACAAAGACTGCATGGTTTTGTATACTAACTGACTTTAAAAGTTAAATTAATGATTTCGATATTCCAGGTATTTCTTAAGTTTTATTATTGACATAAAATCTCGAATTATTTGTTCATCGATCGGGTGGCTCTTATGGTACCCAGCGCACTGAAATCTGTTCTTGCAACTGTTAGTCTTTTTATGTTACATCAAATCGTTATCAAACGGTAAATTACCAGACTAGTCTATATGACCCGTGTTATGAGCCAAGTGTAATGAAAAGATGACCGACAACAAGCCTTTGCCAAATAATAATAATTGTTAGTGAATAAAGACAAAAGAGTACAGTAAAAATTAAGTTTAAATGAATTTTTTACAGTTTTTAATCTTACAACAAGAAATAGAATACGTCTCTCAAAATTAAGAATTATGTTTAGACTGCAAAAGTTTGAAAGTTCTAGTTCCTAAAACCTAACTTAACATTAGTTTCAACTTGCAAATAGATATGAGCAACCTGTTTGAAAATAAAGTAATACCAACTTACAGATACATGTATATATTCTATTTTAAATCCAACACTATTCACTATTTCTGTATCCTCAAAGCCACAAGTCTAACTTCAAGTCCTAAATCACCAAGTAAATCACTCCTATTTATATCAGTTTGGAAAATTCTAGATTAGTTTTTTTGCTAGAAAGATGACATCATGGATTGGTAAACAGCTTGTTTACTAACAAACTGTTTCTAAAAATAACCACAATGGAAAATACCAATGGATGTTCCTCATGTTTCTAGAATATTCTGAATATAAGTCACTGTATATCCTATCTACATAAAACTTCCTCTCCTACAGGAAAAGAAAGTGCACATGCGAAAGGTTCCATCTGGCTTTGGTATAAGAATACAGGGAGAACTCCATTCACCTTGACTAAAGTCATTGTCAATAAAGTCATTGTCCAATATATACTTGATTTCCTCTCTTTGATGCTCAAATTTCTTTGGATTCATTTGATATGGATGTTGTTTGACTGGTTTTGAATTTTCAATATCCACATCATGGTTTATTGTATCTGTCCTTGTTGGAATATCAGGGAACAGGTGCTCATATATATAATTTTTTTCAATTCACCTTTTTGATTATTATCTAAATGTGAAAGTTTTATTTCTTAGTTTCATCATTAATGTCATCATTTTGAAGCGTTGAACTAATAGGTTTCGACTTGTCAAAGCTCATTTCTTGCCAATTTATGTCTACATGGTTAATGTGATATTGGTTTTTGAGTAACTGAGGAAATTACATATATTGGTGAAAAAATTGAATTATCCCTATCAACATACTCTTTTAACATTTTCATATGACATAATTGCTCTTGCTTTCGCCTGTCAGTTGTTATCACATATTTTAAGTCAAAGACATTTTTCTCTACAGAATAAGAACCTTGTCTAAAATTTCTTTCTGAAGTATTTTGGTCGTATCTTTCTTTCATTAATACATTGAGTTTTCTGTAATTGACTAGAATTTTTGTGATGTGTTTTTGATACCTAAATGACCTGACATAGCAGGAATATGAGCTAAACTTAATATTTCTGATCTATAAATTTTAGGAAGGACAACTCGATGGCTGACAACCAATTCATCTATAACAGAGACTTCAGCAGGGCGCCAGTTTCTCATTTATTTTCTATTTTTCATAAAGATCAGTTTCACTAACAGCTTTTGAAATAAAGGTGCTATTTCTGGTTCATTGTGTTGAACTTCAATTAGTTTGGACCATGACCTTGTATAATGGCCTTCGTTAGCTGAAAGTGAAGATATGCAATCAAATTTTGATGAATTATGATTAGAATTTGTCTATCTTTCAGACGGGTTTTGTGAAATAGATCTGTTAATTTCATTTTTAAATAAATGACCAAGCAAAGAATCAGATAAGTCAATATCAGACTAGTTTTCTACTTTGCCCAAGTCGACGATAGCAGCGAATCTAATGTAGACGTAAAGCGTCGTCTCGGATCAGCCTGCGCGGAAAGCGTTTTACGTAAATGTCCGAAAACTCCTTTTGGCATGTTGCAAGTCGATTATTGAAAGCAATTGCAGATGACCTATCAATTTCAGCTGAAATAATTGAATTTGGCGTGGACAGATTAAAAACCCTGGTACAAAAATCTCTCCCAGCCATGTCTGCGAAGCCTGTCATCACCAAAACTGCCTGATGAAGGGATAGACCATTTTAATTTCAGAAATGTACAGAGCTGTCTTTCATGGTCAAGTTGAAATGTTGCTGCCAATCCTTTAAAGGCGTTCTTTGATAAGGATTTACATAATTTGCGACCTCCTTGGGTTCAATCTTAACATGAAAGAATCGTTGGACTGGTTAAAAACAAAACATCCGCTTTTGCAAATTGATGACTTACAACAACAAAGATTCCTGGATATTATCTATTCTTTTAAACTGGATAAAACTTACAGGAAACTTTAATTTATCGCAGTAGTATTTCTAACATAACTTTAACTGTTATCACGTATCTCGTGGCAGATTAATGCTAATGTCCTGTAGTAAGGTAAAACTTATGCAAATTTTGTTCGTAACTGCCATTGTAAAACTGGGCCCTGGTGAATAAAATCACAAATTTTCGTTTATTAAAAAACTCAATTATGGACAAATTTGTATGAAACATGCTCTGTAAAGAGGGGGCTAAATGTGTGTGCAAAATATATGCCGTGCGTGGAAAGAGACATTCGGACACTTGCACAAAGTGCCGTCTCAGATCAGCCTGCGCAGACCGCACAGGCTAATCCGAGACGGCATTTTACGACTTTGTTAGATTTTGTTCTTTAGTAGACTTGCGAAAAAAGGAAAATTACCTAAAAACGGAAAGTGTCTTTTCGGATTAGCCAGCGCGGACTGCGCAGGCTGATCCGAGATGACACTTTACGCAAATGTCCGAATGCCCCGAGTCGCAGGTTGCATGTCGGTATCGCTCAGCATATGTCCCGAATGGTCTCGGAAATAATTATGTCATGCGGTGTACGCCAATCAACTCTTAACTTACTGGATAAGTAATTGAGACTTTCCGGTCAATGATGAAAAAAGCAATTATTGCAATTTCAAAGTTATTTTTGGAGAGAAATATATGGCAAAAATCATCTAACAGTGTAGATCAACATCAGACTGCACAAAACGTGAATTCTGATCTTGATTTTCACTGACCACAAAAGCGCCTGAAGTCATGCTTTGCAGGCTAGAGTTTGAATTGATTACCCCTTCATATAACTACCTTACCGAGTGTATCATCTTCGCAAACCAAGGCCAACGATTCACTACGTTACTCTACCCTTGGCAGATCGAGCTTGATTTTCACGTTTACCCGATACGCTTTTTGATTGGATGCAGCCAGCTCTAGCTGCAACGAATGAAATCGCTCGTAGCATTTCATCTTTGATATAAATAGAACAAGGTCTCTACCTTTCGAATAGAAGGTAGAACATGGAAACCCATGTGGATGTCTGCTTATCGCTTCATGTGTATTCGCGTATTCGTAAGCAGTTTGTAAAACGACATTCCAATGGCTATAAGAAATATGATGTAAAGGGGGGTAATAAACAGCATCCAATAGAAGGTGCATCGCAGGAATCTCGAAATCGGGCTCAATCAGCCAAGGTAAAATCCACGTATTGATGGTAAACTTGGCTCGCGAAGATGACCGTGTATATGTTACTATCCGAATAATAATCGGTGTTCTGTTTATGTGCCTACTTATATATTCAACATATAGGTAAGGGTCGCGTTAAATGAAGTAGGCAATACCTGCCTCGATCTGGGTCCTTAAATAGCCTAAGTATGTTTGCGAACGTTTAAACGTTACTATTGTCTACTTCATTAAACCTGATCTTGACCTTTATTATGCTTAATTATATGTAGGCATAAAAATAGAACTCTGAAACTGCAATATGTGTTATTAATTTTATTTCTATTGACTAGAAAGTTTCAATTAACGTATCAATTTAGTTAAAGGCTGATTGGGGTGGACTGGACGAAATAATTTCTAGACCATTCGGGACATATGCCGAGAGATGCCGAGGGTGAAAATTTATATATATACATATATATATTTTTTTTTTTTTTTGAACTTGTGTGTGTACATAAATTTGTGACAAAGATTTCAAGCATACATTTACAAGCAGAACTAAATGACATTGTAATACATGCAAGATATACACATTACTGAATCTAAACTACTGAAAACTTAAATGTTTGTATCTAACTTTATAGCTATTAAGAAGTAGACAACAAAATAAGCTATTACTCCATATTGAAAACATTTAAGGCAACAATTTAAATGTAATGCAAATAATGGACGTTGCAATTGTGAGAAAAGTAGAAAAGTGCTGGTTACCAGTATTTTCTAAATTTATTAATTTATGTAAAGGATTTTGACCTGTGTCAGTTTAAATGATACAGATAATACCAGATCTACTTCATTAAGTTTCTTTTTCCTAGCGTTATAAAAGAGACCTTGGTGTGACGGGCATGTAAGTACAGTATTAGAAGATTTTTTTTTTTATAAGATAGGGAACATCTCGGAAAATTAACAATTAGTCTATTGTCTTCTAGTATGGTTATTGCTATATTGAGAACGTAATATCCGGGAAAAAATGGCATTTGACCCAGATGACCTAAATATTGAGTCTTATAGCTCTAGATAAATTAGCCATACTATGTAAAAAGGAGCTTTAACCCATTACCACACAATCCCTACTTTTGACGCCCCTGAGAAAGAAGCCTTTTGAAAACACTGTAGGAAAAGGAGAAAATGCTGGTAACCAGCATTTTCTCCTTTTCCCACAGTGTTTTCTACCCTTCCCAGAACAAATTTAATTTTTTTAGTCACCTGAATTTTGTCGTCTGCTAATGCTTTCAATTTGAACCAGTCTAAAATTTTGTCGTGTGGTAAAGAGTTAATGCATCTTCGAAATGTATTGTGTCAAATCAGCCTACGAGTTCGGAGGGGTTGACATGGGTCGAATGTATTTTGTATGAGTATTTTTTTTGCGTGTAAAAGGACCATTCCACGTCATGGTTTAGTCGCTTGTCAGACAAAATGTTTTATATGGAACCAGTATAAAGACCTGCTAGGTATAATGCATCATGTAGATGCATTTACCTCCTTTTTGCAGGGCATGGGTAAAATATATAGAGTTTATTTCATCAGCTTGTGGTTAATATATAGAGGATATTTGTTTTTTTCGTTGAAAGATCGAAATTTATTTCATCGAGTGGACACCATCGGTAATATTTTCACGAGTGGTGCAGCCACGAGTGAAAATATTACCGATGGTGTTCACGAGATGAAATAAATTTCGATCTTTCACCGAAAAAAAAAAAACAAATATTCTATTTATTTCATGCTTTTTACCCTTTCTGGGAGGAGCTTTATCAAAATTTAGTACAGTTCTTTTCCTTTATTCCCCGTGGCGTACCCCTCCCGCATAGCAACGTTACGTCAAGCGCGAGAAATCTAAGGTATATGACCTCATATTTCCCATCTGGTTGTTAGGCACGCGCTATTTACCTGGGCGACAAGAACGTGAAAATCGTTATTTTCACTGGTGATACCAGTGTAAGATCGAAAAATATTTTCACTGCTATTTCTCGATATCCTACCGGAAAGCATGAAATAAGGGGAAATATTTGCCGAAAAAGGGAAAGGTATGCGAAAATAACGAGTGCCGTAAGGCACGAGTTATTTTCGCGGACCTTTCCCTTTTGAGGCAAATATTTTCCCATATTAACAACAAACTAATGAAATAAATTATAAATTTGTAATATTTCCCCTGATTATTTTGTCAAACAATGCCACTTTTAAAACTAGTGATCACAATTCAGTTAACAAGCAGATTTCGGCAGGAGAAAAATATTCACTGTGACGGGGAAATAATTCCCCCCAGCTTAAGTGACGTCATTTCTTTACCTATAACATTTCGAAAAATAGACACCTGAAATATAATGGACTAAAACAGATTAATGCTTTTTTTTAAGATGCATTTTTGCATTTTTTTATGCATGTTTTAACCCTTTAATGAACGACAAAGTTTTAAACTAGTCCAAACTGAAAGCATTTGCTGACGACAAAGTCAACGTAACTCAAAAAATGAAATTTGTTTGCAGCAGGGTAGAAAACATTGTGGGAAAAGAAGAAAATGCTGGATACCAGCATTTTCTCCTTTTCTCACAATGTTTTCAAAAGGCTTCTATCTCAGGATCGTAAAAACCAGGGATTGTTTGGTTAAAGGTTAATAAGAATTGTCTAAGGAAATAAACAGTGTATATTAAGGATCAAACTACACGTTTATTTATTTATTTATTTTTTTTTTTTTGCAGTCCGATCTTGATCAACACTGGCTGCAGAGGCAACTCAAGTTGTGAAAGGCGCTGCACTGCGTGTATTAAACTTGCTTCCCTTGCTAAGATATTTTCAAAGTTCCTTTAACTCTTTATTTGCCACGTAAGTTAACTTAATATATAAAAATGTAAATGAGTACTGTATTTTCTTCTGTACTTTTCTCCGGATATCAATCAATTAATCAATCAATAAATCAATAAACTAATCAATCAATAAATCAACAGGATGGAGTAATGCAGATGAACTAATGTTTCCTTTGAATAGTTGGATCATGTGCTACATTGGCTACATTGACCTCTAAACCATTTTTAATCGGCACCATGGGTTTAATCTATATTACATGTATTCACGAAGATTTAATCAAGACTCTTTTTTCTATAACCTCGCTTTTTCACGTAACTTTTATCACAATAAATCGACAAGAGGCAAATAGTTTTTGAGTAACTCTTTACAAGACAATCCTGTGTTTCCATGTTACTGAGGCCGTGCAGTTTGAAAACAGTATGGGAATTTTTAAACGAACAATTTTTTCCATTTGTGATATGTTTTCAATATACAACTCCAGAAGATTTGCAAAGAATGAATGTCAACAGGGCAAAAGGACAACAGCGAAAAGAAAAAAAGCTAATCGCCATTTGTTTGGCTCACGTTCCAATCATCGCACGATCAGGTTTAAATAACTTGGTGGTCACGTGACAATCCGCCATTGCTTTCCCATCAATGGAAGAACATTAAATCGGAGAGTTCATCTCGTTTACAGTTTTCATTAACAATCAACAATCTCATTTAGCTGTCTTCCCGTGATTCTTTTTTGTATCCTTTCTATTGCCATTGTCATTTTTCCCCTTTTGGGCTTGAATTGAAAATGAATTTCTTGCTATTTTTTTATCCAAATTCTGTCCATCATTATTAGAACTGAAATCTTAATGTTATATATCGCATTTATTTTCCTCGAAAGAATTTCCTTTAACTATACACTTTTTTCCAAAACTGAATAACACAACGATAAAATTATCTTGACACGGAGAATCCCACTGTTCTAGAGTGCATCGGACGTGTTCATGATTTTCTAAGAACACGGACCAAAGGCATGAGTCTGTGAAACTGAACACAATATATATTTGTCGAACAAAGGAATAGGGTGTATCTCAATATTGACGAGTTGGCAATCATTTTGCTTTCATGTTTGCCGACAAGCTGAACGTACATTCCCGTTACGCGGAATTAATGAAAGACAAGCCTTAATCTCAATGAACCCTTAAATCGCTTATTACGCCTGTCTCTTTTGAAGACAAGGCAGATGATTCTATAGTCTGCACAGAATATGCAATCTTATGTCGGATAAGCTATATTGTAATAACCCGACCTAAACAGCGCTGTGTAGATTTGCAATAATTAAGCATTTTTCCCCAGATGTAAAATGCCAATTTCATCAATCCAGCACTCTAGTATAAGGGTTAATAGAGTCATACATTACAAGAATCGTATAAACGAAGAACACCTTCCGACGTTCCTTATAGGTCCTATGAAGTAAACCGTCAAATGATGTTGGTTGGTTATCCTTAATAGGACATAGACATAGACATATTTTATTCGACATAAGCTTGTACAGCTTCTAGTCTACATATAAATTGTTACAATACTTATACAGACAAAAATGACAATGAACTAATTTACAAATGAATTCGTAACATATTACTTGTAGGCTGACATTAGGTAACCATTATGCGAAACGTAGAAAATGTTCGTTGCCAGTATTTTCTCATGTTTCTGCATGGTTTTAAAATACCCTTCCCTTTCTAAAAAGCCCAATTCTTTAAATTTATTAAACTCAGCACATGTATCGTAATCTAAAAGTTAAATCTCCGTCTTGAACATTGAAAGTCGTTTGTTTTGAAACCTTTTTTCAGTCTTGATAAAGTATATTTCAAATAAAATGGGAAACATTTTTTTTTTTTAAATTATCTATGGCATGAAATGGTAAAGATTTTCAAGAAATAAAGTACAGTTTTAACAACACTGAGAAAGAGGCCATTTAAAATTTAATTTTGAAAGGAGAAACCTTTTTAACTCTTTACACGAAAAAAAAATTTCAGCCTTTCCAAAATTGAAAGCATTTTCAGGTAGCAACTTTTTGATCTGGCACCACTGATCAAACCTGTCTGAAATAGGATGGAAGACATTTTAGGAAAAGGAAAACATGTCAATTAGGACCGTGTTCTCCTTTTCAGACCAAAAGTTCACAAGCCTTCTTCCTAGATATTTTAAACTCATTATTGGGGTAATAGAGGAGTAGATCTAAGTTTCTATACAATGTAAAAACATATACGGCTAACGGTAAATCAAAACTCTTTGCTATCACATGAAACTTTTCCTTCAAATGAACTGGAAAGGGGTTTCAGAAAAATCCATTCGTTTTATTTTTTTCAACATATCTTAACAAGCCTTCTTAAAGTTTGTTAAAACTCAGGATGGTAAACTGGTCTTCACTGCACAGGAACATTGCATAACTCTATAGACTTTGCTGTGTCAGGAGAGGCGATTTAAATGTATCGCAATATGTTATGCCTATATTCTAAACTCGCCTTCTAACAGTACTTTCAGTGCTTTGATTCATGTATGACCCTGGGATCGAACCCAAGACCCCCTGTTCTCAATTACTGAGCTACCAGGACTCGGCTCTTGCAAAAGGGGGTTTGATGAATCTCGGTGACGCACAATACCAATCGCGTCATCAATTATGTCACATAATGACGTCAATCACATTATATAATTATGGATCTTTATGAGCCATGGTCTGACAAAAGGGGGTTTAATTCATCTCCAAGCAAGCCGTCAAAGTGACAGATTTATTTAAATCCATTTTATCCAATGATCGACTTAATCATGAGGAAGAATGGTCTATGGAAGCGACAAATGTTCATTGTCTGCGCATGTCATATTTACCGAAGATTCGACCTGTCTTATATGACACATCACACTCCCCGATATCAGGGAGACTGTAATAACACGTGCTATAAAGTAGCAATGGAGAAAATGGTTTTTATCAATACGTTTGAGGAAGAATCAGGCCTGTTTCGGCCCCAGATTTCTCTGAACTGCTGATCTGAATCGCGCCAGGTGGCATTTTATTGAGTATACGTTTATTTTAGTTTGAAATTCAAGGTAAGGGTTGTCGTGTAGACATGTGGTCAGGTCCTGTGTACCCAGGATACCCAAATTAGGTAGATGGGTATTTGTAGAATGCCATCTAGCGGGATATAATGGACCTACCTCAAAAAGTACCAACCCAGGTCAGCCTGCGCGGACTGCGCAGGCTGACCTGGGTTGGTACTTTTTGCAGATGTATTAAGTCCTTCACAGAGCATGGCTGTTATAAAGTGATTCATTCTCTTTCCCTCCACCTTCTTCCAATGACAATTCAAGGCAATGAACTCCAGATATAAATTAGGGTTAACACTTTGTACCAGACACAAGACAACTTGCTGAACGCTTTATAACCCTTTCCTACACAACCCTACGTCTAAACGATCCTGAAAGCCTTTATGAAAATATCGTGGGGAAAAAGAGAAATGCCGGTAATGAGCATTTTCTCCTTTTCCCATAAGGTTTTCTACCGTATTACGGACATACATCATCTTTTGGGCTATATTCAAGTAATCTGCAAATGGTTTTGAAACTGGTCACGTGCAAAATTGTGTCGTTTGGTAAAGAGTTAGGGACATCTTACAATCTGCAGACGACACTTTGCCTCTTGCAGCAAACGAATTAAACAATAAAATAAAATGGCAAAAAGAGACATTCATCCTAACGAGTAATATCACCGTTTGCCACGTTTTTAATTGTGTAATCATTCGTATTTGCGTATGAAATACGAATTCTGGTCGATAATTCACATTCTATAAACACTTATCCCGCCAAAAAGTTCAACGATTTTTTTATGTCGATAGTAAAAACCTAGAAATTGCTACTTGAAGTTATTCTAATTTGGGGAATAAATATTTCCTTGTCGGACAGTGTAGATCCAAGATCAGACTGCACGTTCTGTGCAGTCTGATCTTGATCAACATTGCCCGCAAAAGGTCCTTGAGTTGCGGGCATAGCAGGTCAACTATTAAAAGATTTTCCAAAGGTTTCTTCTGCAAATTCGCTACTGGTGGTAAACGGATTCACGTGTCTGCTATTTAAGTGACACGAAACAGCCTAAGAGACGGTTTATGGTGCTAATGTCTACTTGGTGTCAATCTTTGTGCAATCTATTTGTCCAAAAAAGTAAGTTTGTTAGTGAGAAGTGCAAGGTCGCTAACCAGACAATGATAAGTTAAACAGATTTTTGAGGCATGCACTGTGAAAAGAAGGTTTATTGCATTCGCAAAAATAATTGACTCAGGTCAGCCTACGCAGTCCGCACAGGCTGACCTCTGTCGATACATTTTGTTCTTCTTGATAAAGTTTCTACATATTTAAGGATCAGTTTTTACGTCAGGATTCAGCCGGCTGTGTTTAAAACCCCCTTTTGCTAGAGTTGTCTTCCATAAATGAAGGCTTTCATAGACATAAATTAACATCTTAAAGTCTGTTTTAATGTCCATCTTGTGCATCGTATTGTCTTTCAGCTAACAAACAAAGCTGTTAGTGAAAATCGCAAGGTCACTTTCAAGACGTCAAACTGTTATATGGAAGCTTGGTTCCATGAAGTAAAAATATCTTAATTATTTCCTATCATACTCTCCTAATTGTATTCTGTCGATGAATGATTTTGGGCAGCTACCTGTTCCAGGCGACAATGTTGTATACAATTATACTGTTTTCCATAAATTGTAGACTGTCACAATTTCTTATCATTTTGTTGTCTATTTGTTGTCCATCTTGAGCAGTCTGTCAGTACACAAAAATATTTTTCAGTGAGAGGTACAAGATCTCTTACAAGAACAGATTTTTTTTATACGAATTCACGTACTATGTTCAACTTTTTTCCAGAAATGAAACAAAGGCTTTCAGACGTTATCTTCCTATTGTTATACTATCTATATGCTGTCCGTCTTGTCCATTCTATTAGTCTACATTGGGTGTCGGTGAAAAGTCTAAGGGTGCAAACAAGCCGAAGAAATTGTGCAGGGATAATTTATGTTTATTGAATTCAACTGTTTTTCATCATGATTCGAGGGTTTTCAGAAACTTTTTAATGGGTTTTCAAGTGTGAAGTGTAGAAGAGAGATTACTCATTCCTTGCTGCATAACTTTGTCCCTTATAAAATCAATATTTGCCAACTGCGTTGGAAAGAATTCTCTTTCGCTCAGTGATTAAGGTGTTGGTCCTTTAACTTCGACAGACGAGGATCCTGTTCGCAAGGGCTCGAATTCCGCTAGATAGGGTTTATATTTCAGCTATGCGTTTATTGCGAACTTTCATGTTCGTAAGATGGGACTCGTCCTGGATTGGCCACTAAGTCATTCCTTATCTTGATAAAAGACTTACTAACTAATATGAATTTGTGTCGTCAAAACGATGACATTTGAAAAAGAGGGGTTGTGATACGTGCAACACCCTTACTGCATAGCTTCGCCCCGTATAAAACATCATTACCTTACAGTTGTGTCGAGAAAAATTCTCTTTGTCTCTTTACTTAACCCATTACCATACAATCCCTACTTTTAACGCCCCTGAAAAAGAAGACTTTTGAAAACACTTTGGGAAAAGGAGAAAATGCTGGTTACCAGCATTTTCTCCTTTTCCCATTGTGTTTTCGACCCTTCCCAGAACAAATTTCATATTTTCAGTCAGCTTTATTTTGTCGTCTGCAAATGCTTTCAATTTGGACCAATCTAAAATTTTCTCGTGTGGTAAAAAGTTAAGGTGTTTGTATTTTTAAATTTCGACAGATTCAGTTCGAATGAGTAAGTAATCTTGCCAGGCACGGTTTGTAATTCAGCTTTGCGTTTGTTGCGAACTTTCATGTTTGTAAGACACGTTATTTTGGTGTCCACCTTGTGCAATTTGTAAGTCACAAAACAGTGTTATTGGTGAAAAGTGAAAGGTCGCTGAACAGACTGCATAACTGTGTTTGGAAATTCGTGTAGAATTCAACTGTCTGCTGTAAATGATACGAGGGTTGTCAGAGAGTTTTTTATGGTTTTAATGTCAATTTGGTGTCCATCTTGTGCTGTCTTTAACCCATTACCACACAGTCCCTACTTTTGACGCCCCCGAGAAAGAAGCCTTTTGAAAACCCTATGGGAAAAGGAGAAAATGCTGGTAACCAGCATTTTCTCCTTTTCCCACAGTGTTTTCTACCCTTCCCAGAACAAATTTCAATTTTTTAGTCACCTTTATTTTTGTTGTCTGCAAATGCTTTCAATTTTGACCAGTCTAAAATTTTCGCGTGTGGTAAAGAGTTAAGTCCATAAACAGGGCTGTTAGACAGAAGTGGAAGGCCGCCGCCGAGACGATCATCGCAGACGACAAATAACTTACTGCTGATGGTGAGATTTGCCTTAAACTCATTACCAAACGACAAAACTTTAGGTTTGTGCAAATCGAAAGCATTTGCAGTAGACAAAATAAAAGACTAAAAAATTAAAATTTGTTTTGTGAATGATATAAAACATTGTTAGAGAAGGAGCATTTTCTCCTTTTCCCACAGCGTTTTCTAAGGCTTCCATCTCAGGTTCGTCAAAAGTAGGGATTATGTGGTAATGTGTTAAAGGGTAAACAAAACCTTGAGGAGAAGCTGCTAGTTACCAGTATTTTCTCTTTGGTCAGCCGTATTTTGAATGCAAATTCCCCTTGCACCGTAAAGATACAAGTTTTTGAAAGTCTTACTATCAAGACATGGTCAAAATGGCGACGCAATCTTTTACAAAATATCTCCTTGTTTCAACGAACATTTGAAAAAAAAAAGTTATAAAAAGCAAGCTACCTGCGTTTTCTCCTTTTCCAACGAGGTTTCCTATCCCTAGAAAGATTATCTCCAACATTTAATCCTTTCCCAAACAATCCCCGGTTTTTACGGGACAGGAATAGATGCCTTTTGAAAACATTGTGGGAAAAGGAGAAAATGCTGGTAACCAGCATTTTCTCCTTTTCCCACAATGTTTTCTACCCAATCATATAGAAAAATCATCTTTTTAGCAACTGTTAATTTTTCATCTGCAAAATGCTTTCAAAATGCTTTCAATTTGGTCTGGTCTATATTTTGACGTTAGGAAAAGGGTTAAGCAACATTTAATTTATTGTCTGCAAGTACTATGTAGTTGGACAAGTCTGAACATTCCTTGTCTGGCAAAGAACTAAGTCCAGACTAGCTTGTTCATTATGTCTGTGACTCCTTCCCAACTGGAAAATATAGCTACGGTTTATTTGTTGCTGTAGCAACATGACTGTATCAATGAACTGATCCAAAGTATTTTGCATTTGTCAAAAACGATGCTTTTTACGAATTCGATTTCATTCAAACTTGAAGTTTCTTCTTGCTTTTCTGATTAAATTTACAATGGTCTTGACATTATTTTGTTCTAATGTACTTGAGAAGTATCGGACTATTTGAAAGGCGTTTTGATAATGCTGTTCAGAGGCATTTTCAGCAAGCTGCCGAGCGTTGACATAATAATTATGAAGGCGAGAATGAAAATCTCGCCTTTTAAAAATGTTAGTCTCTACTTCTGGTCAGTGTTATACCTGCAAAGACATCTTTCGAAGCAGGCAACAAGAACACTTAATTAAAGACGTATATCTATATTTTTTTCTAATGGACAGATGTTTTTAAAACGTTGCTCATACAAAGCTCATCATGTCTCTAGGAAAATTCAATTTAAAAAAAAAAAAAAAAAGACATGGGTCGCTCTGCTCGTTTCTGAAAAACTTGACTTTGGAAAGGGTATATGTAGTTCCAAATTAATCTAATATTTGACTTAACATACATCTTTAATAATCAGTTACACATTGAAATGATAGGAACAATAAAAAACTACACACCGTTTTAATAAAAGTTCATTTAGTTTTTAAAAAGCCTGGTTTTGGGCATGGTAAATGTATAAATATGTATAATACGTACATATAGACAATTAAGTGAACAAAATATGACCGAATTAAGAGTTAATCTTAATAAATACATACTTTCTAACAGAGCAGATTTTTCTCTAAATTTCGACACTTATAGTATTTATTATTCTAAACAAAGAAAATGGCACCTGTCCGGGCTTGTTCTGTCGGGAAATAGGGAGGAAGGTCACTGTGGATAATAAAAAAAAAAGAGGATAAAAGCTCAGCAGACACAGTGGGAGAAGAACAAATGGCTCATTCGGCGCTATTTCTCCCTTTCCCGCAATAAGTTTTACAGTTTAAACAGCTATACTTCTACATATTTAAATTTTCTTCTTTTGTTTTCTTCTTTGGTTTTTAATATTGTGTCAACAGTATTACAATTATTCCACGGTAACAATTCACAGATCCTCTCTCTCTCTCTCTCTCTCTCTCTCTCTCTCTCTCTCTCTCTTTCTCTCTGTCTCTCTCACTCTTTACTTATTCTATATGCATAAAGAACAAAGGTGAACTTTTGAATGGATCCATGACAGAAACATGCGCAGTGGGATGCGCACAAACATTTATTATATACGTCGTTAAGTGTGCAAGGTAAAAATGTTCGTGAAGCATTACACTAAGTAAGTTATTATATAATGATGGAGCCATAAAATCCATTCTGTGAACAACAAACTAAATCATAAGAAAGAATAGCCCTTGCATAGAAGTTCTGATTGATAAACCCCATAAGCTGAGATTGACCACTGAACCTAAGAATCTATGCGAAGCCTATAGCACAAATAATTGCATGACAGTATAAGCGTTCCATTAAAGCAACTCCCTACCAAACGACATAATATAAGCATTTGCAGACGACAAAATAGATATGACTAACAGATTGACATTTGTGTAGGGAAGGGAAGAAAACATTTTGGGAAAAGGGGAAAATGCTGGTAACCAGCATTTCTCCTTTTCCCACAATGTTTTCAAAAGCCTTTTTTTCTCAGGGTCCTGAAACAAGCACTACGTATCTATCTATCTATCTATCTATCTATCTATCTATCTATCTATACTTTGACATGAAAAACATTTATAGATGACAAATAGTTCTAACCTATGTCTGTCCACGTATTCTGTGCAAGCTGGCATGATTCGATTCTTTTGGCAGATGCATGAAACAGCCTTTTCACAAGGCGTGGCTCCTTTAACACTTTTCCAAACAATCTCTGGTTTTTACGGGTCTGGAATAGTAGCCTTTTGAAAACATTGTGGAAAAAGGAGAAAATGCTGGTTACCAGCATTTTCTCCTTTTCCCACAATGTTTTCTACCCTATCATGGACAGAAATCATCTTTTCAGCAAGAGTTGAATTGTCGTCTGCAAATGCTTTCAATTTGGTCTTGTCCAAAAGTTTGTCGTATGGGAAAAGGTTAAAACTTGCATCTATGGCAATACACGTAGATATAAACGAAATGCCAAATTCAACTACATATTCAACCTAATGGCTGAATAAAATATGACAATTACCGGTTATAAAGAAGACATAAACGATCATTCCTGAGATGATGTGGGAGTTTCAAGGCCGAGAAATAAATCCACGGCCTCCGTTTCAAAATTGTTTGGCTTCTATTTCAATATAAAAGCTGGCACGGAATTTTACAGCAACAATAAAACGCCTCTGTGTAGCATAGACTAGTATACGTGTGTAACTCCGGTAAAAGTCTCTAGTCAACGTCCACATTCTACAAACAGCGAGGTATACTTAACATGGAGATGCCTCCCGGATGCATGTCAAAGCGAGATACATTTAACATAACCTTCCTCCCGAATGAGCGTCAAAGCGAGGTATATTTAACATGAACTTGCTCACAAATGAGTGTCAAAGCGAGAAGTATTTAACGTGAACTTGTCCTCCGAATGAGTGTCAAAGCACGGTAAATTAAACATGAACTTGATCCCGAATGAGTGTCAAAGAGAGGTATATCTAATAAGAACATGCCCTCGGAAAGGGATGTCAGTGCGAGGTACATTTAACATGAACTTGCTCCCGAATGAGTGTCAAGGCGAGATATATATTTAACATGAACTTGCTCCCGAATGAGTGTCAAGGCGAGATATATATTTAACATGATTATGCCCTTCGAATGAGTGCCAAAGCGATGTATATTTAACATGAACTTGCTCCCGAATGAGTGTCAAAACGAGGTATATTTAACATGAACTTGCCATCGAATGAGATTCACAGCGAGGTAAATTTAACATGAACTTGTTCCCGAATGAGTGTGAAAGCGAGGTAGCTTTCACATGAACATGCCCTTCGAATGAGTGTCAAAGGGAGGTAAATTTAACATGAACATGCCCTCCGAACAAACGTCATAGCGAGGTACATTTAGCATGAACTTGTATTCCTAATAAGGGTCAAAGTAAAGTATGTTTAGTATGAACTTGTCTTTCGAATGAGTCTATGTGGTTTATATAAGCAATTGATATTGATCTAATAGACTATTGTCACATGTAGAGAAAGATGGCTAGAGTAAGAGCACTTGTCTACACTATGAAGGCTTTCAGTTTTAGACCTCGGCACATTCGGAGCCAAGATCACAGACCAGAGAGCGGTGACTTATTGTTCATGTGCCCAGATTAGTGGTCACAGAATGAAAATCAATTGCTTGATTTAAATGTATATTTAGACCTAGTTAGCTCATATATAGTTGACTTATTTCCCCCCCCCCTCTCTCTCTCTCTCTCTCTCTCTCTCTCTCTCTCTCTCTCTCTCTCTCTCTCTCCAATATTTTCGATTTGTTCTGTAGATGGCACTTAATCATTCCTTTTACATTACAATGCACACAATCTTATTTGAAATTAATACTCCACTTTGAACTAAATATATTCCGCTCCGACGTTTTCTTACTGTCATTAAAGCTGCCAAATGTATAAGGCTTCTAAAATACAGTCGATCTCATGGAAACGTCATTTGCATAATTCTTTTGATAAAATTGTGGTCAATGGAAATCCAAGATCAAACTGCAGGTTCTGTACAGTCTGTTCTTCATCTTCACCGTTCGTAATCGTCATAAACAGTGCCTATGTCTGTAAAAGAAAATATAGTAACTATAGACGTCTATCTTTCTCAGACATACTTTAGAAAAAGGGGGATTGATGGATCTGCATGATCCCCAATACAAAGCATACAAATCAAGTTATTACATACTTTTGGAGCCATAAACCCAATTTTGTTGAAAAAGCTGGCAGAACCATTAGGTAGACTGGTTCTTTGAAATGTAGCAAAAATACCAAAATCAAAAAGTTTCGGCCCAGGTCAGCCTGCGCATTCCGCGCAGGCTGACCTGGGCCGAAATTGTTTGCAAATGTACTAATTTACGAATCCCTGTTTTCACACAGCATGGCTCATCTAGTTTTTTTCCTCGAGTCTGTGAAATAAACAACTGTTAAGTCGACAGGAAAGGTTATAGAGTAGACAATAGGTCGACGATCTGAGGAATTACCAGGTCACTTGTGAGATTTAATAAATCTTTTCCCTGTATATAGCCAGTATTCCTGGAACTATAGCTTGACTTTGATTGAACTATGAGTAAGGGAAACCTGTTGCCCTGATAACGACATATAAAATCTATTCTCTGGCAATGATTCCCGAATGAGTTTCAAAGCGATGTATATTTAACATGAACATGACCTCCGAATGAGTGTCAAAGCGAGGTATATTTAACATGAACATGACCTCCGAATGAGTGCCAAAGCGAGGTAGATTTAACTTGAACATGACCTCCGAATGAGTGTCAAAGCGAGGTAGATTTAACTTGAACATGACCTCCGAATGACTGCCAAGGCGAGGTAGATTTAACTTGAACATGACCTCCGAATGAGTGTCAAAGCGAGGTAGATTTAACTTGAACATGACCTCCGAATGAGTGCCAAAGCGAGGTAGATTTAACTTGAACTTGATCTCGAATGAGTGTCAAAGCGATGTATATTTAACATGAACATGCCCTCCGAATGGTGTCAAAGCAAAGTAGATTTAACCGGATTTGTCTACAAATTAGAGTCAAATCGAGGTATGTTTAACATGAACTTATGCTCTGAATGAGTGTTAAAGCGAGGACTGTATTTCATATGAACGTGTCCTCCGAATGAGCATCAAAGCGCGGTGTATTTACGATAGACTTGTCCCTCGACAAGCTGCCTACTTAATTACGAGGTATGTTGGTCTTTGGACTTGCAGAAAATTGGCAGATAGCAAAACATTTTGACCTATATCAGAATGACCTTGGTCTAGAAGAAACAAGTTTGGGATCAGAATTATAGGACAGTCTTACCGGATCTATGAAGACGATCGGATTTCCAACTAGCGTGGTCAACAAGCATTGATTTAAATTATTACTAAGCTTAAAATCGTGGGGCCGGCGATTTTGTCAAACATTTTTTCTCATGCCATGAAAGTTAAGGTGGTAAACTTTCCATATTTAGTAGTGTCAGCGAAATGCTGGCTATCTTTGGATTTTTGTGTTCTGTGGGATACGCGTTATTGAAGGCTGTCGTAAGATTCTATGCGGCTTATTATTGTACATTCAGGTCTCCAGATAGAGGGCTTGATTTTGATTTCGAAATTGAAAATATTAATCGTTGTCCTATAAACCCTGTGTTATGGGTACTCATTACAATCGTCTCATAAAAACGATTCCAATGAGTACACATAATATAGGAACTGGAAGAGAACTGATGGATTTAGAATACTATTCCTCTCTCTTATCTTGAGTTCTAGTCTACATATCACATGACCACAGGTATGGTCAAATATTTCTGTATAACAAGATACATGTATATATGATACAGTATATCTATGTCGTGATTAATCAACATTGCTGAAAAAATACCCCCGATAATTTTATGAACCTGTAAATCATTGTCTCTTTAACGAACCATACGGGAATTTAACGACCCTTACAAAGAAGGCTTTAGAAAAACATTGTGTAAAGGGAAGAAACTTATACTAACTAGCATTTTATTTATTTACGAGGGCTATTAGAAAAGTATCCGGAAAGGTTTCATAACTTTTTCATTTGTGCACCAATTGTATTTATTTATTTATTCATTCATTCATCTATTTTTTTATTTTAATTCGGTGATTCAAGCCAAATTTCATTGTACTCTTCAAATGCCGTCAATAAGGATGAGTGTAAATTCTATCTTACAGTACTTAGTATTAATTCGTTTCTACATTTAAATCTCAAATTAACGTCATTAAAAACCTCCAATTCACTTGATTAAATCGACCAATCGAGTTTTGTATAATGTACTTTCGATTCTTATGGTGAGAGTGCCATTTCATTGGTCTTCTATTTTGTCTTCGTTTTGCCAGTTTCCTCTTAAAAACTTGCACTACTTTTGACAATTTCGACAGGAAAGCAGTCTGTCCCGGTGGTACATATTTTGCCGCCATTTTTTGCCTGATTTATAACGACTGATATCGGTTAAAACTTGTAAACTTCAAAACTACTCGTACTGTAAACAATAAAAAAATCGAGAGTAACTAGTCACCAGGTTCGAAATGCTCATAGTTAACCAAACAACATATACAGATTATAGATAGGTATATAATTGACACGAGGATGAAAAAAAGGCAATTCTACAGATTTTAGAATATATTGTGGAAAAAACCCTGAAACTTGTTTCTGGCCACTTCAGCCTCTTACAGGTAGATTTTTAAAAGTGAGTCCAGTTTACGATCTTCATCCTTAGGCTATGTACGTCTCAAGGATCTTTTGCGGACAGTGTAGATCAAGATCAGACTGCATGGAACGTGCAGTCTGAGCTTGGATCTTAACTGTCAGTTAAGGACATATTTTCCCCCAAAATACCCTTGAAATAGCAAACATCAAGTTTTTACTATCGACATGAACGATTAAGTTCACTTATTAACTCATTACCACACGAGAAAATTTTGGACTGGTCCAAATTGAAAGCATTTGCAGATGACAAAAAAAGGTGACTGAAAAATAGAAATTTGTTCTGGAAAGGGTAGAAAACACTGTGGAAAAAAGGAGAAAATGCTGGTTACCAGCATTTTCTCCTTTTCCCACAGTGTTTTCAAAAGGCTTCTTTCTCAGGGGCGTCAAAAGTAGGGATTGAGTGGTAATGGGTTGAGCAGGTTAAGAGTTGGTTTGGAATGGATAGAATCTATATTTATAGGGGCTATTGATACAAGTGTTATTTCTGTAATAAACACATTGTCATAAATTCTACCTCATCAGCGACGATATCATAAATGAAATACTGCCGTCGAATACTATTAGAGTTTTTACCAGCCATGAGGAAGCTAAATGGTTCTACTTTCGGTGTAAGAAAAAAAATCTAAAATAAAACTGCAAAAATGTTTACTAGGCATTGCACCCATGCTTGTGAATATAACCGAGCTCCAGACAGAGGGAGTGATTTAAATGTAAAAAAAAAAGTTATTTTTTTCCTTTAAACCTTTATTACGGGTACTCATTAGAATTGTCTCATCCAGACGGTTCTAATTAGTACCCACATCACAGGGTTTAGAAGAAAAATAATGGATTTAGAACACTATCACTCCTCTCTATCTGATAATATTTACAAGCCGAAAGAGATACAATATTGTCATCTAAACTATAATTTCCAACTGAATTAACAAACTGCTTAAAATAAAAGTGAATTTTATTTTGAACATGTGAAAATATGCTGATTATTATGACTTTCACGTTGTGTACAATACAATACAAAACAATACAATACAATGCAATACGTTTATTCAATATTAAGGCCACTGGCCCATTATATATTACATCACGGTTACAACATTCAGAGAGTGTTTAAATACATCCAGCAGAGAGTATAGGCTGGTATCATAACCAGCAATTTCGCTCTTTGATCTCAGTCTATATTCCCCATACTGTCCTAATTCGGAACCAGTCTTTGAATTAACAAAACTTTCTAAATAAACAACTGTACAGTCATAACATTATTAGAAATATAAGTACATATCATGTTTTCACATGTTAACAGTAACATCAAATCTGGTTAAGAGTATAAAATATTTACAGTTAGCTGGAGATTGAACAGTATAAAAGTTTTTTTTTAAAGATGAAGTTACTGTGAGGTATTTTCAATAAACATGTGTACACACAAAGCATTTGCAAATAGAAGTACGTATCATGCTTTCGCAGCCAGAAGTACATTTCATGCTTTTCCATGTTAACAGTAACAACAAAACTGGTGAAAAGCATAGAATATAAACAGGTAAACAGAGATTGGACATCATAAAAAGTGCTTTTGGATAAAGTTACAGAAAAGTATGTTCAATAAGATCATTATGCTTGTAACAAAAAGTTGGCTAATCTAATTATTTCATCTGTTTTGTTTGTGGACAATACATTGTAAAAGGTAGCTGTGTTCTCATTGATATGTAAATGTGCATTCGCAAAAGTTCCAGTCAGTGACAGCAAAAAGAATTTGGAAAGTTAAACAGATCCTACCTTGCAGCATTAATTATCTGTTTGTTTACATCGATGATTGCCAAAGATAAGCCGACTTACTTTTCGTCGAAAATCTTCGCATTGACGTGTTAGTGACGTAAACACCACGTGGTCATTCAAAGCCTCGAAACAAACCCTTCATCCGCTCGATCGTTTCGTCCCCATTCTAGGTTTGAAAAACGTAGTTATCGATATCGTAAACAGAAACGACACACGCTGATCATCGCTTATTCATTAATAATCAAAACAGGAAGAGTTTACTACATGTTTACTACATCTAAATAAGAAAACAGGTTTAGAATAAGCAATCTTACCCTGCGATGACATGTTGGAGTTGTAAACTATAGTCATGTCTACTACGTTACAGCACTAATGGGATGTACTGTTATCAGGTTACGTTATCGAATACCTAGTTTGAATAAACACGAACGATAACAGAGGTTGTCTCGATCAATGGCGTCCATGAAATCGACGGGTTTCTCAATGCATTTTTGCACAAGTAGATCTACATGTATATCATGGTAACCAGTGCAGTAACTGACACGTTCGGGTTTTCTCTGATCTTATATGTGTGTTGTGATGGGTTATCCAGAAAGGATAGAACAAATCATGGTGGAGGCATCTCTGTGTACTTATCTAATAGTTTATTACATCAACGAGTTTTTGAGTTAGAAACGTTTTGTGAAGAAAGTATTTGGCTATCCATTTCATTTAAACGAAGTCAACTTTTAATTGGCACCTTTTACTGTCCAAAAACTTCCGATTCTCTTTTCTTCGAAAACTTTAACAAAAATATTGAAAAGGCATATAAAATAACTCATAACATTGTTATTCTAGGTGATTTAAATGAAGACTTGCTCAACCCTAATTTTAGGAAACTAAAGGATATTCTTATTATTAATTCATTACAGAATGTGATATCTGAACCAACTAGATTGAACGCTCTACTAGACCCTATATTAGTTCCTACTGATACGCAATACTTAGATTCTGGGATAATACCGAATCCACCTGAGGTGACTGATCATAGTGCTACATATATAACTCTCGCATTCCCATATGATCCAAAACCGATTTATGAGAGAAAAGTCTGTCAGTACAGTAAAGCTAATTTTGATCTTTTACATATAAACATTTCATCTTTTGACTGGGATGTTCTTTTCGATGGTACTATAGACGAAGCATGTGACTTTTTTACCAAACAATTTCTCACATTTATTGATGTTTGTATCCCTTCACAAAAAGTTACCATTCGCCCCGACGATAAGCCATGGTTTAATGGCGAACTACGAACGTTATGTAGGAAAAGAGACCGTTTGAAACAGTTAGCTTTTAAAACAGGAAAGCTTTCTTTATTAAATAAGTACAAAACAATCAGAAACAGAATTAATAACATGAAGAAACATGCAAAGCAAAATTTCTTCAATTCACTTGAGCTTAACCTATGTGATCTGCAAAGGAACGATAAAAAAGGCTTTTGGCGACTTATCCGCTACTTCATTAAAAACAATGATTGCTCATCGAACATTCCCCCTTTAATTAGTATGTCTCCAAATGGCGAGACTTCAGCATCCATATCTGATTTGGAAAAAGCTGAGTGCTTGAACAATTTTTTCGCCTCTATATCGACTGTAAATGAAGAATTCGCCTTTCTCCCTCCCTTTACTAAAACAACTAATAATAATCTCTCTCAAATCACTATTTTTGAATCTGAAATAAAAGACCTCATCCGATGCCTTAACCCAAATAAGGCAAGTGGGCCAGACTCTATCAATCATAGAATGTTAAAAGGTGTAGCAGACCAAGTGTCTAAACCCCTAGCAATACTATTTAATCGATCGATATCTGAAGGTGTTTTCCCTAACTTATGGAAACTGGCTAATGTAATTCCTATCTACAAAAAGGGGATAAATCATCAGTTACTAATTACAGACCCGTTTCTCTATTAAGTTGTTGCGGAAAATTATTAGAAAGGATCATCTTTAAACACGTGTATAACTTCTTTCTTGAGAACAATTTGCTATATAAATATCAATCTGGATTCTTGCCAAAGCACTCCACAACTTTCCAGCTTGTTGATATCTACCACCACATATGCCAATCGTTCGATAACAAACAATTTTCATGCATGGTTTTCTGTGACATTTCAAAAGCCTTTGACCGAGTATGGCATAAAGGTCTTCTCTTTAAACTCCGACAAAACGGTATCGAAGGAACTCTTTTAAAATGGCTTTCAAATTACCTCTCAAATAGGAGCCAGAAAGTTGTCTTACAATCCGCTACTTCGACTTCAAAACAGATAACGGCTGGAGTACCCCACGGCTCGGTTCTAGGTCCGCTGCTTTTCCTGATTTACGTTAATGACATTACTGATTCCTTACTAAGCTTAACTAGGCTATTTGCAGATGATAGTTCCTTTTATTATTCAGCATCATCCATCAGTGATATCGAAGGTATAATAAACAATTACCTCAATCTAATATCTTCATGGGCAAAACAATGGCTCGTAACATTTAATCCACAAAAGACCGAAGCTATCCTTTTCTCTTTGAAAAAAGTTGACGAACTACCTAAGCTAATATTCCAAAACACCAATGTTACCTTTGTTGAAAATCATAAGCATTTAGGGATAACTTTTAGCCAAAATGGTCAATGGAGCGCACATATTGATACTATTTTAAAATCTTCTTCTACAGTACTTGGAATTATGAGAAAGCTGAAATTTACACTGAATAGGAAATCATTAAACCAAATTTATTTGTCTTATGTAGCACCATTACTAGAATACGCGTCAATTGTTTGGGATGGTTGTTCTGATTCCTGTGCAAATTCTCTACAAAAAATTCAAAACGAAGCTGCCAGAATTGTAACTGGTCTCACCCGTTCTGTTTCCTTAGAAAACTTGTTCTTAGAATGTGGATGGCAATCTTTGAAAGATAGGCGGGAAACCCAAAAAAATGTTTTTTATGTATAAAGCAACCCATCAGATGGTTCCCCAATACATTGCAGACTTGATTCCGCCACTTATAGCAGACACAACGCAATATGCTCTTAGAAATATTACTGATTTTAAGAAACATATCTACTCGCACTACAATTTCTCAAAAATCTTGTATCCCTTCTTCAATATATATTTGGAAAAATTTAAATGAAAACCAGAAGAATGTTTATTCGTTTTCGACTTTTAAAAAATTAATTTCAAGTAGGTTCCCAATAACCCTTGTCCCCGCCTATTACCTTGAAGGCAATCGTTTCTTATCAGTTATGCATGCCCGGATTAGGAATAAATGCAGTGGACTAAATAGTGATTTGTTTCATAATTATCTTCGTAACAGTCAGCTTTGCACGTGCTCGGTGGAATCTGAAGACGCCGAACACTATTTTTTCAGATGCAATCTTTTTGTTATCCAAAGACTGCACTTATTTAATTCTATTCAGCACCTTAATCCATTGAATGTAGATGATCTTCTTTTTGGCAAACCATCCCTAACAGATCGAGAAAATTCAGAATTATTTGCATCAGTCCAGGAGTATATTCAACAAACTGACCGATTTACTTGATATAAGCATACTGTCGTATGCTCTGATTTTCACTTTTGACTATAGTGAGCAAATGGACAAAATCTCTGTCTGTCTGTCTGTTTGTATGTTTGTCTGTCTGTCGTTCTGACTCTCAGTCTGTCTGTTTATCTGACTGTCTATCTGTCTGTCTCTCCTTCTCTCTATATCTCTTTCTTGTGTATCATAATTAGTTGTGGAACACTTGTAAATTCATTATATTGTAGGGGGAGGGTCGATTTCTAAGTTGTTATAACTTGTGACCCAACCCCATTTCCATGTAAATTTGAGGGAAAATAAATATGTTTAAACTACCAGTGCAGTAACTGACACGTTCGGGTTTTCTCTGATCTTGTATGTGTGTTGTGATGGGTTATCCGATTTATTTTCGATTTATAAACGGTGAAAAGTATCTATTTTTAGCTTTACTGCGGCTTTAAGCTGGAAACGAAATTCAACCCACAGTCCATTCTTTGGACAAAAGTTCAAATCATGATGAGCTATCGACATACGACTAGCTGGCAGGGACAGCGTGATTTATAGCAACAGTCATAGACACTATAATAATTCGGTTGTTGACATCAAACAAACAGTGTCCAGTAATGACCATATAATCCAATTGCTTTCCGCATACTTGTAAGACCCCCGTGGACTCATTGTTACTGATTTATCATACTTCCTTTGTTAAATAACCTTTACCAGACCATACCGCGTTTAAAGGTCCTAGAAAACAGAAAACAAAAACGCCAGAAAAGAATGGATAGATGCACTGGCCTCTGGGATATAACTGAAATAATGTTGAAACAGCTTTAATCAATTGATCAATCAATCAGCTAGTCATATGCATTTATGACAATGGATTAATACGATGACATGTGTTGGGTCCAGCGTGGCTTGAAGATTTAGATATTAGATAAGGATACAGAGGTCTCTGGTGCGATACTCTTCCATGACACAAAATTAAATAAATAATTTGACCAGGACTAATGGCTTACAACATGTAACAACCGTTTATCCTTTTCTGTCGAGGACCACTAGCAAAATCGATAACATCATGACTTGAGATTTACCTTTCTCTCACTTCTGATCACTGTTTTAAAGATGGTTACCAAAAAAAAAGCAGCAAGTGGCTTGGGAAGAAACTTAAAGGAGTACTGGTTTTCGAATAACAATATATCTCCTGCGCTTGCTAAACTTGTTCAGTGTTATAATCATTGTTGTTGTCGTCGTTGACGCCATCATTGGTGGTGCTGCTGTTTCTGGAGTTTGTACGCCTCTCTTTGTTGTGGCTGTTGATGTCATTATTGTTTGCACTTGTTGTCGTCGTTTTTGTTGTTGTGTTGGTGCTGCCACTGGACTTACTGCAGCTGTCTTTGTTGTCGTAGTTGTTGTCATTGTTGTTTACACTTGTTGCTGTTGTCTTTGTTTCAGTTGTTGCTGGTGGTGGGGGTCGTGCTGCTGCTGGAGCTACAACAGCTGTCTTTGTTGTCGTTGTTGATGTCACCGTCCTTTGTAAAGCTGTCTTGTTGTCGTTTTTTATGTCAACATTGTTTGCAGTTGTTTTTGTTGCTGCTGGTTGTGCTGCTAATAGCGCTACTACAGTTTTCTTTGTTGTCGTTGTTGTTGAATTACTATTATTTTAGATGTACACATTACCTGTCTAGTGAAAAGGTTCAACAACTAGACTATCTCTGGAGGGTTAACAAGACCCTCGGAGAAAGATTTATGACTTTTACACTTGTGGTGATCAGGGCAAGGATTTATTTACTTAATTCTTACCCAAACATCTCGCTGTTTCGGGTGAAAATGTAGCGAAAATAGTGTTAGAAAAGGAGAAAATGCTGATTAGCTGCATTTCCTCCTTTTCTCACAATATTTTCAGCCATTTCAAAACCAAAACCACCTAGGTAAACCACAAAATTCCATCAGACGATCCCGAGTTTTCCCGACCCTGAGAAAGAATCTTTCTGAAAACAATGTTTGGAATAGGAGAAAGTGCATTTCTCCTTCTCCGACAGTGTTTTGTATACCATCAGAAACAGAATTATCATTTGAGCTAAATTTCATTTGCCTAATGTTTCAATTTGGTCGAGTTTAATAATTGTTGCTTGGCAAAGAGTTGCTGTGGACAAGGCTTTCATTTAGTCGTCGAGTAAAGAGTTACTCTACATGAGTTTGCAGACTTTTGGTATTCTCATGTTGTCTTTTGCTACGAGGACAAGATGCGCTCCTCTGTTATTGATGATGACTCAACGGTTTTTCCTTCAATGAAGATAATTAGACTTCTTGATCGAAAGACAATTGGATGGTTAAAAGTGGGTGTGGTGAAATTAAGAGGTCCTGTTGGCCAGTGAATAAAATGTGTGATGCAATTAAGATGTCCGTATCTAGATTTTTTGTGAAGAAATGAATTTATAGTGATTAAAGAATAATTATGGCGCTTTGTGGTGAACTGAAGAAGAGCTGGTGGTCAGTATTAAGTGTTTTGTAGTGGAATTTTGAGGTCCTTATTGCTAGTATATGGGGAGGATTTGTGTGTTGTGTGTGTTGTGTGTTTTATTGAAAAGGAACAGCTGATAGTGTTCAAAGGAATACATATTTTGTAGTGAAATTAAAAACTTGCTGACAGAGGAATATGAGATTTGTTGTGAAATAAAGAGTCCTCGGTATTAAAAGAACTGAATGGTTTGTCTTTCCAATTGAGGGTGGTTGGTTGTCTTAGAATTAAGTGATTTCTTTTGCTAGAACAAGAATTCTTGATCTTGAAAGAAAATACTTTTGTAGTGAAGTGTTTTGTTTTTTTTTTTTTTTTTTCTTTTTGCAGAATGAGTATTAATTGCTTTGTTATGAAGAAATTAAGAGAATCTGGTGGTGAGAGAATGAATTGTATTAGATTGTGATTACGTAAATTAAGTGTTTTGAATTCCAATTGAGTGTTTTGTGGTGCAATTAAGTGTTTTGTGGTACATTTAAGTGACCTGTGGTGCAATTAGGAGGTCTTGGTGAAATAAATCAACCACCCGTTTAGATGTCTAATATGTGAAATCGACTTTTTTGGTCTTTAGGAAAACTTTAATTGTTGAAATATATAAACATATTTCCAGCTTCGACTAGATTATATGGCAAAAGCATATTGTTAACCCATTACCACACAATCCCTACTTTTGACACCCCTGAGAAAGAAGCCTTTAGAGAACATTGTGGGAAAAGGAGAAAATGCTGGTAACCAGCATTTTCTCCTTTTCCCACAATGTTTTCTACCTTTCACAAAACAAATTTCAAAATTTCAGTCACTTTAATTTTTTCGTCTACAAATGCTTTCAATTTGGACCAGTCTAAAATATTGTCGTTTGGTAATGGGTTAAATAAGAAACTCGAAACGTATAGCACTTTGCCTTTCACACTCACCCCGTACATAAAAAATGTTTAATTCATTAGTATCTCTTTTTTTTTTTTTTTTTTTTTTGCCTTTTATGAAAATATTGTCATCATCATTATTATCGTCGTCATCAGCAGTACCATCATTATCATAAAAACAATATTTGCTCTCCTTTTACGTGTAGGCATTCTCATAAATGAGTTCATCATGTCTCAGAACTCAAGGCTTTCGACCAATAATGCGGTAGCTCAACTTAGATCTCTGTCGTCATAGAGCATTACAGGTAAGGCACTTCAGAGACCAAGCCTCGTTTTGATAAAACCCAGGAAACAGATAAGAATCTTTATTTGAATTAAAACGACGTCAGGTTGTTTCAAAGAGATTACATTTCTTGAATAATCAATCTGCAATATTCTTTAATTTCCACGAAATGTGAAAACTAGCACCTTATCTTTCAGGACAGTTACCAAAGTTATTCTGAGTTCAATCAGTTTAAACCACAAAATCCATTTCAATTACAAATTAATTGTGTTTCTAAATCCCTTTCTCAGTATATTCAGTGTTTCATCCTTTAGAAAGAAGCATTTAAAAACATTGTGGGGAAAAGGAGAAAATGCTGGTAACCAGCATTTTCTCCTTTTTCCCACAATGTTTTTCTATCCCTTCGAAGAAAAAGTCATTATTTGTGCCACTTTGAGAATTTAATTCGCAAATACATTCAAGTTGGACCAGTCGTCTGATAAAAAGTTCCATTTTTGCCAAATGTATTAAGCTGACCTCTTAGAAGACTAAAAGCTCTATTTTTATCATGCAGGCTTCAATAAAAAGACGGGGATAATGGATCCAAGATCAGACTGCAATATAAAGCGGTCTGATCTTGATCTATGCCCCCAGAAGAGCCCCAGTTTTCGCCTGTGGCACTCAAAAGGTTAAAACTGTTTCGAGCAGCTCTGGAATTGACCTAGATATAAACGCATATTTAGATGATTTTGACTGAAATACGCGTAAGCAATGCTTTCTGAAAAAGGGGTTTAATACGGAATCACAATTGGGCCACAAAAACCCTCGCACGTCTACATGCTACATTTTGAGTTTTTGCAAAGCAGCTGCAGATGGTATCGATGCTGGTCACCCTTCGCAAATTCACGCAGGCTGACCTGCTTCGAAACGTTTTGTCGTAAGTCAACTTTCTCGGAGCGTTTACCTTTGATTTCAGTCCATTTTTTACCCTTAGGCTGCTAAGCCCGACTTAATGACCTTTTGCGGACAGCGTAGATTAAGATCAGACTGCACAGAACGTGCAGTCTAATCTTGGATCTGCGCTGTCCGATCTGGAGATATTTTTTCCCGAAACATACCATTGAAATAACAATTTTTGGGGTTTTACTATCGAAATGAAAATTTCATTTTAGTTATTTAGGAGGATAAGGGTTCAGAAAACACGGGAGTAAATGGACCCATTGTCATGTAACGACCTGCTTGATACGGTGCAGCAGGGACCTGCATTAAGCTCCCTTTTATCAATTCATGACATAGGTGTATACGCTTAGATTCTTCATTCCTTTATTTTGTAATCAGGATATTTCTTTAATGCGTTTTAATTCCTTCTCCTCCTCTTCCGCCTTCTTCTTTTCTTCTTCTTCTATGTTACATCTGTCCCTAGGACCTGCTGACCTCAGCTCCTGAACAGTCCCCTCCCCTCTTTCTCTTTCTCTCTCTCTCTCTCTCTGTCTGTCTGTCTGTCTTGCTCTCTCTCTCTCTCTCTCTCTCTCTCTCTCTCTCTCTCTCTCTCTCTGCCTGCATATGAGATCAAATCAGATTCAATAAACATCTCTTCCACCGCAAGAGTAAGTCACGCCAGTCCAAAAACAAAACTGCAACTTGCTGCCGAGATAGCGTGTACCAAACGAGCAGAACCATTATCGTTTTATGTGTCGTAAAAATGTCGTCTGCGAGAGATCCATCCCATTAGAACAGCGTTCAATTTGAAATAGGAATCAATGTCGTCTGATACAGTCTTTGACTTTCATTTACTGCTCTTTTGGGTTGCTTAAAATATTCAGCGTTCGTATTCGCCTGCCATTTTTAATCCTATTTTAACAAACCTTATCAAAATGTGGTGCTGCACGGAAAAGCAGATTTGCCATGCCATCTTTTTTCATGCAGGTATATATAAAGCTTGCTCATGGCCTTGAGAAATTTCATCTAAGATTAGAAGATTCACCACTATTTAATTGCGTTGGTAACTTTTTAAAGAAATGGAACAATTTAAGAATCAGCCATCTTGTAAAATATTTGCAGTCGGCAAATGAAATATGCCGCAAATTTTGATATTTGTCTCCAAAGTAAAAATAGAAATCCTTGGCTAAAAGGTAACACGCTTGTCGCTAGAGTTTTATATTTTTCTCGTGATGTTTCAAATACTACTCTCGTCTTTGTCGTGGACAAATCACATGAGGAGCTTTGTTACACAGTAAAAGAATCATTATCTTCCGCTGGATGGCATTCTACTAATACACATCTATCTAATTTGGCTATGCTGGGTACAGAACCGGACTATATTTCTACGCGGTAGCCGTTTCTTTGAATTTCAAACTGAAACAAACGTTTACTCAATAAAACGCCATCTCGAGCTGTTCATTCAGCTATGGGGAAATCTGGGTCCGTATTCACCAACCATTCTTAAGAATGTTCTTAGTTTTATTCTTCAGAATTTTGTCAATGTGAAAGTAACAGAACTTTTGATTGGTTGAACCATTTGGTTTCTCCTTGAACGTACTGATAAAAGCCATTTTCTCGATTGCCACTTTATAGCGCGTATTACTACAATCCCCCAAAGATGGGAGACAGTGATGTGTCATAGCAGATAGGTCGAATCTCGAACAATATGACAGGCGCAGACAACGCTTCCGGACTAGAATAAAAGGTAGACAAACCAATGAGACCAAAGGAACATAGTGTTGAGTAGGGTGTACAACAGGAAAGAAACTAAACCTCCCAAAATCTTATTATCGGAACTTAATCCTTCAAGTAACAATCCCGACGTTTAATGACCTCTATGGAAGGGATCTTGGATAAAAAACATTGCTAGGAAAAAAGAAGAAATGCTGGTAAGCATTTTCTCCTTTTTTCCCCACAATGTTTGATATCCTTTTAAGAACAAATTCCATTATTTTAGCTAATTAGTTTTTTGTCGTCTGCGATGTTTTCTTTTTTCAATTTGGGCTAGTCTGACGTTTATGTTGTGTGGTAGGGAGTGAAGTCTGCCATAATTTACCCATAATGCTCGATGTGGAGTCTCTCAACTGTAAGCGACGATCTTCATCAGAAAACAGAGCGGAAATTTTCACCTCTTAATTGACCTACCGCCTTGTTGGGGAGTAAAACCTTATAAATATGGATATCGAGGAACAATATTGCGGACTTATATAGAAAACAAGTGTCTTCTTTTCTTTAGATTATATGTAAAGTGATGAGAACTTGATCATTTTTAGACCTCTATCTTTCTCTCTCTCTCTCTCTCTTGTTCTATCCCTCGACCTATCTACCCGACCTACCCACCTATACCTACGTATAATCTGTCTATCTATCTATCTATCTATCTATCTATCTATCTATCTATCTTCATGCCATACGTCATCCATCCATATATCCATCCAACTTGAACAGTATTTTTTTTCTCAAGTCGTTCGAGCGCACAAAAATTTTGGGGGGCATATTGCATTTAAACAATAAAAAATATCAGATTGGTTTGAAGTTTCCCCAACATTTTTTTAAATAATGTCTTACAATTTTATTGAGGACTTTATTGTTCAAGATTATAGAATGTACAAAAGACAATCTGTTTGCTAGAAAATATACTCATCTCCCTTAATCTTTACCAAATGATAAGACTTTAGAAAAGTCCAAATTGAAAGCACTTGCAGAGGACAAAATGGAGGTAAGTCAAAAATTGAAATTTGTTTCCAAGCAGGGTGGAAAACATTTCTGGGAAAAAGACAAGATGCTGTTACCAGCATTTTCTCCTTTTCCCACAAAGTTTTAAAGGCTTCTATCTCAGAGTCGTAAAAACTAGGTACTGTTTGGTAAAGGGTTAAAACTACCAAGCAGCATCCTCCAATCGAAGCAGTTACGGTAAAGCAATGCCTATGAAAGGAAACGGTAATTGTTACTGAAAAAATACAAAGTTAGGATCATATTGGAAGAAATAAAGTTAGTATAGATTTTTTTTGTTTTCACAGTGTAATGTGTCCGAATGGTGTCACTTATGCGTTGCTGTATCGGAGATCAGCGAAAAAGGCAAATAAAGACCAAATCTCGGGAAGAATGAGAGAAAAAGGAAAGCTTCGGGAGGCCGTACACAAAATGGAATAATAGCCGATGATTGCCTTCTTGCTGGGTTCTAATCGGATTTTACTTTCTGTTTATGTTAAAGAACGGTATTGGAAGCATAGGCTAGCACGTAGGTTGGGATTTCTTTTGTCGCAAACAAAAATGTGTCGGTGAGGAAAATAAGTTAGGAATATTTATTCGGACGAAAACAGTGTTTCTTTTTTAAATTCTTTACGAAACGACAAAGTTTTTGACTGTCCAAATTTGAAGTCATTTGCAGACGGCATATTTATTTCATGTTTCCCGTCAAGCGATTCGTTATTTATAGAGTTGTTCACATTATTGGAAAAGGAAAAAATGCCGATTACATTGTTTTCATAAATCATTTTCCATAGGATTGTTAAAACATGGATTTGGTTGGTTAAAGGTTAATCAGCGATTTTCAATCAAACAGGAAACAATATGTGTGTTATTGATACCATCGTTATAGGAAATAATAAATGGATTCTACAGATAAAACGAGATTTGTGTGGAAATACGAAACAAAATATTCCTGGGACAAAGCTGTAAATTCTGAAAGATTGTAAATAAAGTAAAAATGGTGGAAAAATTATTGGAACATCCGTGACATGATACCGTTGGACCGTTGTTGTTAATGAACAGTCCAGGTATACTGTACAGTCAATTCTATAGCTATTTATATTTGGAGGCATATAGAGCAGAATTCATCCCGTTTTGGAGTATATAAAATGCATTCCATTCATCAGAAGTGTGAAAAGCGCATGCGCACGCCAGAGAATGGGTAGGCTATTATGTTGCATTGCCGCTGTAGTGTTGTTTTTAACCGTCCCATCTTGCTTTTCGACACCCGGTATGACTGGTGTTGTCTCTTTTCAATGCCCCACCACTAACTCGTCTGAGGAACACTACGGGAACGGAACACAGAGGACATACATCAGAAACATCACGGTAACTCTGGTCTGTGAACGAGACATTTTACAACTAGTACCTGTTTTCAAAAACGAGACAACAAATATGTTTTTTGGTGCTCTTGAGCTGTCCTACGACATGAAGATTCGATCGTTGGCTAGCTCAGATAACCGACATTACATCAGTCCATTTTCTTTATTTCCGTTTCATAACAAAGACCGGATGTTCTCGCTCGGTCCAAGCTTCTCACAAAGTGCTTACGCTTTTACAACAGTCTTGACGCATTTCCAATGGAAAGGAGTTTGTCTTTTGACGGAATCCAGTCAGTTTTTCAGTCAAATGTCGACCTCGTTATACGTATCTTTATCTGAGGCAGGATTTGAACCGGAAATGACGTATTTGTCTCAAGGATCTGATGACGTGTATATACAGAGTGTACTGAAAACTTTGACGCCTAACTTGAAAGGTAGGTTTTACAAAATATTCAGTTTGTTGAATAAAAAACAAAATAATGTGCACTCGTACATATCGTGTGTAACTGGCACCAAAAGGAAAAAAAACCGATTTCTCCCAAGCTTACAAACACGCCAACAGTCGCCAAATAAGTAAGTTTTGTGGGTGTTTTGATTTCTTTGGTTTTCACGACTCGTGAAAGAAGCCTTTTGTAAACATTATGGGAAAAAGGAGGAAATGCTGGTAACCACCATTTTCTCCTTTTCCCACCATGCTTCTACTGTTCCCAAAACACTTTCAATTTTTTAGTCACTTTCATTTTGTCGTCATCTATTAATGCTTTCAATTTAACACAGTCTAAATTTTTTTCATCTGATAAAGAGTTAAAGTTGAGACAGTGTAATAAATAGTATTCCAACCCCAAAAAAGCCTTAGCAACATGGAATATGCCCAAAAATGTTTGTCATTCAGTGAACATGAACAAATTTCTATTGCATAATTACCTTTTAACTCATTACTAAATTACAAGAGTTTAGGTTTGTCCAAATCGAAAGCATTTGCAGACCACAAAATAAAAGTGACTGGAAATTTGAAAGTTGTTTTGTGAAGGATAGAAAACATTGTGGGAAAAGGTGAAAATACTGATTACCAGCATTTTCTCCTTTTCCCAGAATGTCTTCTAAAGGCTTCTTTCTCAGGGTCGTCAAAAGTAGGGATTGTGTGGTAATGGGTTAACTATTGATCAAGATTTAAGGCTGAATTTCAAAGCCTAAAGCTTTGCCATTCACTACACAAGCCTGAGTTTTACTACCCTATGGAACAAGGCTATTGAAAACAACAGGTGAAAAAAGAGAATAAACTGATAGCCTGTATTTTCCCTTTCTCACAATATTTTCTATATACCCAAAGAAAAAAAAACTCCGTTTTGAAGTCACTTCTATTTTGCAGTCTACAAAATGCTATCATTTTGGACAAGTCAGAGTTTCTCTCGTGTGGTAAATGGTTATAAGAACGTTAAAAGGTTGCAGAGGCCATTTGCCTTTGCATGATAGGAACGCATTATTCAAGCCGAGTGTCTCGTTTTACTGTCTAAACCGCAAGCTGCAAGACGACTTAATATGTAAAAAAAGGACAAAGGTTCAGAAGACAAAGACATTGCTAGATGACAGAACTTGAAACCTGCTAATAGCGGAAGCCTTTGCTAGCAAAATTTTTAAAAGAAGGGGTAAATAATGGGATTTGTCGTTCAAAAGGAACGTAAGAAAAAAGAGTAAAATGAGGGCTGAAAAATCGTGGGATTACTTTCAAAATAGGTTTGAGATAAAAACATTTAAAATTATGCCATTTACGACTAAAACCCTATGTATTGGGTGATACTTTTTCAAACATTTTCAACAACATTGCCAGATTATTTATTATTTCATATTGAAACTATGGATCGTATTCACCAACCAGTCTGAACTGCAAAGTATATCTAATGCCTGGAAAAGAGAGAAACACAATTTCTGATTGGCTAAACCATTTGGTTTAGCCAATCAGAAATTGCGTTACTTTCAAATGTAGAAAATTCTTTTAAATTATACCAAAAATGTTCTTAAAGTGTGGTAGGTGAATTTTCTCTCTTTTTCACATTGTTTTCAAACGCCTTAAAGCCAGGCGTATTCCTTTCACCTGTTCTAGCACAATGTTCTGTGTTCTGGAATGTTGTTCTGGAACTTGCGAAAAGAATATTACAGACCACGATACACTGTTCAGGAAGTATGTTCTGAATGAAGCATATTCTGAACATTATTTTAAACCATATCGAAAAGAAAGTACACTGGCATGATGGCTGTTGCAAGAGCTACTGTTTTAGCTGTGTTAGTTGAGGATATGATTACCTGTAGAGAGAGGCAGTAGAGACGGGTCTACTATGCCCCTATTTATGGCATTCATATCGTAAAAAAGGACAATTGTAAATTTTGCCAGAAGAATTGTCCGTCTTTCAGCCATCTTGAATCACCTAGCAACCGTTCAGCAGGTGCGCAACATCTCGATTATATTAGAACAGTCATAACATGTTCTGAGGAACACGGCACAGTTTTCCGAAATAATCCATTGACCTAGAACATATTCAGAGTGTTCGGAGTAGCGAAAGGAAAACGCCCCCCCCCCCCAGAGAGCCTTAAAAACCAGAGCTTATCTGGTATTTTGTTGAGTCTCGAACGTTGTGTCAACAAAAGATTTTAGGATGTTACTTAAGTCTTTAATTTAGTGACACATACCTCTGGTAACGATCTCAGCCCAGGTCGATAAACGAGCAAGTTTTTGGATCTGCGCAAATAGAAGAAAAAAATATAAAAGCATTTTCGTAAGACTGGGCCCTGGTACACTAAGATTTCGCATGCTGTGACGAGTAACATTTGATTTGACCGAAAACACACAAGGGAACCAAATTCGACCAACACTGAACAAATAATTTTAGGACAAACAAAACCAATTTTAGATATGTGAAGAAAAGCGAGACGCTTAAAATTTCTAAACCTAAATATGATATAGAAAAGAATGAGGGAAAAGGAGCAAGTGCTCGTAACGAGGACTACCTCCTTTTCTCTACTTGTTTTCAAAAGCCCCATGGAGTGTGGACGTATTTCGGCTTACATGTGCAGTAATGAATTAAAAGGGTCTCCAACAAGCCGTGTTGTGGAAACAGAAAACTAATTTGACCATGTTTTCGCCCGAAGCCATGCAGCGTCTTTTAGACCTGTTGCTTGTTAGGACATTCCAGTATCGTCGTTCATAATGTATAGAGGATAAAGCTCTCCGTGTGTTTTACTTGAATCAGTCGTTTATCTTGTTTATGGATGGATGGATGGATGGGTAGATTGATGAATTGATGGATGGATTTATGGATGGATGGATGGTTCGTCGTTGGTAATGTATGGTTGATTAAGCTCTCCCGATGTTTTACTCGAATCACTAAATTATCTTGTTTATGGATGGATGGATGGATGGATGGATGGATGGATGGGAGGGTGGATAGATGGATGGATGGATGGATGGATGGATGGATGGACCCAACCCACACAACGACTTATAGACCCACTGCTATTTATACTGACTGATCGATCGAATTATTCGATCTATTGCTTAATGTTTGATGGATTGCAAAACAATATTAACTCTTTACCAAACAATTTCTGGTTTTTACGACCCTGAGATAGAAGCCGTTTGAAAATATCGTAGGAAAAGGAGAAATTGCACGTAACCAGCATTTTCTCCTTTTCCCAAAATGCTTTCTACCCTTCTGGAAACAAATTTTCCATTTTTGTGTAATGTTTATTCTGTCGTCTGCAAGTGCTTTCAATTTGGACCAGTCTAAAATTGTGTCTTTTTGGTAAAGGGTGAACAAGAAAAAGAAATCTTCCCTATCCAACAGGATAGAAAAAAAAATCGTGATGCAAAGCCAATTTTTTTGAGAGCCGGGTCGCCCTGAGCGTTCTCTGAACAAATTAATTATATAAAACTTGCTGTATTATTTTATTTCTCCCAAGCTCTATTATTGAATCGGAGGATAGAATGACAGGGCAGCCGGTATAATGTATGTAATAGCGCCGATTTTATACATTACCATACAAGTAAGCAACGCTCTGGCAAAAGTTTACTGTAACGCATGATACTGGGACGTTCACTGTAACGCGTGGTACTGGGAGGTTTACTGTGACGCGTGATACTGGGAGGTTCACTGTAACGCGTGGTACTGGGAGGTTCACTGTGACGCGTGATACTGGGAGGTTCACTGTAACTCGTGATACTGGGAGGTTCACTGTAACGCGTGATACTGGGAGGTTCACTGTGACGCGTGGTACTGGGAGGTTCACTGTGACGCGTGATACTGGGAGGTTCACTGTGACGCGTGGTACTGGGGGGTTTACTGTGACGCGTGATACTGGGAGGTTTACTGTGACGCGTGGTACAGGGAGGTTTACTGTGACGCGTGGTACCGGGAGGTTTACTGTAACGCGTGATACCGGGAGGTTTACTGTGACGCGTGATACCGGGAGGTTTACTGTGACGCGTGATACCGGGAGGTTTACTGTGACGCGTGATACTGGTGGGTTTACTGTAACGCGTGGTACTGGGAGGTTTACTGTAAGGCGTGATACTGGGAGGTTTACTGTAACGCGTGGTACTGGGAGGTTTACTGTAAGGCGTGATACTGGGAGGTTTACTGTAAGGCGTGATACTGGGAGGTTTACTGTAAGGCGTGATACTGGGAGGTTCACTGTGACGCGTGGTACAGGGAGGTTCACTGTGACGCGTGGGAGGTTTACTGTGATACTGGGAGGTTCACTGTGACGCGTGGTACCGGGACGTTCACTGTGACGCGTGGTACCGGGACGTTCACTGTGACGCGTGGTACCGGGACGTTCACTGTGACGCGTGGTACAGGGACGTTCACTGTGACGCGTGGTACTGGGAGGTTCACTGTGACGCGTGGTACTGGGAGGTTTACTGTGACGCGTGATACAGGGAGGTTTACTGTAACGCAAGATACATATTGGATCTGACATGAGTTGGCTTTTGAGATAAGAAAAATATTAAGCCTTTCCCAAACAATCCATGGTCTTTACGGGTCTGAAATAGCAGCCTTTTGAAAAAATTGTGGGAAAAGGAGAAAATGCTGGTAACCAGCATTTTCTCCTTTTCCCACAATGTTTTCTACCCTATCATAGACAGAAATCATCTTTTCAGCAAGTGTTGAATTGTCGTCTGCATATGCTTTCAATTTGGTCTAGTCCAAAAGTTTGTCGTTTGGGAAAGGGTTAAACGAGTTATTGAGCGAGCCTTTGGCGAGCTTAATAACATTTTTTGTGGACGAGTTTAATAATTTTTTACCTCAAAAACCAACCAGTGTCAGATTCTTTTCATCAAATTACTGTATAGCAAGATTATTATTGTCCAAAAATAAACCAAAGGTATACATGTATCACGTGTTGTGAAATTTACATGAAGCCTGTGCACTTACTTTGACAGGTATATTACGAATGAAAAAAGTTCCAAAGAAAATTGCATATATTAATTTTGTTTTGAGTCTACAAGTACCGGTAATTAAATTAACAACGTTATCACGATTAAGAATTTTGACCACAAATCTTCACCGATGCACAATCCCCTTTTTCCACAAAGCAGGACTGAAATACGTCTGTTGTCCCTTTATAGGGCTAAGTCTTCTTGAAATGTCATGAGGAAAGGAGCAATTGCATGTTACAAGCAAAATACCTTTGTCGTACCATTTGAAAAATGTAAGGAAAATTTGCCTTTTTTTTTAATAGTTCCTTTTTGCGCCACATGAAGCGTCATATCGTCGGTTTTCTTCTAAAACCTCGTAACTACAACTTGTAACAAGCTGTAGTTACGACGTTTCCGAAGTAAACCGACGATATAGTGGTTATAGTGGTTATATATTTGCCCCCCCCCCCCCCCACCACACACACACACGCACACCTCAACTGAAACCAAGAGATTATCAGTAAATTGAAAGGATTATGTTTAATTTCCCTTACATAAGATTTCCATTATGTCAAGAAACAATGCCGAACAAAGATTGGTTAGAAATCGCAAACTATTTTAGGTAAAAATGGCTTTTAATGCTAATTTGCCTTTGGGTCTTCTTTTTGCCGCGGAAAAGTTTTTTTTTTTCTATCTCTTGAGTAAATGCCCCGCTATCGTATTACCCATTAAGGCAGCTTACCCATTAATGGCAGCAACAGGCCATTGGATAGACAACGTGTTTCTTAACCCATTACCACACAATCCTACTTTTGACATCCCTGAAAAAGAAGCCTCTAGAAACATTGTGGGAAAAGGAGAAAATACTGGCAACCAGCATTGTCTCCTATTCCCAAAATGTTTTCTATCCTTCACAAAATAAATTTCAAATTTTCAGTCACTTTTATTTTGTCCTCTACCAATAATTTCGATTTGGACAAGCCTCAAGTATTGTCCTTTGGTAATGAGATAAGCAATAGCACTTCTTACAATACTGATATACCTGTTCACTTGCATGCATTTTTAAAGAGAGCTGTTGAGATTTTTGTAATCCAAAGAAACTTCAAAAATGATATACATGTACCACAAAATTAGGTTACACGATGACAGGCAAAAAGAAAGTAACGAAGAAAGACAAATGTAACCACAACACAACCTCATTTAAGACCGATAGTGATATGACGAAATAGAACTTACAATGTTTATAACAATCTTTTTTTTTTTATACACGTCCGATTTTGCCCGTTGTCCATTGTACTGAAAATCTGCTTACAAAGTTCATGAACCTTTCTCTCAAATTAGACGACCGACCGTTTACGGTTAAATAAAATCCTTCACCGGAAGTAGAACCCGGGGAGCGTTGCGATTTCCTCACGCCATTGTAGTCGGGTTACACGGACATTTCCCTAATGGACATGCCCTCATATATTCTGAGAAGGGTTTATAGCTATTAACGATACAAAAAGACATTTTTTTCCTTCCTTGCAAAAACTGAAGGAAATCAACATCTGTTCAACTTGTTTCCGTCACGGCTTTTTTTTTTTCGTCTTATAGGAAAGAGAGTAGGCGTGGCTTTACTTAGCTAATCGCAATACTACTCATTGAACTCATTACCAAACGGCAATATTTTGGGCTTGTCCAAATCGAAAGGATTTGTAGACGACAAAATAAAAGTGATTGAAAATTTGAAATTTGTTTTGTAGAGGATGGAAAACATAGTGGGTAAAGAAGAAAATACTGGTAACCAGCATTGTCTCCTTTTCCCACATTTATTTCTGAAGGCTTCTCTCTGGGGGTGGGGGTCGTCAAAAGTAGGGATCGTATGGTAATGGGTTAAGTCTGCAGCAGCAGAAACAGGCTATTGCCGTTGGTGTTGCAGACAGGGTAGATTCCGATCCAAACGCATTTAAAGTGCAGTCCGATCTTCAATTTTTGCTGTCTGCTATTCTTTGCCTAATTTTATTATCACCTAAGTCCTTAGAGATATCCAGGGGCAATATTCACAAGCCAATCTAAATGACTCAGCTATTTGGTTTAGCCAATCAGAAAGTGCGTTTCTTTAGGAAAATCTTGAAAATGTAACACCAATTTAGAACTGTTGGTGTATACAGCCACAAACTTTTTTCTTGTTAAACAGTGTCTTTTGATGAAATTTAAAAAAAAACTTATGGTGATAATGCCCCTTTATTTTACCTTGTAAAACACTGGCATCATGAATTCAAACATGGCCGGAAATCTGTGCTAGAATTTGAATGATCATTGGCTTACATGAAGTAATTTTTACTCTTTTTTCTATTAGTTGTCAGTCACACCTGCATCAGTTCAAACACTTGTAAATCAGAAACCACAATTAGTTCATAACTGTAATTTGCAACAGAGATATAAATGATTGCACAAGCAAAATTTCAGCTAGATCAGACAATTGGAAATTGATCAGGGTCATTACTCATTGAACGCCCCTCCTATGACCATGAATTCTAAGTTACTGCTTCATGCCTTTGACATAAAACCTTGGAGAGCCCATTACGTAAGACTTCACGTGACGTCGGTGAACTCGTTACGTAAGAAAAACAGTTTCAGCGCATACAGCAGATTTCTGGGCTAACTGTTTCTCCCAATAATAAGTTTTTTACCAAAGAACAAAATGTAAGATCCGTAATTGAAATCACTTGAAGATGACAAAATAAATGTGTCTGAAAAAATTAACATATGTTTTGGGAAGGGTTGAAAACATTGTGGGAAAAAGGAGAAAATGCTGGTCACCAGCATTTTCTCCTTTTCCCACAATGTTTTCAAACTGACGATTTTTTTCTCAGGGTCTTTACCAGTAGGGATTGTGTGGTAAAGGGTTAAAATATTTTTATGTGTAGAAAAATATTTTTCCCAAGACCCGGAGCAATCGCTGACTCTGACTTACAGTAAGAATATCAATGTCGGTTTTAACGTGCTTAAGAAGTCTAATTAAGTAATAAAGCACGTTTTGGATTTGCGTATTTCTACGCCTTTCTCTTCGGGCTGACGACCTTTTCTTTTCGTGTATCAGCAGAATTCAGTTGAAAACATTGTTGCAAAAGGAGAAAAATTTCTCGTAAAGAGCAAATTCTCTTCTTCGCCATACTGTTATCAAAACTGTTCATTGAATAAAACATTTATTTTTTTAGGGATTGTATTTCTTCGCACGGCCCTATTCATATATGCTATATGGCTGGCAACACGCAAAAAGGGCCATTCGGACATTTGCGTAAAGTGTCGTCTCGGATCAGCCTGCGCAGTCCGCGAATACTAATAGACATGCTAAGCTTTTTGATCCATATCAAACTTTGCAGACTGGGAATGTCGTTACCTTAAAAAATAGAAGTTATATCAAACCCCTGTTCATAGAAGAAACCATTTTGACAAACTACAACTGGTCTAACTGATGCTTTCGTTATGATATATGTCATACGAAACATTACCAATCTAAAAAAAAGTGAGATATATATATATCTCACTTTTTTATATATATACACATGGAACTTTTAAATACTTTCTCTTCAAGGTCATGAAGACACGGTAAATTTTGGAGGTATTTGATACCATTCCGATGATGTCTCACACACACAAACGAAAATGCCACTGCTGTGCTGATGGAACTGTATTCATCGTCGCTACAGGAACATTGCATGGAAACAAAAAAAAAACACTTAACGAAGTGAAGTCATAATTTGATATAACCGGCAGAGGTGTTTCCCAGCAGGCATTGCAATTACCATTTGCCGTCACAAGTGGAATCCCCGAACATTTTCCTAATAGAGCAATTAATAATAAAGTACAGGTGTAATATATTTGGATTCGATCACTTTTTTTTTTATCTTAACAATTATTGCCTTTTGTGTTTCGCTGACCTGGACCATTAGCATCACGTGTTCCTTCGTGTGAGAGCTAGTTAATCCCCGTCAGCGTGCTTTGAACGGTGAAGTTAAGATTTTTAGATAATAGGAGCAATCAAATCGCCATTTTCTAATTCTGATATAATTTGACGTATAACACGGTTCAGCGTAATGATATCTGTTGAAGAATAAGTGGACGTAAAAACTAGTCCTTTCTTGGCAGAGTATTTCGAAAGTGATATAATTATTTCTGTTGACAAACAGTTCGTACATTCATTTTTTAACGTGGTTTATCAATTCCGATTGAAGTTTTCACTAACAGATAGTAAGTTGTGAATAACTTCATTGAGGTTGATTACATCGTTGCTAAACGACTGACAGTGGCGCCGCCATGCATAAAATCACGTGATTTGCAGTTCAAATGGAAGCGACCGTTATACAGACGAGGTTAGATGTAGGTTCGGAATCGGCCTAGTTGTGTCGAGTGATTTTGCTCTCTCTCTATGTCTCTTTCTGTATCTTTGTCTTTCTCTTCCTCTCTGTCTGTCTCTTTCTGTATCTTTGTCTTTATCTGGCTCTCTTTCTCTCTATGTCCTGTCTGTCTCTCTGTCTCTGACTTTGTCTAACTTACGAAAAAATTCCAGAAAGAAACTCTCCCACTCATCGTTGAAGGAAGACAATACATAACATGTGTAAAGTTGAGTGACTCTAACAGACGATAATTACAATTCTATGTCAATGGACTTGAATACTGTCTGTAACCGATGGCTAAACAACGTCAGTCTTCCAGGTTTTTTCCTTCTTTTCCACTTTTGAGCAAGCACGTGAATAATAGGAGTTAAAAGCACCTGCAAAAGGTATTGACCCATGTTAGCCTGTGTAACAGGTGGTGAAAAATATCGCGGCTCGACCGGGATTCGAACCCAGGGCCTCAGGAATACCGTTCCTGCACTCTAACCAACTGAGCTACTGAACCACATGTCAATACGGCCGCACGATATATCATCAAATACCTGTACCCGACTACATTATACCTTTGCATCTATCTGTGGGATAAACCAGTATACTACACTCTGCGCAGCCCGCGCAGGCTGACATGGGCCGAAATCTTTTGCTACTGGTCTATTGTCTGCCACTCAATGGACGAATATACCTCATGAATCAATTGTTTGTCTTATAAATTGTGTTCTATGTATCCATGATAATGGGATGACTTGCTTGGCATCATGCATCACGAGATGCATTGAACCCCCTTTCGTCAGAGCGTGGCTCATATAATTGGCTTGCAACACGCAAAAAGGGTCATTCGGAAATTTGCGTAAAGTGTCGTCTTGGATAAACCTACGCAGTCCGCGCAGACTTATCCGAGACGAATCTTTCCGTTTTTATGTAATTTTCTGTTTTGCGAAAGTCTATTGTAGGACAGAGTCTGATGTAGTCGTAAAGTGCCGTCTCGGATTAGCCTGCGCGGACTGCGCAGGCTGATCCGAGACGCCACTTTACGCAAATGTCCGAATGACCCTTTTCGCGTGTTGCAAGCCATATATAAAAAAATGTTAGTGTGCATACATGTATGTTTGGCCTGCATCACGTAGATGCATTGAACTCTCGTTTTCAGTACATAGCTTATGTGCAAGAATATCAGTTATCTCAATTCTTGGTCCATAAAACTCATTTGCTTATCAACTAATTTTATCATGAAGTATACTGGTTCTTTGGCTTATAGAACAGTGACCAATTTGAAAAAAGCCTCGACTCAGATCAGCCTGCGCCGACTGTGCATGCTAAAAAGGGTCGATGCTTTTTCGCAGATATAGTAAACCCACTTTTCACTGAACATAGCTTATATATGTCTTTATTAAATTGTAGAGCATGGTAAGGGATGGCCACGGCCCTCACATACCAATAGACGTGGCTAATAAAGTGGGGGGAAAAACGTCAATCTTGTAATCCTACAGCTCCTATGTCGATCCAAAAGTACATTTACGAACCCAAAGCTCTGCCAGCTCCTTTTCCAAGATTGATGCGACAGGATTCATTCCTCTCTCATCGCCGATAATCTTGTCGACCGTAGTTATGTCAGGCTTGGGGACAATATGCAAAAGACTTGTGAAAGAAACTCCAGGAAAGCATGGATAGATTGCCAGCGCGATGTTACTAAATGTTAAACGTTTAACACAATATAAACAAGCAGTCTAATACTTTTGCTGACAATAGAGATTCTGCCTTTTTCCCCCCACAATGCTTTCATTTTATTGTAAAAAAAAAAGGTTCCTTTAATCTTATTGAAGCTCAATCAGGGAAAAAATCAATACGATCGAGCTCGAAGTTTTGTCGTCAGTAAAGGAATTTCTACTGTACTGTTAAGAAATATCTCGAGATCTGATTGGATACTATACCCGGAATATATATATCATGTACACTGGCAAAACGAATGTAAAAACCGTTTCCCTTTCATAGGCCCCGTATACGTGACTACACTATCAACACAACATCGAAAATGGCGGCGTCGATCAAGATTACTAGCAAGGTTATGCGCCAATCTGCACGTTTTAGCACGTATCACTAAGGTTTCATTGACATCAGTTCTCAATGACGTCAGCTTTTATTGAATTGGGGCATTCAGAAGGGAAATTCTACTTCATCAGCGCACTAATTTTTTTTAAAAACCAAAAGCAGATAACATTTACTTGACAAACGTTGGAATGATAAAACTTTGTAGTATAATAAATTCGTTGTATGGAGAGGTGGCATGGGACTTGAAAACTTGTTCATGGCTGTGGTGAATCATGTAGCCCCGTCCGTGAACAATTTCCAAGTCCCGTACTACCTCACCGGACAACTAATAAAGTTTTAGGGCTGCATTTTATGACGGTTGCTATACCCATGTTGGTAGGACGATAAGCAATGTACAACTGTTATAATAGATATGATATAGATCATCAAGTGCGGGTATGAGAATCTTATCATCAGAAAGATCAAACGAGATTTGCTTACCGTGCAAGATCAAGCGAAAATGTTGAATTACAATGATAGTGGGATAAAATTTTACTGTAGATATTTGTTTCGTTTGACCTTTGACGAAAACCGATTTCATTTTTTACAAACAAGAAAAATACGGGTTTCACCCTTACAATAGTAGGCATAGGCATACTCTGGCAAAATTATTACGTGTAAAAATTATACTTGGCACATTACTTTCTTCGCGAGATTTATTTTTGCTTTAAGGCAGACAGTTTGACGGGTATTTTCTTCTTTTGCTACATTCTTTTCAAATGCGTCAATGCGTGAGATCATATTTATATATATTTCTTGAATTATCGTGCTTCACACGGATGTTTTCAAAGATTCTCTGCGACAAAATGTATTACCAGGGCGGCTATAGGTTAAGTAAGAACAGTGCGTAACTCTTTCTCACATCCCCATTATCGTTTAATTGGTTCCGGCCGACGTCGTGACGAATTCAGTTTGTGCTCTATTTTTCTTTCCCTATTTAGCCAGACAAAAGGAAATCACCCACTCCTGTTAACACATATTTCCATTTTATCCCGAGTCCTTATAGCGTGCCATCATACATTGCTGTCATACCTGTGTAAGCCACCGTTAGTGTACAAAGACCACCTCTTTTAAACATAAATAGTCCAAATAAATTGTGACCTATCACGCAAAAATGGACCATCTGGGAATTCTGTGCATCAATTAGATGGAAACAGATCTACGATAGTGCAGGTCAGTTTAGGTTGATAATTAAAAAACTGATTGTATACGTAACAAGGCACCGTAATCACTTTTCATACAGAAAATGTCATTATTTAAAGTGAAAAGTGTCAACCTCGGTCAGCCTGCGCAATTCGCGCAGTCTGACCAGGGTTGACACTTTCCGCAGTTCACAGAAGGTCCCTTTATGCGTGATGGGTCGCAAATCACATGCAGGGAGAAAATTGAATATGGGTACTAATCCTGAGACACGTTGACTCTTGCTTACAAATGTGAGGTCATGTTCGATTAGGATGAAATTTTCTGTAATCAGACTTATGATTTTATTATACTGCAAAGAACTTTCTCATTATATAATTGGATCATATGCCCCGAACATAATGTATAGTGTACACTGACGAAAACAACGTTAAGGCAATAGCTCCGTATACATGACTACACTATTAACACAACATCCAAAAACGGCGGCGTCGATCAAGACTAACATCAACGGAAAGCTGCACGTTTTAGCACATATTAACAAGGTTTAAGTGACGTCATTTCCAAGTGTGGTTAATCATGTTGTCCCGATCCGAAGACGAGGTGGCGACATTATTCACCACAGCCGTGAACAAGTTTCCAAGTCCCCTACCACCTGACCGTACAACGTATTTATAATACTGTCAAGTTTTACTATTCATTCGTTTCTTAAGAGAAAACTGGGTACGCTAACGAAGTCGAGTTTCCCTTCTGAATGCCCCATTTCAATGGAAACTGACGTCATTGGGAAACGACTTCACTGAAACCTTGGTAGTACGTGCTAAAGCGTGCAGCTTGGCGCATTATTTTGATGTTAATCTTGATCGACGCCACTATTTTGGATGTTGTGCAGATAGTGTTGTCATGTATACGGGGCTCCCGAAAGGGGAACTGCTTACTTAATACGTTACTATACAAAACCAGAATATAGATGAACCTGAGAGAGAGGGCTTTTGATAAAACGTTGGAAAGGGAAGAAAATACCAGTTGCCAGCTTTTCTCCTTTTCCAAGAATGTTTTCTACTCTAACAAATGCAGAAATCACCCTTGAAGTGGCATCTGATTTGTCGTGTGCAATTGCTTTCAATTTGGTTAACAACGAAAGAATTAATCCTTTGCCTCAAAATTACGACTCATAGGATTTTTGTAAACATAGTGGGAAAAGAATAAAATGCTTATAACCAGCATTTTATTGATTTCCTACATTGTTTTCTACCCTTCCACGAAAAAAAAAACCCTTCATTCAAGTCACATACAATTTGTCGTCAGCAAATGCATTGAATTTGGACGAGACTATTTTTTTCCGTTTGATAAAGAGTTAACTCTCTACCACACAATCGACGACCCTGAGAAAAGCCCTTTTAAAACATCGTGAGAAAAGGAGAAAATGCTGGTAACCAGCATTTTCTTCTTTTCCCACAATGTTTTCTACCCTTCCAAGAACAAACCCCCATCATTTAAGTCACATACAATTTGTCGTCTGCAAATGCTTTGAATTTGGACGACGCTATTTTTTTTTTTTTCGTTTGGTAAAGGGTTAATTTGCCTATAATGATGCCCACAGAGAAATCCCAAGAGAATGCAATACAATACTGAGTTCCAGTGTGGAGTGCCACAACTTACACCAATTAATCCTTTACTTAACAACCTTGGGTTTTTTTTTTTTTTTTTTTTTGTTTTAGAGTTTGACTGGAGGAAAACTTTCTGAAACCATTTTGGGAAAAGGAGGAAAGGCTGGTGACCAGCATTTTCTTTTATCCCTCCGCAATGTATTCGAACATTTCAAATACAAATTATATCACGTTTTTTTTTTTTTTGATGTCTGTAAACATTTTAATTTATTACCAAATGACAATATCTCAGGCTGTTCCAAATCGAAAGCATTTACATACGACAGAATAAAGGTGACGTGAAAATTTGAAATTTGTTTTGTGAAGGGTAGAAAACATTGTGAGAAAAGGAGAAAATGCTGGTTACATTTTCTCCTTTTCTCACAATGTTTTCAAAAGGCTTCTTTCTCAGGGTCGTCAAAAGTCGGAATTGTGTGGTAAAGAGTTAAAGATGTAGGGTTTTACTAATGAACCTTGGCGACCATGCAGAAGACATATTTTGAAAGCATTGAGGGAAGGAGTGTGGAACGACAACTTGTAATGACCATCAATTACTCCTTTAATCCATAAAGTTTTCCATATAGTTTAACATAATTATTGTCTTTTTTTTTTAACTTTATTAGCCACGTATATGGGGTAGAGGAGGCCGTGGCCATCCTCCTCTATCCTTGCAACAGTCAATTATTATTTTCATCAGTCATATTATTTTGTCTTATCCTGCTGGCTAAGAGCATAAAACTGTATCTTGTAATGCTAGCCTGTTCAGTTTAATTCGAGCTATCATCTAACACACAGAGTAATGAATTATCCCCATAGGCTGACAATAAATCAAAATGCTAAACCACTGTTAATGAGCTTTTAGGACCACTCTAAAGTATCTTGTAGTTTACGACCCTAACCTATACATTGGGAAACCGTTTCAAAATGTTTAGAAAATACTGTAGTTTCAAACAAACAGTTCCTCGGTTTTCAAAGAAGTTTTTTTTTTCTATACAAAACAGGTATTTTGGTTTTATTAAAAACGTGACCCATCACGCAAAAAGGGCCAATTTGTGAATTCTGTGCACCAATTGGATGAAAACAGATCAATGATAGTACAGATCAGTTTAATTTGATAATTCAAAATTGATTGTACAACAAGGTGCAATGACCACTTTTCTTACAGAAAATGTCATTAAATCTTTACCACACGAGAAAATTTTAGACTGGTCAAAATTGACAAAATATAGGTGACTCAAAAATAGAAATTTGTTCTGGGAAGGGTAGAAAACACTAGGGAAAAGGAAATTTTTGTAGAACTTCGTTAAACAAGTCATCTTACACAATACGACAAAGTACCATGCTCTAGCAAAAGGGGATTTAGCCCATTACCACACAATACCTACTTTTGACGCCCCTGAGAAAGAAGCCTTTAGAAAACATAACCAGCATTTTCTCCTTTTCCCACAATGTTTTCTACCCTTCACAAAACAAATTTCAAATTTTCAGTCACTTTTATTTTGTCGTCTGCAAATGCTTTCAATTTGGACAAGCCTAAAATATTGTCGTTTGGTAATGAGTTAAATATGGTAAACAGCATTTATACTACATAATTGAGAGCTCCGGATAGAGGGAGTTATTTTGATTTCAAATCGAAAATATCAATTATTCTCCACAAAACCCTACGCTATGGGTACTCATTGGAATCGTCTCATCGAGCCGTTTCTAATGAATATCCACAACATAGGCTCAATGACTCGGAAAAGAAGTTTTGTCAGTATGGTGTGGAAGAGAAATAATGCATTTAGAATACCATCACCCCCCTTATCTGGAGCTCTGATAATTGTACTGTTTCATTCAGTTGAAATGAAAGCACAAGTCTAAAATGTGTATCTGATGTTGACTTGGTGCTTCGAAGCAGACGTTGCTCAAATTTTCTGCTTCTTCGAGATCTGTAGCACTCGATGGTGAAACCTTAACATGGCTTGCAATACGGATATAGGAGCATTCGAATGTTTGCGTAAAGCGTCGTCTCGGATTAGCATGTGCAGTTCGCGCAGGTTAATCCGAGACGACACTTTACGGCTACATTAGACTTTGTGCTACAGTAAACTTGCGCAAAACAAAAGAAAATACATAAAAAACGGAAAGTGTCGTTCTGTCCGAGACGACACTGTACGCAAATGGCCCCGAATGCCCCTTTTAGCGTGTCACAGGCCATATAGTCCAGAGAAAGTATACTTTATGGCGTAGTTGATTGCACTGTTCTTTGACCTACTTCTTGGTACTGATAAGGACTGAAAAAATGGTAATTTGCGATTGGTCAAAAGTCTGAATATGTTTATTCGTTGTCTGCGCATGCCATACCCTTCGAAGATTCGACCTGTTTGCTATGACGCATCACTCCCACTAATATTGGGGATTTGTAGAAATACGCGCTACAAAGTAGCAATAGAGAAAATTACTTTATCAATATGTTTGAGGAGAAATCAAGCCTGCTTTAGCTCCAGATTTCTCTAAACTGCTGATCATAGCTGAATGAATCGCACCAGGTAGCGTTTTATTGAATAAACGTTTAATCTAGTTTGAAATTCGAAGTAACCATTTTCGCATAGAAAAGTAGTCCGATTCTGTACCCGGAATGCCTAAATTAGATAGATGTGTATTTGTCGACTGCCATCTAGCGGGAGATATTACATGTTTATTAGGCGGGCACTACTTGCTTCTTTGTTCGCACATTTACGAAACCACTAAGTTCAAGCCTTGCTACCAGTAGTCGATGCCTTGATTTATGCCATAGCAAGTTTATATAATAGAGAAAGTATTTTCTTTCCCCGATTTCAAAATTTGATTTTGCATAAGCGTTTCAAACAAACCCAATACTACACTTAACAAAAAAAAGAAAAAAAAAAACGATGAAAACGGGGAAGAAAAAGAAGCCATTTCTCGTCAGTTCAATTTTCATTATTTTACTTCAGACTGCGAAGAAAAATAATACCAATATTGATGCTCCAATTTCTCTTATGCTGTCCATCTTTTTTAATGATATTTCTTGTTTACGTATTTAGCAGTACTGTCCTACGGAGAATTAATCTATTCATTTCCTTCCACGGGCTTATGTAAGAGATAGATATATATAGTATTCTTCAAAGTTCTTTTTTAACCAATTTCGTTTATTTCAACGAAACTATTTAGAGCCAGATACCATAGCATATAAAAGGACATGGTCCACATTAGAAAAGGTTTGTTTAACGATTGTGTTTTAGAAAAAATAACAAAAATCAGATAGCTCATGATGCCGTTTTCTATATTATTTCTGGAGGCTATTAGTCATTCTAATAGTTAAAAATAATAGCAAAATACCCGTTTAAATAGCAAGGACCAACCAATGAGTGGAGGAAAGTGATTGTATCCGACTCCACAATAAATGTGCCAAAGTTCTGGTTTGAAACCTACTACGGCAGGTTTAGAGGAAACTTTTGAATACTTGCAACCGAAAATACTTTAATACTTTTGAATCCCTGTTATACGCGTAATAATAGGTTACAGTCTGTTCTAAAAGTAACAGTCGATTAACACTTTACTTTTGGTAAACATCGTCCATTAGCAGACAAAAAGACAAATACTTTGATCCTTAAAATCAGCAATGAGAAAAATAAACAGTTTTATTAAATCAATATCTGTGTCACGTGATAACCATCACATGGTCTCAGACAGACTGACAGACAGACAGGCAAGTAGGGTACTGGGGAAGGCGCGTTGTTAAAGACTCGAATGGTAGGGTGAGGGCCACGCCAGTACTGAGAAAACATGTCGGGTGGTATTGACCATTATCCAAACCATTCATGAATACCATTCCTCTTGAAGGACAGGACTGAGCAAGCAAAATTAATACTTAGAACATATATAGTGTGGATATGCGCTATACACATTAAAGTCTAAACAGTAATGGGGTAATTAAAAAAAAAGAATATTTTCGACCATTAGCAAAACGTAAATGAAAATGGCAGCCACAGGCAATACATGTCGGATATGCTGGCATTGACAAGCAAAAATATAGACTAACAATAGTTACTGCAAAATTTACTGTTAAAAAAGCATTAGAATGCATTGTCGGGTTACTTCGAAAACCTCGTAGCTACAGCTTGTTTCACGCCATGATGATGCTCACTCTTAACGCATGCATGTATGAGTTTTTTTTTTTCTCCCTTTTGGGATAAAGTTATACATCGTTTCAGTGGTCTTCGATGGTGTAATTCTAGGGACAATAACTTTCAAAACCTGGTAAAAGAATGCTAGCAGCAAGCATTTTTTGCCCTTTTTTACCAAAATGTTTTCTCATCTTTGGAAGAAAAATCACATTGTTTCAGCAGCATTTAATTTCTAATCAGCTAAGGCTTAGGACTTAGGCAAGTCTAACATTTTTGCTTCTGGTATAGTTAAAGCTGTAGTTGTCATAACAACTGTTGCGTGAAGGCAAACACCATTAATTCGCTGATTTCATATCATTTGATGTTTCATACTATATCCTTTTCACCAGTCGACAGCTCAAAGGCAATTTTTTATTTTATGTTTCCTGCGATATACAACTTTTTCGAACACGAAAACTTTATTAATGTAAGTGCGAGGTTGGACTTGGGTGATGAATATGATGATGATAATAATGATGATGACGATGATGATGATGATGATGATGATGATGATGATGATGATCTCTGCCTTTAAGCTATATATGTTAACCCTTTGTCAGTTTCATATTCACATTATTTAACCCATTACCACACAATCTCTAGTTTTGACGATCCTGAGAAAGAAGCCTCTAGAAAACATTGTGAGAAAAGGAGAAAATGCTGGTAACCAGCATTTTCTCCTTTTCCACAATGTTTTCTACCTTTCACACAATTTCTAATTTTCAGTCACTTTTATCTTGTCGTCTGCAAATGCTTTCGATTTGGACAAACCTAAAATTTTGTCGTTGGGTATTGAGTTAAAGAAATCCAGGAAAAGAGAAAGGGAACTGTTACACCTGGTTGATTCTGTAGCAAAAACGTCGGAGAGGAACGAGTATCATTCTCTTTTGAGCTGTTGCAGTTATATTCGTCTTTATCTCCTATTGACAAGAATTTCGGTACGGTGGAATAAATATGCACTAATTTTAGCCTTGAAACGGTAAATAGAGTTGTAATCAACTTTATAAGGGTTTTAAGGTGTTTTTGATTTTTATATTTCTGGTGAAAGATAAATAGATGAACCAGGCAACGAAAATATCAATCAAATGATTTTTTTCATAATCCATTTGTTTGTTTTTAATCAGAGCTTGGTCAATACGCATTAAAAATTCATCGCAGAATTAATTTTTCGTGATATGTTTTTGTCAAGCGTGAACAAGCGTGTTAATCTTATCAGTGCAAATCACAATTTCGATTTTCATTTGTGGACACTGTAACTCAAGATTAGACCGCACAACACGTCCATTCTAATCTTGATTACACAGTCCGATATTTTGTAGGTTTTAAACGACAAAATGAGTCTTGAAACTGCAATATTTGTGTTTTTCCCATTTTTACACGGATTCTAAATTAGCTTTTCGTCTATTTGTCACTGCCTGTAGGCTTAACAAATATTTATCCCATTCCAGTTCCGTGATTCATTCTAACCAATGCAGATGACGGATCTTCAGAGCGTATGCAAACGAAATAGGAGAATGAATGAATAAATGAATGAATGAAAATGTAAACACAAAAGCCGACTCGACATGTTTGATTGTGTTCAATCCTTTACCAGACGACAAAGTTTCCGACTAATCCAATTTGAAAGCAGTTGCAGACGACAAAATGAATGTTACTGAAAGATTGAAAATTGTTTTGAAAAGGTTAGAAAACATTGTGGAAAAGGGAGAAAATGCTGTACCCCAGCATTTTCTCCTTTTCCCATAATGTTTTCAAAAGGCTTCTTTCTCAGGGTGATCAAAAGTCGGGATTGTGGTAAAGACTGCATGAGTTACGGTGAAAGCAGCTAGAACCCCGAGCCTATTTTCACGAACTCACTGATACGGATCCAAGTGCTTAAAGTTTATTTTCTATTCTTTTTAGAGTCCGTCAACAAAGCCGTCGGCAAAATTTATTAATTGTGAATAAAATCAGCATAATCAACGTGAGATTAAGTTTTATACAAGGCAAAAGGTTGAGCTCCGCAGAATTGCAGAATTAAACCTCTTTCCTACTGTTCCCCAGCTCTCGTCCCTAGCCTGAGAGAGAGAGAGAGAGAGAGAGAGAGAGAGAGAGAGAGAGAGAGAGAGAGAGAGAGGGAGAGAGAGAGGGAGAGGGAGAGGGAGAGGAAGAGAGGAGTGATAGAGAGGAGTTGGGAGAGAGAGAGAGAGGGGAAAGAGACAGAAAAGAGATTATCCGAAATAATGATGTACTCGGCATTACGTTTCACTGTGTTTTCTCCTTGCATATTCGCTTTATATAAAAGATGACTGTGGGAGGGGAACGAGGGATTTAGGGAACGAATCTATCTAAATCTATCTATCTATCTATCTACTATCTATCTATCTATCTATCTATCTATGAACGAACTACAAACTAACGACAGAATGAAAGATCAATTTATGTCGTTTTTAATAAAAAAAAAAAGTTGTATTAATGTCGTTGTCCTATAAGGGGTTCTGACACTATGTACCGTATATGGTATACTCAGCGTCAATTAACCCATTACCACACAATCCGTACTTTTGACGCCCCCTGAGAAAGAAGCCTTTTGAAAACACTGTAGGAAAAGGAGAAAATGCTGGTAACCAGCATTTTCTCCTTTTCCTACAGTGTTTTCTACCCTTCTAGATCAAATTTCAATTTTTCAGTCACCTTTATTTTGTCGTCTGCAAATGCTTTCAATTTGAACTAGTCCAGCATTTTGTTGTGTGGTAAAGAGTTAAAAGTCATCAGATAAGAGACGAAAAGAAAGTGAACCTTGGATAGTTTGCCTTGCAGAAAACTGATTAAATAGAGGATAATCAACTGGTTGTTTTTGATATGAAAAATATCTCACGAGGATGCGTTGTTAGGCGTTGAAAAAACGAGTGCGTAGCACGAGTTTTTTTAACGCCTTACGACGCGTCCGAGTGAGATAATTTTCATATCAAAAAATAACCAGTCGATTATTCTATTTATTATATACCATATTAACATCATTATTTGTAATTTTGCGTTTGAAAGTCGAAAAAAAATGTAGTCGAAAAAAAAAAGTAGTTCCCAAATTACGGCAGGAAGTGAAAGTGAAAGTTGATAACGTCACTAGTGATGATATCAAAATTTATTACATTGGGAAATTCCAGGATTTCACTGCTAGGTATATAATAAAATTTATATTTGCATTTGCAAATAAAGATGGACTACTCAGATGTGCAAGCAAGTCAAATTTGTTCGATACGGGACGGGAAATGGGTATAATAACGTTCAACATAATTGAGAATTTCTCTCTTGTAGTAAGATGGAAATTATTCAACTGTAGTACCCGGTGACTTTTCATTGACTCTGGGTATATTTAAGTGCTCTGGCAATGTGTACGTGCACTTTGACTACCAAGGGCTTTACTACTTCGAAAATTAGATTTAATTAGAACCATTCCAATTTTGCAAGTAATCGTTTGATGGCTTCAAAAACTGAAATGGACAACTGCTCTTAATGCAACAACAAAAATACTTCCAGTGAACCCTTTACCACACAATGACGACATTTTACACCCCTGAAGGAGAAAGCTTTTGAAAACATTGTTGGTAACCATAACCAGCATTTTCTTCTTTTCCCACAATGTTTTCTACCCTGCCGGAAACAAATTTCAATTTTTTAGTTACGTTTATTTTGTAGTCTGCATGTGCTTTCAATTTGGACCAGTCTAAAATTTTGTCGTTTGGTAAATGATTAAAAACTGTTTCTGACCAGAACACTTTATGACATAGCAGACCTTAAGGATCTAAGATTAGGGCCCGTATTCACCAAACATTCCTAAGAACATTCTTAGTCTTATTCTCCAGAATTTCTTCACTGTGAAAGTAACAGAACTTCTGATTGGCTAAACCAAATGGTTTTGCCAATCAGAAGTTCTATTACTTCCAGTTAGACAATCTTGATGAATAAGGCAAAGAATATTCTTGAGAATGGTTGGTGAACACGGACACACATTTCATTTCTTGTGCTTGCCTGATCCTGCTCGAGATCTACCGCAAAAAATTATCTGCGGCACGTAAAAGGTTCCAATATTCCTTATTACTCACTTAAGGCATGAAAGAGATCACTTAAAAGCAATTGCTTTTAGCAACTCAGTTCTATTTTCAGGGAATCCAAAACCATTTAAATTTGTCATGCTGCGATTTCTCATTTGGGAAAACTTAACTTGTACGCAGCCAATCGTGGTTTTGCTGACGAAACACTTATACTTTGAAGTGCTTTTATCAATGCAATTGTGGACAGTTTATGTCAAGACCAGGATGCACACAACCTGCAGCGAGATTCTAGATCTACAAAGATTGATTTTTTATAAGATTTGAGTGCGGTTAAGAAAGATAGATTCAACCTTTAACCAAACAATCCCTAGTTTTTACGACCCTGAGATAGAAGCCTTTTGAAAACATTGTTGGAAAAGGAGAAAATGCTGGTAACCAGCATTTTCTCCTTTACCCAAAATATTTTCTATTCTGCTTGAGACATTTTTTTTTTTTTTTTTTCAATTTTTGAGTACATTAATTTTGTTGTCGGCAAGTGCTTTTAATTTAGATCAGTCTAAATTTTTGTTGTTTGGTAAAGAGTTAAAGTCGAAATGTCTCAGATATTTTTACGCCTGTTACTTTAACTTTTTACCATACGACATCATTTAAGTCTTGTCCAAATTGGGTGCATTTGCAAACGACGAAATAGATATGACTGAAAAATTGAAAATTGTCTTAGGAAGGGAAGAAAACATTGTGGGAAAAGGAGAAAATGCTGGTTACCAGCATTTTCTCCTTTTCTCACAGTGTTTTCAAAAGGCTTCTTTCACAGGGTGAAAAAGGGTTAATAATTGAACATTGCTCTGTGACAAGATGGTCTCATGTTTCTGCAAAAAGTGAAGATGCTATTCAGGCGGCGTTGTTCACGCATGCTGACTTGGTTCAAAGTTTTGGCTACATATAAATCTCCTGCATGTAACAGGGTATTCTATCTCATGGTTCCGTCGGTTTTCAGACAAAATGAATTTAACTCATTACCAAACGACAATATTTTAGGCTTGTCCAAATCGATTTAAGCATTTGCAGACGACAAAAAATGTGACTGAAAATTTGAAATTTGTTTTGTGAAGAATAGAATACATTGTGGAAAAATGAGAAAATTGTAGTATCCAGCATTTTCTCCTCTTCCCAGATTGTTTTCTAAGGCTTCTTTCTCAGAGTAGTTAAATGGACACCAGTACATGCAATGTTATTCTTCCTTATTACGTGAGAAAACATTGCGGTAAAATCTAGATCACTCGTTACTTGACTCTTTCCTTTACTTTCAGTCATAGTCCTGCTTGTGAACAAGAAGTTGCGATTGACGATTCTGAGGCAAGCGGCCCTTGAGAAAATGCAGCTGCGACATGCTTTCTTTATCCTAGAAAACAACGCCTACACCATAACTGACAGCTATAACTTCGCAGATTTAGGCGACGAATTTACTGAAGTACTAGAAAACCTATTTATAATATACCCAGTCTTTCAAACTTCGCATAAAATACAGAAACGTTCATCGGGTGATGTCCCTTCCCAAAACAAGGTCAAAGATGGCGGAACGATTGTAACTACAATGAGGGGACGCCGTATGGTATCTAAACGAAACAAGAGGGATTCTGGGACTGACCAAACCAGTGCGGAAGCATTTCTCGGTGATGCAATAAATGTGATAGAATATTTGTCGGAATTATCAAGCAATAGAGATCAAGATAGCAATACTTTACATCAGTTTACCGGTTTACAAAACGGGACGCTATCGATGTCGCATGGTGACGTCACAGTTGACGTCAACAATGAAATAGTGTTTGACTTTGTGCTTTATGATTTCGATAAGGATAAAATGGAAGTGGTGGTTGCCAAGGAGATAGTTCAACTTGGTGATGGAAATTGGGAACTACAGGATATAGCAAATGTAAGTAGAGCTATATATGTGCGTGAACCATCACGCATTTTTAAAAGGACTTCTGGGAACTGCGTAAAGAGTAAACCCTGGGCTCGTATTAACCAAGCATTCTCTATAAAAAAAAAAGGTCTTTGTCGTATTCTTAAGAATCTTCTACATTTTTAAGTAACATAACTTCTGATTAGCTTAACCATTCGGTTTAGCCAATCAGAAGTTGTGTTACTTACAAATTTAGAAAGCCTTGGAGAATAAGACTAAGATATTCTCAAGAATGTTGGTTAATTAACCCTTTACCAAACAATCCCTGGTTTTTTAGGACCCCTGCAAAGAATCATTTTGAAAACCTTGTGGGAAAAGGAGAAAATGCTGGTAACCAGCATTTTCTCATTTTCCCACAATGTTTTCAGCCCTGCTGGAAACAAATTTCGATTTTTGAGTTACGTTTATTTTGTCGTTGCAAATGCTTTCAATTTGGACCAGTCTAGAATTTTGTCGTTTGGTAAAGAGTTAAGTTCCTGGTCAGACTGCGCGAAGTGCAGTATGTATGAAAAGGGGTCATTCTATCTTGTTATACAATCAATTTTGAAGTATTAACTTAGATTAACGTGCACTATCTTTGGTCTGTCTTCATGTATTTTATGAACGGAATTCCAAGATGATCCCTTTTCGCGTGACAGGTCACATATATGTTAGTCTTTCAAGTCTTTAGCCCACGACAAAATTTCAGACTGGTCAAAATTGATAGTATTTGCCGTCGACAAATTCGTAACTCTGCAAATTTTATGAAGATCTGTTTTATAAGATAGAAACCATTGTGTTAAAAGGAGAAAATACTGGCTTACACTATTCCCACAATTTTAATCAGGTCCTCTTCTTCAGAATCGTTAAAACTTGGGATTGCAAGGTAAAAGGTTTACTCTCGTATTAGTGGCAAATATGTAAACTCGAGACCTTTGGCTGCGGATGAAGTACAACCGACTGAGAGTCGGAAGGTTTTGTTTGTTCAATCTTATAGGCTTAACTAAATAAGCAGATGACGCAGATTCAATATCAGAGTACACGGTCTATGCAGTCAGATCTCAATCAATGCCGACCGCCAGGGCCTCATTTGTTTCTTATGCTGTTAAAAATTTTGCCCTGAAATCAACGGATTCGATCTCAAAGACATGAACTCTACGGGACCTTTGGTCAAGGGATAAGAATAAGGAAATAGACAGAGTAGATCCAAAATCAGACCATCTGACCAGAACAATCTGAAAATAATCTACAAAGAAAAAAAAATCAAAGCGTTGAGAACGCTTAAGTGGTATTTGTCGAAGAAACCTTTGTGTGGATTTAATGATTTGAAAGAAAAAGAGAAATATTATTCAAATATTGCTTTGAAAGTCAATCTACTAAGAAAATTGATACCTTTTTTTGGTTGCAGAGAGAGTACTCATGACAAATTTAGGATTGTTTGTGAATTGGTGATCTCCCTTTGATCAAAAGGAGGAGTCAGGAGTAACATCCCTTTACAGTAGGGTGCATGATGGATAGAGAGAAAAAAATCATGTCAATATATCGAATAGAATTTAGTTTGTAGCTGAAAACTATAATTTTGAAATATCCTTGGCCGTTAGCATTTAATTTCAAACATTACAATCAATTATTTCGATCTATAAATATTCATGCTCAATCAAATGGAAAATGCGCACAATCATGGGTTAACACGCCATGGGACGAACTGGTTTTGGAACGAAAAAGCCCAGGACCAAACGATCAGTAGACAAATTTTGTATCATTGCGTCAATATTTAAGGTTTTGAGCGAGTGAATCTGTTTCCAATCCAAAATTAATATTTCTACGATCGATCGTTTCAGCCAGTATATTTAACATGCCATTTCCAATTACATATCTTAGTGCTACCGAAAAACTCATTTGTTTGAGAAAAAATGAGGTTAACTGGGTTTATTACTTCGGCTTTGCACAAAATACGACACATGGTCTTCAGAATTCAATATTGCAGTCATAGTAGTATTGTCTTTGACAAATACCACAAAAACTCTGTCTTCGCAGTCAGCGCAGGCTAATTCGAGACGGCAGTTTACGACTACATTATATTTTGTTCTTCAGTAGACTTGTGCAAAACAGGAAAATTATATAAAAACGGAAAGCGACATTTCAGATTAGCCTGCGAGTACTGCGCAGGCTGATCCGAGAAGATACTTCATGCAAATATCCGAATGTTCCTGTTCACGTGTTGCAAGCCATATAGTATAAACATATAAACTATAGCACATACAGTGCGTGCCCATCTCTGATACAGTTCGTTCCGATAAGGTTGTATCCAGTAAACGGATTTGTACAATAAATCGGCTAAAAAGACATGAAAAATGTAATCCTATAAGAATCACCTTGATATTAGGTGCAATGTGTACAAGTACGTACTACTTCGATTTTTTTTTAGTCACGTTTAACCTTAATCCCTTCGACGGAAAAAAAATAACCAATCATTGTTTAGTATGAGGTAAATGTGATTGTGAGATAGTTTATTATAGCTACAGGGATGAATGACTACGTCAAATATTCATCAGGGGATCAGGGGAAAAAATCAGAAATGTATTTCTAATCGCGTCCTATCGCATAACGTTTCTTATTTTCAGCTTAAAGTTGCCATTACATCTGTTTCCTATATTTTACACATGTTGACCTACGGAAACTGTGTCATCTTCGGTGAAAGCTCTGTAATTACATGTACTTGACATATCACTAAAACATTTATGTCCCAGTTTTCAAGATTGATTTAACTGTCAAAACTGATAATCGTAATACATGCAAAACTTTTCTTCTCTTTAGTTTTGGTTTTATAAAGTCGTTATAAGTGACCTTCTTTGGAACTATGTTCATGCCTGACGTATACACCTGCAAAGAAGTGTGTCCTAGGTCTCATTGGTGTAAATTCTGTACATACATGTATCTGTAAAGAATCGAGTCCTATGTCTCATTGGTGTAAATTCTGCACTCGTCTGTAAAGAAGCGAGTCCTAGGTCTCATTGGTGTAAATTCTGTACATATTTGTATAGAAGAGAGACCTACGTCTTATTGGTATAAATTCTGTACACATCTGTTTAAAAGAAAGCGAGTTCAAGGTCTCATTCGTCTGAATTCTGTACACATCTGTAAAGAAGCAAGTCCTAGGTCTCAATGGTGTAAATTCTATCCACATCTGTAAAGAAGCGAGTCCTAGTTCAACTTGATGTAAATTCTGTAGACAACTGTAAAAAAGCGAGTTTAAGGTCTCATTCGTCTGAATTCCGTACACATCTGTATAGAAGTGAGTCCTAGGTCTGTAATTTTTTTTTTTTTTAACATTCATGTTTCTGTCAGCTACTAACACTCTGACCGACTGCACAGTAACAGATTGTAGTCTTCACATTCATTTCCATCCTTTTAAATGCATTTTAACATCAGTGACGTTTACTTTTGGCCACTTTTGAGCCTTTAATAACAATCATAATAGTTGAAAGCATTTTATACCTGCACTTGTAGAATTAAGTCCATATACCTTTTCTGTTCTACTTGAAAAAAGACGAATAGTTCTGCGGCATCAGAATACTGTAATTTTATCATTTCTTTTTCAGATACTATGGCCAAATAGTATACCACTAAGCCCCGATAGTTGTTTCTATCCGGAATCCTGCCAGAGCGAAACAGGTAAGCTAAGTGTTTTTCTCACCTTGGTCATGGCGACGTTTTTTTAATGAAACATGTTTTTCCTTGTAAGACTTGCGCTGTACAAAATATGAAGTCTGATCTTGGATCTGGACTGTCTGCTTTCTGATTCTAATCATTAGCTTAAACCAACTTAAACTGAAACATGAATTCTTAAAGACCCCACGAAAATTCGAATCCATATTGTTGGCAGCAAAAGAGTCAAAGACAATGTTGGACAGGAAGGAATGCTGGCATCCTTTCAGGATAGGTCGATTCTATCGTTTGGGCTACATTAATTTGTTTCCTGCAAATGTTTTGAATAGGAACAAGATATGGTCGTTTGGTGCACAACTAAGAAAACAAGATTATCGCAGATTACTCGGTCACTACCAGTCCCGGTCAATTTTTCTCTGGATCTGTAGAGTAAATCCGCTTATGTGTCCGTTCTGACCGGTACCAGATACTGTTATATACGCATGAGCTCTTACGCATTCTACGCTTATTTCTACCTGATACACCTCGAACTCACTTTCGGCAAACGTCTGATGGTCTGTTGATAACATCCTTCGGCTGCATTACGACTGGTGATCTGCACATGCATGGTACATTTCTTAACCCTTTCCCAAACGACAAATTTAGGATCCTTCCAAACTGAAAAAGGTTGCAGACGACAATTTTAGACTTCGAGAAATGTCATAAAGTTCTCAAAAAAGGTAGAAAGCATTGTGTGAAAAAGAGAAATTGCTCGTTACGAGCAATTTCTCCTTTTCCCACAGTGTTTTCAAAAGACTTTTAGTGCAGACACGTAAAAACCAGAGCTTGTTTGGGAAAGGGTTAAAGGGAAAACAATTTACTGCGTTACACGACTGCATTAGATTTTATGTTGAACTAGACTTGTGCAAAACAGAAAATTACATGATAACGGAAAGTGTACTGTTACTATCGTATACAGACAACTCTACTTTTTCCTTGTCCCTTCCTGTTCCATCCAGTAATATACGGTTAAAATGTTCTCTTAAAAAGAGTTCTGACAACTGACTGAATCATAAGTTAGACTGGTTCTTCGACATGCGCGGACTGTGCAGGCTGATACTGGTCGATACTTACTGTAAATGCACTGATTCCCCTTTTTCACTGAGAATGGTTCATTTTTTATGCACATACCATGAAATAAATGTTTTTTTTTTTTCTTTCTCTGTAACATTGCTGCACTCTGCAGCACAAACCCACTTTTCAGGACTTAGAGTCCTTTGATTCCGACCTAAGAGTTATTTGATCTTTCGAGATGTATCTGCTTACTTGCAAAGTCTCGAAAGTGCAGTACGTAGCGGACAATACTTGAGCACATGGGGTCGCTTGTTGTATCTCCCGCTCGGTCTGTTTCTTTCCTAACCATAGTCACTTAGACGTATCTCACTGCTGATCATTGTTTGAAAAGAATATCATCGCGAAATACTGATTAAAAAACTTTGAGAAAGTATCGAAAGAAGCAAGTGCCGCCGCGATATAACCGAAATAATGTTCTAAACGGCATTAAAGGCCATACAATCAATCAAACCATCCGAGTTTAGACCATTAAGATTAAATTTTCCAAAAGGATAAAGAAATTCGCGGAAATGATTTGATTGGCGAAGTAAGTTATTGAAGTTAGACGGAAATTGTATTTAAGTAAATCATCCCTTTTTGCGTAAAAATGAAACTTTTTTCAGTAGTTATTTCAGCATAAAAAGTATGGAACCATGCACTTTTCATGGTTATCTAACAACATAAAAAGTATGACACCATACACTTTCACTAATTATAATTACACTATTGAAAGTATGAAACCGTACACTTTAAGTGGTTATCTAACAACATAAAACGTAACAAACCTTACACCTTCAGTGATTGTAATAACATAAAAAAGTATGAAACCGTACACTTTCCGTGGTTATCTAACAACATAAAAGGTATGGAACCGAACACTTTCCGCGGTTATCTAAAAACGAAAACGTACACCTTCCGTGGTTATCTAAAAACGAAAACGTACACTTTCCGTGGTTATCTAAAAACGAAAACGAACACTTTCCGTTGTTATCTAAAAACGAAAACGTACACCTTCCGTGGTTATCTTACAACATAAAATGTTTAAAAAACCGTATACTTTCAGTAGTTGTTACAATATCAAAAGTATGAAACCGAACACTGTTAGTGGCTATTTAAGAACATAAAAGGTAACAAACAGTACATCTTCGGTGGCTTAATAACATAAAAAAGTATGAAATCCTACTCTCTCAGTGATTATCTCATAGCATTTAAAATATGAAACTTACTTTATCAGTGGTCTTCTAACAAAACGAGAAGTATGATACCGTACACTTCAAAAAGGTATGAAACCACAAACTTTCAGAAGTTATTCCAAAGTAAAAAGTATGAAACCGTACACGTCAAGTGGTTATCTAACAATATAAAAAGGACGAAACCACACTCTCTCCGTGGTTATAACTACATAAAAAGTATGAAACCGTACACTTTCAGTAGTTATAACAACATAAGAAGTTCGAAACCGTACACTTTCAGTGATTACAGCAATATAAGAAGTATGAAACCGTTCATTGGTTATCTTTTAACGTAAGAAGTTTGAAACTGTACACTTTCAGTGTTTACATGGTCATATTGGTTATCACATTATTGGAAGTATGAAAATGTACACTCTCAGTGGTTACCTAACAACATAAAAAAACAGTAAATCGTAGACTTTCAATGGCTATGACTACATTAAAAAAGTACACTTTCAGTGGTTATCTTTTAACCCGTTACCACACAATCCCTACTTTTGACACCCCTGAGAAAGAAGCCTTTAGTAAACATTGTGGGAAAAGGAGAAAATGCTGGTAACCAGCATTTTCTCCTTTTCCCACAATGTTTTCTACCCTTCACAAAACAAATTTCAAATTTTCAGTCACTTTTATTTTGTCGTCTGCAAATGGTGTCAATTTGGACAAACCTAAAATTTTGTTGTTTGGTAATGAGTTAACATAAAAAGTTTGAAACCGTACACTTTCAGTGGTTATCTTTTAACATAAAACGTTTAAAACCGTACACTTTCAGTGGTTATCATAAAATAAAAAGTTTGAAACCGTACACTTTCAGTGGTTATCTAACAACATAAAAAGTTTGAAACCGTACACTTTCAGTGGTTATCTTTTAACATAAAAAGTTTGAAACCGTACACTTTCAGCGGTTATCTAACAACATAAAAAGTTTGAAACCGTACACTTTCAGCGGTTATCTAACAACATAAAAAGTTTAAAACCGTACACTGTCAGTGGTTATCATAAAATAAAAAGTTTGAAACCGTACACTGTCAGTAGTTATTACAATATAAAAAGGTTGAAACATACACTGTCAGTGGTTATCTTATGACATAAAAAGTTTGAAACCGCACACTGTCACTGGTTATCACAATATAAAAAGTTTAAAACCGTACACTCTCAGTGGTTATCACAGCATAAAACGTTTGAAACGTACACTGTCAGTGGTTTTTCAACAATATAAAAGGTGGGAAACTGTACACTTTCAGTAGTTATAGCAACATGAAACGTATGAAACCGTACACTTTCGTGGTTATCTAACGGCATAAAAAATAGTATGGAAGCGTACACTTTCGGTGATTATATCAAAATAAAACCAGCCATTTCAGTTCTAAGTCTTTTCAGCGTCTTACTGCACTTCTTTGCGTCAAAACCAAGTTTTTCCTTGTCCGCTTCAACAACTTACACCATGCTTTGGTTTTAAGGATTGATTTTCTTAAATGAATGACAGAGACCTATTTCTGTAGACAAAAGTTCACGAAAACAGAAGTTAATTGATGCTATGATACGAAAACGTGTCTTTAATTTCATAGGAAGTGACTAATTTTACAGCAAGTATCCCGGGAAAATTGGGTTTGAAAATTTATACAGTAAAACTAAGTTTATTAAATGGAGTTAATTGTGTTTAACGTGCCAAATATATTACACAGAAACTTTCTTCTCACCAAGGAAATAGACCATTTTAAAGTTTTACGTCTCTTCAGCACATAATATCTACCGAAACAGCCATGTTCTGTAGAGGGTTTAAAGGCATCTGCAAAAACTTCTCGACTCATAGGTCATGAAACTTTTTGCTTTCTGTAAATTGTCCCTCTGGATTCTACAGGTTGTTAGATTTAAAGTGGACAGAGCTCCAGATAGAGGGAGTGATTTTGATTTCAAAATTGAAAATATTAATTATTCTCCACGAAACCCTATGTTGTGGATACTCATTAGAATTGTCTCATCGAGACGATTCTAATGAGTACCCACAAGATATGGTTTCGAAGAGAAATAATGACTTTAGAATACCATCACTCCCTCTTATCTGGTGCTCTGGACTGGGTTTTATTGATCCATAAAGATTGCTATCATGGTCTGACCTATCTTATACTGATTTTCAATATGCTCGGCTTACCTCAAAAATTGTGATTTAATCGTTAAGGTCGATCTACAATTTGTTGAAAATACTCTTTTGCAGCTCTCCCTACTTCTTATAAACAGCCTGGGCATTTAGCATCCTCGGATACCCCGGGATCTCCTATTTGCTACGCTACATCGACCCCTGGGACAATTAATTGAATTTCCCTTGCTTTACCGCTGGCCGAATGCTGGCTTTTCATTGGTTCCATCATCATTTTGTGATGGGCGAGTGGAGTGTACGCTATGGCGTTTCGTATCGATTTTCGGCGGCTGATTCAAAGTTTTAGTGGTCAATTGTCCCAGGGGTCGATGTAGCGTAGCAAATAGGGAGACCCCGGGGTATCCGAGGATGGGCATTTAGATAACTGGTCATTTCTATTCAAAGACTCTTTTGGCATGAATAGATCACCGGTTTTAAGTATGGGTACCTACAAGTTCTATGCAGTTTCATCGGGAAACCTCGGATGATCTGTTCATCAAATCTTTCGGCTGTATTACGATGGGTGATAGCCATTCCTTCGCCGGAAATACACCACTTTAACCCTTTACTCCATAGATACTCATTTTGACGCATGAACAACAGACAGCTTTTGAAAACATTGTGGGAAAAGGAGAAATTGCTCGTAACGAGCAATTTCTCCTTTTCCCACAATGTTTTTCACTCAATAAGATAATTGTTTCCCCATTTGTCCATGTTTTTGACATCATATGCTTATTTGCTGCTGAATCGGAAGAGCCTAAAATTGGCATATGAGGTAAAGGGTTAAATACCGTTCTTTTAGATTGGAAAGCTTTACTTGAAATAAGAAAACACAAAACGGAATTTTCTAGCTAAACATTTTTCGATACATTTACATTGGCAAACATTTTGTACATTTAAATTTAACGTACTCTTTCAATGTTATTTGCATGTTTCTCTGACAGATTTTTCGCTGTGTTTGGCTTTACCGTTGTTGTTGATATCGTGCGGATAAGGTTAGACGTTGTCATGGAATCTGCCGAGTTGTGGCGAGTAACGCAGCCTTATATCGTTCCAACATTAAAACAAAAAAAAAATGCCCATCAGGAAGTTAAGATTTTAAAATGTCAGGAAAGAACAATATTCATAAACTTGTCATAAAACTTGAAAACGATACAACATGGAAGAAAATAAAGAGTATCCGATTATTCATATTCCTGTCATTGATAAGCGGCACCTTGTGCGATCTGCGGAAACAAAATTGTAAGTTTGCAATAAAAGATATTTTATAGCGTTCGATAAATTGCATTCCTCCCGTGCTATAAACTCGGTTAAGTAGACATGTGTTTTTTGTCGCCTGATGAGGCAAAGAAAAATAGAAATTGCCGACCCAATTTTTAACAACTTATTTCTTTGTCAGAATAGTGTGATCTCTAACCGTTTCACGAGACGACAAAACTTTGGACTCGTTGAAATGAATCATGTTCGGTTAAAAGGTATCTGTAAGAATTATTGTCCAAGAACACCCTGCAAAGTCCGTGCAAACTTATTTAACTCGAACTTTTGTAGTATACTGGTCTACCCCATGGATAGATGTAAAGGTATATAGTTTGTGTTGGTATAAGGGGACACTGCCTTGCTATAGAGCTAGCTTTTGTAACGACGTTGTACAGTGTTTGCCTTGAGACTCGGAGGTCCGGGGTACAAACCCCGCCAGTGACGGCTGTTGGTGAGAAGTGTTACATTGGCGCCCAAAACTTGGGCGCCAATCTAACAGTTTTGTACCGGGGCGCCAATGTAGCAAATCTCACAAATAGCACCCGGTGGCAGTGAACTCCCTATTGCCAGAGCATGTTTCATATCTATCTTACCGGCGTAGCTGCCTTGGGGTGCATGATTCAATATTGGGCCTCAACACGCGAAAAGGAGCATTCGGATATTTGCGTAAAGCATCGTCGCGGATCAGCCTGCGCAGTCCTCGCAGACTGATCTGAGACGAAACTTTGCGTCTGCATTCGATTTTATCCTACAGTAGCCTTGCACAAAACAGTAAATTACATAAGAACGGAAAGTGTCGTCTCGGATTAGTCCGCGCAGGCTGATCCGAGAGGACACTTTACGCAAGTGTCCGAATGCCCCTTTTTCGTGTGTTGCATGCTATATTATATCTGTGATGGTGATAATGATGTGATTGGTATCTGAACGGAACACGTCCATGGAGACTCGAGTTCTGAACGTTTTATGTATAAATGAAAGTAACACTTAAAATCTGACTTTCCGCAGGCATCAGACCTCTATCTGTGTGTGTGCGTCTCTCTCTCTCTCTCTCTCTCTCTCTCTCTCTCTCTCTCTCTCTCTCCTCCCCATTGCTTACAGGACTTGAGAACAGAAGGTTGCTTGATCGACCATTTTCTTTCCCCGAATTGATAATAGTCTCTGCCACAAAATTCATTCCCGTCTCGCCGCTGATCATTGTTTAGACGACGATAATTATGGGAGAAAGCAGCCAGTGGCTTGGGAAGAATACTATGCAAAGAACTGGTGACAGAAACTCAGGAAAAACTTGATGAGCTGCACTGGCCGCCTAGGTATACTTGAAATCATGTTTTAACTCTTTACCACACGAGAATATTTTAGGCTGGTCCAAATTGAAAGCAATTGCAGACGACAAAATAAATGTGACTAAAAAATAGAAATTTGTTCTGGGAAGGATAGAAAACACTATGGGAAAAGGAGAAAATGCTGGTTACCAGCATTTTCTCCTTTTCCCATAGTGTTTTCAAAAGGCTTCTTTCTCAGAGGCGTCAAAAGTAGGGATTGTGTGGTAATGGGTTAAACAGCGTGTAAACACAGTCAATCAATCAATCAACCAGTCAATTATCCTATATCACACAATCCCGACTTTTGACGACCCTGAGAAAGAAGCCCTTTGAAAACATTGTGGGAAAGGAGAAAATGCTGGTAGCCAGCATTTTCTCTTTTTCCCACAATATTTTAACTCCTCTTTAATACAATTTCAACTTTTCAGTCACTTTTATTTTGACGTCTGCAATGCTTCTAATTCGGACCAGTCTACATTTTGTCGTTTGGTAAAGGGTTAATCAATCGATTACTCAAATGATCTATCGATAGACCGATTGATCAAATAAAACCATTATTTAGCTAAAAGTAACCAAAAGATCTTTTCTGTAAATATTGCAAACAAATAGCATAATCAGTATACTTAAAAAACTGGATGAACAAAAAATCATTTTTCGTTTAATAGGAATCTGAAGAGTAATATTGGTATTTTATCGAGATCACATTTCTGTTTCAAATATGATACAAACCTCACCCGAAAGCCTCCTTCAGTCAATCGAAGAAACTTTCTTATAAGAGGATTCGAAGTACAAATCTGCTTACTGGTGTCGATCTGACCGGGGCAAAATACCCTCTAGATACATAATGTTTACGACAAACAAACACTAAAAGGTTGTCACAGTATTATGGTTCCTTAAAAATATTTTTCCCTATAACAACCCACTGAATCATAAGGTACAACTGTCCTTTGGAATGCAAAGAATTGACTATATTTGCTGACAACTTTGGGTATATTCCATGGTGGGGTTATTTTTCTATAACGGAAGAACTTTAATTATCCTCTCTACAATACAGTTTCATTATGTTATCAATCTTTCGATTGGCTATTGGGGTATTTCCCGACCATATGAATATTGATTTAAAAAAAAAAAACCCACGAATTGCTAGTCAATTATCCCAGGGGTAAATGCATGGAGAGTAACATAAGGCTTCAAACCTGGATTCCGAGGATGTATATCAAAAGGCTCCCAATAAAATCCATACTCTGTAAAAGTATGAGTTTAATTTGCGAGCAATTTGACTCCGAAATTCTTTAGTTTGCGGCCACCAACTGGCCTTTAAAGTCAACGGGAACAATGAATATCTTCTCTTTTTTTTTAAAAAAAAAGGCGGGGGGGACGGTGCAAGAGGAACTGGAATATGAGTACTGAGACTTTTTTGTGCCTTAACTCTTTACCACACAATCCCGACTTCTAACGACCCTTAGAGAGAAAGCCTTTGAAAACATCATGGAAAAAGAAGAAAATGTTGGTAACCAGCATTTTCTTCTTTTCCCATAATGTTTTTTATCCTCCCCAAAAGTAATTTTAATTTTTGATTCACATTTGCAAATGTAATTGTCATCTGCAAATGCTTTCGTTTTGGACAATTCTAAAATTTTGTTGCGTGGTAAAGTAATGTGCCGGCATGTGGGCCAGTTGGGAGCCGCCGAATAAACCTGAGCACGTTTTTAACCAATCACAAACTACCATTTATTCGATTTCTATCAATGACGTTAATCAATAGCAATAAACAAGCGGGAGAAACTCAGCCAAGCCAAAAATAAAAAAAAAACTCTCTGTTTCATCAGTGTGTGACTTGCAGTCGCTGGATACTATCTGAAGATCTCCTCCAGGAAAAAAATATGAACACAAAACTCTGTGATTCATATGCAGACAAAACACAGCAACTCCCTCACAGAATATACCGAGTTTCCGAGAGATCCCCCAGAAATGTCAAACATGCAAATGGATTATTATTATTTGCATAGCTGTAATCTTCTTGTACTCGTAACACAGTCCGTGCCGTAATCTGTTTTTCTCTTGAGAGAGCATGGTCTTTTTCATGGGGATTTTCTGTTTGACGTGTTGTTGTTGTTGTTGTTGCTGCTGCTGCTATTGCTGCTACTGCTGCTACTGTTTTTGTTGGTATCCGGATTTTTCGAAATTTCCATTCACATACCAGTATATGGCCTGCAGCGTGCGAAAAGGGGCATTAGGACATCTCCGTAAAGTGTCGTGCCGGATCAGCCTGCGTAGTCCACTCAGACGACACTTTCTGATCGTGTATGATTTTCTGTTTCACGCAAGTCTATTGTAGGACAAACTCAAATAATGACGTTAAATGTCGTCTCGGATTAGCCTGCGAGGACTGCGCAGGCTGATCCGAGACGACATTTTACGCAAATGTTCCAAAGCCCCTTTTCGCTTGTTGCAGAACAATTATCATAACTCTTACTCCAACAAATGAATACATATTATTTTTTAGCGAAACAGAGTTCCTCTGTAATAATTTTTTTTTTTTAAAGATTCATATCTCATGTAGTAAAATGCTGTCTTTTTTTTTTTTAATTTTTCAAAAAATTGACTATCAGCGAAATGTTTCGGCCCAGGTCAGCCTGCGCGGACTGCGCAGGCTGACCTGGGTCGATACTTTTCGCAAATGCATTTAGCCCCCTTTTCATAGAGCATGGCTCATTTAGTTTACTTTTTCATAGCAATTTGATTGAATTATTTTTCCATTTTCTTTTCAGGTATGGACGCCCTGTACATTCTGTCCATCTCTCTCGCCGTGCTCTTTGTTGTTGGCGTGATCGTAGCCGTTGTCATCGCAGTTTGGTAAGTCCAACCCTAAAATTTTGTCGGTTGGTAATGAGTTAATATTTTGAATGCATTATTGTTAGACTGCTATTAAAAAATTTCAGCGTAGACCAAGGCTCAACGCAACTGGGTAATCGAAGTTTTACTGGTCTGTACCGTGGTTTACATTTCAACGTTAGGAGAAATTCTGCAAGCTAAGCCGTTTGTCTGTCGTAATGGCTTACCTCTCGCGGGGAAAATTTGATAAATATATTAAATTATGAAATTATCTGGAACTATTTTTCTTCCTCGACGTCAAAATCCATTACTTGTTAGAAACTGCATTACGGAAATATGAAACGTTCCCTCATAACCTCAAAGTCTATTTTAAACCTGAAAAACAACAGGTTTGGAATATATGATTGAATGTCAACAGGTTTTAAATATAAAATAGAAGACAATGTCTTTATCATATCTATGGGGGAAAAATAAACAAATGCTCATGAACAGATGACAATTTCAATGTGGATCAAACAGTACAATCGTGTTTCGATAGGGTAGAAAACATTGTTGGAAAAGGAGAAAATGCTGGTAACCAGCATTTTCTCCTTTTCGCACAATGTTTTCTGGAGGCTTCTTTCTCAGGGTCGTCAAAAGTAAGGATTGTGTGGTAATGGGTTAAATCTTTGGCCGGTGCAGCAGCATCGATGACGTAGCAACCACCCGTCGCAACTCCTTTCCGTCTTCCGTTGCAACTTGGTAGATTGTGGCCTCCACACTCCTTGAAATCATTCTCCCGGGCTACTTTACTATTGGCCTTTCCCGTACCCAACTACACTGTTTGCGAAATTGGTCACAGCCAGTCCAGATTCTCTATTTACATGGCAATTCTACATAAGTGTTCGAGTGATAACAATAGTAAGAAGATCTTGATGAGGTCCATTTTTACCCCTCACCTCATTGTTTTTTAGTGATTCATGTAGGTTAACTCTTTACCACACAATCCCGACTTTTGACGACCCTGAAAAAAAAAAGCCTTTGAAAACATTGTGGGAAAAGGAGAAAATGCTGGTAACCAGCATTTTCTCCTTTTCCCACAATGTTTTCTTCCCTTCCAAAAACAAACTTCAATTCTTTAATTACCTTTATTTTGTCGTCTGCAAATGCTTTCAATTTGGACCAGTCTATCATTTTGTCGTTTGGTAAAGAGTTAATCCGAGAAACCGTGCATGGTATCCAACATTGTCTGCGCATGTCATATTCTTCGAAGATTCGATCTGCCTGCTATGACGCATCACCCACCCCATATACCTGGGAAAAGTAGGGCTTATACCGAAGCTGTAAGCCTTAATGTTATTGTTACCCAATATTAGGTCGAAATTTAAAAAAAAAAACAGCATTTTTGATGCATTAATCAATCTGTTTATACAGTTTTACAGGCGCCGATTCTGTCAGTTTCCAACAATTCATTGTTTACCCTCTGTTTGGTTTCCGGCGATGTTTGAATTGCTTGATAAATGTGACTAAAAAAAAGTTGCGTTGTCTGTGCATATCATATTGTTCGAAGACAGACCTGTCTGCTACAAGGCATCACCATCCTGTGCAGGATGAATATTCATACGCGGTACACATAACTCAGACTTCCGCCGCTGCAATGTAGTCAGCGGTCAATGGCAATAAATAATATGTTTGTGAAGAAAACCTTCTGGCACCTAACGTATTATATGTACGTGTATAATAATGTATAATGATTTGAACACCTAGAAAATTTAAAAACAAAAACACCATTTTTTCCAGCAAACCTTTGCATACATTTGAGACACAGAGAGAGAGAGAGAGAGCGAGAGAGAGAGAGATATAGTATTATAAATTTGTCGTTTCGGATAGGGTTAAGACGCGTCATGGCACAATGAATAAGCTGAGACTCGATAATATACAGTATAATGTACGTCATAGCAGAGGTGTTGGAAAAGCCGCCATTTTGTGCGCAAAGTGCAGATTAATTACTTTAAAAAGATATGTTTCTAAAATTTACTTAGAATACCTACTGCATCTGGTGACGGTAAATATATTTTTCCTATTCGTGAGACCAAAATGCCATGAAACAATGTCGTAGCTCTAAACACTTCAACACAATATATCTTCTTAACGGCATTGTATACGACACCTATTTTTAGATCGCAACTTTATCGAGTCTCAGCTTATTCATTGTGCCATTATGCATCTTAACCCTTTTCGAAACGACAAATTTTTAGACTTGACCAAATTGAAAGCAATTGCAGACGATAAATTAATAGTAATGCAAATGATGATTTTTGTCCATATGAAAGGGTAGAAAACATTGTGGGAAAAGAAGAAAATGCTGGTAACAGCATTTCCTTCCATTCCTACATTGTTTTCAAAAGCCTTCTTTCCAAGCATCGTGAACACCAGGGATTGTCTGGGAAAGTGTTAAAAATCAATCGAGACGAGTAGGGGGAGGGGATTTACATTTAAAATCTCTCAACCCATCCTGGTGTTTTCCTTGATGCTTCCCATGAATGACCCACTGTATAATACCTTCAAATAAAGCGTCAACATGTTTTACTATTTCTCATTTTCTAAAATCACTTCTTTCGCCGCCAACAAAATAATTCGATATTTTTGGGCTTAAAAAACTTCACTTTTATTTCAAGTAGATGATGTTTTGATCATAATTTATTAGCAAGTAACGAGCATTGTAGATTTGTGGATCCAATATTAGAATGCACTTTCCTTGCAATCTGATTCTGATCTATGCTATCCACAAAGGCTTTAAAGCCTTTACCACACAATCCCGACTGTTAACACCTCTGTGAAAGAAGCCGTTTGAAAACATTGTGGGAAAAGGGGAAAATGCTGGTAACCAGCATTTTCTCCTTTTCCCACAATGTTTTTCTTCCCTTCCTAAAACAAATTTCAACTCTATGGTCACATTTATTTTGTCGTCTGCAAATGCTTTGAATTTGGACCAGTCTAATACGCTGTCGTTTCGTAAAGAGTTAATTTCCAAATGTGCGTTGAAAGATTCAAATTGATAGTAATTTTCAGTGTTTTAAAAGAATGCTAAAAATTGTCTCGTGGATTTTTTTTTCAGAACGCACAGATGAAAGCATTTCAGACTGTGTATAACAGACGATATTATTTCCCGATTACAGTAAATGGAAATTTATAACATAGATAATTTGAGTCTCTTCTTTTTTATCTGTTCCTGTGCCCTCCATTCTCTTCCCTCGCCCCCCCCCCCCCCTTTTCCCGATGCTGTTGCTTTATGTAATTACACGCATTACAAGGTTTCCGAATCGACTACATGTAAAATGCATTTAAATCTTAATTTTCCGGGGAGAAAAATCGACGGTTGTCACTAGAGTTTAGTTGTTCGATTTGAAATTAATTCAGAATGATTTCCGGTGCCTCTTGTCAAATCTAGACAGGCCTTCACCCTTCTCTTGCTAAATAACTAAAATAAAATTTTCAATTCGATAGCGAAGACCCAATTAGTGTTGTTTCAATGTTACGCTTTGGGGAATACTATATATATCCTTTTCGGACTGTGTAGATCCAAGATCAGACTGCACGTCCTGTGCAGTCTGTTCTTGATCTACACTGTCCGCAAAAGATAAAGCAGCCTAAGGGTTAATAGACAAAGTGAAAAAAATGGTTCAGTGGGCGCAACTCAGACGTATTGGAAGGAAATTTAAGTTTGAAAATATGTTCAGACTGTATGCAAGACCAGTAAGCCCTAGGGTTGTTGTTTTTTAAACCAAATAATCCCATGTGTACATGAACGACCCTGAAGAATAGGTCTTTTGAAATCGTTGTGGTAAAAGAAGAAACAGGTCTTGTTACTATGTTTTATTTTAGTGACCCGTTTTGCAACAAGGGGCGCTCTGGAAATTCCACATAATCAATTAGATTAAAAAGAGATTAAAGATAGCGCAGGTCAATAAGTTGATGATTTGAAAATGATGGCATAGTTAGGTAGAGGAGCCACTTTTCATACAGAAAATATCATGAAAGCGAAAAGTGGCGACCCTGGTCAGCCTGCGCAATCCGCACAGTCTGACCAGAGTCAACACTTTCCGCAGTTCTCGTTGGTCCCTTCGTTTTCGTGAGACGGTTCATAAAATTCTTTCTAGTGCAAGGAGATAGTAAAAAGAAATCCTTTACCGAACATTCCCGAGTTTAAACGACCTTGATATACAATTAAAAAAGAAACTTTTATCACACCACGTGATTGGATCACGTGACGTGGTTGGTGTCTTGATAAGGTCGTACCATGTGGACGCTTTCTCAATTTTCAACCACTAATTGGTCAATAATCTGCACGTCTAAGGAACAATCTAGCCCATGATTCAGTCGTTTTATTGGACAAAACGGATTTTGTGGTTCCATAATAACACGATGACATGTTTCATGTAAAGCATCACGGAGATACATTGACTCCGTTTTGTCAAAGTACCAGCCATAAAGATTTGAGAGTAGACTAGATCTAGTTAAGTTCTCAAGGTATTATTTGCATGCCAGACTCGTATTTCAAGTAAAGGTTTTATCGTCTATTTTCCGGCGATTGTAGACATTTCCAAAAAGAGAATGGCGACGCCCGTATTGTGAAAATCTGATGAAGTTATCAAATAGTTTGAAAATGCGTTTTGCAGCAACGCCTTTATTCTGTCTGTATTTGTGACGGTAATTTTAAGTTACTGGCCGTTTACAGACGGAAATATCTCATGAAATTTGCAGTGAGACTTTAAGGTGTGAAATGAAGTGGTTCTCCGATTATTTTATGCATTTTTTTCATAATCCTTCTATCTGTCTGAACTATCAGAGTACGAACAGGCTTTGAAAATAATTCTCAGTAAAAGCTAAAATCTTGGTTTGTGGTTTGGAGTAATTTCTAGCCCTTTATATTAAACCGCAAAGACATTTCTCGTGGTCTGCTTCGATAATATGCCTCAAACACATATACCATGTACACTGGCAAAACCAACGTAAAAGCAGTTTCCCTTTCGGAGGCCCCGTATGCATGACTACACTATCAACACAACATTCAAAATGGCGACGTCGATTAAGATTAACATCAAGCACGTATCACCAAGGTTTCTGTGACGTCAATTCCCAGTGACGTCAGTTTTCATTGAATTGGGGCACTGAGAAGGAAAATTCTACTTTGTACGCGCACTTATTCTTTTTCAACCAAAACTTAGGTAGATTTCGCTTAACAAACGTTGGAACAGTAAAACTTTGCAGTAGAATAATTTCGTTTCATGATCAGAGGGCAAGGGACTTGGAAACTTATTATACTGCAAAGAAATTTCTCGTGATCTGATCGGTAAACATGCCGGGAACATATATCATGTTCCCTGGCAAAAACCAGGTAAAGCCATTTTCCCTTTTGAGTGCACCGTAAACATCACTGCACGTGCAACACAACATCCAAAATGGTGGCGTCGATCGATCACCAGACTGCACATTTATACACCAAACTGCACGTTTTAGTGACGTCAGTTTCCAGTGACGTCAGTTTTCCTTGAAATGGGGCACTCAGAAGGGAATTTTTGTTTCGTCAGCATACTCGATTCGTGATATTATAATACAGGAAAATTTCGCTTAACGCGCTTTTAAACGGTAAAACTTTGCAGTATAATAAATTCGTTGTACAGTCAGGTGGCAGGGGACTTGGAAACTTGTTCACGGCTCTGGTGCGACATGATTCACCACAGCCGTGAACAAGTTTCCAAGTCCCCTGCCACCTGATCGTACAACTAATATTTTTCACGGCTGTGGTGAATCATGTCGCTACTCGCCGACTGGCGTCATGATTCACCACATCCGTGAAAAAGTTTCCAAGTCTCCTTCCACTTGACCATAAAACGAAATTATTAGCCTATATTGCATTCGGCTCGGGGCGACATGATATTATCAAACGAGTCTAGGTAGGGAAATGTTATTAAGCGAGCCTTTGGCGAGCTTAATAATATTTTCCTTGACGAGTTTAATAACATTTTATCTCAAACGCCCACGAATGTCAGATTCCTTTTATCACATAACGATATTTCACGAAATATGATGATGCAAAAACATTCATAAATGCACCCGTGGTATTTTACATGAGACCCATTCATTTTTATGAAATGCGTATAAAATGACGTCAAAAATGACTTCAACAAATATGATATCAAACGTGTGTAAGATAAGAAAATTCGTTATATGTATATTATTACACTGAAAACAAGGGAAGTTATGTGATAAAAAGTTATCCTACGGCCTTATTTTACAAGTGGACTGTATAGATCAGATCAGGCTGCATCTTGAGAGCATCATAAATTACCACATAGCAAACCTAGACTCGAAAATTGCATTGTGATCTTCTGGTCTTATGATCATTCTGATATTATGATAATTATCCTATTATACAAATGATGGAAACTGAAATGTGGCATTATAATAGCATTATGGCATTCCAGCGTCACAATTTCCTAACACTACCGGTAATACTAAATCAAATTTGTACTTATTTACGAATGGTGAAAACTCCTGGATTTCTTTGCATAATTCTGTCAATTATCATACAAGGAAGATATATCAACATTGTCTACATAAAAGACACCGACATTATTCATACAAGCGACCATCCCATGTTATGGCAAACTGTTAATGCTGGGTTTAGCTCTTAATCCTCAGACTGTAAAGCGCGAGTTACCGACCTTTTGCGGACAGTGTAGGTCAGGATCAGACTGCACAGAACGTGCAGTCTGATCTTGGACCTACACTGTCCGATAGAAAATATTATTCCCCAAAATATGACTTTGAAATAGCATTAATGGGTATTTACCATCGAAATGAAATTTTCCCTCCCGTTTTTTGCAGGATACAGCTTATTAGCATTCGGTGCTGGTAAATAAAATACAAATTTCCAACCAGCAGGCAAAGCAAACTGGAGGCCATATAATTGCTGGTTTGATTCAGAGCATCGGTAAGCTTAGGTCGTTGATCAGACTGCAGTTTCTGTATAGTCTGGTTTTGATCCATACTTGCTGCAAGAGTGTCTAACATGCTAAGAGTTTAAGATTATCGTTAGTTAATAATAGAGTATTTTCTACTCCTTCAGGCGGAAAGTGGTTCACAAGGAAATTGCCAAGGGTCATCAAAAAGTTCTTCTTACCGCTGACGACCTTGTGTTCTTACAGAGGAAAGATGTAATCAAAGGCTCAAAGGTAGGATTGTCAGTTTGTTTGATCGTCCGAGTGGTATGCAGCTGTTTTTTTTTTCAAATTTATTCTTATTTGCGTTAGTGTGTTTTATAGCTTGTGTGGTTTTTTTTTTCGTTGTATGTAACTTGCAATATCATTTCAAAAGTGTGAATGGGGCAAGTGCATTGCCATGTGTTTTTTTTTTTAGTTTAGTTTAACTTGAGCATATTTGTGACCCGTCATGCAAAACCGGACTTTCTGGAAACTGCGAAAAGTGTCAACTCTGGTCAGACTGCGCGGATGTGCAGGCTGACCAAGGTCGATACTTTTCGCTTTTATGATATTTTCTGTATGAGAAGTGGTCATTCCACCTTACTGTACATTCGTTTTTGAATTATCAACTTAAAGTGACCTGGACTATCTTTGATCTATTTACATCTAATTGATGTACAGAATTCCCAGATAGTCCATTTTCGTGTGACAGGTCACATTTATTTTACATCGGTTGAGAAGCACGTTTTGACAACTTATGCTAATCTCTCAGATTCTGTTTCCTGCAAACTATACCAGTACTCCCACCGAGAGTCCGGGCCAATGAAAAGTCCCAAAGTTGACACCTTTCCCAGAGAATCGAACTCTGGACCTTATGATTAAGAGGCGGACGCTCTACCTCACAACCACGGGCACTGCTTACGTACTGTCTTGTGTTTTTTTTTTTCAAATCAGTTCTAATTATATACAAACTGCTGGCTGGTTTCCTAAACAGAACGTAATTGAAACTATGGTTCAGTAGAAATAGAGCGAGCCGGAGAGAGAGAGAGAGAGAGAGAGAGAGAGAGAGAGAGAGAGAGAGAGAGACTATGACTGATATCGCAATTACATTGGAAGAGGGATCACTGCTATCGCTATGAAATTAAGGGCAGTGATTTATATCGCAACTATTCTCAGGGATGACTGTAATTGTAATGGCATTCAGAGGGGTGACTGCTTTTCTAATGGCATTCAGAGTGATAAATGCTTTCGTAGTGGAATTTAGAGGGTGACGGCTTTTGTAATGGCATTCAGAGGAGCGACTGCTATCGTAATGGATTTCAAAGGTGTGACGGCTTTTGTAATGGTATTTACAGTAGTGGACTGCTATCGTAATGGAATTCAATGAAGTGACTGCTTTTGTAATGGTATTCAGAGGGGGTGACTGCTATCGTAATAGAATTCAAAGGAGTTACTGCTTTTGTAATAGCATTTAGAGGGGCAACTGCTATCGTAATGACGTTCGGAGGGGTGACTGCTGTCCTGATGACGTTCGGAGGGGTGACTGCTGTCCTGATGACGTTCGGAAGGGTGACTGCTATGGTAATGACATTCAGAGGGGTGACTGCTATGGTAATGAAACTCAGAGGGGTGACTGCTATCGTGATGACGTTCAGAGGGGTGACTGCTATGGTGATGACGTTCAGAGGGGTGACTGCTATGGTGATGACGTTCAGAGGGGTGACTGCTATGGTGATGACGTTCAGAGGGGTGACTGCTATGGTGATGACGTTCAGAGGGGTGACTGCTATGGTGATGACGTTCAGAGGGATGACTGCTATGGTGATGACGTTCAGAGGGGTGACTGCTATGGTGATGACGTTCAGAGGGATGACTGCTATCGTGATGACGTTCAGAGGGGTGACTGCTTTGGTGATTGCGTTCAGAGAGGGGTGACTGCTATGGTGATGACATTCAGAGGGGTAACTGCTATGGTGATGACATTCAGAGAGGTGACTGCTATGGTGATGACACTCAGAGGGGTGACTGCTATTGTAATGACATTCAGAGGGATGACTGCTATTGTGATGACACTCAGAGGGTTGACTGCTATTGTGATGACATTCAGAGGGGTGACTGCTATGGTAATGACACTCAGAGGGGTGACTGCTATCGTAATGACGTTCAGAGGGGTGACTGCTTTGGTAATGACGTTCAGAGGGGTGACTGCCATCGTAATGACATTTTGAGGTGTTGACTACTTTTGTAATGATTCAGAGGCGGTGACTGCTTTTTTAATGAAATTCAGAGATGTGACTTCTGTCGTAATGACATTTAGAGGACTGACTGCTATGGTATTGACATTCAGAAGGGTGGCTGCTATCGTAATGACATTCAGAGGGGTGACTGCTATCGTGATGACGTTCAGAGGGGTGACTGCTATCGTAATGACGTTCAAAGGGGTGACTGCTATGGTGATGACGTTCAGAGGGATGACTGCTATGGTAATGACGTTCAGAGGGGTGACTGCTATGGTAATGACACTCAGAGGGATGACTGCTATCGTAATGACGTTCAGAGGGGTGACTGCTTTGGTGATTGCGTTCAGAGAGGGGTGACTGCTATGGTGATGACATTCAGAGGGGTAACTGCTATGGTGATGACATTCAGAGAGGTGACTGCTATGGTGATGACACTCAGAGGGGTGACTGCTATTGTAATGACATTCAGAAGGGTGACTGCTATTGTGATGACATTCAGAGGGGTGACTGCTATGGTAATGACACTCAGAGGGGTGACTGCTATCGTAATGACGTTCAGAGGGGTGAGTGCTTTGGTAATGACGTTCAGAGGGGTGACTGCCATCGTAATGACATTCTGAGGTGTTGACTACTTTTGTAATGATTCAGAGGCGGTGACTGCTTTTTTAATGAAATTCAGAGATGTGACTTCTGTCGTAATGACATTCAGAGGACTGACTGCTATGGTATTGACATTCAGAAGGGTGGCTGCTATCGTAATGGCATTCAGAGTGGTGACTGCTATGATAATGACATTCAGAGGGGTGACTGCTATAGTAATGACATTCAGAGGGGTGACTGCTATCGTAATGACCATCAGTGGGGTGACTGCTATAGCAATGACATTCAGAGGGGTGACTGCTATGGTAATGACATTCAGCAGGGTTACTGCTATTGTATTGACACCCAGAGGGGTGACTGCTATTGAATTGACATTCACAGGGGTGACTGCTATCGTAATGACTTTTAGAGGGGGTAGCTGCTATCATAATGGCATTCAAAGTAATAACTGCTTTTGTAATGACATTAAGAGGGATGACTGCCATCCTAATAACATTCAAAGTGGTGACTGCTTTTGTAATAGCATTTAGAGGGGTGACTGCTATCATATAATATTCAGAGTGGTTACTGCTTTTGCAATGGCATTCTGAGTGGTGACCGCTAACGTAATGACATTCAGAGGCATGACTGCTATTGTATTGACATTCAGAAGGGTGGCTGCTATTGTAATGACATTCAGACTGGTGACTGCTTTTGTAATGACATTCGGAGGTGGTGACTACTGTTGTTATGACATTCTGAGGCAGTGATTGTTTTTTAATGAAATTCAGATATGTGACTTCTGTCGTAATGACATTCAGAGGGCTGACTACTATTGTTTTGACATTCAGATAGGTTGCTGCTATCGTAATGACATTCAGAGTGGTCACTGCTATCTTAATGTCAGTCAGGGAGGACTTCTGTCGTAATGACATTCGGAGAGGTGAATGCTATTGCAATGATATTCAGAGTGGTTACTGCTTTTGTAATGACATTCAGAGGGGTGACTGCTATCGTATTGACATTCAAAGGGGTGACTGCTATCCTAATGACATTCAGAGAGGTGAATGCTATTGCAATGATATTCAGATTGGTTACTGCTTTTGTAATGACATTTAGAGGAGTGACTGGTATCATAATGACATTTAGAGGGGTGACTGCTATCATCATGCCATTCAAAATAATTACTGCTTTTGTAATGACATAAAGAGTTGTGACTGCTATCCTAATGACATTCAGAGGGGTGACTGCTATCGTAATGCCAGACAGAGGTGTGACTGCAATTTTAATGACATTCAGAGGGATGACTGCTATCATGATGACATTCGGAGGGATGACTGATATCATGATGAAATTCGGAGGGATGACTGATATCATGATGAAATTCGGAGGGATGACTGATATTGTAATGACATTTACAGCTATGGCCGCTATAGGAAATTCAATTTGAGGGAAGACTGCTATCTCAGTGAGAGTCTGAGGGATGACTGCTATCCAAAATGACATTCAGAGCGATGACCTTTATCACAATGACATTCAGAAAAAATACCTCTATCGCAATGACATTCAGAGGGATGACTGCTATTGTAATGAAATTCACTGAAATTGACTGCTATTGCAATGACTGCTATTGCAATCAAATTCACAGCACTGACTGCTAAAATAATGACATTCAAAACGATAACTGCTGTCAAAATGACATTCAGAGGGATGACTGCTATTGCACGTTCAGAAGGATAACTGCACAGATACCAAGGATCTTCGGAAAAAGTGCATGGGGCACATAAATTCTGAAAACCTTTCAGTAAAATCTAATGGTTTACTGAGTCCCGCGCCTTTTAAGTCTTTGTTTGACCTTTCTCGTTTACCATATGGCAACATTTTGGACTCGTCTTAGTTGGTCAAATATTTTTCAGATTATAGTGTACGTGTTTGAATAACTAGAAAACATTATTGGGAAAGGAGTAATGCTGGTTATCAGCATTTTCTCCACTTCCTGCAATGTTTTCTAAAGCCTTCTTTCTCAGGATTATATATTCTGTTAAAGGGTTACGAGAAAGGCGGATATTAAATGAAATTGACAAATTAATTTGATGATCATCGCTTGTTGTTCTAATTTCCTCTTTTTCTTCCTACTATTAATGGGTTGTTTTTTTTTATATTAATTTCTTGTCACCTATTCCTGCGTATACTTTTTATCTACCATTGCTTTCTTTTTTCTCTTTTCTCCATTTCTCTCACATATCAGTCGTCAGCGTTTCTTTATTCTTTTACTCTCTCTCTCCCTCTCTCTCTCTTTCTGGTTACCAGCATTTTCTTCTTTTCCCACAATGTTTTCAAAAGGCCTGTCTATGTCTATCTGTGTCTTTCTCTCTCTCACTCTGTCTCTCTTTATCATTCTATCTCTATCAGTCTGCCTGCCTGTCTGTCTGTCTGTCTGTCTCTGCGTGTTTGTCTCTGTCTGCCTGTCTCTTTCTCTGTCTCTCTCTGTCTCTCTCTGTCTCTCTGTATACATGTATTTTTATCTCTGTGTCTATCTCTCTATCTCTCTCTGTCTATCTTTATTGTTCTATTTCTATCTGTCTATCTGTCTCCGCGTGTCTGTCTGTCTGTCTCTCTCTTTCTCTCTCTCTCTCTCTCTCTCTCTCTCTCTCTCTCTCCCTCTCTCTCTGTCTCTCTCTCTATTTTGCTCTCTCTCTGTCTCTGTCTCTCTCGATCTATCCGTCTCTCCGTCTCTCTGTGTCTTCTTTTCTTTCTTTCTTTCTTTCTTTCTTTCTCTCTCTCTCTCTCTCTCTCTCTCTCTCTTTCTCTTTTGACTTAAGAAATATTGCAACGTGTACAATTACATTACTGCAAATATTTTTTTCTGTTTTCAAATTTATTTCAAGCGTATTGATTTGATTGTTGTCATGGAATTCTCCTGTCTAGGTCAATGCCGTTTTAACTCTTTACCACACAATCCAGACTTTTAATGACCCTGAGAAAGAAAGCCTTCGAAAACATGGTTGGAAAAGGAGGAAATGCTGATAACCAGGCTTCTTTCCCAAGGTCGACAAAAGTAGGGATTTTGTGGTAATGAGTTGATGCACATCCATAATACATTATACAAGCCCAGGTCGTCACATAATTGTGGATTTATCAAAGAGTTTTTCTGGAGCTCTCTTACACATTTAGAGAATTTATCAAAAGCAAAATATTCAGGAAGAGGTCAGCCTTAACCGTAAGACTAAGCAGACTCTCCTACGTGTCTGCAGTACAAGTATTTTCAAAACACTGTGGGAAAAGGAGAAATTGCTCTTAACGAACAACCGACTAAATCGTGAGGTAGACTGATCCTTTGACATACAGAAGATTGACCGTGGCCTCATGATTTTGTTCAAGTTGATAATGGGATAGAATGCAGTTTTATTTGTCGACTCTGTCTACCATTTGAAATGTTAGTTCCATGCCTGTTAACCCTTTACCCCATAAGGCATTTCTATGGTATCTCTAATTAACCATAAATAACAGCATGGATGAAGCCGTTTCTCATGTGTAAATGACGGCTTTTGATAGCATAGAAAACATTGTATCAAAAAGTGAAATTGCCACAATGTTTTCTAAAGGCTCCTCCAAGCAATGTGTAGAAATGAGGATCTATTGAGTAAAGGGTTGAAAGGTTTATGTAAATGAGCCATGTCCTATGAATACCAGAAAAAAAAATGAATATGAAACTGCAACATACATGTAAAATTGGTTATAGAGCCTAAGAACTTCAAATTGTTTTCCTATTACTACAAATGTTATCTTTATCCAGCCTCTGTCGAACAGGTTGATACAAATAATGACAGTAATAAGAATGTAAAGGTACAAACACTTTGTACCGTGCTGTCCAACAATATTAATGGCAAATTATGACAGTAATAAGACTGCATAGGTAAAAACACTTTGTACAGTGCTGTCCAACATTACTAATGACATATAATGACAGTAATAAGACTGCATACGCACAAACACTTCGTACTGTGCTGTCCAACAGTACTAATGACAAATTATAACAGAAATAAGACTGCATAGGTATAAACACTTTGTACAGTGCTGTCCAACAATACTGATGACATATAATGACAGTAATAAGACTGTATACGTACATACACTTCGTACTGTGCTGTCCAACAATACTTATGACAAATAATGACAGTAATAAGACTGTATAGATGCAGACGCTTTGCACAGTACTGTTCAACAATACTGATGATAAATAATGACAGTAATAAGAGTGTATAGATACAAACACTTCATACAGTACTATCCAACAGTACTAATGATTATGATGACAGAGATAAAACTGCATACGTACAAACACTTCGTACTGTGCTGTCCAACAATACTAATGACAAATAATGACAATAATGAGACTGTATAGATGCAGACGCTGTGCATACGTACAAACACTTTATACGGTACTGTCCAACAATACTAATGACATACGATGGCAGTAACAAGAGTGCATAGGTACAAACACTTTCTACTGTACTGTCCAAAAAGTCTAATGACAATCAATGACAGTAATAAGAATGTAGAGGTACAAACACTTTGTACAGTGCTGTAAAACAATTCTAAAACTAAATGATGGCAGTAAGAAGACAATTCTATTGACGAATAATAACAGCAATAAGACTGTATAGGTACACACACTTTGTACTGTACCGTCCAACAATTCTAATGACGAATAATGACATTAATAAAACTGTATGGGTACAATCACTTTGTACAGTACTGTCCAACACTTCTAATGACAATTGTACAAACACGTTGCAGTTCTGTCCAACAATTCTAATGACAAATAATGACCGTAATAAGACTGTATGGGTATAACACGTTGTACAGTAATGTCAACCAATTCTACTGACAAATAATTATAGTAATAAGACTATAAAGTTATAAACACTTTGTACAGTACTGTCTAACAATTCTAATGACGAGTAAGTACAGTAATAAGACTGTATAGGTACAAACACTGTACAGAAAATCTACTTGTGTCTACAGAAATTACGCTGTTTATATTATAAGTGTTCCAGTCGTGAATTTTGCGTAACTTGTTTGTCAAATAAACCTTTAACGCTGTTCAGTTCCGATTGCCGCCATCATTATGTCGATGATATATCTAGCCTAACCGCCACGTCCTGTCTGCCTTATTCTGCTGCATTTAACAAACGTGTTTTTTGGCAATAAATCTCACTCGATCCCAATTGTGGCCAAAATTGCCATCTATATATCCTTTATAGCTAGACTATTTTAGCACGTAATTCCTATCTATCTTTTCTGATGTCATTTTTTCCTCTATATTTGGTTTACAATAGCTGATCAATGGGACGATCACAGAGAAGCCTGATCTACTTAAAGCCTCTGAGAAACCCAATAGGTCCTTGGCAAGCTTGCATGAATATGGCGATGTGACTGAAACAGCAAGATACAATGTAAGTACATTTTAAATTATCAGAATCAAGTGTCTTTGTATATCAAGGGTTTAAACTCGTTACCACAAAATAATGAGTTTCAACGACCCCGAGGAGGCAGCACTTTGGAAACCTTGTGGGCAAAGAAGAATGCTGGAAATTAGCATTTTCTCCATTTCCCACAAGGTTTTCTACACCTTCACAGACAATTACAATCATTTCAGCGAAATTCGACTTGTCGGCGAGTCCGGCTTTCAATTTGGACCAGTCTAAAATTTCGATAAAAACTTGATTTATTTTTGGTCTTTTGCACAGTTAGAAATTAAGAAAAATTTCTGAGGGTGGGGGCTTAACTATTCGCTTTACTTCACGGACAGTGTAGATCAAAGATCAGACTCCACGTTCTGTGCAGTCTGATCTTGATCTAAACGCTCCGCAAAAGGTCAGCGATTCGCGCTTAGCAACCATAGGGTTAAAAAGAACCATATAGATCCTCCCTAACAACCACCAGTTGTGAAATAATACAGCACTAATGCATTGAATAATTATCCGGAATAATCTATCTATCTACGAGGATTTGTTAGCGCGTTCAGTGCGCATGCGTAACAAAGACTCACAATCTCTACCTAATAAACGGCAAAGGTCACTTGGCGAAAAACATTTGTCCCAGTGTCTAAGCGTTAGACAGATTGCTTTCTCGTTGGCATTTTGGCTTAATCATTCAGTACATCAGTGTCAAGATGTATCTCAGGGATTTTTGCAGCAAATTCCTGCGATTCCCTCAGAAAATGTCAAAAGAACTAATAAATGAACTCTGAGCGTGACCTATCACACCAAGATTTAAGAAGACAGGCGTGAGAAGAAAATTCTACGGTATGATTGAATTTTTCTCCGCTATACACCACAAGATGATTTTTTGGGGGTGGTATATGGAGGTCGATATCTGGAGATTGTATTTTGATAAGAAATGAACGTTGTTCAAGTAGGTGGTTGTTATAACTCGCACACACTAACTGTGAACCTGTGGAAACATGGTATGATTCACATATAGGGTATCAGAATAGTGATTTGAATTACCTCAGTAAAACATCAGTTTATTGCTAAACAAGTTGGCTTTTTTTAAAAAAGAAGCCAGGAAAGGTCAGCATCAATGTTTTTAAATAGTTAATTGGCTTTCAATTTCAATATATTTTGGTACATGTAAACAAACGAGTAAAAAATCCGCCTCGTAGAAACCTCATATGCTTTACATGACGGTAATTTGACCTTTTTGTCGCGTTTTCAATTTGCATGATCTGTCCAGCGGTCTATTTTCTCTCTTTTAACGAAATTCTTCTTTTTTTTATGCTTGGACTATTTGCCTAATAAAAAAAAAATGAAATTATTAGAGAGGTTATTTGCAGCCATAGCAAATTACTAAATCAAATCTTTCTGAAATTCGTCATTTATAGATATAAACCACGTCTTTTTCCTGTTTTCTTTTTTTTTCATTTCGCTTTATTTACAAAACCATGACGAAATAGACTGTGAATCAGAACAATTACGCTAGAAAAAATGGAATTAGACAGCAAATTCTGTGGCAGTCTGCCTTTTAAACTCACCACTGTTGAAGAGGTCTGATGACCTCTCCAATTCCATTTACAGACGATTGCATTTGTCTCCCAGATTACATTTAGAAACATTGTGGCGAACAGTGACATTCTTCATAATGAGCCATTTCTCTTTTTGTCACCTGTTAAGTTGTTTTTATACCGGTACATCAACCGCTGGTAGCAAGAGCTTGTTTCCACAACTTCTACGGTAACAGATTACCGTAATCATATTGGGCTGAATGGTCTTAACCGTTATTCTGCTGAATAGATAGAGTTATTTCATCAGCTTGTGGTTAATATGGGGAAATATTTGCTGAAAAAGGGAAAGGTGTGCAAAAATAACTAGTGCCGTAAGGCACGAGTTATTTTCACGGACCTTTCCCTTTTGAGGTATATATTTCCCCATATTAACCACAAGCTGATGAAATAAATTATACATTATGTTTCCTCTGATTATTTTGTCAACGAATGCCTCTCAAAGTAGTTGCAGATTTTCGGCAGGAGGAAATTATTCACTGTGACGGGGAAATAATTCCCCAACACCCACCCAGCTTAAATTATGACATTTCTTTACCCAAACATTTCTAAAAAAAGACAAATGTAATATATTGTATAACATGAAAGAACTGAAGTCGATGGTTGGTGACCCAAAAGTTACAACTTAACTCATTACCGAACGAGAATATTTTAGGCTTGTCCAAATCGAAAGCATTTGCAGACGACAAAATAAACGACACTGAAATTTTGAAATTCGTTTTATGAAGGGTAGAAAACATTGTGGGAAAAGGAGAAAATGCTGGTTACCAGCATTTTTTCCTTTTCCCCACAATGCTGTCTAAAGGCTTCTTTCTCAGGGTCGTTAAAAGTAGGGATTGTGTGGTAATGAGTTGTATTTTTTTACAGGAAAGTTATTTCCTTATCGGACAGTGTAGGTCTAAGATCAGACTGCACGTTCTGTGCAGTCTGATCTTGATCTACGTTGTCCGCAAAAGGTCAGTGAGTCGCGTTTCGAAGTCTAAGGATTAATCACACGATAACCTCTCCAGACAAAGTCAAAGTTCGATATCGTGGCGTCATACATATACAGACCTAGAACACAAGAAACCTACATAAATGTCCCTAGTCAGTACCCGGCAAATACATCAAACCCCCTTTTCACTAAACGTAGCCCACATACACGTAAAACTGACTCCTACCGACATATATTCTCATAAAAAATAAATAAACAGAATGTAAAAATCCGGGAGAAAGAGGTTGGTAATTTCTATTTGCTCCATGGTAAACATCAATACCCAATATCAATAAAATACTATTTAAGTGCCCCCCCCCCCCCCCCCCCACCATTCAATATATTGTATAAAGAAAAAAAATACCGGAACAAGAAAATATATAATAAAAGAAAAATGACACTACAAATAGTACTTTTAACGTCAAATTACAACAAGAAGATATTTCTTGTTCTCTTTTAATCGCTACAAAGTTGTTATAGTTTCAATCCTATATCAAGTCCCTTTTTCTGCAGTCAAAGTCCAGTAATTTTTCCAACAGTTCCCTCTGATAAATCTACATAAAAGCTATTCAGTGAAAAGGGTAGTATCTATTAGAAAGGGTTAGGGATTGTCATTTATCACCTGCCAACATCGAATGGTGCATTCAGCACATCAATCCGTCCTGATATTATATCCAGAAGAGAGGAAATTGCTTTTCTCCACCATGTTGTCTGTACAAGGTTTCTGAAGCCCGCCAACATTCTATCTTTGCCAAGAAATTCTACTTGAACCAAATCACGGAAAAAAGGGGCCTGCCAAAAATGGCGATGTGTATCAGACTGGCCTTCCATTTCTAAACTGTTTAATTCTTCAAACGAAAGAAAGACTGCCCAAACTATATGTAATGGCCGGCTACAATCAAAATGTGGTTAACTCATTACCAGACGACAAAATTTTAGTTTTGTCCAAATTGAAAGCATTTGCACACGATAAAATGAAAGTGTCTGAAAATTTGAATTAGTTTTGTGAAGGGTAGAAAACAGTGTGGGAAAAAGGAGAAAATGCTGGTTACCAGCATTTTCTCCTTTTCCAACAATGTTTTTAAAGCCTTTTTTTCTCGGGGTCGTCAAATGTAGGAATTGTGTGGTAATGGTTTAAAACAATGTTTTCATTAAGAATATTAACATGATAAGATTTGTATGGGTTAAATGAGATAACATTGTAGGAAAAGGACAACATAATGGTTACTAGCATCTTTCTTTTTTTACCCACTATGTTTTTGGAAATCTCTTTCCATAGGGTCATTAAAGCACAGGTTTGATTCGTATGGGGTTTTCTCATTATCACGGTTTTTATTTGACAAGGATAAATTTCCTCAATCAGAATGACTGGACTGTCTATGTTGTTTTCACGCGCTACAGATTCAGCCCCTTTTCTCATAGAATGGCCCATTCATCTGCACAATGGATGTTTTTGAGCAAGTCTAAGATGTCTAGATTCCATTTATCCATTACCTTCTTTTAGAGATTTTCTGACATTCTATCGGTACACTTTTCACAAAACTGAACAAAACAAAACTGTCTTCAATCATACTCCGTTAAGATACTTATATTTAGTATATATTCTCCTCTTTTTTCTCACTCTCTGTCTCTGTCTCTCTCTCTCTCTCTCTCTCTCTTGAATACTGCTATACCTTGTAAGTTCAATTGATATAGGGATGGCCAAATCTAAGTTGCCAGAACTTGTGGCCAAACTCTTTTGTTTTATTTGTTTTGTATGTATAAATCCAAATCTAAGTTGCCAGAACTTGTGGCCAAACTCTTTTGTTTTATTTGTTTTGTATGTATAAATGTATTCCGTGTAAGAATTTGTAAATAATGACTATGAAATATGTTTAAACTAAACACTTTTAACCCTTTACCAAACGACAAAGTTTAGAGTATTCCTATTCAAAGTTACTGCAGAAGACAATTCAGCAAACTGTTCTTACGAGTTGCAGTTCTCTGATATGGGAGAAACATTGTGGAAAAAGGAGAAATTGCTCGTTACGAGCAATCCCTCCTTTTCCCACAGTGTTTTCAGAAACCATCTACACCAGGGTCGTAAAAAACAAAGGATTGTTCGATAAAGGATTGAAGAAAGAAACGACATAGTTTGTTATGTATAAATGATACATGAGGAACAAGGCACCTATATGTCAATTGAATCATTTATCATGTTGAGGTAAAATATTCGAGATGCCTGAAAACTTGGATTAGATGCTGAACCTTAATACCAGCTTTCTTACTTATTCATTTCCCAATCCACATCCATCTTTATATCCATCTTTTCTTCTTCCCAGTCCACATCCATCTTTATATCCATCTTTTCTTCTCTTTACCTCTCTTGTCCTTTTCTATTCTATTTTTCTTCACTTTTGTTTTTTGTGACTTCTTTATACATACTGCTTACCCGGAGCTTGGAGAGGAACTATATGAGCTTAGCTTTCGTTTCAATTCATGGTATAGAATTATTTTTGTTAATCTGATTGATATATACTTCTATGTAATACTATGTAATTCTATAATTATATGTTTAAACTAATTTCCCAAGAAATACACATGATCCATACTGACCAAAGAGGCTACAAGCATCTGAAAACAGTATCTACCAATGGCAGCCCTTGAAGTCGAACTATTTTCTGGTGTTTGTGAAATTTCTTCGTGTCCAAGGACAATTCTACCTAATACTTCCGTTTGTTGTTGGATGTTGCTGTTGTTGTATTTAGGTTTAACGCCACTTTAACACCAATGTCATATCATGGCGGTCGGGGACGCACATATGTTTCTTGGCTTTCTCACACCAGTACTAACAAAAAGTTCTTTCCAAAGCCACCGACTACTTTTCTCACATGCTTCAGCAGAGGTGAGAGGCGAAAATACGCCGGAAAGAAAGTTCGCCTCAACCGGGTATCGAACTCACAACCACAAGGTCATGAGTACGACACGCTAACCACTGAGCCTGCCTACGGTTGTTGGACAGAATGAGTTTTATGGATCTACAGAACTTTTGTGATGAGTCGCTTATATAATACATGACAGTATCTTCGCGAGCCAAGTTTACGATCACTACGTGGATCTTACCTTGGCTGATTGAGGCCGATTTCGAGATTCCTGCGATGCGCCCTCTATTGGATGCTGGTTATTACCCCACTTTGCATCATATTTCTACAAGCAAATAAAATATCGTTTTACAAACCGCTTACGAATACACATGAAGCGATCAGCAGACATCCACGTGGGTTTCCATGTTTACCTTCTATTCGAAAGGTAGCGACCTTGTTCTATTTTATGAAAGATGAAATGCTACGAGCGATTTCATTCGTTGAAGGTAGAGCTGGCTGCATCCAATGAAAAAGTTATCGGATGAATGTAAAAATCAGGCTCGAACCGCCAAGGGTAGAGTAGCGTAGTGAATCGTCAGCCTAGGTTTGCGAAGATGACACGACAGAGATGCAACCCCTTATTGTCAGTGCATCACTCATGTCGATACTCTCTTTCACTTATTTAAACCCTTTCATTGGAAGACAACGAAAATGTGGATCAGACTGCATAGAGCCCGCAGTCTGATTTTAGATGTAGTGGTACACCATTCACAACAGTACGGTTAAAAATATTTAAAAATGTTTTCTGCCAAATGGAATGTTGACAGCAATACTTTGAAGATAGACGTACTAGATATAGATAGTGTATTGTAAGATACGATGGTATTTTTATGTAAATACAAACATGTTACATGTCGGTATAATTTTTCTATGGTAATCTGGAAATCGTAGACAGCTTGAAATACGACACCATCTTCAGCAGTCCATTTACAGAGTCCGTTTTGCTGGCTAAGTGTCATTGAGAGTCAGCGGCGTTATATTTCCCATTCATGAAAATCTACAAATTACTACTCTGTCGGGCTCTGTCTCAGTCTCCCTCTAAAGATTTATGGGTAAAGTAGTTGTTGCTTTTTTTTCTAACCTAGAGCATGATGGAATATATGCTTTTTTATGCTTTTCACACTCTTTTCCTTTTCCCCCCATCCCATTCTATACCAGTAAAATTATCACATATCTTCAAGATCGAATTTGACGAAATATCCTACCAATGAAAGCAATTACAAGATACACACGCACACCATATATTTTCATGTGTTCTTTTTTCTACTCAGTTTGGTCTTTAGGCCCCCCCCTCTCTCTCTCTCTCTCTCTCTCTCTCTCTCTCTCTCTCTCTCTCTGTATTTGCAAAAGAGCTCAAGGGCAAGTATTTGACAAACTTACTTAGAACCATTAAAAACTTTTCGTGGCGAGAAACATTCCAATATTTTCTTCATTATAATCTTAAAGTGAAATTACATAGGTTTCCTTTCCAGTCCCTCCTCCGAGCATTTTGGGAAGGATAGGGTCGAAAGCATTCGCGGACAACAAAATAAAAGTGACTGAACATTTGAAATTTGTTTTGTGAAGGATAGAAAACATTGTAGGAAAGAAGAAAATCCTGGTTACCAGCATTTTCTTCTTTTCCCACAATGTTTTCTTAGCGCTTCCTTATCAGAGTCGTCAAAAGTAGGGATTGTGTGGTAATGGCATAACAAACTTATATTCAAAACCTTCCATTCCTTTGACACGGAAAAACGAAGATGAAAATGGAAACACTGGAAGTTCTTTTAGTCATATTTTTATCCTATTTATTTATCAAATTATTTATTATTAGAAGTATGTACTTGGAGACGTAGCAATCTCGCCGTTAGAAGGAGAAAACCTTTTCGGAAATGAAATACATGTATGTAAAAAGTTTCGGCAATTAGTAACGTTTGACCCCCTCGTACCGCATTCTTTTTAATCATATTTGTGTTTTCTTCTATACAGGGCGATCTAGTGCACGTAAAGGAACTGCGTACTAAAGGATTTGAAATGAAAAACAAAGTTCTTGGATTCATAAAAACTGTAAGTATATGCCAAAGCATTACCTTGATGTTGTGCGACAATTATGTTTCCCGTGGGGTTTTCGAACCGTATCTTCCATCAAAAGGTTTCTACAGTAAGGAAGACGCCCTATGCATAAGAAGAAAGGTGTAGGACAAAGAAATGTGTATAGATCTATATCTTTTTTTCCCCTTTTTAGGCTTTTCGAAATCTATGGCACTCCATAGCGAAACTTTAAAATGGTCCAAAAGATTTATTGATTGATTGAATAATGTTTTTTACGCCGCCTTCAATATTATTTCAACCATATCACTACAGCAGCTCACATTTTTGTGTATTTCCTGGATTTCACCAGTACAAGGCTCTGAAAATACTTTTATAAATAAATGAGTATTTGCCGTAAAACTGGGATTTGTTTGAGCAAACTTGAATTGTGTACAGATAGACTGGTCATTTTATCCTTCCATTATATAATATTCACGATACTTTCCTCATCCAAGCCGAAACAAAATACTCGATATTTACTTAAAGTTTTGTAAAATTAAATGAAATGCGTATTTGAGTACTCTTGGCCTGAAAAGCTAAAAAGACCTTGAAGCCTACAAAGAAAAATCTGACTGCACATTTCACTGGGAAATATAATTCAAGATGTATGTAAGTCTAGGAAGTTTTTGCCGTTCGTTTTGTTTCTTCGAGATATGTAACACTCGATAGTGAAACCTTGAAATATTCCAAGGACTCCTTGGCTTATTTATTACACAAGAAAACTTGTGATAACCTTTATAAGCTGACCGAATATTATACGACTTTTTTAAATGCATTGATCAGTAGTTTTTATCGAACGGTATCTGAACGTGAATTTTGAAAAGTAAGGAATTGAGGAAAAAAAAATGTATATTACTCAAACTCTGATTTTATTATAAAGGGATAAAAGACATTCAAATTCGATCCCCCTGTAGTTCCTGAACATCTGTTACACTCACGTTTAAAACGGGAAAAATGATCTTAGTTTCATTTTCTTACCTTTCATAATAAAAAAGAGTTGTAACTCAGGGTAGAGAAATGAAGCTTTTGTCGAATTACTTGTTTCTTCGTGGTCTGTAGCACTCGATGGCAAACCAAAAATATTCAAAGAGAAGCCATTTTGGCGACTTCTTGACACTGAAACAATCGGCTTATAAAAAAAAAAAAAATTATTAAAATTTACTTGCTTCTGTAGACGAAAATATTAGTGATATACTTCAATTTGTTAAAACAATAATTGAAAATTTTTATGACAAGAATATATATAAAGCGGTTGTTCGAAAGGTACCATAGACGAACTTTTGGTACAGTTCTTATCATGAAAAGCCATATTGAATAAATTAATAATCGTCACAAAATTAAGACTGATATGAAAGACCATTTTGCCTGAAGATAGCTTCAATTTAGTTGTTAAATCAGTATATAATATTTGCTGTACTTACCTTTTCCCCGCATAACCAAAATTTTCATCTTGGCCAACTGTTTTCAGTGTATATAAGGAGCACACTTAACCTGAATTTATCAATACCCTTAAGGCCTGTAAACCTTTAATATTACGCCTGATCGGGCTGATCTTTGTAAAATAATTACTAAAGGCATAAGTAGTTGCAGATAGCAGTATGTGGCTTAAAACGCGTAAATACGATATTTTCCGCAACCGGCGTATAAATATTTTTCTAAATAAGATAATCAGTTTTACCGAATTCTGTGCCCTGTAGTGGACGAGAAGTTTTGCTTGTGATAAGCTTTTCATTTATTTGAACAATTACAGCACATTTTTGTTACCAGCAAAATACGGGTTGTTCGAAAAGTATCTTTAAAACAAATTTGAGTAAGATATCAAGTAAATAATGTCATACTGAATAGATCAATATCTGGGTTGAGTATGGAACTTGTTTAGTCGAAATTTTGCCTACAAACTTGCTGGTCATTTTGTCGTATCCGTTTATAAAATTCCCTTTGCTTACTTATTCTCTGCCGAGCCAAAGACTCAACTTGTCCTACTTCTTTGTAAGTTGAGTTGATGAAACAAGAGGGCCAAAATGGCCCTGGGTCGCTCACCTGAATTTTTGAGAGGACCATAGCCTTTTTTTTTTTTTTTTTTTGAAGGTATTAAAACAATGGAAACAAAATGATCATTTTGACAAGCAATTTTTAAAAGCTCACCTGTAAAAGTCCTTTCAAAATCTGACCAGCAGTTTCAGAGAAGAAGAATTTTCAAGAATTTCTTCATTTTCATATACATGTAGTGCAAGTAGCCCCCATTCACCAGAGCAATGTTTCTCGAAGAATAAAACTTTCACAACAATTTTTGAAAAGGGTCACCCAAGGAATATCTCTGTGAAATTTTTCCAAAATCTGACAAGCCGTTTCAGAGAAGAATTTTTAAGAATTTCTTCATTGCCCTAAAGTGCAAGTTGCCCCCATTCACCAGAGCCATGTTTCTGGATGAATCAAAATTTCAAGAACATTTTTTGTAAAGGGTCACCCAATGAACATCTCTGTGAAATTATTTCAAAATCTGACCAGCCGTTCGAAAGAAGAAGAATTTTTAAGAATTTCTTCATTTCCCTAAAGCGCAAGTAGCCCCCATTCCCCAGAGCCAGGTTTCTTGACTTATCAAAATTTCACGAACAAGTTTTGGAAAGGGTCATCCAAGGAACATCTCTGTGAAATTAGCGGTTTCAGAGAAGAAGAATTTTAAAGAATTTCTTCATTTCTGTATAATGCAAGAAACCCCCATTCACCAGAGCCATGTTTCTTGACGGATCAAAATTTCGCGAACAATTTTTGAAAAGCGTTATCCAAGGAACATCTTTGTGAAATTATTTTTAAAATCTGGTTAGCGGTTTCTTAGAAGAAGAATTTTTAAGAATTTCTTCATTTCTGTATAGTGCAAGAAGCCCCCATTCACCAGAGCCATGTTTCTTGACGGATCAAAACTTCGCGAACAAGTTTTGGAAAGGGTCACCCAAGGAACATCTCTGTGAAATTATTTTAAAATCTGGCCAGCGGTTTCTGAGAAGAAGAATTTTTAAGAATTTCTTCATTTCTGTATAGTGCAAGAAGCCCCCATTCACCAGAACCATGTTTCTTGACGGATCAAATTTTCGTGACCAGTTTTTGAAAAGGGTCACCCAAGGAACATCTCTGTGAAATTATTTTAAAATCTGGCCAGCGGTTTTAGGGAAGAAGATTTTTAAAGAATTTCCTTAAAAATTCCATTTCGTTGCCATGGCAACCAGAGTTTTTGACGGAATCAAATTCTGTGAACAATTTTTAAACAGGACCTTGCAAGGAACATTCCAGTCAAGTTTGGTCCAAATCCGCCCAGCGGTTTAGGAGGAGTTGATGTTTGAGGAATTGTTAACGACGCACGACGCACGACGGACATCGGGTGATCCTAAAAGCTCCCCTTGAGCACGTTGTGCTCAGGTGAGCTAAAAAAAATTTTCAAGCTGTTCAAGCCTTCAAGCCAAAATCTAAATATTGTTTAGACCGTACTGATTTTTTATTTTACGAAGAAATCAGTAGTTGCTTAAAGACCCAAATATGGATTATTCGTTAACATCTATCAAACTTGCGACAACAAAATAAGACAAATAACGATTGAATTTATTGCCTTACCTTGCATTGAAAAACAGAGCTATAATTATATGTAGCATTTGGAAGATTTTGTGGCATCTCTTGTTTCTTCGAGATCTTTTGCACTCGATGGCAAACCCCTTGAATAATCAAAGTGAAGCATTTTCGATACGTACTTAAAGCCAAAAAACCGGCGTATAATGACTGCAGCATTCTTTTACCAAATTCACAACCTTTTTAAAAGAGGAACAGATTTCTGGTGGTTGAAAAATTTGTTCTGAGAAATGTTGGTTGTTTTTTTTTTTTAATTTTCTTCTGACGGGTACCTTAAAAAAAAACACCTTTCGATATTTTTTTTTACAATACTCAACAAAAATGCCGTATTGAATAAATGAATAGTTGTCATAAAATAGACATTTGTGTTAACGAACTCGTTTGCTTAAGATCAGCTGGTCTCTTTTGTCGTTTTCCCACCTGAACCAAAATATTCAACCCAAATAGTATTTCTTAAATCAAATCTAAAAGCGCATGAAGAGTATACATAACCTGATAAGATAAAATGTCTCTTATAGCCTGCCAACTAAATTTGACTACACGTCTGATTAGGCTCATTTTTTGTGAAAAAATGCTTTCATATACAAGTCAAACCATCGATGAAGAAAGACAAAATATGAACTACATTTAATTTTCTTTTCTTTCGAAATGAAGTTTACTTTTAACTGTTTGTGAAGTAATGAAGCTTTTGTCAAATTTCCTTTTTCTTCGAGATCTGTAGCACTCGATGGCAAACACCTCAAATACCAAAGAGAAACTACCTTTGCTACGTGCATGTTTCTAACACTAAAAGAATGTTATATAAAGACGACCCATATTTTACGAAATTCGCTGGCTCCTTTAGCACGAGAGACTGTGTCATAATTGTCACAATTTTCTGAAATTATCGCAACTTTCTTATTACCAGCATATTTTATAAGAGGGTTGGTCAAAAAGATTCCATTAATTAATTTTGGTTAGAAATTTAATGCGTATACTACTATTTTTCAGCTGAAAAAGACTGAAAGCTATGGAAGTTTGCAAAGTAAAATCTGCCTGAACATCCGATCAGACCTGTCTTTATATAAGCTTGCCACAAAAGACATCGGCAGTTGCTTTTAGCAGTATATGTCTGAAATACCTAAGATACGAACCTTTTCTTAAACACCTATAAATGATGCGATAAAAACGCAGGTCAGAATACGAACAAAAATATACTTTCTTTCATTTCATACTGAAGCAGAATTGTTATTGTGTGTGGAGGCATCAAGCGTTTGTCGAACATCTTGTTTCTTCAAGATCTGTAGTACTCTATGGCAGATCTTTGAAATCTTCAAAAAGACAGCGTTTTGGCAACGTACTTGCTACAAACAATATAAAGACCATAATTTTACTACATTCACTGTCTTGAACATATCGAGCAGATTTGTGTAAAATTTTACGAGTACGTTTATTTAAACATTTACACCACTTTCCAGTGGTCAACGTTAATATATAAGAGGGTTGTTCGAAAAGTATCTTGAAAGAAAGTTTTGTATTTGGCATTTTACCTATATTCTGATTAGTATTCTTTTCGATCCGTTACACGTGTGACAAAAATATGAGACAAAATGTAAACTGCAATTCAATTTCTTACCCTATATTATAAAACATAGTTTTCATAAAATGTAAAGTAAGAAAATGTTTTGTTTTGTTTTGTTTTGTTTTTCAAACAAATATGCCACATTCAGTAAATGAATAGTTGTCTTTAAATTGCACCTTGTTTGAATGAACTTACCAATTAAAAAACTTGCTACAGAGGACATAAGTAGTTGCTGTTAACAGTATATGCTCTTAAATCAAAGATTTGAACCTAGGATAAAGTATACATTAAAAATTATTTCCTTATATATCACAGTGAAACGTAGTTGTAGGTGTATATAGCGTAATGAAGTTCTTTTAATTTTTGTCGGTCTTCGAGATCTGTGGCACCCGATGGCGAAACCTTAAAAATGGTCCAGGGACTTACCAGTTTACAAATGTATATTATGTATCTTCACGTGAAATTAAGAAATGCAAGAAATGATACGAAAGCTTTTAACTAATATTCGGATAAGCTTACATGTGGAAAATGACGTTCCATTTAAATGCATATAATGGGTATTTCTAAGCTAAAAAGTTGAAAAGATTATGAAGCACGGACATTCTTTTTAATCTTTCTGCACAGGACAGTAGTAGGATTAACTTGGGTGTAGAATAGGACTTTCTATCGTTGTATAATCTCGCTGCATAGGACAAAAGTAGGATAAACTTACATGTGGAATAAGATGTTCCATTGTTTTAATATTAAATTCTTCTGTGAAAATGAAACACTAATAGTTTCATTTCCATCATTCCAACGCGAATTATACACTATATAAATATCATTTTCCCTATGTTTCATTTGTTTCAGTTAAGAGAAATTCGCCATGAAAATGTAAATGCAGTAATCGGTTTCTTTGACGATCCTCAGAGGCCAGCGATTATATCTGACTACTGCATGCGAGGGAGTCTTGAGGTAATAGAAATATTTATATTTGTATTTGTTTTCTCATAAAGTTTCTTCCTGGTATTCGAGGGAGGGCGAAAACGTATATTAACTGCATAAACTCATATTTTTATTCCGTTTCAGGATAAGTTTTCCTTTGTATAATGCAAGCGAGTCCATTAGCCATAACAAAATTAGTATTCTTTAATATCTATTAATTCATTACCAAGTTTTTATTGCCTATGACTAAGACATTGATGAGGTTGTTGTTCGCTGAGTCACCTTTAACCCTTTACTAGACGACAAAATTTTAGCCCTGTCCAAATTGAAAGCATTTGCGGACGACAATATAAATTTGACTGAAATGGTGCAAATTTTCCTTGATAGGGTAGAAAACATTGTGGGAAAAGGAGAAAATGCTGGTTACCAGCATTTTCTCCTTTTCCCACAATGTTTTAAGAGGGATTCTTTTCCAGGAGTGTCAAAAGTCGGCATTGTGTGGTAAAGGGTTAAGTCTATTATATTATCGCAAAAAGTTGTAATAACTCTTTATATATCAACGATTTTTAAAAAAATGAAAGAATGTCAAAGTGTTCAAAATCCCTGTCGATTATTATTATTATTATTATTATTATTATGTAATAGTAGCTTTATTTCCCACTTATACATACAAGTACATTGTGATTACAACATCATAACAATAACACAATATACGTGTATACATACCTTGTATTTATTTATTTGTTTATCTATATTTATTCTAGAATGGACGTTTGTACTTCTAAACAAATTTCTTTTTCATGAATCAGCATGTCGTACCACAAAAATTTCGTAACGACAAAAACATACACATTTAATCTGGGCATGATTTGGGTCATGGTCTTTGAAAGTACGTTTAATACTAAACCATTTGGTTTAGCCAATCAGAATTTCTGTTACTTTCACTGGCACAAAATCTTGATGAATAAGACAAAGAATATTCTTAAGAATGGTTGGTGAATACGGACCCTGTTTTCCCAGAACACCGCTCGTTTTTCTTTACTTTTGGTTGAACAAACGATATTAGTGTAATTCATCTTTGTCTACCTTCACTCCTTCACAACTTATGTGCATCAGAAGACTCTGTCCGAATGCAATGTTGATGAACAAAATAAATTCAAGTGAAATACTTAAGTATGATGTTTTTGTTGCAAAAGTGAACATTGTTTTCTTTTTATATTATTATTTTCAATTTCTACTTGTGTCACAATTTCTTTCAAATGGTGTACCCATCTGTGCAAAACAATCTTAATCCTAAGGATGGTAATCGCGAGTTACTGACTTTTTGCAGACAGTGTAGATCAAGATCAGATTGCACAGAACCTCTGATTTTGGATCTGCACTGTCCGATAAGAGGGTTTATTATATACCTAGAAGTGAAATCCTGGAATTTCCCAGTGTGTAATAAATTTTGATATCATCACTAGTGACGATGTCAACTTTTACTTTCTCTACCTGCAGTAATTTAGGAACTACTTTTTTTCCGACTATATTTTTTCGACTTTTAAACGAAAAATTGAAAATAATAATGTCAATAAGGTATATAATAAATAGAATAATTAACTTGAATGTGTCGTAAGGCGTTAAAAAAAACTCGTGCTGCGCAATCGTTTTTTTCAACGCCTAACAACGCATCCTCGTAAGATATTTTTCATATAAAAAATAACCAGTTGATTATCCTCTATATTTTTTCTCGAAAACATTAGTTTAAAATAGCACAGATAGGATTTTTTGCTTGAAAACTTCTTTCCAGTTATACTTCTTTCCAAGATAAGGATTAATCGAGAGACAATGTGTTTGTATGAACTATGAAAAGGGTAAATGTGACAAAGTTATGCCAAAGTGTCAAACTAGTCTAGACGTCTAATTGTAAATTCTGTTAACCTTGTGAGTTATGTCAGTGTCCATGCACCGGAAATTTCCTTCGATTTAATAATGCCATTGAAATCTGTACAAGACTTGCGTACTGATTAGAAAATTCTTGTTCACCGTCGTCTCGATCTTCCTTTGATTAGCCATGCATCTTGAGTCCTCTCTCTCCTATACACATCATAGACACAAAAGACTGTTGTTAATCTCTCACACGACAAAATCTTAGCCTCGTCTAAATTGAAAGCATCTGCAGACGACAATTTAGATGTGACTCAAATAATGGAATTTGACCTTGACAGGGTTGAAAATATTGTGGGAAAAGGAGAAAATGCTGGTTACCAGCATTTACTCCTTTTCCCACAATGTTTTCAAAAGGCTACTTCCTCAAGGGTGTTAAAATTCGTCATTATGTAGTAAAGGGTTACATGTAAGAAAATTTATATTGTTGCCTCTGGTGTATTTGGCGTTTGCATCCAATGAGAGATAGTGCGAATCATTTCATGTAACAAATTCAATCCTGAAAAGCAGGTTAGATTGCTTATACCTACATATCCCTTTGCCAAACCATCGATGAAGAAAGACAAAATATGAACTAAATTTAATTTTCTTTTCTTTCAAAATGAAGCTTACTTTTAACTGTTTGTGAAGTAATGAAGCTTTTGTCAAATTTCCTTCTTCTTCGAGATCTGTAGCACTCGATGGCAAACACCTGAAGTATCAAAGAGAAACTACCTTTGCTACGTGCATGCACCTAATACGTCTGTAAGGTCTCATTAATTAAAATCAGATGCTTCCTATAAGGTACCAATATAGCAAAAATTATAGGTGCTTTAAAACCTGTGTAAACCACTACAAAGGGAGCGGACAAAAGCCCACTGGGACAAAAGCCCACTAGGACAAACCCCCACTGGAAAAAATCCCACTGGACAAAAGCCCTCTGGACAAAAACCCATTGCTACTTTTGACAGGGAGGACAAAAGCCCACTGCTTATGAAAATGTGTTAGAAAATCTTTTTTGCTTATCATTTTTTGTAAGAAAAAACACATTAGGGATTTGATGATCAGAATTATCAAATCACCTTTCTTTCTTCTCAATATTTAATGCACTACAACATTTCCAATGCTTATAACAACTATGAAAATGAAGACCTTTAAAAAAAAAATGTGAGAAAAGGAGAACTTGAATGCTGGACTTTTGCAAACAATGTGAGAGAACGAGAAAATGCTCCTTAATGACATTTCCTTCTTTTCACATAATGTTTTCTACTCTTCTAAAGACAAGTCGTATAATATACATGTATGCGTTTTTTTTTTTTTTATCAAATACATGAATATAACTAAAAATGGATTTTTTTTCTGGTAGGCTTTTGCCCCTACGGGCTATTCTCCCAGTGCGCATTTGTCTAGTTGGTTTTTGTCCTAGTGGGCTTTTGTCCTAGTGGGCTTTTGTCCTACACCCATGTTAAGCAACCACTGCCAACATAATGAGGTATACCTGCCTTTTGACAGGCAAAAATGGACAAGAGCGGAAGGCTTCGATCCATGTCAACCTGTGCGGGGTGCACAGGCTGATCGGAGACGATACTTCTGGCAGATGCATTTAGTCTCTTATTCGCATAGCATGGTTCAGTTTAACTCTTTACCAAACGAAAAAAACTTAGACTGGTCCAAACTAAAAGAACTTGCAGACAACAAAACAAACATAACTCTAAAATTGAAGTTTGTTTCCAGCAGGGTAGAAAACATACTGGGAAAAGAAAAAAATGCTGGTTACCAGCAATTTCTCCTTTTCTCACAATGTTTTCTAAAGGCTTTTATCTCAGGGTCGTAAAAACCAAGGATTGCTTGGTAAAGGGTTAAATAGCCACTTTTCATATATGGCTAGATTCGGTTATTCCGACAGGTTGCAGTGCAATCAAAAATGGTTGGGTTGTAACCTACTTTAGAGACTTCTAACACCTTCGCAAATAATGCAGAAATAATGAGTTTAGTTCCATCGACCATAATTTCATTTCTTGATTAAATGTTACATCATTACCAATATATCCGATTATAACATCAAAGAGGCCATGCATTAAAGACATTAAATTAACTCTTTCCCCGCTCGATGTGACTTCAATAGTTTTTTGCGGAAGGCTTTGGGTAAGATCAGACCGCACAGAAGGTGAAGTCTTATCTGGAATTTTTATCGTCAGCTAACTTATGCTAATTTACCATCAAAGTCAGGTTTAACTACAGTTAAAGTTTACTTTTGGGCCCAGCAAAAATTGAATTTTTGTTTAGGGGCTTAAATCTTATACCACACGCTCCCGACTTTTAAAAGCCCGTAGGAAAAAAACGGCTTTGGAAAAGGAGAAAATGCTGATCACCGGCATTTTCTCCTTTTCCCATCCACCATGTTTTCTATCATTCATTGACAAAAATCATTTAAATATCATTATTTAACTTACATTTATTTTGTTGTCTGCAAATGCTTTCGTTTTTAGAAAAGTCCTAAATTTTATCGTTTAGTAAAGACTTTTTCTTATTAATTATAAGGCTGCTAGGCGCGACTTATCGATCTTTTGCAGACAATGTAGATCAAGATCAGACTGCACAGAAGATGTAGTTTGATCTTTTATCTACACTGCCCGATAAGGAGAATACCCCCCACCCTTTAACTCATGACCAAACGACAAAATTTTAGGCTTGTCCAAATCGAAAGCATTTGCAGATGACAAAATAAAAGTCACTGGTCACCAGCATTTTCTCCATTTTTCACAATGTTTTGAGAAGGATTATTCCACAGGGTCGTGAAAACTCGTGATTGTGTGTGAAAGCGCTAATTCATTACTAAATGACAAAATTATAGGTTTGTCCATATCGAAAGCATTTGCAGACGACAAAATAAAAGTAACTGGAAATTTGGAATTTGTTTTTGTGAAAGAGTAGAAAACATTTTGGGAAAAGGAGAAAATGCTGGTTACCCTGCATTTCTCCATTTTCCACAATGTTTTGAGAATGATTCTTCCACGGGGTCTTGAAAATTCGTGATTGTGTGGGAAAGCTTTATACGTTTTGGTTACTTCTGCGCTCTTTGTGTCCTTTTTACCTACTTTGAGCTCAGAAAGCCTCTGCAGGTAAAGACAGGATTTAGATCAAGATCAAATTGCACCTTTAGTGCAACGTGGTCTTGATTCATAAAGCTCGAAAAACCGAAACCTTTCTGGCTAAAATAGCTCCGAATATAATTTTTTCCACACGATTAGGTGAAAATGCCTGTTCTGTTAATTTATTTTCATTACGTTTTGCAGTTTATGGGTTAATATGGGTTCAGCTTTTTTTCTTTCTTTCTTTTTCTTAAGCTGCCAGAAACTGATATAACCCATAACCACACAATCCCTACTTTTGACGCCCCTGAGAAAGAGGCCTTTTGAAAACACTGTGGGAAAAGGAGAAAATGCTGGTAACCAGCATTTTCTCCTTTTCCCACAGTGTTTTGTACACTTCCCAGAACAAATTTCAATTTTTCAGTCACCTTTATTTTGTTGTCTGCAAATGCTTTTAATTTGAACCCGTCTAAAATTTTGTCATGTGGTAAAGGGTTAATTAATTGATTTCTTTCAGGATGTATTACAGAACCACGATATCAAATTGGATTGGGATTTCAAGCTTTCACTTCTAACCGACCTCATTCGTGTAAGTTTCAATTTCTTGTCCTTTCAGGGAACTTTTAATCGGGCTCTATCTCGTTTCACAAAACTCAGTAATTACTTCGACTTCCAGCATGCAAAATTTAATGGCATTCTTTGACCATGCTTGCAAATATAGTCAGATTAAAGAAGCGCGGGCTTCAGCATCATGTACCAAGTCCCGATTCAGTGTTCTCCACTCTCTGCACTCGGCCAACGCTTCGGAACTGTTTTCATTTTTACAAAATGTTGGACTACGCCACTGCATCTTCGTGAGCCAAGTTTACGATCACTACGTGGCTATTTCGAGATTCCTGCGATGCGCCCTCTATTACCTCTTTTACATCATATTTCTAAAAGTAAATGAAATATCGTTTTACAAACCGCTTACGAATACAGTTATTCAGCATGAAGCGATAAGCAGACATCCGCGTGGATTTCCATGTTTACCTTCTATTCGAAAGGTCGCGACCTTATTATATTTTTATCAAAGATAAAATGCTACGAGCGATTTCATTCGATGCAGTTAGAGCTGGCTGCATCCAATGAAAAAGCGTATCGGGGGGAATGTAAAAATCAAGCCCGATCCGCCAAGGGTAGGGTAGCGTAGTGAATCGTCAGCCTTGTCTTGCGAAGATGTAGAGTATGGCTCAAATGTAAAATACTGAAGTAACATCTTCTGAGATAGACAAAACGATAATGCCACTTAGGAATTCGTTATGGTCATTTTGAAAATTCATCCTCCTCAGTGGTATAAACTTCGTCATATTGCATCCTATATATGAAAACGGTTGACAGGCCTTTTCAATCATGTCATGTTGAATTTTTCATTTTAAACCTTTCCCAAATGACAAAATTTCAAACTGGTTCAAATTGAAACCACTTGCAGACGACGAAATAAACGTAACTCAAAAGGCTTCTATCTCATGGTCGTAAAGACCAGGGATTGTTTGTTAAAGGTTTAAATATGTTAAATAAGCACATAAGAGGAACAAAATACGTGCGATACAGAAAGAAAAACTGTTTTCTTTATACCCACGCAAAACGAATGTTTTCAAGGGTATACTGGAGTCAGCCCCCGTCCGTCCGTGTGTCCGCATGTTCGTCTGGCTACAAAATACTGGCATTGCCTGTTTCCTTCAAAGCGCTGACGGGGGTATCAAGTCATGTTCACTGACAGCTCTAGTTTTCTTTTTTGCATGTTTTTAACCTAATATGGACAAAATAATTTTGACTTTAACCAAATTTGTCAAAGATAATGAGGCTTAAATCAAATTTGAAATACATTTATGTTTTAATTAAGACATGTAAAATTTAATCAATAAGCCCCGAGACACAAGCGTTAAACCCTTTGCAACAGACATCTTTAGCAATTTACAACACAATCTCAACTTTTAACGACCCAAAGAAAGAGAACTTTTGAAAAAATTGTGGGTAAAGGAAAAGATGCTGGTAACCAGCATTTTCTCCTTTCCCACAAAGTTTTTTGCCCTTCCCAAATCAAATTTCAATTTTTGGTTCACATTTATTTTGTCGTCTGCAAATGCTTTCACTTTGGACTAGTCTCATATTTTATCGTTTCGTTTAGCAAAGAGTTAAACGCTAGAAAAGAGGGTAATTCGTGCTTCAAAAAGTTACTTCTTTTGTCATTTCTTGGCGTATCATACATTAGTTCTGTCAGACATTTCTCCTTTGTATCATTTATAGTAGGTTGGTCAAAAAAAACATCCTGTGCATTGATAGGTTTAGACATTCAATTCAATGTAACCAATTACTCGGATTTGAGAAAACGTGTATTCACTAAATTGTTCCGGTTCCGCCACCACGAGACAGTCGGAAATTCAGTTAACCATTTGTGTACTAAATGGATTAAATCTTTACCAGAAGAAAACGTTTTAGACTCGCCTATGTTTGACTCATTGCCAAACGACAATATATTTTAGGCTTGTCGAAATCGAAAGCATTTGCAGACGACAAAATAAAAGTGACTGAAAATTTGAAATTTATTTTCTGAAGAGTAGAAAACATAGTATGAAAACGAGAAAATACTGGTTACCATGCAGCATTTTCTCCTTTTCAAACAATGTTTTCTAAATGCTTCTTTCTCGGGGTCGTCAAACGTAGGGATTGTGTGATAATGGGTTATGTATTTGAGAGCTTGAAAGATATATTTTTAGAAAAGGAGAAAATACTAGTAGTTCCCGGTATTTTCTCATTTTCCAAGGATGTTTTCAAATGCCCAAATACCTCAGGGTGAATGATGAATGTTTGGTGAATGATAAGTTCTTCCCCCGCCGGATAAGCAAATCCAGTTTTGGGGTTCTTTTTTTCAAAGCTTGTGCCCATGCAAATGAAAATAGTTTTAGCCATTTTCTATACTCAGGTAGTGGGCGATGTAGATCGAATATCACTCCGCACGATCTGTACAGTCTTGTCTTGATTTTCTTTGCCCACTAAACTGCCTGAGTCTTCTTTGTATAGGTAGGATAAAACGAAGGTTCAGAGACAGTAAAAGACACAACAACGCACTGTCAACGAACAAGAAAAAAACTCCCTTCAAATGCGTCTTTGGAATGGCATTGCTGTCACGGTTGTGATTAACCCAACCGCACTGCAAAATCGTAGACACAACCAAACGAAAAGTATTAGAAGACTACAAGTTCATGGTGGCTAAAATGACGCAGTTTTCCTTGACAGGGTAGAAAACTTTATGGGAAAAGGAGAAAATGCTGGTTACCAGCATTTTCTCCTTTTCCCGTAGTGTTTTCAAAAGGCTTTTTACTCTGGTCGTTAAGAGTCTTCATATTATGGTAAAGGGTTAAGAAGACAGCTTATTCATAATCTAAACACTTTCAGGGTATTCGATATTTACACAATAGTCCTCTGCGGTGCCATGGTAACTTAAAATCTAGAAATTGTGTGATAGACAGTCGTTGGGTGCTCAAGGTCACAGATTTCGGCATTGCCGGTCTTCATGAGGCGTCCAAGGTCACTCCGGTGTTTACAGACAAAGGTGAGTACAAACTATGTACACATTCTTTGATGCTTTTTGGTAGGATATCGAGAAATAGCGGTGAAATATTTTTCGATAGTTCATGGTTACAATCGGTCAGAATACCAATTTTTATATTCTAGTTACTTAGGTTAAATGGGTCTGACTCACAGCCAGATGAAAATACATGACCTCATTTACCTTACATTTCTCGCGCTTGACGTAATATATTGTAATGCGTTGCTGTGCGGAAGGGGTACGCCACGGGCAATAAATGAAAAGAACTGCACTGGATTTTGATATATTCTTTTCGGAAAGGGCTAAAAGCATGATATGAATAGCCTATCTTTTTTTTCAGTTAAAGGTCGAAATTTGTCTCGTGAACACTATCTCGTGAACCTCATCGGTAATATTTTCACGAGTGGCTGAGCCACTCGTGAAAATATTACCGATGAGGTTGACTGGATGAAATAAATTTCGACCTTTACCCGAAAAAAAATAACACGCTATGTTGTTCTTCCGATGTAGGCAAATAAAGGTTACCTCAGGCTGGCGTTGCCAAGATGGGTGACTCAGGCGGTAAGGCGCGAGACTTGAGACCGCGGGTAGACGTTTCGGCTCTCAGCGAGGACAAAATTCTGTGCGAGAATTTATGATAGCCAATGCAATAGAATTCTTTCTTTTGACATCGCTGAACATTGTTTCGCAGCCAGTGGCTTGGATTGTATATCGTGAAAGACGCTGGTGAAAGAAACTACAAAAAAAGCATGCATAGGTGCACTGATTGTTAAGATATAATTGATATGATTTTGAAAGCAAGATCACCAAACTAAAAAGACGAAGAGGAGAATTGATAGTGGCCATGTTGTTACGACTCACAGAACTCCATATAGAGCGCTAGTGATTTTGATTTCAAAACTAAAAATATTAATTATTCTCAAATAAACCCTATGTTATGGGTACACCTTAGAATCGTCTCATTGAGACGATTCTAATGAGTACCCACAACATAGGCTTTTGGAGAGAATTAAAGAATTTATGATACCATCACTCCCTCTTATCTGGGGCTCTGGCTGCTTAAATGTACTCCTTTTTATTTACTATTTACTTGGAATTGCGTATAATTTCATGGCTTCTTCTTCTTCTTCTTCTTCTTCTTCTTCTAAAGTTTATTTCTAAAACAACCGAGTAAAGAAAAGAAGAAAAAGAAAAGAAAAAAAAAACGTCGGGGTACCAAATGCAAGCATTTCCCTCCTATACCGGAGAGAACAGATACGAGACCAAGGAAAAGCAGATAGTCTACAAATTGGCGCCGAAAATTAAATAAGTAGACAGAGGGGTGTGATTTCCTTTATTGAGGCAGAATCTTCTTGTAACAAGATACAATGAGAAATGGTTTGTGTATCTTATTTCTCTTGATGGAAAAAAACTGCTCTCTTCTGACAGAAATGTTGGAGTGAATTTATTGATTTTTATAACTGGAACTACTTAATGTGGCGTATGGATATTGTTGAACCATGGTCTGACGATAGGTGCAATGTGTCTCCGTGATGCATAATACCAAGGGAGTTATCGCACTTTTATGTGCCCGTAAAACCCATTCTGTATAACAACCAGCTCAACTGTGACATGCAGAAAAGTTACCGAAGGCAAGGAGTTTCGACAAAGGTGAGCATGCATGAATTGTGCAGGCCTACCAACTGTGTCGATAGCTTTTTGCTGACGCATAAAGCCCCCCCTCCCCGCCCCCCCGAGCATGGCCCTATTATTTCTAGAGGGTTCAAATAGGTTTGCTGAATTTATCACAGGCGTATTAGTTAGTTGGTTGGTTGGTTGATTGTTTTGTTGGTCTATCTGTCGGTCTTACTGTTTGATGGTTTGTTGGTTGGCTGATAGGCTTGCTGACTGACTGATTGGACGGCCGGCCGGTGTAATGCAGAGAAATTAACCTTTTCTACAAAATAATCTCTATGTAGTGAAATGACCTCTGGGGCTATTTCTTTACGTAGAATAATGGCCCGGGTCATTCCTCTACGTAGTGACCGCCATTTCTCTGCATTACATTGGCCGGCCTACCGATGAGCCAATTAGAAAGAGATGGAATCGAGCTAACTATCCATCATCAGTTTCATACGACAAATGGTTTGATTTTTTTTTTCACATAATTATCTTTGTCACAAAGTGCGCCAAAGACTTATTTCTTAATGCGTTGAATGTATTTTTTCTAATGACAATTGAAATTCCAACGAAAAACCCAAGATTGGCAATTTATGTGCAGTATCCACTGGGCTCAATTTTCTCTGAAACATAGAGTATTAAAACAGAATCATTGCATTACACGGAAGTTTCGTCCACGCGTTTTCTTATATTTCCCAATGGTATAACACTGGCATTTCACATAGTTTCCTCATTTGTCTTTGGCATGATGGCAGAATTTATGCAGGCTTTCTTCTATCAATTATAACCCTTAGCCTGGTAAAGGCGACTCGCTTATCTTATAAGGACAGCGTATATCAAGATCAGACTGCACAGAACGTGCAGTCTGATCTTGGATCTACACTGTCCGATTAGGAGATATTTATCCTCCTAAAATCTCCTGTAACTGATTACCAAACGTCAAAATTTTAGGTTTGTCCAAATCGAAAGAATTTGCAGACGACAAAGTAAAAGTGACAGAAAAGTTGAAATTTGTTTTGTGAAGGTAGAAAACATTGTTGGAAAAAGGAAAAAATGCTGGTAACCAGCATTTTCTCCTTTTCCAACAATGTTTTCTACCGTGCTGGAAACAAATTTCAATTTTTGAGTTAAGATTAATTTGTGGTCTGCAAGTGCTTTCAATTTGGAACAATTTAAAATTTTGTCGTTTGGTAATGGATGAAGTACAACCTTATATAATTTGCTCGTGGTGTAGATCAAGATAAGATTACACAGGAGGTGCTGTCTGATCCTTGAACAAAACTATCTGATCAGTACCGGCGTAAACTGTCTAAACTCATTACCAGACGACAATATTTTAGGCTTGTCTAAATCGAAAGTATTTGCAGACGACAAAATATAAGTGACTGAAAACTTGAAATCTGTTTTGTTAAGATTAGAAAACATTGTGGGAAAAGAGGAAAATGCTGGTTACCGGCATTTTCACCTTTTTCCACAATGTATTCTAAAGGATTCTTTCTCAGGGTCATCAGATGTAGGGATTATATGTGGTAATGGGTTAAGACTGATTACATCTGCGAAGGCGAAATACGTGAACTCCACTTCTTTGAACAGTGTAGAATACAATCCCCTTTTAAAAACTGGAAAAGAAAGTTAACTCAAAAAAACTGCGCTGAAAATGCGGACGATATAGATCCAAGATCAGACTGCACATTAAGATTATTATAACGTTTAGCCTGATAATACGGGAAACCATTAAAAAAGAAAGGCGCTATCGGGTGATGGATATGGAATCTCTGTGCGCTTCAATCTCCATTCTCGGTAAATTTGTCATATTATATTTCATGTATCTATTTTTAGAAATGTTATGGGTAAAGAAATGTCGTAATTTAAGCTGGGGAAAATTATTTCCCCGTCACAGTGAAAATTTTCCTCCTGCCGAAAATCTGGAACTACTTTTTTTTTTTTTATTTCGATGCAACGACTAGTTTTAAAAGTGGCATTCGTTGATAAAATAATCTGAGGAAATATAATATATAATTTATTTCATCAGCTTGTTGTTAATATGGGGAAACGTTTGCCTCAAAATGGAAAAGTCTGCGAAAATAACTCGTGCCTTACGGCAGTCGTTATTTTCGCATACCTCTGCCTTTTTCGGCAAATATTTCCCCATATTAACCACAAGCTGATGAAAAAACTCTATATAATGGCCGCGTTTTGAGTGCAATATCTTCAGCTCGAATATCAACGCTTTATACTTTTTCTATACAATAGACACACAAGAAGCTTTTGTGGACAGTGTAGGTTGCGATCAGACTGCACAGAACGTGCAGTCAGATCTCTGATCTACACTGTCCACTGCTTTACTCTAGATTATGAATGAACTGTCTTTTGATATCTTGTAGCAGAACTGTGCTTTACCTATTGAGAAACTGTAATTTATTATACCTCCGCAAAGCGAATGTTTTCGGGGATATACTGAAATCAGCCTGTCTGTTCGTGTGTCCGTCCGTCCATGTGTCCGTCCTTACGAGCTCGACATTGTGTACATTTAGTTTCTGTGAGGTTCATTCCGTCCATCTTGTATGTATAGGGTTAAGGTTAGGGCTAGTGGGGTTAAAAATGCTCTTGTGGGGTTGCATTGGGTTGCATTGAATAAAAAGCAATTCGATCCGACAAGGTCCCACTTGTAAGACCGTCCGTCCGTCTGTGTCCTTCTGTGTATAAAACATAGTAATTTTGTGTCGCGAACTTCTCCTACAGTTTTCCTTCAATTATATTGAAATTTTGCACATATACTGATCATATATTGAAGATTTGCAAGACACCATTTTCAAGTGTCAACTCGTCCTGGTTGAGGAATTATCTCCCTTTGAATTTGACACTTTTTTTTCTTTTAAAGCGCTGGCAGGGTATTAAGCCACATTAAGTGCCAGTTCTAATTTATTTACTAACGTTATTGGAAGTTTTAAAAGCATCGTGAGTATTAACCATTGTCCTGCTAAAAAACTAAAATTTAGTTCTAAATTCGATATTAATAACCCAAATATTGCTGTTTCAAAGTTATGTGTTGGTGAATTAATATCTCCCCATCGGACAGTGTAGATCAAAGATCAGACTGCACGTTCTGTGCAGTCTGATCTTGTTCTACACTGTCCGCAAAAGGCCATCGTGTCGGCTTAGCAGCCAAAGGGTTAACTCTTTTGAAAGCGCTGGAACAGACCTCATACTTTACCAAACGAAATTATCCTAAACTTGTCCACATTGATAGCATTTGCAAGACGAGAAATTAAAGAAATGATTCAGTGAAAAGATGAAATTTTGTCTTTCATATGATTAAATGGATTGGAAAGCAGAAAAAAGCTGGTTCATGCATTCTCGCCTTTTGTCACATTTTTTTTCCAAAAGGCTTCTTCCTCAGGGTCGTTAAAACTCAGAAATGTGTGATAAAAGGTGAAGTTGCTTTTGCGGAGAATACTGGTTGATTGATTGATTCATTGATTCATTGCAAAAATGTTGAGTCCTTCAAAGGACGGTGTATATCAAGATCAGTATGCACAGAATGTGCAGACTGATCTTGATCTATTCTGTCCGATAGAACAGATACTCTTGGCCAAAATACCAACAAAAGTAGCGACAAGTTGTGTTACCCTCCGACTGACGTAATATGTTTCTGTTACTTAAGAATCTAATAGCACATTTCTGTTACTTAATAACCTAAGAGTTGATCTCAATAAATTAGAATATTCTCTTGTATAAGAGTCATTAAGCTCAGCATGATTTATAAGGACTATATTATTTATTGTTTATGAGTGTTTTCTCTCGCCTAAATGCAACTGAACGTTGCACCTCAAAGAGCGACATCAGAAATTTCGTCGTATGGGGCGTACATATAGATATGCTTTCCTAAATATTTAGTCTGGTCTTTGAATTATACCATCCATACCTATATTTTTCATGATGATCAAATAGTATCTGCATTTGTCATGGAACTATTTCTACCTCACCTGATTACAAAAAACCAAAGATGAGCTTTTGTGATCGTGTCACGTGTCCGTCGTGTGTCGTCCAGGCGTCAACAATTACCTTATAAATGTTCACTCTAAAGGCTACAGTTTCAACCCGATATTCTTGACAGTGAAAACTGACCAGAATGTTTGCCTTAAAAATATATACCTGAGAAGTCCGAAATTGGATCATATCGGATAAAAACATAGGTCACTTGGACAAATCTTAGAAACACCTTGTGTGCAGTAGAGAGGCCATAATTTTAGTCCGATTCTCGTGAAATTTTATCACAATGTCTGTCTTGCTGATATCTCGGACACCTGTGAAAATTGGAAAAGCCATAATTGAACTCTACAGGCCAGACTTAATTATGCAATGTGAGTATATTTCATATGTGTTTTATATCATCACAACCAGAATCTTTTCAATTTTATCACTCTTAGATTCATTTTACTCAGATGAACGCTTTAGGACCAGAGACCCTTTTGTTTTAAATCATTGAGGCCAAGATACCAGTGGATTTATTTTCGGCGGAAATAATACTGCTAATATTTTGTAAACTCCAACACAACATACAAAGACAAATTAACTTTTACTGCGTTGAAAGTATATATAATATAATAATAATAAGTATACAAAATTAGGTTTCGCTGTCCTACAGGGCCGCAGTCGGTATGGTGCAGCCTTTAATGGCTGCCGCCGAATGCGCTAAGTGTCAAGAAGGAGTCAGACAGCACAGTTTATGACGATTCGGGAACAGCTCCTGTACATAAACGAATTCAACTCGTCTATAAATGATTCGGATGCATGCCATTTATGAGGCTGTAAGCGCGGTGGCATAACCATGGCATAATCAGCAATGACCAGTTATATTCTGTGCAAAGCGATCATGATGAGCATCTCCAAAAGTATCCAAGAGTCCTCTTTAGATGTATAGTCACACGATTGTCGTTTCTAAACCTGTATAACTCTTCCGCTACCAACTGAATGGATTCATGTTTTTTTTTTTCTGAGGTCTTAAAGTATATTGGCATTGTGTTTGGAGTCGACTCTGGTCAAGGATAAACAGCAGAAAGTGGACGGTGTACATCAAGATCAGACTGCACGTTTTATGCAGTATGATCTTAATCTAAGTCGTCCGCAAAAAGTTATCAAAATCACTAATTGTCAGTGTAAGAGTTATTGTCTGTTCTGTGCTAACGTTGGATTCTCTTGGCGTTGCGTCAACTTATGATAAGGCTTGCAGTGCGTTTAATCGCTCTTCGTTGATATACCGCAGACCATCAATAATGAGTAAATGATTGATTATTTGCTGAACGGTCTGACATTTTTCCTGATAAAATTTATACCTTTGAGCATTTGACCCTTTACCATACAGGTGAGCTCGCAATTGTACAGTTGTTTTTTTTCGGGGAAGCTGAATGTGTTGGCTTTTGCCCTTCTTTGCTGTACTGATATTAAATGAATAAATAGGAGTTTGTGATTGGTAGAAAATGTAGATATGTTTATTCTCAGGGTCCCTGTGCAAAAAGAAAATGTAGACATGCTTATTCAAATGGCCGCTACCTATTTGATGGCAAATTTACGACGTCATTTTCAGAGATAATTCTTGTAAGACATACATAAACTATTATAAATTACACAAAGGAAAGACAATTGAAGGAAATAAAAAGATAATGGATGGGGTATGTGATTGTAGTTGTTTGTTTGGTTTGATTTTTTTAATGTATCGAAAATGTGGGGTAGAACAGGCAACTGTTCTTAACACGCAGTTACTCCTTTTCTCACGCAGTTACCCCTTTTCTCACGGTATTTTCATTTGGTTGTGCGAACTGATTAGTAGGTAACTTAAACTTTAGTAGCCTTGGAATGTTTTCAAATCAACAGTGAAACAAAGAGAATATATAGAATGATGGGGGGGAAAAAGCTCTTTCCTTTAAAAATCTTTGAGAGAAAATAGTATTTTCCTCACTGCTTTGACCCTTTACCACACAATCCCTGCTTTTGATGACCCTGAGAAAGAAGCCTTCAGAAAGCATTGCGGGAAAATGAGAAAATGCTGGTAACCAGCATTTTCTCATTTTCCCACCATGTTTTTTACTCCTCACAAAAAATTCAGATTTTCAGTCACTTTTATTTCGTCGTCTGCAATTGCTTTCAATATGGATCAGTCAAAAATTTTGTCGTTTGTTAATGAGTTAAGAGATTTAAACGTGTTACAGCAGATATAATATTGTAGGTGTATGCACCTCTCTCTCTCTCTCTCTCCCTCTCTCTCTCTCTCTCTCTCTCTCTCTCTCTCTGTCTCTCTCTTTGACTGCAATGGCTCAGCATAAAAGACAAAAATCAAATAAAATATTGTAATAGTGAATGATCGATACCTATGCATGCATCAGGTTTAATAATTGTGTGGTATAAGTTTTCCGCCATGATGAACCATTTATCTGCATTCAGTTTCTAAATGTCAGTCACCCTTCATTGGCTTGCAACATGTGAACAGGGACCTTAAGACATTTGTGTAAAGTGTCGTCTTGGATCAGCCTGAGCAGTCCGCGCAGGCTAATCCGAGACCGCACTTTACAAATGCATTAGATTTTGTGCTGCAGCAGACATTAGATAAAACAGAAAATTACATAAAATCAGAAAGTGCCGTTCCGGATTATCCCGCGTGGACTGCGCAGGCTGATCTGGTTTGACACTATACGCAAATGTCAGAATGCAGTTTTTCTTGTGTTGCAGGCCATATCAGACAGCAGAATATGACACATGTCTGAACTCAAGAGGTATGCAGGTTACAAGTTCAATGTTGCTCATGTGATAGTATTTGTTTTTAAAAAGGGAAGACAACAAAACTGAAAAAGGAGAAAACTGTGGTTGCTAGCAATTTCTCCTTTTTCCATAATGTTTTCAAAGGGCTTTATAGTAAAGAATGTTGAAACCATAGTTTGTTTGGTAAAATTAATGGTTAAACATCTGAGCTAACTTTCTAGAGTGATTCCTGGTACTTTGATTCATGAATTTGTACTTAACTGTCTGAACTGGCCACCGTTGTATACCGTGTATTACTATACCGTAGTAGTATCAGGGGCGGTAACCAGTCTATTAACTGTCTAGAGTGATTTTTAGTACTTTGATTTATGAATTTGTAGTTAACTAACCAGATATTTTTAGTACTTTGATTTTAGGAGTTTGTACTTAGAATGCACCAACTGCAAGCTTTCACTTTAAAAGGAGCCTATTTAAATTTCTGTGACATAAATCAGTTGATTTAATGATTGTGTATACAGCTTTCAACATTATTGCAGTCATATCATGGCAACAGCTCACATTCAAAACTACTGCTGCAAAGTCTAGATCTAGTAATAATTTAAAAAATTCCCTCTAAAAAAAAAAACACACACAAAACTTTTTTCTTGAGAATAAAATTTCAGTTTTCGGAACAGGGTTAAAGAAAACGTGTCTTTATTTCAGGAACTATTTTTTTTGACGTTGATATTTGGTTTTGTTTCTATATTTGTCAAACTTAAACAATCAATAACATGCATATTATCACATCAGATATGACAAATGAGAGCAGATAGTATGGTTGTCAGAAACACACTATGATTTATAACATCTTGCTGAGAGGGTAGCCATGAATGTTACAATGCAAACCCATTACTGGTTTTGGGTCATTCTACCGAAAACGTATATTTTTGAGCTCCAAATATTCTATTTTGATACATTTCCGATGAAAAATAAACTATGTTTTTTACACATATTAATGCTTTAACGTGCTGTATACAATGCGTGCAGTGCACTTTTTCCATTGTGTAAGCTCACAGAGACTCAAAAGAAACAAAGGTCCAGAATATTGTTCCACTCCGTCACAATATTTAAAGTACTTTTAAAACTGGACTAATGTTTAAAAGTTTACTTACTGTGGCAAAGTATGATAGGTTTAAATGCAAATTATTCAACTGTAGTGAAAAAAGTAGACAGTTAGGAATTGAATTCTGAAAAACACACTCAAAATTAACTTGTCCCTGGTTTTTGACATATTTGAAGACTTCTAAATAGTTAAACTTTATCGTCGAGTGTGACAGCCACTTTGTACTTACACGACTGAATTAGTATGACAGAAACCTTAATAAATACAGAATATTGTGAGAGCTAGGTCTTCCGTTTTTCTTAAGAGGTGACATAAGACTGCGTTACGGTACGGACGGTAGTGTTACGGAAGTGACAAATCGTTATGGAGTTGACTTGAAAGCATTATACAGACCTGTAAAACACTTTATTTTGCATTAAAAGGACAATATAACAAATCATGTGAAAGAAAATGAACAGTGCACATAAGCTCTAAACATTACCACAAAACAATGACGACCCCATGATTACAAGATTAGTGTCCATCTATTCATGAAAGTTTGGTCTGACAGATCCAATGAATCATGCAGTGGCTACTCATGGCCTTAACAAACATGTTCACCGAATCCTCCTGCCAAACACATCCATGTCTATCTTCAATTATAAGAAACTTTTAAAACCCTTTACCGCTCAGGGACCTGAATGGCTCAGTGGTAAAATGTAGGACTCATCACCTGGACACCCGAGCTCAAGCCACACCAGAAGCATGTTTGTTTTTCCGTGGGTGTGCCTTTAAGCGAGACACTTTAAAAACAGCCCTAACACAGTACTGGTGAAACCCAGACCCTATATATACCGTTGACGTGATATTACTGGGATAATGTTGAAAGCAGCATAAAACACAATCAATCATCACTTGTCATACTGTTCTCTCTTTCCGACAATTCTATCCTTTCGAAGACAAACAATTTCCACCTATTTAAACCAAATCTAGTTTGTTGATACAAATGCTTTAACAAGTCTAAAAGTTTCTTGTTTGGTAATAAGTATTTTTCTTTCTCGTTTTCCCCGGATTCCTTTTTGACCTGGTAATGCGTGCAAGTCTCTGTCTGAGGTGAACCAATGAGCGCAACAATGCAAGAGAATATCAGTAAAGATTGGCCGGAAATTCTGTAACGACCGACTGATCGCATCACCTGCACTTGAATCTCTCCGTCATCTGCATCTAGAATGACTCCAGAACATGGCTTGCCTTCGAAAGACACAACAGAAACCACATCAAAAGAGAAATAGAAATTTCTCTGTTCCGGTTCGCCTGAAATACATTTCCAGTGCCTGTTCGTGTGACACCATATGGCAGGTAGATTAAAAAAGAAAGAAAAGGGATGGCCCGGACTCCTTTTCTCTAAATTGATTGAAAAACACAGTAAACAGATCCTTTTAGGGAAAGTTTCAAGTTGCAGACGTAATTAGATATGATATATAGAAAATAGTGTGCAAAAAAACCCCGCCAACTCCGTTTTATAGTTTCGCTTTGCCGGAGATGCGTGAAACGTACTTTTAAATGGTAATTAATACTGGTATTTTCTAGATAAATCAATTTACTATTGAAGATTATTGTTTGATGCTGTTAAACGTGAAAATGTTTGCCCAGATATGCTTTTGCAAATTGCAGTCTGATATGTTACTCTTTCTGGATTGGACAACATGCTTTTCTTTATATAAGCAAAAATCCAGAAATGATAAGTTAGTTGATGTCGAGTGTAATTTCATAACCTTTTTCTCTTTTAAGGCATATCTGCTTCAGCGCTTAATAGTTCAAAAGTGCAGGATTTTGTTTGTCTGGTGGACAACGTCTTAGATTAGATAGTCAAAGAATATTTGGTCCTGCATTCCAACTCTCCTCAAGAGACTTTGTTTGCTTTATTAGATATCTTTTAATTTTGACATGGTATTTTTAACAACCGACAATAGAATGATTTAGTAATTTCGAAAAGGAACCCTTTGTTGTCAAAGCAGTGAATTTTTAGTATCTGAGTCTTTGTTCAGATCGCACAGGCAGCGAGTATCACTTGGAGCTGGCCCAGTTATTGTGAAACTCATTAAATACATCATAAAAGCCCTTCACTGTGATATAACTGAAAATGTGTTGCAAATGGCATTACATACTGATGAATCAGTGGGTGTATTGATCATCTAGATAGATCTGGTTTCAGCCTTTACAACTTGCGAAATTCGGATGTGACTATTGCTTCATTTCAAAACGTAGTTTCTTGTGATAAAGTGTTACATTGTACGGCGCTGTGGTATTATCTGACAATCAAGAAAACACATTTTAAAAAGAGGAGAAATTACTTGTTTCAAAAGAAGTTGTAAAAGCTCATCCATAAAAAACGTATATATGCTTTGTAAAACTGCAATATGATAAAAACTTAGGAAAAATGTCACCACCGTAACGAAGTTGTCCATACCGTGACGGAGGATTTTGTTACGGTGTTGACTGTGATGGAGGGGACATTTTTGATTTGAAACATGGCATAAGCGACATAAAAACGTACAAATGATAATGAAATGTTCACATCTAATTTAAGACCTCACAGTTATATTGACTGTGAAAATTACCTTGTTCTTAGTTGGAATATATACTGTAAAAGTAATGTTACGGATTGGACATATTATAAACATACGGGTAGAATCGTTTCAGCCATCTGGAGTGTTTTTCAAGCCCAACTTCTTTTATGTCATGAAATGGCCACCATTGACTTCCCAAAGGATGCCACAATGACGACATATACAACATAGGGAAAATTGATGCTTATACAATTTACAAAATTGATTTCTTTAACAATGTGACGGTGGTGACAGGTTTGTAGGGGACTGAGTGTTCTTTTGGATTTTATCATCAATTATGTTTCAAATGTTAGAGTTTTGGCACAGAAATTAAATAAGATGTATATACCATCTGTAAAATATGCACAAAAAGTAATTCAGATACGTGATTAGTGCAATCTGGAAAATTTCACCTCATCTCGTTACGAAGGGGACATGTGCTTTTTCGCGAGTGGAAATTTGTTAAGGGTTATTATCATGCTTTAATGTGTTAATGTTTTCATATGAGTCTGACGTGTTTGTTCCGAACTGGGTTGTAATGGTATATGATGAAAAAAAAGTGGAATAGGTTCAAAGAAAAACACCCACTTTTGAGAGAAAATGCACGGGACGCAATATATACGCTTTCGGTAGAATGACCCTTTTACATGCATAAAGAGAGGCTTTTAGTATTAAATAATTGAGCCATGCCTTGCTCTGAAAAAAGCGTGTTTGTGATACATTTCATTGGTGCAATATACCACAGGAATTTGACATTCAATAACCAAAATAAATGATAAATACATGAAAAAAATCTCCCCTATATAGTATGAACACCTGTTTATATTATATAGGGGAGATTTTTTTATCATATTTTATCATTTATTTTGGTTATAGAATGTCAAATTCCTGTGAATATACACAGAAACTCATGCAGAATTATGGATTTATAAAACCCATGTTGTCTAACATTACAGTCAACTGAATTTTGAGGGAAACAAAATAGACAAAATGACAGTTTAAAAGTGGCCCAAATTATGAGGCTTGTCTTAACTCTTTATACAGTAGACATGTCCAATTTGAAAGCATTTGCATACAACAAAATAAATGTGAATCAAAAATTGAAAATAGATTTGAATAGGGTAGAAAACATTGTGAGAAAAGGAGAAAATGCTGGTTAACAGCATTGTCTCCTTTTCCAACAGTCTTTACAAATGCTTTCTTTCTAATGCTTGTTTAAAGTTGGCATAGTCTGCTGATAGACTAACCCATTACCAAACAACCCACATTTTTTTATAACCCCAAGAAAGAAGCCTTCTGAACACATTATGGAAAAAGGAGAAAATGCTGGGAACCAGCAATTTCTCCTTTTCTCACAATGTTTTCTTCCCTTCCCAAAACAAAATTAATTTTTCTAGTAATGCTGATTTTGTTGTCTCCAATGCTTCCAATCTGGTCTGGTCTAAAATTCTGTTGTTTGTTAACCAATTACCACGCAATCCCTACTTTTGATGCCCCTGAGAAAGAAGCCTTTTGAAAACACTGTAGGAAAAGGAGAAAATGCTGGTAACCAGCATTTTCTCCTTTTCCCACAGTCTTTTATACCCTTCCCAGAACAAATTTCAATTTTTCAGTTACCTCTATTTTGTTGTCTGCAAATGCTCTCAATTTGAACCAGTCTAAAATTTTGTTGTGTGGTGAAGAGTTAAAGAGTTAACTGCATATGAAGCAGTGCAGATCTAACCAAACTTCCTGATTTTCATTTACATCAAAAAACATGTCCACAGAAATGGTTAGGTCAGATCAGTGCATATCTCTCTGAGTGACAAAGTCTTTCAAATGTTTTTCTTGGTCTTTTATTGTATTCCCTTTCTTTATATTCCAACTTGAACAAATCTCTTGGGGAATGGGATAAAGACCGGCATTTCAAGAAAAAACCTACTGCCAATAATATCATTCTTGGTGCAAAAACTTAGCCGCGAAAGTTTAGTAGCATTTGTCCTAAATGAAAGCATTGCCTGGTGTTATTCTCAGGAAGAGAATAAAGAGAGATAAGTATAAAGGATTTTTCATCGGCTAACACATTCGACGTAAGTGCTGGTGTAGTTCCAAGGAAACAGAATCCAGAGAGATTAGTATAAGTTGTCAGAACTTGTTTCACAATCAATGTAAAATGAATATGTTTAAACTAAAGCGTCAGGTGACAAGAAATTTATTTGGGTTAAAATAATTGAATTGTCTGTTAAAGGAAAAGAAAAATTGGGGGAAATGAGAGAACTCACTGGTTACTAGCATTTTCTTCCTTTCCAACAGTGTTTTCAAAAGCCTTTTTTCTCAGGGTCTTTAAGACACTGGATTATTTTGTAAAGGGTTAAATCTCTTGTCACACAGCTTAGACTGTAACAATTGGCAAAGAATATTATTATTCGCACTGTGACGAGAATCGGAGAGAAAATTTGTGACCCCCGTCTTACTTGTTATTAACGATGTAGGATCCTGTTGCTTGATAAATAACTGTAGATGGCAGAGTGTGGGGGAAGAACTATTGATTTTACAACTGCTTCTGTTTTCTGTAGTAACTATTATATGGGGTGCAACACGCGAAAAGGGTCATTCAGACATTTGCGTAAAGTGTCGTCTCGGATCAGCGTGTGCAGTCCGAGCAGGCTAATCCGAAACGACACTTTCCGATTTTATGTGATTTTCTGTTTTACGCATGTCTACTGTAGCACAAAATCTAATGTATTCGTAAAGTGCCGTCTCGGATTAGCCTGCGCGGACTGCGCAGGCTAATCTGAGACGACACTTTACGCAAATATCCGAATGCACCTTTTCGCGTGTTGCACTCCATATATGAGGCATGCTCTTAGAAAAGAGGGTTATCTCTTTACCAAACGACAAAATTTTAGACTAGTCCAAATTGAAAACATTAGCAAATGACAAAATAAATGTGAATCAAAAATTGAAATTCCATTTGGGAAGGGTGTGGTAAAGAGTTAACCCATTACCACCCGATCCCTACTTTTGACGACCCTGAGAAAGAAGCCTTTAGAAAACATTGTGGGAAAAGGAGAAAATGCTGGTAACCAGCATTTTCTCCCTTTTCCCACTATGTTTTCTACCCTTCACAAGACAAATTTCAAATTTTCAATCACTTTTATTTTGTCGTCTGCAAATGCTTTCGATTTGGATAAGCCTAAAATTTTGTCGTTTGGTAATGAGTTAAGAAAAGGTGAAAGTACTAGTTTATCAATATATAGTAAGTTTTCTTTTATTTTGTTCTTTTATCAGAAAAATAATGACACAAAATCTATTACATTAACTACAAATGCTTTTAATGTGGACAAATCGAAAAAGTTTTAGATCCGATAATGAGAAGCTTGTCAACAGTAAGGTAATCTTGATGCTGTGATATGACTGAAGTACCGTAAGAGTGAAAAAATGGAGAAAAATAATTCTATCACATAACCTCTCTTATTTTCTGTGTAATATACCCATTACCGATTTTCTTATCTTATATAAATACATGTCTAATATCACATTTGTGTGACATCAATGTTGATGTCATTTTGTAAATACTACAAAGAAGTGAATAGGTCTTATGTATGTACATGTAACAGCAGGTGCATTTATGAATGGTTTTATATTGTTTAGTGATAAAAAGAATCTGACATTCTTTGATGTTTGAGATAAAATTTTATTAAACTATTCAAGGAGAATGTTATTAAGGGAGCCTGTACATTTTCCTTGACTCATTTAACCCTTTTCCAAACAATTCCTGGTTTTTACTGGTCTGGAATAGTAGCCTTTTGAAAACATTGTGGAAAAAGGAGAAAATGCTGGTAACCAGCATTTTCTCCTTTTCCCACAATGTTTTCTACTCTATCATAGACAGAAATCATCTTTTCAGCAAGAGTTGAATTGTCGTCTGCAAATGCTTTTAATTTGGTCTAGTCCAAAAATTTGTCGTTTGGGAAAGGGTTAACACACAATCCCTACTTTTGACGCCTCTGAGAAAGAAGCCTTTAGAAAACATTGTGGGAAAAGGAGAAAATGCTGGTTACTAGCATTTTCTCCTTTTCCCACAATGTTTTCTACCCTTCACAAAACAAATTTAAAATTTTTCGTCACTTTTATTTTGTCGTCTGCAAATACTTTCAATTTGGACAAACCTAAAATCTTGTAGATTGTTAATGAGTTAATAACATTTTATCTCAAAAACCCTATATCCTATACGTCCCTTTATCACATGATTCCAAGTTTTAACAACCCTGAAAGAAAAAGACAATTAAGGACATGTTGGCAAATTAACAAACTGTAAGTTGCACCTTTACCAACCATACTTTCTACACGTTTTACAATGAATTTCATAATTTGAGTAATATTTGATTTGTTATCTGCAAATGCTTGCAGTTTTGACAAGTCTAAAAATGTTCTTGTTTGGCAGACTCAGCTTAACTATTGCACCCATTACCAAACAACAATATTTTAGACTGGTCCAAATTGAAAGCATTTGCAGACAACAAAATAAAAGTGACTGAAAATTTGAAATTTGTTTTGTGAAGGGTAGAAAACATTGTGGGAAAAGGAGAAAATGCTGGTTATCAGCATTTTCTCCTTTTCCCATAATGTTTTCTAAAGGCTTCTTTCTCAGGGTCGTCAAAAGTAGGGATTGTGTGGTAATGGGTTAACACACGGTCACAAGTTTTAACTAACCTTTGGAAGGTGCCTTTAAAAAAACATTGTAGAAAAAGAAGAAAAATGATGCTGGTAACCAGCATTTTCTTGTTTTCCCACAATATTTTCGACCATTTGACAGATAAATACTAGGATATCTTTTAGTTACATTTGATTTGTCACCTGAAAATGCTTTGAATTTGGACCAGGCCAAAATTTTGTTTTTGGCCTAAAGCTAAAGGAAATCACTTCATTTGATTTAGATATTTTCAGTGATCAATTTTTCAAACAGACGCTCACGTAAATCCTAATTCCTGCGTCTAATCACCATTAAGCCTTTTTTGTGACAAAAAGACCAGTTTAGGTAAACATGAATGCAGACAGGTTGGGTAATTTGGCTGGAAACTGGTTTCCGTGGTGATCAATCATTGACAGCATCATTAGCCGCATTACAAAAGCAATTTATCATCAAAGTTTGTGCAAACAAAAAAACTATTATGAGCCATGCTCTGTTAAAAGGTGATTTAACTCTTTACCACACAAGCAAACAATAGACTTGTCCAAATTGAAAGCATTTGCAGACGCCTAAGATAGAGTAGAAAACATTGTGGGAAAAGGAGAAAATGCTGGTTACCAGCATTTTCTCCTTTTCCCACAATGTTTTCAGAGGGCTTCTTTAAAGGTGGCCCTTCAGAATTTGGGACGAAAATTTTTCAAAAATACAAAAATATCATCCTTATACTCCCAAAGCCTTATAATCGTGATTCAAACCCCAGTAGTCGAAACCATCTGACAACACGAGAAATTAGAAATTTGCTACGGCCAAGGTCGACATCGACAGGAAACACGCCCTATTTTTACATGACCTTGCTCATTTACATACTGGAAAAACACAGACGAAGCTTCAAACATAGTGTCCGAAGAAAATATTGTGAAAAAAAAATTACATGTCTGTTATGAAATGGTACATGTATTTAAGCGTCATTAGACATGTGCCAGTCACTTAACATTCCCACAATGCATTTTTTTTTTGTTTTTGGCATGAAATCTAAAAATAGCTTAAGAGGCTATGTAGCCTTTTAAGGGAATACCATAACTTTATGATTCTTATTTATTGATGATTTGTATTGTTTTTTCATATAAATTTCAATGATATATATATTTTTTGATTTGGTGTGATGTGAAATTTCTAAGTACCCACCTTTAAAGGGGTCTTTAAAAGTCGGGCTTGTGTGGTAATGAGTTAATACATCTGCAGAAAGTATGGCAGTCCGCACTTGCTGACTTCTGTCAAAAATTTTGGCTATATGTCAGTTTCCTGCGTTTCCAAGGACAGTCTCCTTCAGACTTCAGTTTGTCATTAAACAAAATTTACCATACTTCTCCTATTTGCCTAGTCGCTATGTAAAACATAGATAAGGAGCCTAAATATTTTGTACCCAATTTGCAAAGCAAAAAGTCTCCAATTCTGTATTTTCTTGTGTTTTAGCGATTGTTAAGTGAAAATATTAAGGAAATTTGAGGAAATATTCATATAGTTCTTCAAATATTGTTTTTTGTATCAACTAAGGTACATTAGATTATCATGATTAAACTCTCTACCATATAATGAAGGCCGACTTTTGACCACCTTGAGAAGGAAGCCTTTAGAAAACATTGTGGGAAAAGGAGAAAATGCTGCTTACCAGCATTTTCTCCATTTTCCACAATGTTTTCTACCCTTCACAAAATAAACTTCAAATTTTCAATCACTTTTATTTTGTCATCTGCAAATGCTTTCAATTTGGACAAACCTAAATATTGTTGTTTGGTAATGAGTTAAGTCAAGTTTCAATTTTTGAGATGCGTGTATTTTGTTGTCTGCAAATGCTTTCAATTTAGACAATTCTTAAAGTTTGTCGTCTGGTAAAGATTTAAACAATATCCTGCTGAATTAACCCTTGATCAAACAATTCCTGCTTGTACAATCTCTAAAACTCTAAAAAGAAGCCTTTTGAAAAAATTGTCGGAAAAGGAGAAAATGCTGGTATAAACAGTATTCAATATTTTCTACCCTTTCCAAAGCAAACTTCATTTTTGTCCAGTCATAATAATTTTGTTGTGTGCAATTGCCTTCAATTTGAACTGGTTGAGAATTCTATCAATTGTAAGTAGTTAAAATTCAGTGAAACTTGTTTAACTCATTACCAAACGACAATATTTTAGGCTTGTCCAAATCGAAAGCATAATTGCAGATGACAAAATAAGAGTGATTAGAAATTTGAAATTTGCTTTGTGAATGGTAGAAAACATTGTGGGAAAAGGAGAAAATGCTGGTTACCAGCATTTTCTCCTTTTCCTACAAAGTTTTCTAAAGGCTTCTTTCTTAGAGTCGTCAAAAGTAGGGATGTGTTGTAATGGGTTAACTCTTTCCCAAACAATGGTGACTTTTGACCACCTTTGGAAAGAATCCTTTTGAAAACATTGTGGCAAAAGGAGAAAATGCTGGTAACCATTATTTTTACCTTTTCCCACAATATTTCCTAGCCTATCAATAAGAAACTGCGCCATTTGAGCCACATTGAAATTGTCTTCTGCAAGTGCTTTCAGTTTGGTCAGGGCTAAAATTTTGTCGTCTGGTAAAGGGTTCAGTGGGCTCCTAAATTCTTTGCAAAGCCTGTCAGCAGAGTTGGTAGTGTACAGGACTTAAAAGCAGGGGGTTACGGGCTTGAATCCTCAACTGTGCAAATTTATCTCTAGAGCCTGATGATGCCTTGCTCCTAGCTAATGCTATTTTCTAGTGTCATTTCTGAAAACTGTCATCTGCAGAACTGACAAATATTTCATGTCTATACATCAAAGGGATGAACACACAACCCAGAGTTTTAATGATCCAGAACTAGAAGGCTTTTGAAAACAATGTGAGAAAAGAAGAAAATGCTGGTGACCAGCATTTTCTCCTTTTCTCACAGTGTTTTCTAGCCTTTCCAGAACATATCCCATCTTTTCACCAACATTTTATTTATCGTCTGTATATACTTTTGATTTTTGACAAGTCCCAAACTTGTTCATCTGTTAAAGAGTTAAGTATTTGTTCAATTTTTCATTTCAGACCTGCTGTTCACAGCCCCAGAACATTTGCGAACCCCATGTCCACCACTGAAGGGGTCAGAAAAGGGAGATGTGTACAGTTTGTCCATCATTATGCAATGTGTGGTCCTTAGAACTGGCCCCTACAGTACCTCAGGGTTAAATGCTAAAGGTAAAAAGAGTTCCATATCTAAATAATTATTATGTTTTCATTTTTGTAGAACCATTTGCTACAGAATTGATTAGTTTGATTGTTGGAAAAAGTTCTGATTTTATTTTCAACAGTCATATCAATTTATAGCACCTGTGCACCTATTCTTGCAATCTTTGTTGTTTCCCGTCTTATAACCAAACAGCAAATTTTGCAAGATGTCCATCCTGTTATTTAACTCTTTACCATACAATCCCAACTTTCAATGACCCTGTGAAAGAAGCCGTTGGAAAACACAGAGAGAAAAAGAGAAAATGCTAGTAATCCAGCATTTTCTCCTTTTCCCACAATATTTTCTTTCCTTCCCAAAACAAAATTAAAACTTTCAATCACTTTTATTTTGTCGTCTGCAAATGCCTAAAATTTAGACAAGTCTAAAATTTTGTCGTTTGGTGAAGACTTAAACACCCAAACTTGCATCTTTTTACTAAATTTAATCATAGTATTACAGTTTATGAAATTGCGTTTAGTTGGATTTATTCAAACTTTAGAGCAACTTTTAATTCATGGCAGTAAAACTTAATAACCCTCTTGAACTATTACCATACAATTCCTCCTTTTTGACAGCTCTGAGAAAGAAACAATGTGAAAAATTGAAAAACATTTAGGGAAAAGGAGAAAATGTTGGTATCCAGCATTTTCTCCTTTTCCCACAATGTTTTCTACCCTTCACAAAACAAATTTTAAATTTTCATTCACTTTTATCATGTCATCTGCAAATACTTTCGATTTTGGGTAAGCCAAGGATTTGGTTGTTTGGTAATAAAATCAGTTAAATGTTTTTTCAGAAATAATTCAAAAGTTAAGGCATCCACCGCCACTTCTACGTCCATCTGTCAGCCATGGCACTGCACCACCCCAATACATACAGATCATGAAAGTTTGCTGGTCCGAAAACCCTGATATGCGACCAACTGTAGAGGAAATCTATCAACAGTTTAAGATTATTACAGGTGGAAAGTAAGTACAGAGTGCTGGAGCCTTTCATCATGGAAGCACTGAATAACAGCCCCTGTAGATTCTAATGGTGAACATGATTGTAGTCTTGCAAGTCATTTATACCTAGATTTAGAACTAAGACTGTAATTACGAATAGTTCTGTAAGAGAGCCAAGGAATACTGAAGAAAATCTTTGGAGCCCTTGTGTTGGTCAAGACAAGATTGTACAAACATGCATTCTGTCCTGTATCTAAACTGATCTGATATTTTGTGATAGGGCATGGCTTAGTTTGATTGCAAAGCACCCCATCTATCTCATCTAGATCTATCAGTACTCCATGTAAGTCTTGAATTCTTTTTAACACTAACTCAACTTTTTAACTCATTACCAAAAGACAATATTTTAAGCTTGCCCAAATTGAAAGCATTTACAGAAGACAAAATAAAAGTGACCAAAAATTTGAAATTTGTTTTGTGAAGGGTAGAAAACAGTGTGGGAAAAGGAGAAAATGCTGGTCATGGGCAGATCCAGAGGGGGGGACCGGGGTTCTGGACCCCTCCTGGAATGTTGGCAAAAATGCGGTTACCGGATTCGTGAAATGGTACTGGTTTGATATTGCACAGCATTTATGTAAAATACAGTCCTCATGGTTAGAACTGGAAATGTTGACTTTTCTTGTAAACGACTTACATTCACTGAAATCAGGAAATCAAAGTATCATATAATAAGACGAGTACATTTTTGGTGGGACCCCCCCGAGAAAGATATCTAGATCCGTGCTTGCTGGTTACCAGCATTTTCTCCTTTTCCCACAATGTTTTCTAAAGGCTTCTTTCTCAGGGGTATCAAAAGTAGGGATTTTGTGGTAATGGGTTAATGACCTTGGAGAAAGACGGCAGCTGGTCACAATAAACCAGCATTTTCTTCTATTTTCTACCCTATCAGAGACAGGAACCATCATTTGAGATATTTTTACTAGCTCGTCTGCATGCTTTCAATTTGGTTGAGTCCAAAATTTTGTCATTTGGTATAGAGTTCAGTAATGCCATTCTAGACCTTTCTTCAACTTTTAACCCTTTGCCAAACGACAAAATTCAGACCCTTGCATTTGAACAAAATCTGTGCACGACAAATTCAAAATTGATTCAGAGGAGCTTTTAGGTGTCTGATAGAGTTGGAAAAATTGTGGGAAAAGGACAAAATGCTGGTTACCAGCATTTCCTCCTTTTTCCACAATGTTTTTAAAAGGCTTCTTTCTCAGGGTCGTTAAAACCCAAGATAGTTTGGGAAAGGCTTAACCAAACCCCCATATACTGTATTAGACTTACCCAATTTGAAAGTATATGCAGACAGTAAAATCAATGTGGCTATGTTTTTCAAAGGATAATAGACATTGTGAGAAAAGGAAAGAAGTCGATTAACAGCATTTTCTCCTTCTCCCACAATGTTCTTGAAAGCTGTCTTCTTAAAGGTCATTAAAAGTTGGGATTGTAACGTGAAAGGTAAATTATACCACAGACAAATATCTCTCTGAATCCTGAGGACAAATCCTTTAACATTAATTTATTCTTTCAGAAAACTAAATATTGTTGACACCATGTTTCGAATGCTGGAGAAATATTCCACAGACCTTGAAGATCTTGTGAAAGAAAGAACTCTTCAACTGGAGGAAGAAAAGAAAAAGACAGATATCTTGCTATACAGAATGCTACCTCCGTAAGTGCTGTATATATGTTTGTACATTTTTCGTCGACTTTTCCTTGGCAGCATCTCCATGATTGAACATACACATACAACCTGGCACAGTCACCTTTTTAGAGCCTAGGCCAAACTAGGAACATTTGGGAATGGTATAGACCCACGATTAGGCAGCACAAAACATGCATTCTGCACTTGGTGCTGAACGGGATAAAATCTGTTATATAGAACCCTTTGATTCACTTACATCCATATCACAATAAGTCAATATTGAGTTCACAGGGTGCATGCTGTTCTTTTTCAACCTTCTTTGTCAGAATAACAAGGCACAGGTCTAGAACTGGTGAAATTCTTAAACCGAATTCAAACAAACACAATATACATTTGTTGTATGTGGCTCTTTGTGAGAAATACTGACCAGTTGCATTACTTTTGTGATTACCAATTTTGTTATAAATCATTAGAATTTTTTTTTGTTGCTGTTTCATTCAAACTTTTTTACCTTTTTACCTTCGGTTAGCTTGAAATAAACAGGAAGCAGCATGCCTCAAAATAATCTTTGAAATATGGGTTATCCTTTTACCACACAATCCCATTTTTCAACAGCTTTTATGAAAACAACTTTTGAAAGCATTATGGGAAAAGGAGAAAATGCTGGAAACCAGCATTTTCTCCTTTTCCCACAATGTTTTCTACCCAATCAGAGACACTTGTTATCCTTGGAGTGGGATACATGTATGTCGGCTGCAAAAGCTGTCAGTCTGGCCCAGTCTAGAGTTTTGCCATCAGGTAAAGAGTTATAAATAAAGCTTTGACTTTGATTTTTTTTATTGATACCAAAAAGATCTAGGTAATTAGCAAAAAGTAATTAGGCTTGTGCTTATAGGTGATGGAAAGCTATTGATAGATATATTACACTCTTTGACTCTTTACAAGGTGACATACTTTCAGACCAATCCATATATCAGGCAAACGCAGCTGAAAAATTAATTGTGGCCTAAGCGTTTGCATTTATCCTTTAAAGAATTTAATACATTGTGGAAAAAGGAGAAAATACTGGTGGAGAAATGCTGTTTTACTAGTATTTTCTCAAGTTCCGTGATGTTTTAAAAAGCTGTTTTCCTTAGGGTTATAAACACACTAGATTGTTTGACAAAGGCTTATGCCAAAGCCTATTTCTAGCGCACGTGGAAAGCACAGCACGTGACAGTCATGCTTGCAAAGCCTTTTACACTACATAAATTTAGGAATTACCTTTTGATCAACAGGCATTAACCCATTACCATACAATCCCTACTTTAATGACCCTGAGAAAGGAGCCTTTAGAATATGTTGTGGGAAAAGGATAAAATGTTAGTTACCAGCATTTTCTCCTTTTCCACAATGCTTTCTACTCTTCACAAAACAAATTTCAAATTCACTTTTCAGTCACATTTTTTTTGTTGTCTGCAAATGCTTTCGATTTGGGCAAGCCTAAAATTTTGTTGTTTGGTACTGGAACTGTAAAGTAAACGGTGAAACTTCCCTTTCTTTGATGTTTTTTTCAATTTTCTCAAAACATTATGTCTCAAGCTAGTGAAAAGGTAAAATTATTTGCTATTTTTTTCGTTTTCCATGTACTTTGGGTACTTTGATTTTAGATGGAAGTCTTAACCCTTTACTCCATAGATACTCATTTCTACACATTGTTTGTAGGAGCCTTTGGAAAACATTGTGACAAAAGTTGAAATTGCTCTTGACGAGCAATTTCACCTTTTGTCACAATGTTTTCTATGCAATCAAAAGGTGTCATATACACGTAAGAAACGGCTTCATCCTTGCTGTTATTTAGGGTCAGTTACAGATACCATAGAAATGCCTTATGGGGTAAAGGGTTAAGATCAATTTCCCTACAAAGTCTAAATTCAGATTTATGTGTCTGACTAAATTTATTGAGCTTTTCTTGATAACCTACTGTTTATATATCTCTTTGTATTCAGTAATAAATGCTTTTCCAATAACAGAGCAAAGAAACTTTCATTCTATTAGAGGCAATATTTTTATTGCCGTGAATTGAAATTTTTGTGAAATAATGATTAAAAGTAAAAAGTATACAAACCTAATCTTATATACGTGTAAAGAACTGGATTGATTCAGTAATAAATGGTTTTCCAATAACAGAGCAAAGAAACTTTCATTCTATTAGAGGCAATATTTTTATTGCCGTGAATTGAAATTTTTGTGAAATAATGATAAAAAGTAAAAAGTATACAAACTTTATCTTATATACGTGTAAAGAACTGGATTGATTCAGTAATAAATGGTTTTCCAATAACAGAGCAAAGAAACTTTCATTCTATTAGAGGTAATATTTTTATTGCCTGTGAATTGAAATTTTTGTGAAATAATGATAAAAAGTAAAAAGCATACAAACTTTATCTTATATAAGTGTAAAGAACTGGATTGATTGAATTTGCAATTATTAGCTTTGCCACAAATTTCCCATATGGCCAGGGCAGTGTCCCCCAAAGTCTATTAGTATTGTTACAGGGGATAATGTAGATACAGGATGAAACCCATTCTAGGTTTTGGCTGGTTCTTTAATGTACTCGGTGTATAGCACCCTCACAGGGGACCTTGATTTAACGTCTCACCAGTAAGACTATTAGTAATTTTAGATAGCCAGCCATGGGGATCAAACCCACACCCTCATGATCACGAGTCCTATGCTCTACCAACTGAACTATGCAGGCTGGTCAAAGAACTGTATGGTTAGATTTTCAGAAATATTGTAAATGATGGGTTGGTTGCTTTGCAATCACCTCTTTTTAACTCTTTACCAGACAACAGTATTTTTAAGCCCTGTCCATATTGAAAACATTTGCAGACAACAATGTCAACATGGCTTTAATGGTGGAGTTTTTCTTTATAAGGGTAGGAAGTATTATGGGATAAAAGAGAAATTAAATGCTAGTTACCAGCATTTTCTCCTTTTCCCACAATGTTTTCAAAAGGCTTCTTTCTTAGAAACCAATGAAAACAATTTGGGAAAAGGAGAAAATGCTGGTTACCAAAATTTGGGTTCTTTCTATTGACTTTATAGTTTTTCACTTAATATTAGCAGGTTAATCCTTTACCACACAATCCCAAATTTTGACGACCCTGACATAGAAGGCATTAGAATACATTGTGGAAAAAAGAAAAATTGCTGGTAACCAGCTTTAGAGACAGAAATTGTCATCAGACAATGTTTTACGAAGCCTACCCCTCGGGGTTGTTGAAACTAACAATTGTGAAACAAAGTTGCGATATAACTTTGAGTCCTTATGCTTGTTTCTTTTTTTTTTATTATAGGACTGTTGCAGACAGTTTAAAAACAGGACAACCTGTACCAGCAGAACTGTTTTCAGAGGTAACAATATACTTTTCTGATATTGTTGGGTTCACAACAATATCCGCCCACAGTACACCTCTACAAGTCGTTGACCTACTCAATGGACTCTACACCATGTTTGATGCCACGATTGACAGTTACGATGTCTACAAGGTAAGTATTTGAACCTGGGACTTAGGAATACAATGATGTAAGGGGAGGGTATTTGCCCCATACAGTGGTGTAACTGTAGAGTCTTGACTCCATACAGTGGTGTAACTGTAGAGTCTTGACTCCATACAGTGGGTGTAATTGTAAAGTGTTGGTCCCATACATTGATGTAAGGGTAGAGTGTTGGCCCTATACAGTGGTGTAATTCTAGAGTGTTGGCTCCATACAGTGGTGTATGGGTAGAGTGTTGGTCCCATACAGTGATGTAAGGGTAGAGTGTTGGCTCCATACATCAGTGTAAGGGTAGAATGTTGGCAATCTACATTGGTGTAAGGGTAAGTGTTGGCTACATACAGCAGTGTAAGGGTAGAGTGCTGGCCCTATACAGTGGTTTTAGGGTAGAGTGTTGGCCCCACACAGTAATGTAAGGGTAGAGTGTTGGCACCCATACAGCAATGTGAGGGTAGAGTATTGGCCTTATACAGTGGTGTAAGGGTAGAGTGTTGGCCCAATACAATAGTGCAAAGGTAGAGTGTTGGCTCCATACAGTGGTGTAATTGTAGAGTGTTGGCTCCATACAGCAGTGTGAGGGTAGTGTTTTGGTTCCATACAGTGATGTAAGGGTTAAGTGTTGCCCCCATACAGTGGTAGAAGGGTAGAGCGTTGGCCCTATACAGCAGTGTTAGAGTAGAGTGTTGGCCCTATATAGCAGTGTAAGGGTAGAGTGTTGGTCCTATACAGCAGTGTAAAGGTTGAGTATTGGCCCTATACAGTGGTGTAAAGATAGAGTATTGGCTCCATACAGTGGTGTAAAGGTAGATTGTTGGCCCCATACTGTGGTGTAAGGGTAGGGTGTTGGCTCCATACTGTGATGTATGGGTAAAGTGTTGGCTCCATATAATGGTGTAATGGTAGAGTGTTGGCCCCATACAGCAGTGTAAAGGTAGAGTGTTGGCCCCATACAGTCATGTAAGGGTAGAGTTTTGGCCACATACAATGATGTAAAGGTAGAGTGTTGGCCTGATACAGTTGTGTAAAGGTAGAATGTTGGCCCCATACAGTGGTGTAACCGTAGAGTGTTAGCCCTATACAGCAGTGTAGGGGTAGAGAGTTGGCTCCATGCAGCAGTGTAAGGGTAGAGTGTTGGTTCCATGAAGTGGTGTAAGGGTAGTGTTGGCCTCATACAGTGGTGTAAGGATGATGCAGTAAGGAGTTAAATCAAAGGTATTGCCAGGATTGAAAAACTGATATGCGCTGCAAGGTGCAAAGTGCTGATGGGGGAGATGGGAATGTGAAATGGGAAATGTAGGTTTTTGACAACATTTGAAATCCTTGTAAATAATTTGAAACAAATTTTGATTTTTTTCTCAAATAAGAAAAAAAAGCTTCAACTCCTTTTTTTTTTGATACCCCAGTGCATATATTGTGCATATAGGGTGCTTTGCCCTTGTAAATCCTATAATCATGCTGAACCCTGGTAAATCAGTCAGTAGCATGTAGGACTTGAGAACAGGAGGCCGAGGGTTCGATCCCTGGTTACAGCCTACAGCTTGGCAAATTTCTTTCTAAGGACTGATGATAGTCCCAGTGACAGGATTCATTCCTTTCCCACCAATGACCATTGCTTAAACAGAGATGATGTGGAAAAGTAGCCAGGGGCTTGGAAAGAAGATTGTGGAGGGTACTGGTAAAAGAGACTCCAGGAAAGCATGGATAGGTGCACTGATTGCAGTAATAGAAGTGAAATAATATTGAAAACAGTGTTAAATACCATACAATCAATCAATGTAAATCCCCATAGTGAACGACTGCATTATGGTACAAAAGTGCTGTTTACAGTTTCCAGAAAGCAGTCATTGAGACTGATTAATGTAAGACGTAAAAACCTTTTTTCACATTCAATACCAGATACATGTAAATATATTTAACTCTTTTCTAAAAAACATTTTAGACTTTTCCCAATCAAAGGCATTTGTTAAAATTATTTTATTCAATAAGTTTAACACTTTACCCCACAGTCCTGAATTTTAAAGATCCTGAGAAGAAAACCTTTTGAAAACATTGTGGGAAACAAGAAAATGCTGGTGACCAGCATTTTCTCTTTTTCCCACAATGTTTTCTAGATGATCTGGTATAAATTCCATTATTTGTGCCATATAAATTTTGTCATCTGCGAGTGCTTTCAAACTGGACCTGCCTTAACTCTTTAACAAACAATCCCAGGCTTGTAGGACCCCGGGAAAGAAAGCCTTTTGAAAACATTGTGGGGAAATGAGAAAATGCCAATAACCAGCATTTTCTCTTATTCCCACATTGTTTTTTAACCTTTCATAAACCAACTCCATTATTTCTTCCACATTCAATTTATCATCTGCAAATGCTTTCAAATTGGACCAGTCTGAAATTTTGTCATTTGGTAAACAGTTAAACATTCTTATTTGGGAAAGACTCAATAAATGATTTCTGTCTTTGAAATGCTGGAAAAAAATATTTATAAAGAGAAAATACTAATTTCCAGCATTTTCTCCTTTTCACACAAAGTTTTTGATGGCTTTATATATCAGCGTTGTTGAAATTCAGGTTGTTCAGTGTAGTACGCCTCAACGCATCATTGAAGAAGGCCTTGGGCCTGATTTACTGACTATTCGACATGCAAATCGGATTGTAAATTTCCAGACTATAACAATCTGACGGATGTCCTGAAGCCATTTTTAGGGACAAAATTCAGGACATGTCCCCTTTCTAAATGCTCAATCTCAGTTGTTGCTTCTTTTATTATGCCCACCTTCAGATGGCAGATACTTTTAGTGTTGACCTCTTCATTAACCCTTCCTCAGATATTCCCTGGTATTTAATGCTATGGGGTTAAAAGCATTAGAAAACACTGTGGAAAAAAGGAGAAAATCCTCATGATGAGCATTTCCTCCATTTTCCACAGTGTTTTCTTCCCTTTCAGATAAAAATACCACCTATTTGGCCATTCTAAATTTGTTGTCTTCATTTTTTTTTTCAATTTCAGCAGACTAAAATTACCTCTTCTAGTAAAGAGTTAAATAGCAGAAATGAAACCAAATTGAAAGCGTTTACATATAACATTTTAAATGTGGTTCAGATGATGAAATCTGCATTTGATAAGGTAGAAAACATTGTTGGAAACATTGCAATCTACAAATGCTTCAAATTTAAACAAGTCTGAAAAATTGTTAATTCTCATCTATCACAAGGAAGTGTCTTTTTTCTCAGTGCTTCTGTCCTCAAAAGATATACGGTCAAATTATGCAATTTAAAAGAAAGATTTACGTATTTGCCAGACAATTCAGTGTTCTGACAACCTAAGTAAGAAACTGTGATACAAAACACTGGCAGAAAAGGAGAAAATATATACTGTTAACAAATACTTGTATTTTTCTCTCTTTACACATTGTTTTCTACACTTTGAATGACTGTAACTAGGACTTGAGCCACTTTAAAATTGTCGTTCTGCAAATGCTTTAAGTTTGAATGAAATAAAAAATTTGTTAACAGGTAAAGAGTTAAACACAAATTCACAACTTTTAAATGACCCTGAGGATGAAAGCTTTTGAAAACATGGTGGAAAAAGGAGAAAATGTTGGCTACCAACCGTTTTTACTCTATCAAGGACTAATTTTGTTATTTGGTCATTTTAGCCACCTTAAATTTGTCATCTGCAAATGCTTTCACTTTTGACAAGTCTAAAATGTCATTGTGTTGTAAAGAGTTTAAAGACAATGGCCACGCAATATTCATGAAATAGACTTGCACTTTTAGATTAAAAAAAAGGAATTACAGACAATTAACCGAAATTCTGTAAGCAAAACCGATGTTTTGTCTGCGATCAAATGAAATTTATGATCCTTGAAGAGAGAGATTTTCTCCTGCATTTATCTCTTTCACAACTAATAGATAGTTAAGTGTAGCTTGCAAGAGATTTAGATAATGATCAGAATGCACAGACAGCGTAATCTGATCTTGAATCTATACCATCCCATAAATGATGCTGACGAAATTACTGACCCAGTGTCTTCCTTTTGGCAGAAATGGATTTTCTGGGTCTTTCAAAGGGATTTTTTTTATTGACATTTTGCCACAACAAAAGTGTTGAAATATTTTAATACCCTTACAGCATGTTTCATGGCTATTGTTAGCTTGGCGGCTAATGTGGATCAAGATCAGACTGCAAAAAATGTGTAGTCAGATCTTTGGTCCACACTGTCCACTGTGCTGAGATATTCTGGACAATGGCAGCCTTGAAATTGCTGTTATATTGGTATCTTTCTTCTAACTCATTACTGTACGACAATATTTTAGGTTTGTTCAGATCTAATGCACTTGCAGACGACAAAATAAATGTGACTCTAAATTTTAGATTTGTTTTAAGAGGAGTAGAAAACATTGTGGGAAAAGGAGAAAATGCATTTTTTCCTTTTTCCACAATGTTTTCTGAGGGTTTCTTTTTCAAGGTTGTCAAAAGTATGGATTGTGTGGTAATGAGTTAAAGAAAAATGTTCATTGGGCTGATTGTATTTGGTACTCTAAGAGTTAACTCTTTACCAGACAACAAACTTTTAGACTTGTCCAAAATCAAAGGAGTTACAGGTGATAATTTGAATGTAATTCAAACTTTGATTTCTGTCTTTAATAGGGTAGAAAAATTTGTGGGAAAAGGAGAAAATATGCTGGTTACCAGCATTTTCTCTTTTTCCCACAATGTTTTCAAAAGCCTTCTTCTTCAGGTTTGTCCAAAGTGGTGATTGTGGGGTAAAGGGTTGAAGCCAATTTGATGCCATTTTAAAGTGCCTAGTAAATAGCTCTATGCTGTTCAGGAAAGATAAAGAAGAATTAGTCCCTTTCCCACACAATCCCAAATTTTTAATGGTTCTGAGACAGAAAACTTTTAAAAACATTGAGGGAGAAATTTTTTAGAAAAAGTGCTGGTGACCAGCATTCCCTCCCTTTTCCCACCATGTTTTCCAAACCTCTTTGAGACTATAGTTCAAACAAATGAGTCACATTTATCTTATTGCCTGTAAAATGCCTGCAACTTGGAATAACCTAAACTTTGGTGTTTGGTAAAGAAGACTAAATCTTAACAAATCTTTTGAAAACATATTTGGGCCACTGCAGATCAGGATCAGACTGCACAAACTGTGCAGACTGAGACATTTTTTAATAGGATTAACCTTGAAATTTATAATAATTTGGAACTGTTCTGTGGACTGAAATGTTTGACAGGTTAATCCATTTTAACTCATTTGCATTTGCAGACAACAAAATAAAAGTGACTAAAAATTTGAAATTTGATTTGTCCTTTTCCGACAGTGTTTTCTTCCTATCCTAAAATAAATTTTGCTTCTTTAGTCACACTTATTTTTTCGTCTGCAAATGCTTTCAATTTGTACCAATCTAAAATTTTGTTATTTGGCAAAGAGTTAAGTGCCTTTCACAATTATGGTTGTCTTTACTGCCAGTGCCAATTAAAATGTGCAGTCCAATCTTTGATCTATTTCTGGCTGATCATCGGAAACACGAGGCAGACAAACACAACCATTAGAGGTACTAACTTCTTACAATGAAAGCTAATTTCAGACAATCATCTTCCGCTAAGTGGCATTTTTCAAATATGTACCAGGTCAATCTTCAAAGAGTATGACATGCTCAAACAATGGTATTCCAGACACACTGAATTATGACCGAGTTTTGTTTTTATGTTGGGTTAACCCTTTTCCAAACAATCCCAAATTTTAACACCCCTGTGAAAGAAGCCTTTTGAAAACATTGTGTCGAAAAGGAGAAAATGCTGGTAACCAGCATTTTCTCCTTTACTCACAATGTTTTCCTCCTTCCTAAAACAAATTTTAATTCTTTAGTCACATTAATTTTGTCATCTGCGAATACTTTCAATTTGGACCCATCTAAAATGTTGTCGTTTTGTAAAGACTAATGCCTTTTCCAAACAATCCCGAGATCTAATGACCCTGAAGGAAAGGGCTTTTTAGAACATTGTTGGCAAAGGAAAAATGCTGCTAACCTGAGCATTTTCTCCTCTTCCTACGATATTTTCTTTCCTATCAAGGAAAGAGATCATCATCTTGTATTCAGTTATTATGTCATCCAAAAATCAATGCTTTCAATTTTGTCCAGTGCAAAATTTTGTTGTTTGGTAAACATCAAATTCAATAAAGCCACAACACTGGTTAAATATAAGTTATAAGTCTCTTTAAATATGTATCAGCAGACATGTCATGAGCTAAGACACTTTAAACGATCAGTTGTGCAACCAATCAGTGACATAAGCATGTATGCATTCAGCCGTAAGCTTGTATCAGTTCATAGAACTGAGTACAGGTTCTGGATTCTGGGACTGTCTTCATTCATGCCAGCTCCACACAGTGCTGTTAGCTGAAAAACCAGTTAGACTTTTAATTCAATAGTGAATTTTCTAATTATACCAAGATGGCCATCTTAACTCAAATTGATAGCATTTGCAGATGACAAAATAAATGTGATTCAGAAATTGAAATTTGCCTTGGAAAGGGAAGGAAACATTGTCGGAAAAGGATAAAATGCTGGTTACCAGCATTTTATCCTTTTCCCACAGTATTTTCAAAGGCTTTCTTTCTCAGGGTTGTTAAAAGTCAGGACTGTGTGGTACAGAGTTAACATGTTGAAATTTGCTGCTAAATGGAATCACCTGGCTCAATGCTGAAATAAGTTCAAAGAACAGAAATGATTGATAAGAACAAAATCAAAGAACAACAAGTACTATATTGTCCATGAAGAGGAAAAGTATCACCTGGCTAAATAAAGACTGGTACAAGTAACACAAAGGACATACTTTTGAAAGAAAGGAAAACATTGTTGAAAAGGAACAGTTTCTTGTAGCTTACAATAAAAAGCTGCTGCTTTTTCCTCAATGTTTTCAAAATGTAGTCCTTAAAAGGTGTCAGTAAAGCTGTATTTGACAGGCCCGTAGGAACAGGGGGTCTTGGGGGGGCTCAGCCCCCCCAATAATTTTGAAAATCGTAGTAACTAAAATACGAGTTCTTAGCGCAATGAAACAACCACGCAAAAAATCTCAGTATTTCGAAGTTAGCCCCCCCAATCTTGAAATGCTTCCTACGTCGCTGTTAGAACAGTAGCAACTTAACTCTTCATCAGAAAATCTATTTTTGAGCACAACTTTAAGGACAGAGACTTTTGAAGTAATAATAGGGAAAGGAGGACCAGCATTTTGTTTTTTATCACAGTGTTTTCTATCCTTCAATCAATTGGTTTTCTTCAAAATTTTCATGCTTTAAGTATGAATGTGAAGAATTTTTCGTCTCTTGAAGTTTTGACAACCCAGACGAAGAAGAATTTTGAAATTATTTTGGGAAAGATGGAAGTGCTGGTAACCAGCATTTTCTCCTGTTCAAACCATGTTTTCTAGCCTATCAGGGAGCTTAAGCACAAGCATATGTGTACTTATTTCAACTTCTATACTTTCAGAAAGGCAGAGTAGATCAATCATGGACAATTAGAAATTCTATATAAAGGCTATTGTTATGATATTCAGACATTCTGACATGCAATGATTGTCTCTGTTCATGTAATTTCTCCATTTGTCTAACACATTACTAGACTGCTTTTTTTTTCAATCTTGTACCAGTCTGAATTAAAAGCATTTAGGTGACAGTTTAACTGATTATGATACGACAAAATGCTAGCCTCGTCCAACTTGAAAATATTTGCAGATAATATTTTCAGCCTGGCCAATCAATTTTCTCTTTGATAGGGTAGAAAACATTGTGGGTAAAGGCTTCTTTCTCAGAGGTTGTCGAAAGTCAGCATTGTGTGGTAAAGTGTTAACTCATTACCATTTATAAACAACCAAGTTTTAGACTTGTCTAAATCGAAGGTATTTGTGATGAAAAATTATGTCACTGCAGTTAGGCAGGTGAATTTTCTCCTAGGAGAAAAGTCTAGAAAATATTGTGCAAAAAGGACAAAATGCTGATTGCAAGGGTAAAATGTGGCCAAAATAACAGGATGCATCTCTGAAATAGAAATAAACATGGTAAAAAAAGCAGGAAATGCTGGTTATTAACATTTTCAGTGAGAACATTTTTGAAAAAATATTTAAGTAGATCTATTGCTGAAGCTTCAGTGTTGTTGGCAGCATCTCCAACACGTTGTTATTGTTGTTGCCTATGTTGTGGCTGTGAAAAAACTTTGATATTTTGAAATTTTTCTGTCATTACTGAACATTTTACCTCAAACCCATACAAATTCTAAGTATCAAATGGGGAACCCATACAACAAGAGCAGATAACCACCAAAGTACTGTTACACAATTATGTCCACTTTACCACACAGTCCCAACTTTTAACGACCTTTGGAAAGAAGCCTTTTGAAAACTTCGTGGGAAAAAGGGAAAATGCTGGTAACCAGCGTACCTTTTCCCACAATGTTTTCTACCCATTTAGAGTCAAATTCGAAAAATTTATCCATTGTTCATTTGTCGTCTGCTACAGCTTTCAATTTGGACAAGTTTGGAAAACATATACATGTACTGTTAACTGTTCATGTGAGCTCAAGAACTACTTTTTGCAGGGGTTGTCCTTTGATAAAGAGTTAACTCTTTATCAGACAATACATTAAAACTGATAGTATTCTCAAAGAAAAACTTCATACATAGGAATGGCATTTGAAAAGGTAAAAAACAATGTGGATAAAGAATGAAATGCTGGTTACCAGCATTTTCTTCTTTTCCCACAATCTTTTCAAAGGCTCTCCTTCTCAGGGTCATGAAAAGTCAGGAACGTTCAGTAAAGTGTTAAAGACTGGAGGGTCAAAATCAAAATTCGTCTGACAGTAGAAATTGACAAGGCTAGTCATTGGTCAGCATATTTAACCTGTGACCTTTTGGTTGCAAGTTTAAAACTCAGTTGAGGCAAACTTCTCCTTCTAACAATTATTAGCCTCTCACCTCTGATGCTTGGTTGGTCGATTGGTGTTTTATGCCACTTTCAACATTATTTCAGTTATATTACAGGGACAGCTCACATATTTATGTACATATTAGGTTCTTCCAGTCCTGGGCTAGGGTTGTGAAGTATCTTGTCCAAAAAAACTCCCACAATTAAAGCCTTGTGGGCCCAATGAGGCTTGAACATGGGGCCTCCAGATCACGAGTCCTACACTTTACCTCTCAACCATAACTTTTTAAATGCAAGGGAGCAAAGTAATCAGTGGCTTGGAAGGAAAGTTGTGTCAGCACTGGTGTTAACCCTTTACCAAACAATCCTTGGTTTTTACGACCCTGAGATAGAAGCCTTTTGAAAACATTGTGGGAAAAGGAGAAAATGCTGGTAACCAGCATTTTCTCCTTTTCCAACAATGTTTTCTACCCTTTTGGAAATAAAATTCAATTTCTGAGTTACATTTGTTTTGTTGTCTGCAAGTGCTTTCAAATTGGACCAGTCTAAATTTTTGTCATCTGGTAAAGGGTTAAAAAGACAGGAAACACATGCGTAGGTGCACTACCTGCTATGATACAAATAGAGGATATTTGTTTTTTTCGGTGTAAGATCGAAATTTATTTCATCGAGTGGACACCATCGGTAATATTTTCACGAGTGGCGCAGCCACGAGTGAAAATATTACCGATGGTGTTCACGAGATGAAATAAATTTCGATCTTACACCGAAAAAAACAAATATTCTATTTATTTTATGCTTTTAACCCTTTCTGGGAGGAGCTTTATCAAAATTCAGTACAATTTTTTTCCCTCATTCCCCGTGGCGTACCCCTCCCGCATAGCAACGTGACGTCAAGCGCGAGAAATGTAAGGTATATGACGTCATATTTCCCATCTGGTTGTTAGGCACGCGCAATTTACCTAGGCAACAAGAACGTGAAAATCGGTATTTTCACTGGTGTAAGATCGAAAAATATTTTCACTGCTATTTCTCGATATCCCACCGGAAAGCATGAAATAACCTGAACTATTAAATCAGTGTTGAACTGTAATACAAGCTGGTTACAGCATATTCACTCTTACGAGATCTTTGATATATTCTGCCTGGTACCAGGTATTTACTCCCTTTATTACAATGTTTTCTACTTTTGTCTTCTGGTAGAAAAATCAAATAAACAAAAACTGCAGCAAGAAATATACAAAGCAACAGTGAGTGGTGTCACAGAAGCTTGTCATGTCATAAGTGTTGTAAATGGTAAGCCTCTATGTAAATGGATTGAAGAAAGAGCTTTTTACAGGCAATTGGTTAATTTGTCATCCCACTTTAAATGTCAATGACCAATAGTGATCCTGCTTTAAAGGTAGCCCTTCAGATTTTGGGATGGATGTTTTACAAAAATACCAAAAAATCATCTTTATATTGAACCCAAAGCCTTTCAATTTTCATTCATAAAACCCCTGTAGTCCAAAACCATCTAACAAAAAGAGAAATTAGAAATTTACTTCGACCAAGCTTGACACCAACGGGAAACACGTTTATTTTTATATGAGCAACTTGCTCATTTACATACCGGAAATACTTCGTTTAGACATTCCTGAGACAATGGCAGTCCTTACTCTGCAATTGTTTAGGTCTTTTTTCACTAGGTAAATTTGGGTTAACCTTTTACATCACAATCAATTTGTTTAACACTTTACCCCATAAGGCATTTCTAAGGTAGATCTCTAATTGATCCTGAATAACAACAAGGAAGCCATTTCTTATGTGTTATAATATGACACCTTTTAATAGCATAGAAAACATTGTGACAAAAGGTGAAATTGCTCATGACGAGCAATTTCACCTTTTGCCACTATGTTTTTCAAAGGCTCCTACAAACAATGCGTAGAAATGAGTATCTATAGAGTAAAGAGTTAAGGATCCAGAGGCAGAAAGCAGTCTGATCTTTGATCTACACTGTGAGCTTGGCTTAGATATTCCAGACAAGGGCAAACCTGATACTGCAGCTGTTTAGGTCTTATTTCACTGGTAAATTAGGGTTTACCTTTTATGTTCTGATAAAAATTTAAAATCCATTAATACCACCAAGTAATGAGAAAATCCTTTTTTGACAATGTTTTCTTCCCAATCAAGGAAACATTGCACCATTTGAGCTGCATTGAAATAGTCATCTGCAAATGCTTTCGATTTGGACAAGGCTAAGTTGTTTTCTGCTGGTAAAGGGTTGAGGATTATGCGGCAGAAAGTTTTTGAAAATAGTGTAGGAATATCAGAAAATTCTGACAACAGATTTTCTCTTCTTCAATATTTCCGTCCGTACAAGAGTTACCAATAATTCTTATCATTTGTGACACTCTTTTTTGGCTCTTTCAATTTGGTCTAGTCTTTAATTTTGTTGTTTTGTTAAGGATAACATTCATTTTGTACTTTTTCCTAACACTACAGTAATAGTATACTACAGAAATTACCACTATTAATTATTTTCATTTAGATAAATAAAAAAAAATGTTTTCAGGAATGACAAGATCTATTATTATCTATTCAATATGACCTTAACCCTCTTCCAGACAACAAAGTTTGAATAGCTTTGTTCATATTGAAAGCAACTGCAGACAATAATTTAAATTAATTTTCTTTGATACGGTAAAAAATATTGTGGAAAGAGGAGAAAATACTGGTTACCAACATTTCTTCTTTTTCCTACAATGTTTTCAAAAGTCTTGTTTCCAAGGGTTGTTGAAAGTGGGCATTGTGTAGTACAGGGTTAACAGGTTATGAAAATAGAAACATTCACGGTCAAGATTAATGAGACAAATTAGATAATTACCATTTATCTAACAATCCTATGTTTTTATAGCCATTGATGACGATGAAAGACTTTGAAAAACATTGTTTGATGAGGGAATAAATGCTGATCATGATACTTCGTAACTAGCATTTTCACCTTTTCCCTTAATATTTTCTACACTTCTCAAGAAAATACCTATTATTTTGAGCTACAGAAGATGTCTCATCTTGAAATACTTTCCCTTCAATACAGAGTCTGCAATTTTGTCATCTTGTAAAAAAGCTTTGAAATACAATATAATTATGCCCCCCCTTTGAAGAAGCAGGGGTATATTGCTTTGCACTAATGTTGGTCGGTCCGTCAGTCGGTCCATAGACCACATTTTTGTCCGGAGCATAACTCAAAAGTATTTCAGGTATCATCTTGAAACTACATGTACATAGGTGGATAGATCTCATTAAGGAGAAGTGCAGTGCACAAGAATCATAACTCTGCCCATCATATTTATGGAGTTATTGCCCTTTGTTGATTTTCATACTTAATTTTTGTCCTGAGCATACATGTAACTCTAAAAGTATTTCAGGTATCATCTTGAAACCTCATAGGTGAAATCATGAAACTTTAACCCATTACCTCACAATCCCTACTTTTGACGCCCCTGAGAAAGAAGCCTTATGAAAACACCGTAGGAAAAGGAGAAAATGCTGGTAACCAGAATTTTCTCCTTTTCCCACAGTGTTTTCTACCCTTCCCAGAACAAATTTCAATTTTTGAGTCACTTTTATTTTGTCGTCTGCAAATGCTTTCAATCTGGACTAGTTTAAAATTTTGTCGTGTGGTAAAGAGTTAAAAGTTGATTGTTCACATGAATGGGAAGTGCAGTGCCCAAGATTGTTAATTTATCATTAATAATTTTTGAGTAATTACCATTTGTTTGTTTTTACGCTTTGAACTTAACAGTTTATAATCACGTGTTATATTTAGAATTGGATGCCATTAGGGGGGCATACTTGTTTTACGAACATCTCTTGTTTGTATATTTGTACAACCCTAACAAAAATGGCTTTGCAAAAAAGTATGGTGAGGAGATTCAACTTGTAACCATCATTTCCTCCTTTTCCCACAACATTTTTGCCCTTCTTAACCCATTACCACACAATCCCTACTTTTGACACTCCTGAGAAAGAAGCCTTTAGAAAACATTGTGGGAAAAGGAGAAAATGCTGGTAACCAGCATTTTCTCCTTTTCCCACAATGTTTTCCACTCTTCACAAACCAAATTTCAAATTTTCAACCACTTTTATTTTGTTGTCTGCAATTGCTTTCAATTTGGACCAGTCTAAAATATTGTCGTGTGGTAATGGCTTAAGACAATACTAGTATTAGAGGCACATAGAATTTGTTGTCTGTCAGTGATCTGGGTGAACATAAAAGTTTGTCATCTGGTAAAGATTTAATTATGTATAAATTTGCAGAATGAAAATACCACAGATAATCAAAGGATCTGAAGTACTAAATCTGGAAGATAATGATTGGTCTGACATTCAGTACACCCTTGTGGCCATCCGATTTTGCTGCAGAAGGCACTTTTGTCTAAATAATATGGAAAAAAAAAGGAATGCTCTTGTGAGAAGTTTTTTGAAAACAATGTAGGAAAATAATACTGTTAATGTCTATAGATGACTGTCTAGATAAGCATCTGCAAAATTTTAATGCTTACAGTTTAATCAGACCAGTAGTCATCAAAAGAACTCAGCACCTGGAGATGACCTATTTTTCTGCAGGATAGCAAGACATTGTTGGAAAGGGTGAAAATGCTCTTTACCAGCATTTTGTTCTCAGAATTCTTATTACTAATTATTATGTGGATATAACGCTTGTCAAAAAATTTGCGAATTACTGATTACAGACATTTTGCATATTTGCCATTTCAAGACATTCATTATTTATTTCATTATTTGTTAGTACACTTGTACTTAATTATGCAAACAGAAAGTTTGCAACATTTTCAAATTCGTGATAATTTCCACGGGTCGTCTTAAAAGTCCGGATTATGTGGTAAAGAGTTTCCCTGAAGAAGAAGTCTTGTAAAAGAAACCAAAATTTTCTCCATGTCCCACAATGTTTGCTACCACTTCATAAACAGAAATCAAGTTGGTTGTCTGCTAGACAGTGCTTTCAATTTGATCAAGTCTAAAATTTTGTTGTTTGTATAAAGTTAAGTCTTTACCAAATGACAGCATTTCACACTGGTCCATATTAAAAGCATTTGCAGACAACAAATTACAAGTGTGTCGATTTATAAAATTAATCTCTGAAAGGGTAGAAAACCTTGTGGGAAAAGGAGAAAATGCTGGTTACCAGCATTTTCTCCTTTTCCCACAAGGTTTTCACAAGCTTTCCTTCCTAGGGTCTTGAACACCAGGGCTTGTTTGGTAAAGGGTTAAGAGGATTTCTCTTTACAGAATAGAAAACATTGATGGAAGAAATAGGCAATCATCCCCAGGGGCATAAAAGCTCAAAGTTGGGATTGTTTGGTAAAGGATATATAATCTTATTCCAAATTGGGAGCATTTACAGACCGCAAATTACATTTGTTTCAAATGATGGAATTTGTCAACTTAAGGCTAGAAAATACCGTGGGAAATGGAGAAAATTCTGGTTCTCAGCACCTTCTCTTTTTTCCGCAGTGTTTTCAAAAGCCTTCTAGCCGATGGTCATGTTATAGCAAGAGATTGTGTGGCAATAGTTTAACTCTACCAAATAACAAACTTTTAGAGAGAAAACATTTGCAGATGACAAAATAAACTTGACTCAAAAATGAAAACCTTTATTTGGAAGAATAGAAAACATTGTGGGAAAGTCGGAAAATGCTAGTTACCAGCATTTTCTCCTTTTCCCACATTATTTTCAAAGGTCTTCTTTTACCAAATGACAATATTTTACACCTGTCCATATTGAAAGCACTTGCAGATGACAAATTAAAAGTGTCACAATCAATGAAATTTGTCTCTGAAAAGATAGAAAATCCTGTTGGAAAAGGAGAAAATGCTGGCAGGTTACCAGCATTTTCTCGCTTTCCCACAAGGTTTTCAAAAGCACTCCTTTCCAGGGTCGTGAAAACCAGGGTTGTTTGGTTCCCATTTTCTTTCTTGCTTGCACTGGGTCATGGTAAAAAAATTGATAACATGCAAAAAATTCTATAAACATGATTAACCATCTTTCCGCATTTGTTTTTGCGCTTCATCAACTTGCAGTTCAGATCTGGGTAATCTACTAGACGCAACAAATCCTCCCATAATGCCTCGCTGTAATTACATTTCCTTTCCTGTAATTTTTCCATCATTATATTCATTTTTTTGCGAATTTGACGCTGTTACAATTTTCAATACCTTATGTAGAAATATGCCATAAATGATTGAAAAATGTGTTCTAGTGGATAGAAAAATATGTGTAGTACATAAATATAGTAATTATACTTGTTGACTAGATAATCAATCCTCACTTACAATCTGCTTTTGGTGCAATGTTTTGAGATATTTTGTTGTGGAACAATTTACCCCATTAGCTTTGGGAAAACAGATTTCCAACAGACCACTGAAAAGAAGTGATGCTTAACCCTTTACTTCACAATGACGACTTTTAACACCAGCATTGTCTCCTTTTCCCACTGTTTTCTCCTGTATCAAAGAAAACTCATTTCATATGAGCCACATTGAAACTGTCATGAGCAAATGCTTTCAATTGGGACAGACCTGTCTAAAATCTTGTCATGTACCAGTTAACCCTATTCCACACAATCTTGAGTATTAACAACCTGTAGGAAGATAGCTTTTTTGAAACATTGAAGGAAAAGGAGTAACCAGCATTTTCTCCTTTTTCCACAATGTTTCCTACCTGTCCATTGACAATTTCCATAGTTTGAGCGGAATTTTTATTTGTTGCCTGTAAGTTTAGACAAGAAAAGAAATCTCTCATAGGATTGAAACCATTGTAAGAAAAGGAAGAAAAAGCTACAGATTTTCTACTTTCCCACAGGATTTTCATTAGTCTTCCTCCTCAATTTTGTTTGATTTTTGGATGAACTGGTAAAAGAGTTGACCCTTTACCATGGGTTAACCCTTTACCAAACAATCCCTGGTTTTTACGGCCCTGAGAGAGAAGCCTTTTGAAAAAATCATAGGAAAAGGAGAAAATGCTGGTAACAAGCATTTTCTCCTTTTCACGCAATGTTTTATTCCCTGCTAGAGACAAATTTGACTTTTTGAGTAACATTAAGTTTTTCGTCTGCAAGTGCTTTCAATTTGGACCAGTCTAGAATTTTGTCATTTGGTAATGGATTAAAGAATGATGGGAATTGGCTGTGTTCATGAATGACTGAAATGAGTTGAATAAATAACAAGCCTAACTAAGGCTTTATTAGGCTTCATTTCATAAGCAGCCTTAACAGCTATATGTGTGATGATGAAAATTAGTTTATCAGCTTCATTAGATTTTCAATTTTCATGGTCAACCCTTCACCACACAATCCTGACTTAACCCTTTGCTCCATAGATACTCATTTCTACGCATTGATTGTAGGATCCATTGGAAAACATTGTGGCAAAAGGTGCTCATGACGAGCAATTTCACCTTTCGTCACAATATTTTCTATGCTATCAAAAAGTGCTATATACACATAAGAAACTGCTTCATCCTTGCTGTTATTTAGGGTCAATTAGAGATACCATAGAAATGCCTTATGGGGGGGTAAAGGGTTAATAATCCTGAGGAAGAAAACCATATTTGAAATGGATGTTTCAAAAAAATTCTGGAAACAGAGAAAATGCTGGTAACCAGGTTTTTTTTTTACTTTTTCAACAATTTTTTTCCAGTAGAAAGTTTAACATTTGAACTGAATTTGGTTTGTCATCTGCAAATAATTTCAAAAGAGACAGATCTAAAATTTTGTTGTTCAGTTAAAGGTGGCCCTTCAGAATTTGGGACAAAAATTTTACTAAAATACAGAAATATTGTCCTTATATTCCCAAAGCCTTATAATTGTCATTCATAAAACTCCAGTAGTCGAAAACCATCCGATAATGCGAGAAATTAGAGATTTACTACCACCAAGGTCGACATAGATGGGAAACACATTCTATTTTTACATGAACAACTCGCTCATTTACATACTGGAAATACACAGATGAAGCTTCAAACATAGCGTTAGAAGAAGAAATTATGAAAAATAATTACATGTTTGTTATGTAATGGAATTTATGCGTCATAAGTCACGTGCCAGTCACTTAACATTCCCACAATGCATTTTTTTATTTTTGGCGCAGAATCTAAAAATAGCTTAAGAGGCTACATAGCCTTTTAAGGGAATACCATCAAAAAATTTTCTTGGGTAATTTTATGATTCTTAATTATTGATAATTTGTATTGTTTTTTTCATTTAAATTTCAGTGATATATATTATATTTTTGTTATTTTGGTATGATGTGAAAATTCTAAATACCCACCTGTAAGTCAGAGTTACCTCTTTACAGTAGATTTCTGAGTTTTTAATGATCCTAGGGGGGAAAACATTTAGGTAAGAGAAGAAATTGTCTGCAATAAGTAATTTCACCTTTTCCCACAACATTTTTCTCTCTTGCAAGAACAAGACCATATTTAATAGGCTGTCTGACATGCTTTCAATATGGACAAGTCTAAAATTTTGTTGTTTGGTCAAGAGTTAACTCATTACCAAACAACAGTATTGTAGGCTTGTCCAAATCGAAAGCTCTTGCAGGACAAAATAAAGGTGGTTGAAAATTTGAAATTTGTTTTGTGAAGGGTAGAAAACATTGTGGGAAAAGGAGAAAATGTTGGTAACCAGGCTTCAGGGTTGTCAAAAGTAGGGATTGTTTGGTAATGGGTTAAAGGATGCTGTGCTCTCCATGACTCAGTTGTTGGTTTTACTTAATTGTTTTCACATCGAAAGGGGTAGGGTTATAACGTAATTTATAAATGTTTGTGTCAGTGAAATCTTTGCAATTTTGTGTATTATTAAAAATTGTGAATATATATTGCCACTATGAATTTAAGCCACATAAAGTATATGGCGCTCCCGAAAGAGAAAATTCCTTTACATTGGTTTTTGCCAGTGTACATGATATATATTTTTAGGGCATATTATCCAATCAGATTACGAGAAATTTCTTTGCAGTATAATAGTTATGTGTGTCCCAAGTTTTGGCAAAACTGGGCTGTGGTTCTAAAGTGTTTTGTCATAGGACACCACCATGAAAAGTTCAGAGCTTCTAGCGAAATATTGAACCTGGGGGAGCCTCCAGATTAGAAAGTAAGCGTAAATGCAGTACCCCAGAGAGCTGTGAAAAAGGTTAATCTAACAATCGGTTGCAGTTTATAACCACAATTTTGCTGTTTATCTATTGCAGGTAGAAACCATAGGAGATGCCTACATGGTCTGCAGTGGCCTTCCTGTGAGAAATGGCAACAAACATGCAGGGGAGATCTCTACCATGGCCCTCGATCTTCTATCACAGTGTGGAAACTTCACCATCAAACATATGCCGGAGGTACCACTGCGGGTTAGAATTGGGCTTCATTCAGGTATGAGTGATTCAAATGAATGAGCTGTGTCTGTGGCAACATGGGTTGATGGAAAACTGTAAAATGCCCTGTAAACTAAATGGATATTTTCAGTCTGGAACAAGACCCACTAAAATGCAGTCCTGTGGTTTCTGTAGAGTTTCAGCAAAGCAGAAATTGTATATCAAAGATCAGACTGCATGTTTTGTATAGTTTGATCTTGATCAACACTAACTGTAAACGTAACAATAGCTGTGAAAGGAGCTTTAGGGATCAATACATCCCTAGGTAAGACCTGTGTAATGCACTTCCGGTGAAAATTCTAATTGGTTGATAGATAAGGATAAATAAGGATTTATGCAGAAATAATATTTTTGCACATTTCTAACGGATCAGAAATTTCGTTTATGTCTATGTTGAAATTATTTTTTGATACTTTTGTTAGTTTTCTGAAAAGGGAGGTAATTATTATCTCTTTCTGAATTGAGAATATAGTGGTTTTAGATTCATAAATGATAATTTAAAGAAGGAAAAAATGGAAAAAATGGAAAAAATGAAAAGGTGAAAGTAGTTCAATAATACTCATTTTTAAATATAGCTAATTTTGCAGGATGATATCGTAGTGGAAATAGCCGTCTTCCATTACACAGGTCTTACCTAAAGGTGCATTATACCTTGAGCTAGTCATCGCAAATTTTTTCTGCCTTTCTGAAAACAAGCTCCAATTTTCAAATCATATTTATTTTATCATCTGCAAATGCTTTCAATTTGGACTTGTCTAAAATTTTGTTATTTGGTAAAGAGTTTAGTCAGTTTTATTTTGCCAAGTCGATTCTGAAACATGTCCAAAGTAAAGGAGGAGGGAAATTTTGGACAAGTCCAAATTGAAAGCATTTGCAGATGACAAAAAAATATGAATCAAAAATTGTATGATTATTTTTATCTGTTATTTTGTAGGGTCATGTGTGGCGGGGGTTGTAGGTCTCACAATGCCCCGATACTGTTTGTTTGGTGATACTGTAAACACAGCTTCAAGAATGGAATCTACTGGTGCAGGTACAAAAAAAGATGTTTGTTTTTGTCACACCAGCTATTTGTTTGTTTATTCGTATGTTGTTTTCAAAGCATTTTAACTGATTACCAAACGACAAAATTTTAGGATTGTCCAAATCGAAAGCATTTGCAGACAACAAAATGAATGTGATTCAAATACTCCAATTTGTATTTTGAAAGATAGAAAATATTGTGGGAAAAGGAGAAAATGCTGGTAACCAGCATTTTCTCCTTTTTTCATGATGTCTTCCTCAGGGTCATTTAAAGTCAGGATTGCATTTAAATGTCATTTCACTTACAGACTTGTCACCAGTGCTCCTATCCATGCTTTTTTTTACCAGTCTCTTGACACAAAATTCTTACCTAGCCACTGGCTGCTTTCAATTATTACATTAAAAAATATTAGGAAATAATGCTCGTATATGCTTTCCTGAAGTATATTATATTTCACATGTCTATTTTTAGAAATGTTATGGGTAAAGAAATGTTGTAATTTAAGCTGGGATGAATTATTTACCCATCACAGTGAATATTTTCCTCGTGCTGAAAATCTGCAACTACTTTTTTTTTGTTCTACTAATTTTAAAAGTGGTATTTGTTGACCATATAATTGGAAGAAATATATAATAATTATAATTTATCTCATCAGCAAGTGGTTAATATGGGGAAATATTTGCCTCAAAAGGGAAAGGTCCGCAAAAATAACTCGTGCCTCACGGCACTCGTTATTTTTGCATACCTTTCCCTTTTGAGGCAAATATTTCCCTATGTTAATCACAAGCTGATGAAATAAACTCTGTTTCTTTTACCAGTCCTTTGTGTAGCATTTTATCCAAGTTATTGGGTGCTTCTCCACAATATTATCCTTTACCACACAAGTCTGGGTTGTAACAATCCTCAGGAAGAAGGCTATTGAAATTATTGCATAAAAAAGAGATAATGTTTGTAAGCAACATTCTCTCTGTCTTCCCCACAATCCTTCCTGTTCGTCCTCTGTAAAGTTTAAGTGGTTTTCTTTTCGTCTGAAAATTCTTTCAATTTAGAAAGGTCTGATATATTTTCTTGTGGTAAAAAGTGAAGCATCATTACAAAAATATAATAGAATAGAATGAATCCTGTCACAGCAGCTATATTCTGTCCTCTGAAAGATTAGACTAAGCAGGACAATTGGACTAAGAACTTCTGGGTTTCAACTTCAAGCCTTGTTTGCTAAAATCTGAGCTACCAGGATTGGATACATTTGAATGGATGCCTGCCATAAGGGAGGTTTAACCCATTACCACACAATCCCTATTTTTGATGCCCCTGAGAAAGAAGCCTTTAGAAAACACTGTGTGAAAAGGAGAAAATACTGGTGACCAGCATTTTCTCCTTTTCCCATAGTGTTTTCTACCCTTCCCAGAACAAATTTCAATTTTGCAATTACCTTTGTCATCTGCAAATGCTTTCAATTTGGACTAGTCTAAAATTTTCTTGTGTGGTAAAGAGTTAATACATATTTGTGATGCACTATACTAAGCATGTCATCACAGAAGTATGCATCCATGAAACCAAACAACCAGCTAAATCAAGAGGAAGATTGGTTTAGGCAATATATATGTGGCTTGGAACACTCGAAAAGGGGCATTTTGAAATTTGTGTAAAGTGTCTTCTCGGATCAGCTGTGCAGTTAGCGCAAGCTAATCTGAAAGAGTACTTTATGACCACATTAGATTTAATAATACAGTAGACTTGTGCAGTACAGAAAATTAAATGAAAACGGAAAGTGACTCTTCATATTAACCCAAGCAGAGTATGCAGACTGATCCAGGACGACACTTTACCCAAATGTCCATGTGATCCTTTTTGTGTGCTTTTGGCCATATATATCCTATTCATTTGAGAAACAAGTTCTTACAGCTTATACTAATCTCTCTCCATTCTGGTTCCTGAAAACTATACAAGTAATCACGCTGAATGAGTGAGCCGATAAGGTTTGTCCATGAACATGTGCAGAAAATTGATCAAGAGCAGAAAGTTTCAAGCACAGTCAGCCTACTTGAACTGTACAGGCTGACCTGAGTCTATTTTTTGCAGATGCAGTAAATCCCATTGTCACAGAGTGTGACTCACTTTGTAAGTTGTACAATGCTTTAATTTTTCAGCATATAGAATACATATCAGCGAGCAGGTGAAGAGGATACTAGATGAGCTGGGAGCTTATGATACTGAATATAGAGGGGAAGTGGAACTGAAGGTAAACAGTCTCTGTTTAACCCTTTACCACACAATGCCCACTTTTAACCCTTTACTCCATAGATACTCATTTCTACGCATTGCTCACAGGAGCCTTTGGAAAACATTGTGACAAAAGGTGAAATTGCTCGTGACGAGCAATTTCACCTTTTGTCACAAAGTTTTCTATGCTATCAAAAGGTGTCATATACACATAAGATACAGCTTCATCCTTGCTGTTATTTAGGGTCAATTAGAGATACCATAGAAATGCCTTATGGGGTAAAAGGTTAACCACCCTTTCATCATTGAAACAATGTACTTTGAACAGAGTACTTGTAAAGGTTATCTATTAAGATCAGCAAAGTTTTGAGTTCAACACCTATCCAAGCAATAATCTTATTCTAATAACGCAGTATATTCTTAAAATCCCAAATTAATCTGATATTTACGAGCAGATAATATAGATGAATGTTTGCTAATTAGACTAACTTGTCAGATTCTGTTATCTTGTCTGTGAAATGGGCTTATTGTACAAAGGTCAATCTTTGCTAATATCTTTATCATAAGGAATTATCGGGCATTCAATTTTTTTTCTTCAGGATTTATTAGTGAAACCTGTATCACACAAGCCCAACTTTTAACATGCCTGAGGAGAAAGACCTTTTAAAAACATTGTGTGAAAAGGAGAAAATGCTGGTTACCAGCATTTCTCCTTTTCCTACAATGTTTTCTACCCTATCAAAGAGAAAAATTCGATCATTTGAGCAACATTTAAATTGTTGTGACTACTAATGCTTTCAAAAAGAGACAAGTCTACATTTTTGTTGAGTGGTAAAGAGTTGATTCAAAGCATGCTTCGGTTTATGGAGACAGTGTACATTCAAGATCAGGCTGCTCAAATCTGAACAGTTTTACTAAAAATCTAATTGGCCAATAAATTTTGGGATAGTTGCATCACAAAAGTATTGAGTTTCGATCACCTTGGACTTTTCTGCTGACAACAAAGGAACATTTTTCATTTGCCAAGCAAAATCTTAGGATTAATTTGTTGAAAGAATTTTATCTTGTCTCTTCAAGATGTCATCACTGCAATCTTTGCGTGGTCTTATTATTCTACTGCTGGTAGTGCTTAGCTCTCTATACTGCATGAAAAACTGTTAGATTAGTCCAAATTAAAAGCATTTAAAGATGACAAAAGAAACATGGCTGATTTTTTTTCTGTCATGAAAGGGTGGAAATCTTTGTTGTAAAAGACAAACTGCTTGCTATCAGCATTTTCTCCTTTTTGGACAATCCTCCTACACAGGGTTGTCAAAAAAAAAGGACTAGTTTGGGAAAGGGCTTAATTCTTTGCGAAACAACAAATTTTTTTGACTTATCCAAATTGAAAGGTTTTGCATAAAACAATACTTGTGACTGAGAATTTTATAGAAAACATTATGGGAAAAGGAAAATACCAGCATTTTCTCCTTTTCCTATGATGTTTTCAAAAGGCTTCTTTCTCATGGTCGGTAAAAGTCGGGACTGTGCAGTAACCAACATTTTCTCGTTTTCCAACAACGTTTTCAAAAAGCTTCTTTCTCAGGGTCGATAAAAGTTGGGACTGTGTGGTAAGATAATATAAAGGTAACAAAGAATAAGATATGTATCCTTAACTCTTTACCACACAATCCCGAGTTTTAACGACCCTGAGAAAGAAGCTTTTGAAAACACTATGGGAAAAGAAGAAAATGCTGGTAACCAGCATTTTCTCCTTTTCCCACAGTGTTTTCTACCCTTCCCAGACCAAATTTTAATTTTTCAGTCGCCTTTATTTTGTAGTCTGCAAATGCTTTCAATTTGGACCTGTCTGAAGTTTTCTTGTGTGGTAAAGAGTTAAGCTGCATTCAGTGGGTAACTTTAGGAAAAAAATATTGATAAAATAGCATACAGTGCATTGCAGGCTATCCTGAATCATTACTCTTTGCTGATGTATTTAAACCCTGGATTTACAGAGCATTGATAGAATAGAATAGCGTTTAAAGGCCCGTCAACAAATCACATCATATTGGGCGCACTTACTTAGTAAACAATAATGCATGGTGAAAATAACATACATGTGCAACAATACAAGACAAACATGATAAATGAGGAATGGACGAAACACAAAACGATGCCCCTTTTGTTGCCTTTTATGACATGCATGCTGTCACTTTTGTTCCACCAGATGAAATGGCAGATGTGACGACTGTGGGACTGCAGTGGTTTATTCTTATACCCCCAATTAAACCACACAGGGTCCCACATACCAATTGATTCCCATTCCAAACCCTATTTACATCGAGAAAAAAGAATAGGATTTGGAATAAGAACTACCCAGCCTGCTGCATTCCTATGAATTACGAGGAAAGCAGCCGTTTGTCTCTAATTTTAGTCGCCTTCTATGACATGCCATAGAGAAAGGCCGAGGTCCTATTCTATACAGTATAAAAAAAACAGGAGCCCAGGGAGAACAGAGCATTGATCATATCTCATATATAGCTCATATCTTTGTTATGTTCCAGGGTAAAGGTATGGCCAAAACCTACTGGTTGACCAGCAAGCAAGGTTTCCAGAAAGAATTACCAAAACCACCTCCACTTATTGAGTAAGTTTGTGTGATGTCGTATATTGTAAAACCTGTTTGGGTGGCCACCTCTGTAAAATAATCTAGCTGTAGTTAAATCCTGTTCAGTTGGATTGTTAACCCTTAAGCTGCCTATCGCGACTTGCTGACACTTTGTGGACAGCGTAGATCAAGATCAGACTGCACAGAACATGCAGTCTGATCTTGGATCTACACTGTCCGATAAAGAGATATTTTTCTTAAAAAAATATACTTGAAATAGCATCGTTTGGGTTTATAATATTGGCCTGAAAGATTTAATTTGATTTATTCAGCAGGAGAAGGGTTAAAAAAATTAACAGTTTTCTTTGTGAACTGGTAAATGCATTCTCGTTGTGATACTCTACCACATGGTGGTATGTAGGGGAAATAATTAAAAGGAATTTGATTAAATACTTAGGAAACAAAGAAAAAGGGGTTCAAAGAATGAAAAGTGTAAAATATTTCTTTCTTTCAGTGAAAGATGGACATGTTTATGTCATCTAGAGAACATCATAATTATTATGGTAATACAGTAAAAAGGCAGACTTGTTGAAATGAACCTATACTAAAGAATTACCTATCTTAACACTTTACCCCATAAGGCATCTCTATGGTATCTCTAATTGACCCTAAATAACAGCAATGATGAAGCCGTTTATGTGCATATGACGCCTTTTGATAGTATAGAAAACATTGTGGCAAAAGGTGAAATCGTCACGAGCAATTTGACCTTTTGCAACAATGTTTTCCAAAGGCTTGTACAAGCAATGCATAGAAATTAGTATCTATGGAGTAAAGGGTTAACCCATTACCACACAATCCTTTTTACTTTTACAATTACCACACATTTACTTTTGACGACCCCGAGAAAGAAGCCTTTAGGAAACATTCTGGGAAAAGGAGAAAATGCTGGTAACCAGCATTTTCTCCTTTTCCCACTATGTTTTCTACCCTTCACAAAACAGATTTCAAATTTTCAGTCACTTTCATTTTGTCGTCTGCAAATGCTTTCGATTTGGACAAACCTAAAATTTTGTTGTTTGGTAACAAGTTAACTCTTTACCAGACCACAAAACTTTAGACTGAAAATCAAAAGTATTTGCAGACTACAAAATAGATGTGACTAAAACACTGAAACCTGACTTTGGAAGTGAAGAAAACATTGTGGGAGAAGGAGAAAATGCGTGCTGGTTACCAGCATTTTCTTCTTTTTCCCACAATGTTTTTTATAGGCTGCTCTCTCTAGGTCGTTGAAAGTCGGGATTGTGTGGTAAAGAATTAGGCTCCGTTTCATAACTTTTCATAATTTTTGATCTGCTGTTTATTTCAGTGGAGATAACCATGGGTATGTTTATTGATGTAGTGGTTGTTGTTGTTGTGGTCTCAAAAATGATAAAATGAGTACCATGAGTACAACCAGATCATGCTTCTATTAACCGCCACTAAATAACTGAAACAAAATTTTCAGTTTGACAGTAAAACCAAACTATTGCCATTTCACTATTATGTTTTGGGGAACAATATGTCCTTATTATTCAGTGTAGATCCAAGATCAGACTGCATGTCCTGTGTAGTCTGATCTTGATCTACACTGTCAGCAGAAGGTCAGTGAGTTGCCCTGGTAAGCCTAAGGGTTAATTATACTAATTTTGCTCCTAATGAGTATTTTCTTACCTTTTCCTGAATGAAAAAGTCTGTACTTTTTCATAATCAAAGTATAGGCAGATGCCATAATATTTCAGTTTGGTACAATCAGCTGATTTTTTTCGGGCCAAGTAAACAGACATCGCTAGAGGTTGAATGATTTTGACATTTTTCTTATTCATTATCCACAAAAAATGTACTCAACATTGAAATTTTCGGAAAAAAACTTGTGTACACTCTAGAGGCCACGTTTTCAGTCCAGTACATATAAGGTGGTCAGAATCTTTGTTCCGATAATATCTACTCTGGGTAAATGGGCCATGTTGGGATAAAAAGCAGGTCACTGAAATTCTAAAAAGCTTGTGCCTAAGCCAGAGGGCAAATTTTCAGTCCAAATATTATGAAAGCTTGGTAGAATGTTTGTTATAATTTCCAAAGATAATGAAAATGAGTCATGTTTAGTCAAAAGACTTCAGAGCGATCATTGCCTTCTTGTTCAACTGATAGTAATTCTCTGTTTTTGAATAGGTAGAAAACATAATGGAAAAAAGAGAAATTGCTGGTTACAAGCATTTTCTCTTTTTGCCACAATGCTTTCGAAGTTCTTTCTTCTCAAATTTGTTAAAACTCAGGGTTCTGTGGTGAAGGGGTAGCAAGGCAGCACTTACATTTTAACCCTTTACCAAACGACAAAATTTTACTCTGGTCCAAAATGAAAACACTTGCAGAAGACAAAATAAATGCAACTCAAAAATTGGAATTTGTATCCAGCAGTATAGAAAACATTAAGGGAAAAGGAGAAAATGCTACTTACAGGCAGTTTCTCTTTTTCCAACAAAAGGCTTCTATCTTAGGGTCATAAAAACCAGGGATTGTTTGGTGAAGGATTAACCTCTTTTTCAGCATATCTGCAGAAACTATACGAAAAATTTCAACCAGTGTTAAACCGTCAACGAATCTCAGTGATACAGTTTACAGACCGAAAGAGGACGAGATCAACGATATTTCAGGGAAAGTAATCGAGGAAATCATCCGTGATACTGACAGCCCAGTTGGAAGCATTTCTTCACTGAAAAATAATTCAAACACAGATTTGAATGAACTTGTACTCCGAACTTCACCATTCAGATCGCCTAGTAGAAAACCTGGTGTGAATGGATCATGCCTGAGACATTCAGCGACCTCAATTCACTCAAACTGTTCTGGATGTAGCCATGCTGCATCAACTTCAAGCGAGGTTGATAACAATACGCATAAAATTCTCTCGCAAAATGAAATAACAGTGCATAGCGATTCTACATCAATGGAAGATGGGTCATCTGTCATTTTACATACAAACACCGATTCTTCATATGCTACTACACCAAGAGTTATACATGTAGAAGAAGCCTGGCCTAGTTCTGGGACAAATCACAGCGTATCTCGTTGCGGAAGTCAAGATCAGAGTAGTAAGGAATCAATTCTAAAAAGTCCAGAGAGGAAGGGGAAATTAAAGATCACTGAGGGTGGGTCAACAAGGGTTACCTTTCAAGAAAGTTTGGTCTGATTACATACAGAAAAGTAGTTCTTGCATGTCCTACATAATATAGTTCTCTGGTGTAATAATATTTTGTAACTGTTAAATGACTCTTTTATACCTTTTCCAAAAAGTACTATGTTTTGTATGAACTTGCAGATGAAGACTTTGCATAAATCATTGTTGAAAAAGTAGAAGTTGCTGGTAAAAAGCATTTCCTCTTTCTCAATAGATGTTTTCTATTTGCTGTCTCTGGCTACACTGAAATCTTCACCACACAATCCCCAGTTTTGCCAGCCCTGAGGAAGAGGGCCTTTTGAAAACATTGTTGGAAAATGAGAAAACTGGTAATTTCTATTCTATCTTAGACTAATTCCATTATTTTATCCCTTAACCCTTTACGAAACGATCCCTGCTTTTTACATCTTCGCGAGCAAAGTGTATGATCACTACGTGGATCTTATCTTGGCAGATTGAGCCCAATTTTGAGATTCCTGTGATGCGCCCTCTATTGGATGCTGATTATTACTCCCCTTTACATCACATTTCTAAAAAGCAAATGAAATATCATTTTACAAACCGCTTAGGAATACACATGAAGCGATAAGCAGACATCCACGTGGGTTTCCATGTTTTACCTTTTATTCGAAAGGTAGAGACCTTGCTCTATTTTTATCAAAGATGAAATGCTACGAGCGATTTCATTCATTGCAGCTAGAGCTGGCTGCATCCAATGAAAAAACGTATTGGGTGAACGTAAAAATCAAGCTCGATCCGCCAAGGGTAGAGCAACGTAGTGAATCATCAGTCTTTGCTTGCGAAGATGTGGTTTTTACAACCCTGAGTTAGAAAACTTTTGAAAACATTGTGAGAAAAAGAGAAAATGCTGGTAACCAGCATTTTCTCCTTTTACCACATTGTTTTCGACCCTATAAAAGATGATTTTGTCATTTTGCCGGCAGCAATTTGAACCAGTCTGAAATTTCATCATTTTTAGCTCACCTGAGCACGAAGTGCTCATGGAGAGCTATTGTGATCGTGCTGTGTCTGGCGTCCGTCGTGCGTCGTCAACTTTTTACCTTGTGTACGCTCTAGAGGCCACAGTTTTGGTCGGATACTCATGAAAGTTGGTCAGGATGTTTGTCTCAATGAAATCTCAGACGAGTTCGAAAATGGGTCATGCGGGGGTCAAAAACTAGGTCAAATCTTAGAAAAACCTTGTGTACGCTCTAGAGGCCGCATTTTGAGTCGGATACTCATGAAAGTTGGTCAGGATGTTTGTCTCGATGATATCTCAGACGAGTTCGAATATGGGTCATGTGCGGTCAAAAACTAGGTCACTAGGTCAAATCTTAGAAAAACCTTGTGTACGCTCTAGAGGCCGCATTTTGAGTCGGATACTCATGAAAGTTGGTCAGGATGTTTGTCTTGATGATATCTCGGACGAGTTCGAAAATGGGTCACGTGGGGTCAAAAACTAGGTCACCAGGTCAAATCTTAGAAAAACCTTGTGTACGCTCTAGAGGCCGCATTTTCAGTCGGATACTCATGAAAGTTGGTCAGAATGTTTGTCTGGATGATATCTCAAACGAGTTTGAAAGTGGGTCACGTGGGGTCAAAAACTAGGTCACCAGGTCAAATCTTAGAAAAACCTTGTGTACGCTCTAGAGGCCACATTTTCAGTCGGATACTCATGAAAGTTGGTCAGGATGTTTGTCTGGATGATATCTCGGACGAGTTCGAAAATGGGTCACGTGGGGTCAAAAACTAGGTCACCAGGTCAAATCTTAGAAAAACCTTTTGTACGCTCTAGAGGCCACATTTTCAGTCGGATACTCATGAAAGTTGGTCAGGATGTTTGTCTTGATGATATCTCAGACGAGTTTGAAAATGGGTCACGTGGGGTCAAAAACTAGGTCACTAGGTCAAATCTTAGAAAAACCTTTTGTACGCTCTAGAGGCCACATTTTCAGTCGAATACTCATGAAAGTTGGTCAGGATGTTTGTCTGGATGACATCTCGGATGAGTTTGAAAATGGGTCATGTGGGGTCAAAAACTAGGTCACTAGGTCAAATCTTAGGAAAAACCTTTTGTACGCTCTAGAGGCCACATTTTCAGTCGGATACTCATGAAAGTTGGTCAGGATGTTTGCCTGGATGGTATCTCTGACAAGAACGAAAATGGGTCATGTGGGGTCAAAAACTATGTCACTAGGTCAAATCTTAGAAAAACCTTTTGTAGGCTCTAGAGGCCACATTTTCAGTCCGAAACTCTTGTAAGTTGGTCAGAATGTTGGTTATGATGATATCTCAGACAGGTTTGAAAATGGGTCATTGGGGGTTAAAAACTAGGTCACCAGGTCAAATCTTAGAAAAACCGTGTATATGCTCTGGATGCCACATTTTCAGTCCAACACCCTTGAAAATTAGTCAGAATGTTTGCCTTTATAATATCTTGGATGAGTTTGAAAATGGGTCATGTTGGGTCAAAAACTTGGTCAATAGGTCAAATGTTATAAACACCTTTTGTATGCTCTGGAGGACACATTTTCAGTCTGATACTCCTAAAACTTGTTCATAATATTTGTCCTGGTGATACCTTGAATGAGTTTGAAAATGGGTCATGTGGAGTCAAAAACTACGTCAATGGGTCAAATATTAGAAAAACCTTGTGTACACTCCAGAGGCTACATTTTCTGCCTGATACTCTTCAGACTTGGTCAGAATGTTTGTTTTGGTGATGTCTCAAAAGAGTTTGATAATGGGTATTTGTCGGGTCCAAAACTAGGTCACTTGATGAAATCTTAGAAGAACCTTTTGTACACTGTAGAGGCCACATTTTCAGTCCAATACTCATGAAACTTGGCCAGAATGTTTGTCTTATTGATATCTCAAAAGTGTTTGATGATGGGTAATGTCTGATAAAAAACTAGGTCACTGGGAAACTAGATGGTGCATTTTTGGTCAATAAACTCAGGTGAGCGATTTCAGGGCCATCATGGCCCTCTTGTTTGAAAAGTCAAGACCATTGCTGCTTAAGCTAAGTAAACTTCTATTCACATATTAACCAAATTAAGATAGCATCATCTTCAGAATGTAACGAAGGTTATTGAATAAAATCTATGCCAAATGATATAAGTTTGGGTGTTGAGCATAAAATCTATCAAAATTTGACACTTGTCTGAATCTGGAGGACAAATAAGACATGGCTGGTAAACTGAAATTTGCTTTGGGAGGGCACAAAACATTGTGCAGAAAGGAGAAAATGCTGGGTTAGTGGTTAAAAGGCTTTCAATAAATGTCCTCCTTAACCCTTTACCCCATAAGTCATTTCTAAAGTATCTCAAATTGACCCTAAATAACAGCAAGGATGAAGCCATTTCTTATGTGTATACAACGCCTTTTGATAGCATAGAAAACATTGTGACGAAAGGTGAAATTGCTCGTCATGAGCAATTTCACCTTTTGTCACAATGTTTTCCAACGGCCCCTACAAGCAATGCGTAAAAATGAGTATCAATGGAGTAAAGGGTTAAGGTTGACAAAACTTTGGATTTTTTTTTTAATTTGCGGAAAGATCAAAATTTATTTCATTTCGTAAACATCATTACAAATATTTTCATAAGTAGCAAGGGTTACCAGCATTTTCTCCTTTTCCCACAATATTTTCGAAAAGCTTCTTTCACAGGGTCATAAAAACCAGTGAAACCAGTTGTTTGATAAAGGATTAAATTTGTCACCTTTACTTTGTTTTGTAATATTCTGTTGTCATTTCAAGTCAATAACTAGTCACATTTTGATGTCACTATTCAACATTATTGTTTTTTGTTATGACTTTGTTTTGTAAAAAGTTGTTGAATATTAAACTGTAAAAGTTTTTTAACTTTGCATTTGTTTTTGACATTCTTTAACTTTTAGGGCAATTTGATATTCCCGATATGTTAACGCTTTATCACACAAACTTGACTTTTAACAACCCTCAGAAAGAATCCTTTTGAAAACATTGCAGGAAAAGAAGAAAATGATGGTAACCAGCATTTTCTCCTTTTCCAACATTGTTTTCTATCCTTTTCATAACAAGTTTCAATTTTGGAATCATATATATTTTTGTGTCTGCAACTGCTTTGAATTTGGACCACTCTAAAATTTTGTCGTTTGGTAAAGCATTAACCCATTACCACACAATCCCTACTTTTGACGCCCCTGAGAAAGAAGCCTTTTGAAAACACTGTGGGAAAAGGAGAAAATGCTGGTAACCAGCATTTTCTCCTTTTCCCACAGTGTTTTCTAACCTTTCCAGAACAAATTTCAATTTTTCAGTCACCTTTATTTTGTCGTCTGCAACTGCTTTCAATTTGGACCACTCTATAATTCTGTCGTTTGGTAAAGTGTTAACCTTGTAAGTTATCCCTTATCAAACAATCAGGCTTGTCCCAATGAAAGCCGTTGCAGGCAACAAAATAGACTGGAAATAAAATAGACTGGAAATTACAAATTCACCTTTGGAAGGGTGAAGAACATGTAGGGAAAAAGAAAAAAATGCTGGTTACCAATATTTTCTACTTTTCCCACAGAAAGGCCCTTTCCAAAGAATTATTAAAAATGAAGATAATGTAATTATAGGGTTAACCACAGATATTTTTTATGAATAAATTAGACCGAAAGAATTGTAATTTTGGAATTTTTCTCCAGAATATAAATATGCAAAGCTGTCAGGGTAGATCAACATATCAGACTATATTATGTGCATTTATACTAGAGAAACAGACAGGATGATTCTAATATACCCTCGAAAACATTTATTTTGCAGAATAAAACAAAGAAGAGGACTGAGATGGTAAATTCAAATAAACAATGAAAGCATGTTCAATCTTCAGTATTTCATTGCAGACAACCACAGAATAGAGTAACAAGATAAAAATTGGTAAAAACAGATTTTGCGTACATGATGTTAAAAGATGAAACAAAAAAGATGGAAAAGGAAAATATACGATGGAACTTGATGACAATGGCAGATTATAATCGGCACCAGCATACAGTCACTTTTTCAGATTATTATAAACAATCGTTTTTAGTTTTCTGGTAGTAATTTAACTTTGACTTACTGCTGTGCAGTCATTTTTAACTCATTACCAAACGACAATATTTTAGGTTTTTCCAAATCGAAAGCATTTGCAGATAACAAAATAAAAGTGACTGAAAATTTGAAATTTGTTTTGTGAAGGGTAGAAAACATTGTGGGAAAAGGAGAAAATGCTGTTTACCAGCATTTTCTCCTTTTTCTACAATGTTTTCTAAAGACTTTTTTCTCAGGGGCGTCAAAAGTAGGGATTGTGTGGTAATGGGTTAAGGCTTTACAAGAACACACTCATTTTCCTACCCAAGTTGAGATCACTATCTCGGATATATTTGACTACTATAAACAGACTTTAGAAACATTCTCAAGTGGACAAAATGTTGCAATCTCAGCTCAGTGAATCGAAGGACTGAAGTAGTTTTAACAGACTGAAATCCATTATTATGCCGAGTTGAGTGTGAAATGTTGTGTTAACTTAGAATTCAAGAATGCTTCTAAACACTGTTGATATTAGCAAAATGGGTTTGAAGTAACCACCTCAACTTAAAATTGGAAAATGTGTCTGTTAGCAGATTTGAGTAAAATAAGAGACTTCTGTTTTTCCAAGAAAGCAGGCCCAGATTTACCAAAAAAGCCTTCAGTGAACTCACAAGGAGTTAACTCCTTACCTGATGACAAAATTGTACACTTAACAATATTGAAAGCACTTGAAGGGGATACATGTAACTCAAATGGTAGAATATTATGTTTTTTAAGAGGAAGAAAACATTGTTCAAAAAGGTGAAAATGCTGGTCACCAGCATTTTCTGCTTTTCCAACAATATTTTCAAAAGCCTTTTTCCAGGTCATAAAAGAAACAAGTCTGGTTTAGGGAGAAACTGCAAAATTAATTTCTGGACTTTAACAAAAGTAAAAACAGTGTAAATTCTTTACCTAAGATGCCAATTTGAGGCTCTTCCATTTCAGCAGCAAATAAAGATATGATGTCAGAAATATGAACAAATGAGGATATAAATATCTAATTGAGTGGAAAACATTGTGGGAAAAGGAGAAATTGCTCGTTACGAGCAATTTCTCCTTTTCCCACTATGTTTTCAAAAGCTGTCTGTTGTTGATACGCCAAAATGAGTATCTATGGAGTAAAGGGTTTATTTTTAACCACAAAATCCTATGTTTTCAGAACCCTGAAGAAGACAGTTTTCGAAAACATTGTGGAAATGGGAGAAAATCCAGGTAACCAGCATTTTCTATTTTTCTCGCAGTTTGCAAAGCAAATATAAACAGAAATCACTTGAACCACATATATTTAGTGATCTGCAAATGTTTTCAATTTGATAAAGACAAGAATTTTGTGGTCTTGTAAAGAGGTATATTATTAAATACTTTGTTACCAATACCAAAACAGTTTTTTGCATAGTCCTTTATCGACTCTTTACCAAACGACAAAATTTTAGACTGGTCCAAATTGAAAGCATTTGTGGACGACAAGATAAATGTGAATCAAAAATTGAAATTTTATTTGGGGGGGGGGGGGGGGAACATTGTGGGAAAAGGAGAAAATGCTGGTTACCAGCATTTTCTCCTTTTCCCACAATGTTTTTCAAAGGTTTCTTTTGTAAAGGTCGTTAAAACTCAGTATTGTGTGGTAAATGGTTAAACACACAAAAAAATATATACAAATAGACTAGTTGGTAACATTTGCAGTCAATAAAATTTAAAGCATTTGGGATAAACAATTTAGATGTGGCACAAATAATGAAACTCTTTCATTGGGTTGAAACACTTGTAGAAATGGAGAAAAAGCTGGTTACCAGCACTGTTTCCTTTTCCAACAATATTTCCAAAGGTCTTCCCTTATGGTTGTTAAGCCCAACTCTGTGGAATAGGGATGTTTTACGAGATGATCTGATTTTTTTAGCACTCTTTAGTTATCCCTTTCCCAAACAATCCCTGGTTTTTACGGGTCTCGAATAATAGCCTTTTGAAAACATAGTTGGAAAAGGAGAAAATGCTGTTAACCAGCATTTTCTCCTTTTCCCACAATGTTTTCTATCCTATTATAGACAGAAGTCATCTTTTCAGCAAGAGTTGAATTGTCGTCTGCAAATGCTTTCAATTTGGTTTAGTCCAAAAGTTTGTCGTTTGGGAAAGGGTTAAAAGGCTTTTGAAGACAATGAGAAATAGTATGAGACAAAGAGAAAAGACTGGCAACAAAATGTCATCTTGTTTACCCACAGTGTTTTCAACAATTTTACAGATACATCTCACCATTTGAGCCACATCAAATTGATCTTCCACATATGATCTGAATATAAATGAGTCTAAATTTTTGGATAAGTGTTCATGAATGTGAATTTAAAAGCCAGTCTTTTTACCTTCTTATCTTGTTTGAAAGTTATTAACCAAATAATCCAGTGCTTTAACAACCTTAACCCATTACAACACAATCCCTACTTCTGATGACCCTGAGTAAGAAGCCTTTGGAAAACATTGTGGTAACCAGCATTTCCTCCTTTTCCCCACAATGTTGTCTACCCTTCACAAAACGAATTCCAAATTTCAAGTCACTTTTATTTTGTTGTCTGCAAATGCTTTCAATTTGGACAAGTCTATAATACTGTTGTTTGGTAATTAGTTAAGGAGATAATGCTTTTATCCATCATTTTCTCCTTTCCCCACATTATTTTTTCCTTGTTCAAGGCAAATCTCATCATTTGCGACACACTTAATTTGTTGTCTGCAAATGCGGACAAGTAAAAATGATGTTGATTGGTAAACAATCAAGCAAGAAACAAGAAAAGGAGAACACAAAATGAGTACTGACTACTCTAAATTAGAATAATATTTACAATAAGAAGATATATAATTTTCATTAATATGTTTAAAAATGGCTTTCATGTACACAATGAGAAAGATGATGTGAATTTAAAAGGTGAAAACTACTGCGCTTGTCAAAGAAAATGTATCACAAGCCTAACTTCTTATATTTCAAAGATGTCACAAGCTATATGGCCACATGTTCAGTATTAACTCTTTGTTACATTGTAAAATTTTAGAAAGCATTTGAAGACAACAAACTGAATGTTGCTAAAAAATTGGTTCTGTATTTCATAAGGTACCAAACATTGTTGGAAAAGGAGAAAATGATGGTTACCAGCATTTTCTCCTTTTCCAACAGCGTTTTCAAAAGACTTCTTCCTAAGGGATATTAAAATTCAAGACTGTTTGGTAATATGACCCTAAACATGTATTTCTTTCAATAACTTGATGTTCAGAGAAACACTCAACAGTTTAAAAATCACATGATCCTTGTCACATGACAATCACATGGTCTGTGAACTATGAACTCTATGGTCTTATAGGACTTCTATCTGTTCTGGGCTTTTTTGATACCGGGGAACCAATGTGGGTCTGAAAATACAAACATTGGAATTAAGACACATCACAAATGCTGGTAAGCAACATTTTCTCCCTTTCCATCAATGTTTTATACCCCATTAGTGAACTTCAATTTGCTTATAATGATTTCAAATACGTCATCTTCAGATGTTTTCATCCCTGAAAAGTGTAAAGTTGTTTTGAAACTGTTTTCCAACTGGTGGTTGGAAAACGCCCAGTCTAGGCCATCTTGAAAGCTGATAACCAGCATTTCTCCATTTTCCAAAATGTTTCCTTCCTCATCACTGAACTTCAGTTTATTTGTTCTGATTAGTGATTTGTCATGTTAAGATGCTTTGATCTTCAAAGGGTCATAAATCTGTCATTTAGGAAATGGGTAGCTAGTTGGTGGCTCGGCAACTTCCCATATGCGATCAAAACCTTCTGCTATCAGGATTTGAATTGAACATTCAATCTTCCTGCTCTGCATCCATGGCCATAATAACTTTTCTACTGTGCTATCAAGATACCATAAATCAATCATCAACCTTCATATCTGGATATCCTGATGACTGAGCCAAAGACACAAAGCTCATATGAATTTTTAATATATTAACCCATTACCACTTGAGAAAAATTTAGACTGGTCCAAATTGAAAGCATTTGCAGACGACAAAAAAATAAAGCTGACTGAAAAATTGAACTTTGTTCTGGGAAGGGTAGAAAACACTGTGGGAAAAGGAGAAAATGCTGGTTACCAGTATTTTCTCCTTTTCCCACAGTGTTTTCAAAAGGCTTCTTTCTCAGGGGCGTCAAAAGTAGGGATTGTGTGGTAATGGGTTAAGGGTTAGACATGCTTAAACAAATGGGGTTTGATGCAGCTCTGTGGTTCATAATACCAAATAAGGCATCACATACTTATTGATCCATAAAACTTTTTTTTCCCCCAACATTACACTGAATCACACGGTAGCTCGGTGCTGCAGACATGAAGACAATTAACAAATAGCAAAATGTTCTGAACCATATCAACCTGCACTGACTATACAGTCTGACTTAGGTCAATACCTCTTGCAGATCTATGCACTAACCCTTTACCAGGTGACAAAATTTTAGCCTTGTCCAAATTGAAAGCACTTGAAAGACGACAATATTAGTGTGGCAAAAATCTCGTAATTGTTCATTGATAAGGTACAAAACATTGTGGGAAAATGAGAAAATCTCCTTTTCCAACCATGTTTTCAAAAGGCTTCTTTTAAAGGGTTTTCAAAAGTATGGACTGTGTGGTAAAGGGTTAAATCCTTGTTACACAGATATTGCTCAAATATTTTACAAAGCCATCTGCAGCCTATTATGTCAGATGGCAGCATTTTACCTATTTCCCAAACAAAACTAGAGCTGTCACTGAATGTGACTTAATACCCCTGTCAGTGCTTTGACAGAAACAGGCAATTACTTGTAGAAGGATGGACACACAAACAGACACATAGTCAAACAGGCTGATTCCAGTATACCCCTGAAAACATTTGTTTTGCGCGAGTATAAAAATTTCCTGAAAATGAAAACATTTTGAAAGCGATAGACTACATGTGAGTCCATAGAGGAAATTTTTCTCCATTAGGATATAAAAACATTGTAGGTAAAGGAGAATATGCTAGTTACTAACATTTTTTCTTTTTCCCACACTGTTGCCAAAGGCAATCTTTCTCAAGTTTATAAAAACATCATTTTCTCCTCTTCCTACAATGTTTTGAAAAAGCACTCTTTGTCAAAACTTGAGGTTGTGTGGTAAAAGGATTAAGGCACACACTAAAATCATGGAACAATCCAAAACCAGTTATACATAAAAACATGTACCCTTTGCCATTTTTCCAGTAACTTGCTATATTCTATACTATAAAACGAGAAGACTTCGTCACAATCTTTCCTGACTCGACTTTGTTCCGGGTTGTAAAGATGACAGTTATCTCGCACTAGCATCATGTCCGCATGGAAATCCTCAAATATGATATATTTTCCAGACTGTAAATGTAAAATGAAAATGTGTTAACACATCCTGAACTTGTGCTTAGAATAATTGCATCCTATGGATACTAAGCATAAGTTAAGTTTCTTCTGCCAAAAATGAATATGAAGATCAGATTGCACAAAGACTGCAGCCTGATCCTAAGCTACTCTGCTTGGATTTCAAGGTAGATAACCTGTATATTTTCAGTGGGTAGCAGATGGGGCATGCTCTGTGAAAAACGGGCTTATTGCACCAGCAAAAACTATCAACTCAGATCAGTCTGACTTGGACCGAAACTTTTTGCAATTAGTAAATTTAATGCATGTCATTGGACCAGTCTATCTCATGACTAAGTTAACTTTTAGACAAAATGGATTTTAAGGATCTATCAGTAAGCCAGGGCCCGTATTCACCAACCATTCTAAAGAACGTTCTTTGTCTTATTCTCCAGAATTTTCTGCATTTGTCAGTAACACGACTTCTGATTGGCTAAACCATTCGGTTTAGCCAATCAGAAGTTGTGTTACTTACAAATGTAGAATTCTTTGGAGAATAAGACTAAGAATATTCTCAAGAACGGTTGGTGAATACGGGCCCGGATATAATGAATCAGTGATCTGTTTAGCCCCGTTTGTCAGAGCAGGACTCAAATATACTGATGCAGACTTGTTGAGGCATTATGCTCTAATTCATAAACACTGGATAGATGATAGGTTACAAAAAATGTAATATCATGGTTGTTTTTTCCCCTAAAATATCTAATAATGTAGTTTCAAGCTCTGTTGATTTACCCTGTTCACAAAATCATTGACAGTTCAAAGCCTTCTTCATGCCAAGAGTACAGCATTTGCAACATACATAAATATATTGAAAGACCTTCAGTCAAAACAGTGACTCAATACTAGAAAACACATCTAGGTTTGTTTCAAGAAATAGAGATAAAAAGAATATGAAATATTTATGGCCAACAGTGCTATCATAACCAATAATTCACAATGTTTTCCTACTTATCACATAAAATCTTAGCACTATGCATGCAAAAATATTTGACTGACAATCAAAAGATTTGTTTGAAATCAGACAGCTACCTCTAATTTTTTCTTGATGGTTCCAAAATCCATTGGATTTTCAACAATAGCATAGTAATCTGGGGCATCTTCTGGGTCCACTGAAGTATTAAAGGATAAACAATGGTAACATAAATATAAGAAATCTAGACTTGTCCATATCAAAGCATCTAAGATAAAAACTAAACGTTGCTCAAATAATCTAAATACTGATTACCAGCATTATTCTCTCTTTACTGCAATGTTTTCTGAAGCCTTCTTCCATAAAGTCATACAGGCATGGGGTCATTTGATATAGTTTAGATGCTGATGTCACTTTTGACTTAGCCCTTTCCCAAACAATCCCTGGTTTTTCAAATGCTGGGAAAAAGCTCTTGAAAACACTGTAGGAAAAGGAGAAATTGCTGGTAACCAGCATTTCTCCTTTTCCCACAGTATTTTCTACCCTTTCATAGACAGAAATCATCAATTGTATGACATTTGATCTGCCATCTACAAACACTTTTAACTCTTTCCCAAACAGCAAATCTTCAAACAGACCAAACTGAAAGCATTTTGCAGATGAAAAATTAACAATTGCTAAAAAGATGATTTTTCTATATGATAGGGTAGAAAACATTGTGGTAAAGGAGAAAATAGTGGTTACCAGCATTTTCTCCTTTTCCTGACCCATAAAAATCAGGTTTTGTTTGGGAAAGGGTTAACTTGGTCAAATCCATAATTTTGTGGTTTAGGAAACGGTTAAGAATAAAACAAATTTGGAACAATCACATACTATTTAAGATAAAGGCTTTCAGGAATAGTCTTAATCAAAAGCTAGGCATAACCGAGTCAAAAACATTTTGATGGCTACCAGCCTTTTGCATAGGTTCCCCTGTGAATAGTTAACCCTTTCCCAAACAATCCCTGGTTTTTACGGGTCTGGAAAAGTAGCCTTTTGAAAACATTGTGGGAAAAGGAGAAAATGCTGGTAACCAGCATTTTCTCCTTTTTCCACAATGTTTTCTATCCTATCATAGACAGAAATCATCTTTTCAGCAAGAGTTGAATTGTCGTCTGCAAATGCTTTCAATTTGGTCTAGTCCAAGTTTGTCGTTTGGGAAAGGGTTAACAACTAGTCCAGGTTTGAAGTACATGTCTACAGTAATAAGAAAGACATTATAAATTGTCAAAGTTTTTCAAGCACAATGACAACAAGAAAAGACAACAACAGGATCTTCATTAACAGCTGAGCTAGAAATTACAAAATATAGACCAATTCTCAGTAACAAAAGGATTTTCTCAAACAAAGGCTTTGAAACTGACCTGGCTGGGTGAACCATGCTGCTGCATTCAGATCACTCTTCTCCCTGTTTACACCTCTATACTTGGATACCTTGTTCAGAACTCTGTAAAGAAAAATTTGACACTTGACAAGTAATTCTGTAATTAGCAGTCATACTTGAAACCTTTTTCAAAATGATTTACTCTTTACCAAACCAGAAAATTAGAGACCAATCAAAAACGAAGGCATTTGCAGGTGACAAAATACAAGTGACTGAAAAATTGAAATTTGGTTGGGGGAAAACATTGTGGGAAAAGGAGAAAATGCTGGTTACCAACATTTTCTCTATTTCCCACAATTTTTTCAAAAGGTTTTCGTCTCGGGGTCGTTAAAAGTTGGGATTGTGTGGTAGATTTAAATGGTTTTAATCTTTTTTCTGCTAAATAACTAAATTTAAAATTTCAATTCAATATTAAACCAAAATATTGCTGTTTCAAAGTTTTGAGGAACAATATCTACGTATTGGACAGTGTAGATCTAAGATCAGACTGCACATTCTGTGCAGTCTGATCTTGATCTTCACTGTCCACAAGAGGTCAGCAGGCCATGCCTAGCTGCCTAAGGAGGGTTAAATACCAATCTATTTTTTAAATAGTAGGAGTAGGGGAAAAAAATATTTTGAATACCAAAAAAGACAACCCTTACCCTAAAGCTGCCCTGATCCAGCTCCCTGCTGCCCCTTGACCAGATGGTGGAGACCCAACACTCTCCTCTCCAGAGAGGTAATGTCTCTTTCTCTTGCTGGCTTGTACTTCGAAGAAATTAGAGCTTTCCCCTTGAGAATCTGACAGCCCAGAGCCTCCTTAAAAAAAAAAAGAATCGTTATTTTTTTTCTGAACTTGTTTTTCTTTGTCTCACAGAGGTTTACAATGAGTGAAACTTGACAGCATTACACTACTGCTTTTACTGCTTATGACATATTTTGCAGCTACATGATGCATACACCATTTAAATCAACACATAATATGCATCTATAAAACCCGATTGTCAACAGGCAACCGAGTCATAAGGTAGAATGCTCCTTGACCATGCAAAAGGACCTTGTATACCCGAGCAGACCACGAAGGTTCGTCTGGGTCATTATTTTCTGTTGATGCATCAAACACCCTTTCACAGAACACAGCTCACATGTGTTATAGATATTTCGAATAATATATTGCTAGTTTCTCTATTTTCCCCCACGTTCATAGTTCTTTTTCAATTTTACCTCTTTCTTTAGCATAAGCATTTTTCTTGTTATGTTTTAGACACCACTGAAAGAGTTTTGTGTACATCTAGCATAATCTTGACTTCTGCAGGTAACTTTTTTTTATGTTGCATTATATTGCTTGATTGCACGGCTTTTAACTCATTACCACGCAATCTCGACTTTTAACAACCCTGGGAAAGAAGCCTTTTGAAAACAATGTGGGGAAAAGGACAAAATGCTGGTAACCAGCATTTTCTCTTTTTCCCACAATTTTTTTTACCCTTCCAGAATTAAGTTTCAAGTTTTCAGTCATGTTTATTTTATTGCCTGCAAATGCTTTAAGTTTAGACCAGTCTACAATTTCGTTGTTTGGTAAAGAATGCCACTTACAATATTATTTCAGTCATATGACTACTGTCAGTGCACTTATCCCTGCTTTCCTACAGTTTCTGTTGCCAGTACTTCACACAATATTCTTCCCCAAGGCGTTGGCTGCTTTCCCACATAATCATCATTAAAACCATGATCAGCTATCAACAGAATGAACACTATTTATAATACGGCTTGCAACACGCAAAAAGGGGTATTCAGACATTTGCGTGAAGTGTTGTCAGGCTGATCCGAGACAACATTTTATGCTAATGTCCAAATGCCCCTGGTCATGTACTGCAGGCTATAAGGAATTCCTCCCTATTGCCATTTTTTTTTTTTCAAAAAAGCCTATGTATTCCAAGACTGAAGAAAACTTACCTGAGGGGCTAGACATTGTTGCTATTTCCTCCATATGATCAACACCAACAAAATCTCCTTTCTCTGAGAGCTGACTGGTAAAATCTTCTATTTTCATGTGGGATGTATCTATAACACTAGGTTCTACAGTAACATGTATACTAGATGCTGCAGAGGTTTGTGGAAGCATTGTTACAGAAGAAGGGATCTGAAAATGTGCACAGATGTAAGATTTTTGAGCCATGCTCTCTGAAAAGGAGATTTAACTCTTTACCACACAAGAAAATTTTAGACTGATCCCAATTAAAAGCATTTGCAAAAGAAAAAATAAAGGTGATTGAAAAATTAAAATTTGGTTTGGGAAGGGTAAAAAAACACTAAAGGAAAAGGAGAAAATGCTGGTGACCAGCATTTTCTTCTTTTCCCATAGTGTTTTCAAAAGGCTGCTTTCTCAGGGTTGTTAATAGTTGGGATTGTGTGGTAAAGAGTTAATACATCTGCAGAAAGTACTAACCCGTATCAGCCTGTGCAGGCTGACATGGGTTGAAGTATTTTGCTTTTATGCATTTTTCTGAATGTCCATTCTACCTCATGATTCAGCTGGAAGTTAATTCTAACATGGTATGAATTCAGCACTATAAACACAATGCAACAAAACCATGGTAAATCTATGTTATTCTGTGTAGAGTGACCTCATTCTATGTACAGTGATCTCATTCTGTATAAAGTAAGTAAGTAGGTCATTCAATGGAACATAATCTGCGTCCATGTTTTCACATTAAGTATGAACCTGTTTTCCTTTCATTAACTCTTTACCACATAATCCCGACTTTTAACGACCCAGAGAAAGAGGCCTTTTGAAAACATTGTGGGAAAAGGAGAAAATGCTGGTAACCAGCATTTTCTCCTTTTCCCACAATGTTTTCTAATCTATCAAGGACAAATTTTGCAGTTTTAACCACACTGAAATTGTCGTCTGCAAATTCTTTCAATTTGGACCAGTCTATTATTTTGCTGTGTGGTAAAGAGTTAAGAGTTGGTCATGTTAGAATCGAAATAATCTTTTTTTAATCATGGTTTATAGTTCACCCTTTCCTTATTATCTATTGCCATAAAAGACCATTTTATAGCATAAAAGACAATTTTAACAAGTAAATTTTTACTAGAAAACCGAGTACCTGGAAGATGTCTGTGTCAAAAACAAAGCAAGAAATAAATCTTTTTATGAATTTTCTTAAGGCAAATAATGGCTTAGCAGGTGAGATATTCTGCAGGGGAGCAAAATAATGCTGAGAACAAAAGGGTTAACTCATTACAAAATGACAATATTTTAGGCTTGTCCAAACTGAAAGCATTTGCAGATGACAAATAAAAGTGACTGAAAATTTGAAATTTGTTCTGTGAAGAGTAGAAAACATTGTGGGAAAAGGAGAAAATGCTAAGTTACCAACATCTTCTCTTCCCCGAATGTTTTCTAGAGGCTTCTTTCTCAGGGTAGTCAAAAGTAGGGATTGTATGGTAATGGGTTAACACCCAGATATCTACACACCTGCTTTACTGATGTTATATTAATAGTTGAAGGTTTGCCCGTCCCCGATTTCACCATCTCCTGTAATGGTATGAATGTACTGCTGGGCTGAATCCTGACTGTCTGGGTACCAGCCGTGACAGGTGTTGTCATGACAACCTTCTGGACCACAACTTGTTGCTGTTCTCCTGGTAATGTTGGTGTAGTGCCAACTGTCTCTGTAAAACAATGTTGCTAAATTCAAAAATTTAAATCTTTGTTCACACACAGAAATCATTATTATTTATTATTTCATTCCCCATCAACTATTTACCACACAATCCCAGGACAATCATCTTTGCGAGCCAATGTTAGGATCACTACGTGGATCTAACCTTGGCTGATTGAGCCAGATTTCGAAATTCCTGCAATGAGCCCTCTATTTGATGCTGGTTATTACCCCCCTTTACATCATATTTCTAAAAGCAAACGAAATATCATTTTACGAACCGCTTACGAATACATATGAAGCGATAAGCAGACATCCACGTGGGTTTCCATGTTTACTGTCTATTCGAAAGGTAGCAACCTTGTTGTATTTTTATCAAAGATGAAATGCTACAAACGATTTCATTTGTTGCAGTTAGAGCTGGCTGCATCTAATGAAAAAGCATATCGGGTGAATGTAAAAATCAAGCTTGATTCGCCAAGGGTAGAGTAGCGTAGTGAATCATCAGTCTTGGCTTGCGAAGATGCAGGACAATGAGAAAGGAGCCTTCTGAAAAAATGCTGGAAAAGGAGAAAATGTCCTGACCAGTCTTTTCTTCTTTACCCATAATGTTTTCTAACCTTTGAAGGAAAAAATTCATCCTTGTTCACTAACATAAATCATTATTTATCATTATTTTGATCTTCAGTAACTCTTTACCACACAATCTTGAGACTCTTAAGGAAGAAGCTTCTTGAAAACATTATGCGAAAAGGAGAAAATGCTGGTTAACAGCATTTCCTTCTTTTCCCACCATGTTTTTAACCTTTAACGGTAAACTTCATCTTTGTCTACTATTATATATGGTCATTTATCATTTTTCATTCTTCAGTAACTCTTTACTACACAATCCTGAAACTCTGAGGAAGGAGATTTTCGAAAACATTTTCAAAAATATGAAAGAAAGATTTCAGGTTTTGAGAAACTGTTAACTTGTCCTCTGCAAATGCTTTCAGTTTAGACAAGTCTAATTTAGTAATGAGTTTAACCCATTACCACACAATCCCTACTTCTGACTGCCCTGAAGAAGCCTTTAGAAAACATTGTGGGAAAAGGAGAAAATGCTGGTAACCAGCATTTTCTCCTTTTCCTACAATGTTTTCTACCCTTCAGAAGACAAATTTCAATTTTTCAGCATTTCCTCCTTTTCCTACTATGTTTTTTACCCTTCACAAAACAAATTTCGAAATTCCAGTCACTTTTATTTTGTTGTCTGCAATTCACCTTTCTGTAAACGTGAGTTTGGCATGCTCCCTCTTAGTATCGTGCTATATTGGTTGTCAAGCCTGACAAGCTAACCAGAAATTATGTCATACTCTTTTGTTTACATGATGCCCAATAATGGGTTTTCATCAACCGATAAGACGTTGATAGACCTGTCAATCAAAATCAGCAGAAAGGTCAATTGCTTTCGATCTGGACAAACTTAAAATCTCATTGTTTGGAAATGAGTTCACAAACTACCATCATTTTCACTATATTGAAACTTTTCTGTACAAGTGCTCACAGTTTGGACAAATCTACATTTTGTTTGTCGCATGCAGATGGGACTTACCTAAAGTTGGTGTATCAATTATAGTTGTTTCTGATGGCTGCACAATCGTCTCTCCTTCCACAATTTTGGTACCAACTTGACTTTCATCAATAAACTGGAACGGGTCTAGATCAATCTGGGCTTGAGCTAAGGAGCTACTTAATAAATCATAATTCTTGCTAGAGTCTTCACTACTACTACTGCTTTTAACAATAACCACTTCTTTTGTCACAATATCTGAATTGCTTTTGTCCACATAAAACATTCCTGTTTGGGGGTCAAGGTCACCATGGTCTTCAAGGCCATGACCTCTCTTCACTATTTGTATTTTGTTGTCCTGGGTTACCGATGAAGATGACACTGTTGGAAGGATGATGTTTGGTGTGGATTGTGGCGTAGATAAGACAGATTTAAGTGGGACTGCGGTGAAAAGATCTTCTGTACTGCTGTCAGTGGAGTCCAAGACAGTCTGTAAAAAAATAAAACTGAGCCAAGTTCTGGTAGAAGTAGCTTTAATGCATTACACCAAGAAAGTTATCACTTATTCCTTTCCAAAACATTTCCGGTTATTTACAACCCTGAATAGCCGCAATGGGAAAACCAATACACATTCTTCATGGTTCTGGATTATTCTGCAAACAGGTCACTAAGTATCATATACTTAACACTTCCCCTCCTGAAGATAGAAGCCATTTGAAAACATTGTGGGAAAAGGAGAAAATGCTGGTAACCAGCATTTTCTCCTTTTCCCAAAATGTTTTCTACCCTCCCAGAACAAATTTCAATTTTTGAGTCACATTAATTTTGTTGTCTGCAAATGCTTTCAATTTGGACCAGCCTACAGTTTTTTCTTTTGGTAAAGAGTAATTAGATTCATACAATTCATTCATTCTATTAACTCTTTACCACATGACAAATTTTGGGACTGGACCAAATTGAAAGCATTTGCAGACAACAATATAAATGTGACTGAAACATTGAAATTTGGTTTGAGAAGGGTAGAAGACATTGTGGAAAAAGGAGAAAATGCTGGTAACCAGCATTTTCTCCTTTTCTCACAATGTTTTCTAAAGGCTTCTTTCTCAGGCTTGTAAAAAATAGGGATTATGTGGTAATGGGTTAAATGGCTGAATTCGGAGGTAGTGTGGTCCATAAACCAGACCTCTGATTAAGAGGGAGTGATGGTGTTCTAGATTTATAATTTCTCTTCTAAACCCTATGTTATGGATACTCATTAGAATCGTTTCAGAAAGACAATTCTTATGAGTACCCACAACATAGGGCATAGTGGAGGATGATTAATAATTTCAAAATTGAAATCAAAATCACTCCCTCTATATGGAGCTCTCTTAAACATTTAGAGAATTTATCAAAAGCAAAATATTCAGCAATAGGTCAGCCTTTACCGTAAGACTAAGCAGACTGACCTAGGTCGATACTTTTCCTAAATGCATTAAACTCCCTCTTCATACAGTATGGCTGAAATACCACAAGTTGATAGGGTTGCCCCTTTGATAGTTCAAATTTAGGCTGAGTTTGAAATCTGTTAAATAATGCTAAACATATCCGAAAATGTCAAAAAATTCTCAGAATAATGACACTCAAAACACAAGGGCTACAATAATACCTCTATGGCATCCTCGGATACCCCAGGGGTCTCCCTATTTGCTACGCTACATCGACCCTGGGACAATTGACTAATAAAACTTTGAATCAGCCGCTGAAAATCGATACGAAACGTCATAGCGTACAGTCCACTCGCCCATCACAAAATGATGATGGAACCAATGAAAAGCCAGCATTCGGCCAGCGGTAAAGCGAGGGAAATTCAATTAATTGTCCCAGGGGTCGATGTAGCGTAGGAAATAGGGATACCCCGGGGTATCCGAGGATGCCTCTATGGTGACAATAACAACAAAAGGGCTACAACAACAATTTTATGATTTCTACAAATGCAATCAAGCTAATAAGATACAATATGTAAGTTTTGGTACACTTTCTATTCACACCATTACCACAGACTTTCAGTCTGTACAATCATCCGGAATAAGGGCCGAATAAAGAGAACATACTCTTTACAGAGCTAGATTTTTAATTCATAAAACTTTTTAGAGTAATTACTTTGTCAATTGTTTAACCCATTACCAAACGACTATATTTTCGACTGGTCCAAATTGAAAGCATTTGCAGGTGACAAAATACAAGTGGCTGAAAATTTGAAATTTGTTTTGTGAAGTGTAGAAAACATTGTGCGAAAAGGAGAAAATGCTGGTTACCAGCATTTTCTCCTTTTCCCACAATGTTTTCTAAAGGCTTCTTTCTCAGGGGCGTCAAAAGTAGGGATTGTGTGGTAAAGAGTTAAACAATCAATGATTGTGTTAGATCAAATATTCAAGTAATTGAGAGGTCAGTCTCCAACCCCCCAATAACAGCTCCAGTACTAGGTTTTCTAGCCCCTATTAGTGCTTGATTAGTTGGTCTTCTAGTCCCTATAAGTACTTGAGAAGTCAGTCCCCTATCCCTGAAATGTACTCGAGTAGCTGGTCTTCCATCCTTATTAGTGCTTCAGTAGTTAGTCTCCCAAACCCTATAAGTACTTGAGTAGTCAATCTCCCACCCTTATAAGCCCTTATAAGACGAACAAAGGAACAAATGCCTAATCTTACCTGAGACTGGGTTTCAGGCTGCATATTTGAAACTACTGGTTGTGACTGAACATCTTTGTCAGCAGAACTTTCTGGCTGATTTAAAATGGTCATTGCTTGCTCTGAAAAATTGTAGTTAAAGTTAGTGCATGTACATTTCAATCTGCATATCAAAATCTATCCTCGGCAGAAGTTTCATAGATTATCTATGGTTTGGTCTAACCCATTACCACACAATCCCTACTTTTGATGCCCCTGAGAAAGAAGCCTTTTGAAAACACTGGGAAAAGGAGAAAATGCTGGTAACCAGCATTTTCTCCTTTTCCCGCAGTATTTTCTACCCTTCCCAGAACAAATTTCAATTTTTCAGTCACCTTTATTTTGTCGTCTGCAAATGCTTTCAATTTGACTGGTCTTAAATTTTCTCATGTGGTAAAGAGTTAAAAAGACGACCTTGATCTTGGCTAGACAAAAGACAGCTAAAAAAGACAGCAAATAAGATGCATTATCTGTATTCTGCCATTCATTTCCAAAAATTTCATTCAGCCTTCTGGTAATTTACTGCAGATTCAGTTTTCTTCTGCCATGCCATAGAATCTATGAAATACCTTTCACCTGTATATAATCATAGGGGTCCTGCATGGCTCAGCAGTGTAGTGAAAGACGTGTCACCTGAAGGCCACAAGTTCAAACCTCACTGGATTCACTAGGATTTTGTAGGAGTGTCCCATTTTTTTTTTCATTCTTCTCATTATTTTAAGACACTTCTGAGCCCTAGCTAAGTACCAAGGAAACGCATGAACATTTGAGCTGTTGCAGTGACGTGACTGACATAATGTTGAAAAAGGCGTAAAACAACATCCAATCATAATATTATAATCACCTTTTTTCTGCTCATGTCATGTAGCTAGCTTGAGAAGTTTTGAAGGTACTGTAACATCTGTTATTACTTTTGTTTTAACCTTTATCTAAGAAAGTTTTTACCCCTTAACAGAGAAGTACCATAACTTGAGCACAACTGAATTTGTAATACAAATGCTTTCAGTTTTGTTAAGTCTAAAGTTTTGCAGAGTGGTGCAGAGTTTTGAGCCAGTTACCTTGACCTTCACTGAGGCCAAACAATGAGGGTGTATAACATGTATTTAGTTCCATCTTTTCCATAGCAAGAGTTTTATAACACTACCAAAAACTTGATTATCCCTCCCCCTCCCTACCCAACTCCAAATGAAGTCTGAGAACAGGTTTAATCCATTACCACAAAATCCCTACTTTTGAAGACCTTAAGAAAAAAGCCTTTGAAAAACATTTTGGGAAAAGGATGAAATGCTGGTAACCATCATTTTCCCCTTGTCCCACATTGTTTTTTACCTTTCACAAAACAAATTTCAAATGCTTTCGATTTGGAAAAACCTAAAATTTTGTTGTTTGGTAATGAGTTAAGGAAAAGCATCCAACTTACCAATGGTGTAAAACTGTTGTTGATTTAAATGATCTGATAATTGCCCTATATCTACACTTGCTGATCTACAAAAACAAGAAAACAAAAACACCGTGAGCTTTATTTGCTGTGGTACCAAATCCTAATATCCTATTAGAAAAAATTATCATGCTTAATGAATTTTTAGCTCCAATGGACATATTCAAATTAGGCCCGACACCAGGTATATGAATGTATATGACAATATAAACATTTGTATTTGATAGCAAAAAAACTTATCCCAAAATAGGATGAGCATCAGCAAGAAATATAACTGAGATTGGTAGAGTCAAAAAGTGCAATTTACCAGTAAGATGTTTGAGCAGGCCAGTAAAAAGTCCATTATCATCAAGAACAGGTATAACAATAATGCAATGATGACCAACCTTTGTACTGTAACTTTAGGTTTTTGTCCAGCACTGTTTGCCTGCATGTCAAGCAGTGATTGAATAGCTGCTGCTGTATCTGCGGACTCAGCAGTGTGAGTGTAAGTGTTACCCTGATCATCTGTCACATCATATTCAAACCATTCATTGCCAGGCATGGACTGAGATACTGAAACTGCAAATATTCAATCCAGTAACTTTAAAAGGCTTGGTCAGACCATGTATCAAATATGTAATGCGGAGGAAACAGACAAAAACATGTAGAAAATGGTCATCTGGTGACAAAATTCCTCTCCTCTGCCGCTCGAGGCTCACACTATCAGTGTGTGGAGCTAAGAAGCCACACAATGACTGCATGAGTACCGCACATGTAGAGGCAAAAAACGCACATTTACCGGATATGTACCTAATAATAAAAGGTCTATTAACAGATATCAACATACAAGCAAAGGACTTCTATCAGATAAGACGGAAGTAAACACAATGAGAACCAGAAAAAATGTTCTTCCTAAGTACAATGAACGGAAATGGTCATTCCATGCTATAGGCAGAAAAATGAATTTCAAAATCTGGCAAGAAAGTAAACAAGAGATACAGTGAACGGGCAACTTTCAACTTAATTGCTCTTCCAGTAATTAACACTTGCACCTACTTAACAATAACAATAATTTCCATACTTTTTAAATTGTATGATTTAAATCTTAATGCATTTTAACCCTTTACCCCCTAAGGCATTCCTATGGTATCTCTAATTGACGCTAAGTAACATCAAGGATGAAGCCGTTTCTTATGTGTATACGACACCTTTTGATACCATAGAAAACATTGTGACAAAAGGTGAAATTGCTCGTCATGAGCAATTTCACTTTTTGTCACAATGGTTTCAAAAGGCTCCTACAAGCAATGCGTCGAAATGTGTATCTATGGAGTAAAGAGTTAACAACAGCTTGTATAATTCTGACAGTTATTGTTACTTTGACAATTGCTAAAATTAGTCAGACAAATGACAATCTGACCTTTATGTTCTCTTTCTGATAAACTTGTATAACTAACCTCAGCATTCTAACAAATACAATTTTGGTACACAAGTATTTTACCTTTAGGTTGTGGTGTAGTTCCTTGTGTAACAGATGTCAGGGCAGCTAACTGGGATTCATCTAGGTTGATAGTTACTTCCCCTGACTGACTCTCCTGATTGCTGTCTGGCACAATACCAGCAGCTTGTATCAGGTCATGTAAGATAGTTGAAGATTGTTGGGTGGTCTCTGTTCTTGTTTGTTGAAGGGTTTTGGTCAACTGTGGAAGAAGAAGCTACATAATACAGAAAAAACTCCGGGTGGTTACCTCTAAATAACTCTTTACAAAACAACAAAATGTCAGATGTGTCTAGGACTAGGTCATCATAAGTTACTAAACTTGTGTAATTCGTCTATTTAAGACTAGAAATCATGGTTGAAAAAGGAGAAAATGCTGGTTACTGGCATTTTCTCTTTTTCCAACTATGTTTTCAAAAGTCATCTTCTTTCAGGTTAACCCATTACCACACAATCTGGACTTTTAACGAACCTAGGGAAAAGGCCTTTAGAAAACATTGTGGGAAAAGGAGAAAATGATGGTAATCAGAATCTCTCCTTTTTCCAAAATGTTTGCCACCCTTCCATAAGCAAACTGCGATTTTTGAGTCAAATATTTTTTGTTGTCTGCAAATGCTTTTAATGTGGGCAGGTGTACAATTTTGTCATCTGGTAAAGGGTTAATAACAACCACGTTTATGTGGACCAGGGTTAACTCATTACCAAACAAAATTTTTGTTTTGTCCAAATCAAAAGCATTTGCACACAAGATAAAAGTAACTGAAAATTTAAAATTTGTTTTGTGAAGGGTAGAAAACACTGTGGGAAAAGGAGAAAATGCTGGTTACCTTTTTCCACAGTGTTTTCAAAAGGCTTCTTTGTCAGGGGCATCAAAAGTAGGGATTGTGTGGTAATGGGTTAATGTGGGCAAGTGTAAAATTTTGTTGAATGGTAAAGGGTTAATAACAAACACGACTGTGTGGCCCAGGGTTAAGCAGATTCATTCAATCCCTTTTTCAGAACATGATAAAAGTCAACTTAGGTGGTTCATAGTTTCCAAAATCTTTTAACCCTTTCCCAAACAACAAATTTTAGACACTTCCAAACTGAAAGAGTTTGACAATTTTATGAGGGACGCTTTTTAAGTTTGTAGAGTAAGCCTGTAACTTTTTAATGTGGTTATGAAGTTGCATGATTTTTTACACAAAACTTGCGTAATCATTCCTCTCTAAAACGGTGTCACGGTATGCAGTGCACAAGGTCTACATGCACGCTGCGCTGGGTATTTTCAACACATGGTTTTATACACTATAGTAAAATATAGCATTCAATATGGATGGAAAAATCAGCACAGCTCAGGTTTCCACCAACAGAAAATCATGCTGATTTGCAAAAAGTTTATGGGAATGGTGCTTTAAAATAAGTTACAGTTTGCAAGTGGCTTCATTGTTTTAATGATGGTTGGGAGTCAATTGAAAATGACCCTCGGGTGGGTAGGCCGGTTTCTGTTTTGACAGAAAAGAACATTGCTACTATGAAAACGTTATTTGAGGAAGACGCGCGTTATAACATGCAAGAGATAGAAGAATTAAGTGGCATTCATTCGTCAAGTGTTTTGAAGATCTTACGTGAACGACTTCAGCTACGTAAGATCTGCGCATGCTGGCTGCCCCATTTGCTCACTGACGAGCAGAAACAAAGTTAGGTTAGACTTGCATTGCAAGTTATAGAAAAATATGATAAATGTGACCCACGTCGTTTGGAAGAGATAGTTACTGGTGATGAAACCTGGATCTATCATTTTCAACCCGATTCCAAGGCTAAAAATAAGGTTTGGGTTTCATCTGAGGGCGACAGACCTGTCATTGTGCGCCATTGCAAACCATCAAATCGCATGTTGTATGCAATATTCTTTGATTTGAAAGGTCCAGTCCTTCAAATTCCAGTCCCGAAAGGTAGTTCTGTCACTGGAAAGTTTTACAGAGAAAGTGTTCTTACTCAACTTGTTGATTTCTATCAGAAACGCAGACCGCGCACCGATGTCCGCGGCATCAAATTACTCCATGATAACGCACCAGTCCATAAATCCGCTACGGTACAGGAATATCTGACAGAATCTGGGCTCGATGTCTTAGATCATCCCCCATACAGCCCTGACCTGTCCCCCTATGACTTTTGGTTGTTCCCAAGACTAAAGGAAATGCTGGCAGGGCATTTTTTTTAATCCAGTTGTGCTATACGCAGTGCGGTCTACCAGTGTCTGCAACATAGCCCTAAAGAGGACTACCGGGTGGCGTTCCGAAAATGGGTAGATCGGTGTAAAATGTGTGTAGTGGCAGACAGGGCATATTTCGAAGGTCTTAGATAAATAAAATTTTGATATTTCAAACGGTTTTAAAAAAAATTAGAAAATTATCGGAAGGGGCAGAAAACACTGGAGAAATTGCTTGTAACGAACAATTTCTCCTTTTCCCACAGTGTTTTCTAAAGACTTGTACTGCAGACACGTAAAAACCAGGGCTTGTCTGGGAAAGGGTTAAGACAAAGTATTTTTAACAAAACTTCAACACCAAAGAATTACACAGACCTGTTTGGCCAGGTCACTATGACCTGATGTAGTCACAATGACCTTTCTCTGGGCATCTGATGACCTCGAGAGGTTTGCAGTTGTTGTTGTGACAACATATTGTTTAGTCGGATCTTGCTTCTGTAGAAAACTTACAAGCTCCTGGAAAATACAAAGAACAAAATAATTTGAATATGCATTTGATTGCAGTTAAAATCTTTTACCAAACAAGCCAAGTTGTAACATCCCTAAATGAGTAGATCTTTTGAATATGTAGCATGAAAAGGCAAAGTACTTGCATTTTCTCCTTTTCCCATAAATTCTTTTTCCCCTTCAAAAGATGAAGTATACCACCTATACCACATCTGTTGTGGGTAAATACAATTAACTCTTTACCATACACTCCCAACATTCAATGACCCTGACAAAGAAAGCTATAGAAAAATTGTGGGAAATGAAGAAAATGCTGGTAACATTTTCTACCCTATCAAAGTCAGAAACCACAACATTAACAAGATTAATTTGCTGTCTGCAGATGCTTGCTAAGTCCAAAAACATCTCACTTGACCATTGCTTATTTCAGTATTTCCAAGGAGTTTTATGCCACTTTCAAGAGTATTTTTGGTGTCCTTGGAATTGCAGCCCATTGTTTACTTTCATCCCTACAAAAGGTAGCTAAGCAACTTTCAAAGTTCTTACCTTTTCAAATGGACTTGAAATAACAGCTGTGGCTGAGGATTTAGTCTGAGATGTACTTCCCTGTGATGTCAGACTACCTGCTCGCCTGGGCTGTGTTTTCTGCACCACAATTACATTAGGCTTTGTTCCTAAAAAGAGGGAGATAAAAAAAAAAATCAGCTCCTGAAATTCTTCTGAACCCAGTGCAGCGCACATTATGACATGAATAGTACGAGAGTTGTTAAAAATTTTTTGACCCAACAGGACCAGTTTAACTCTCCACACAAGAAAATTGTAGACTGGTCCAAATTGAAAGCATATATGCAGATGACAAAATAAAGGTGACTAAAAAATTAAACTTTGGTCTATGAAGGGTAGAAAACACTGTGGAAAAAGGAGAAACAGCATTTTCTCCTTTTCCCACAGTGTTTTCAAAAGGCTTCTTTCTCAGGGTCATTAAAAGTTGGGATTGTGTGGTAAAGAGGTTAACTTGTTCGAGGCATCATCAAGACAGACATGCTGATTAAGTTTACTGTGTAGCAGATGTAAAATTTGGCCTCTAGAGTCTACACAATGTCTTCAAAGAGTTGACATAGCAAGCGATTTCTCTTTGTTTGTTCATTATCAGTTTGATCACTATCTTCGAAAATTGTAATATAGTGCAGTGGCCTTTGAATTTGGAAGGGTCTAAAGCAATGGCTCCTTCATTTGGCGATCAATAACCATTCCATCATCTGTGTTAAAAGTCTGCTATATTAATACCTCTACGGAAATTTACTGCTCAAAATCATTGAATAGTTGAAAAGATGGTCTAAAACTACTCTGATCAGGCACTGTCGAAAGGAACTTTTTGTTCTCTCATGGGTTTCTGTGTATCTTTGCATTGAGCAGTTTTTCATGTGTGTTAATTCTATGGATAGGTATTTCCGCCTGATTTGACAATAATTTATTAATAGGGGTAGCAAGTAACTTCAAATCTTGGAATTTTACTTACGTTAATCAATGTTGACATGTCAAGCAGCTACTTATATGTTTTTACAAGGTCATTTGGTTAACCGGCTAAACGATCGTAAGACTGAACGGTTTTACCGGTTATCAAATCTACTAACTGTTGCCATCCCTAGTTAAAATAGTGTTAAAACTCCAATTCAACTAATCAATTTATGCTGAGGACACTGATGATGATTATGATGTTGACACTGATGATGATGATGATGAAGAAGAAGAAGAAGAAGAAGATGAAAGTCTCGCTTATGATATCTATGAGGATTTTGTTTACATCATTCATGCAAGTTTGCATTTTTCTGTGAAACTTATGTGTATTATGGGCTGGTGGCCTTTATTTACAAATAAACAAATAAAACCCAGTGCAGAGTGAACCTTTCAACATACCAGAAATCCCAGAAGCATTTTTCACAGCTGTCAGATGCAATGTTTTGGGGTTAACTGTCACAACACTGGATCCTCGTGGGGCAGAGATTATTTTTCCTCCCTGGGTTTGAATGTTTAGAACTTTGGTTCCACTTGGTGTACCTAGAAATGGATAAGATATATAGACATCTCAAAGCAATCAGATGTACAAACCCTCAATCTCTGAAAATCCCAAGAAAGGCCAAACAGTTATGCTCCAATCTCCCTGATGAGTTTCTTACTAATAATACCACATAATATTCAACCCTTGGATAACATACTTTATATCAGTTTTAAAAACTGATACTATCTTCAAAATCATTTATGCGGGCTGAAATCAGCAGGCATAAAACCAGCTTGTGCAGAGGCCTGAGCAAGAATTTTCTTTCAAAATAAAGGCAAGCTTATAAATGAGCCATCCTCTGTCAAAAGGGGGCTTAATGCATCTGCCAAAAGTTTCGACCAAGGTCAGTCTGCGCTGTCTGCGCAGGCTGATCTGGACTGAAACTTTTCGCTTTCGGTCCATTTTCTGCATATCACAGGACGAGTCTACCTCATGACACAGTAGGTTGTCAGACAAAATGGATTTCATGAGTCTCTAATGTGATGACTTGCTTGGTATCATGCATCAAAGAGATGCATTAAGCGCCCTTTTGCCAGAGCACTGCTCAAATATAACCTCTATGTCTACCACCTTTTCTGATCCAGTTATAGCTAAAGGACAAGCCAAAAATTAGTTTCACACTCCATATGGACAAATCCTATAAATGACTGTAGGTATAAATACATGGTATGCGATAAAAAACAATGTGGCTAGAGCAGGAATTGTTATAAATAGCTTTTTCTCCTTAACAACAGTCATTTGAAAGTGGCCTACGGCAAGGCTTAACCCTTTACCAAACAATCCCTGTTTTTTACGATTCTCAGAAAGAAGCCCTTTGAAAACATTGTGAGAAAAGGAGAAAATGCTGGTAACCAGCATTTTCTCCTTTTCCCACAATGTTTTCTACCCTTCCCGAAACAAATTTTAGTATCTGAGTCAAATTAATTTTGTCGTCTGCAAACGCCTTCTATTTGGAACAGTCTAAAATTTTGTCGTTTGGTAAAGACTTAAATGATTCCCCTATGTAAGCTACTGTGTTAACCCATTACCAAACAACAATATTTTAGGCTTGTCCAAATCGAAATCATTTGCCGACGACAAAATAACAGTAACTGAAAATTTAACGTCTGTTTTGTGAAGGGTAGAAAACATTGTGGGGAAAAAAAATAATTTATAAACTAATTACACACACACTTCTTTCTCTGTATCATTGTCAAACAAAAATGTTGATAAACATACACTAACCAGTTATAGATGAAGCAGCTTTGTTAACCATAGTCACTGTAGAGGCTGGCGTACTACTTCCTGCACTAACTACTACAACCGGTGTCCCACTGTTTGATGATAAATGGCTTGGTTTCGGTAAAATTTTACTAGTACTGCCTTGTATATTTTGGGTAATGATTTTCATTCCTCCTTCCTGTCGTATTTGTATGGTAGGTGTATTTTTGGTCACAGGTTTGAGTCCCTGTAGAGACTGTGGGGAAGGCTGAACTGGCTGCGGGCCCATTGGTATGACAACACCAGGTCTTGGCTGTGGTACCTGAGATAAACTTAGTTCTTTAGTTTAAATGATTGACTGTATGATTTTCAACTCTGTTTTCAATATTATTTCAGTTATATCACTGTGTCCAGTGAACCTATCCATGAGTTCCTGAAGTTTGTTTTACAAGCACTTAGCAAATTATCTTTCCAAACCACTGGCTGCTCACATATGATCATTGTCCAAACAATGGTCAGCGATGGGAGAGGAATGAATCCTGTCACTGTGACAATCATCAATCCTCTGAAAGAAATTGGCTGAGCCAGGGGTCATGGCCAGGAATCGAACCCTGGACCTCGTGTTCTCAAGTCCTACATACTATGGACTGGATAAAGGGGTTCAACTTTTGTTGAGCAAAAGTAACAGTGAAACATAAGAAAAGTTTTCTAGCTGTCAAAGTTTCTGGGAAAAATCATTAAAAAATTCTAAAATTTCAATTACTGCCTTCAAAAGAAATAAATGAGTTTTAGTTTTGTAAAAAGTCATGTATATTTCAATGATATCATAAGGCCTGTGCTCATAACCATCCATAAACCAACTTATCCATGTGTTTCATTACTATAGGGCCCCACTCTTAACCCTTATCCTACTTGGCCTGTTACCACACAGCAAAATTTTGGACCTATCCAAATTGAAAGCATTTGCAGACATCAATTTCAAAGTGGCTAAAATGGTGCAATTTTGCTTTGATAGGTAGAAAACTTTGTGGGAAAAGGAGAAAATGCTGGTTACCAGCATTTTCTCCTTTGCCCACAATTTTTTCAAAAGGTTTCTTCCTCAGGGGCGTTAAAATTCGTCATTGTGCTCAGGTGAGCTAAAAATGCATGTATCAAAGTATCGAAAAAAGATTTAAATAAAATATAGTAGGAAAAGATGCAAAGGATGAGATAAAAACTAGAAAAATCTGGCAAACAAACATTCTACAATGGTTTTTGGTGGTGACATTAATGGCCTTTGTGCCCATAATATATTTGAGTACATACCTGCAATATCTTTTGCCTGGGCACAGTTTTAAACCTAGGTCTGGAGACACTGATGGTTGGTGTGAGAAATGCTGTGGTGGATGTTCCAACTGATGATACAGGGGAGACAACTGCAATCAAGAGACATACAAGATTTGAAGTCTGAAAACAACCCATAAAATACACTTTAAGCTCAAAATATTCTTCGAATCTAACTTTTCATTTCATACCCTGTCTTCTTTGTTTTTCTAACACTTTATCAGGCAATTTCTCCTTGTCAAAACTGAGGGCACTTTCATACAAATGATAAATTCAATGAGGCTCATTTATTGCTATTTGTCCTAGAAAAGGTTAAAAATCAATAGGGGGAACAGAGGATAATGCTGGTCACCAGCATTTACTGTATTCAAAATGTTTTCATAAGCTTGATCCCTCAACTTTTGTTAAAACTCAGAATTGTTATCTGAAAGGTCAGAATGCAATACAGAATAAGCATTTTCTGACAATCAGTTTTACTATGAAAGTTAAACTGCTTCACAAATTTTAGTAAGGCTTTTTTGTAATTTTCGCTTTCCTATCTTCTCTATTAAATTTTTGGCATCAACAAAAAATGAATTTTAAAAACTTTACAGTAAATCCTCACCTGTACTGGTTGTTGAAGCAACAGGTGCCGGGGTCGACACTGTCACCACATTTCCAATGTTTGTGTTTGTTGCTATAGAACTTGATGGGTAGATAATGGATTTATTTACACTGTGAGTTGATGTGGAGGTGCCCGTAGATACTGTGGACCTGTGAGGCCCTTGTAGAGTTTTCTGGGGGATCATACCTTGTTGGGCTTGACCCTGGCCTGATACTAGAATTACCTGTGGAAAGATATGGAAGTTAACATAATAGGCAATTCAAAGCTCCAGACAAAAGAAAGTAATGGTATAGTAATGGCATTCTAAAGTCATTATTTCTCTTCAAAACCCTATGTCGTAGATACTCATTAGAATTGTCTCAATAAGAAGATTTTAATGAGTACCCAAAACCTTGGGTTAAGTGGAGAATAAATATTATTTTCAATTTTGAAATCAAAATCAATCCCTCTATCTGGAGCCTTGGACAATGTGTCATTCATATTCCGTTAGCTAAATAAAAATCAAAAGTAAATGTTCTTTGAACATGAACTTCACAAATGAGCCATACTCTGGCAAAAGGCTGCTTCATGGATCTCCGTGATATAGGGTGCTAAGCAAGCCATTCTTATAGATTCATAATATCCGTTTTTATAAACAAATGACTTAATCATGTAGGAAATCAGTCCTGGGACAGACACTTGACCAATAGCGGAAAGTATCAACCCAGGTCAGCCTGCGCAGACGGTGCAAGCTGACCTGGGTTGATAATTTTCCCAGATGCATTAAGTCTGCTTTTGCCAGAGCACAGCTCAAATATATGCCTCAATCACTTGGCTACAGAAAACACTTATTCATTTACCAATAAAACACAAAGTTTATATGCACCTTCTGTGTCTGAGTTCCACTCATCACCACTCGAGGCTGAGACTGAGGACTTTTACTGATGGTTATCTTCTTCGGAGACACTGTGGGAACACTAGCCATCGTGGTGGTATATGTCACTTGTGGTATCTGGTTACTTGTCGGTGACACCAGATTTTCTGTTGAGGTGCTTCGTTTTCTTTTCCTAATCTGAATGTCTTCATCTTCATCTGTGTTTAGACCACCTACATATTTATTGCATAAAAACAGTCAAAGTTTGATTGTTTGTATATGTGACACATCACATATGAGCCATGCTCTGGGGAATGAGGGTTTCACTCTTTACCACACAATCCCAACAATTAATGAACCTGTGAAAGAAGCATTTTTAACTCTTTACCACAGAATCCCGACAATCAATGACCCTGAGAAAGAAGCATTTTTAAAACATTGTGGGAAAAGGAGAAAATGCTAGTTACCAGCCAAATTCAAATTTTTCAGTCATGTTTATTTTATCATCTGCAAATGCTCTCAATTTGGACTGGTCTAAAGTTTTCTCGTGTGGTAAAGCGTCAAAACATCTGAAAAAGAAGCAGTGACCTTGGCCAGCATGTGCAAGCTGACCTGTATCAAAATGTTTCACTTTTGGTCAATTTTCTAAATGTCCAAGGACATTCTAACCTAGCCTTCAGCCAGTTGATAGAAAAAATGGATTTTACAGACATATAGTTGTCTGATGATTTCTTGGTATAATTCACCAGAGCCATGCATTAAATCTTTAACAAAAGACAAAATTTTGGACTAGCCCAAATTGAAAGCATTTGCAAACGACAAAATGAATTGAAATCAGAAATAGAAATCGATTTGGGAAGGGTAGAAAACATTGTGGGAAAAGAAGAAAATGCTGGTTACCAGCATTTTCTCCTTTTTCCATAATGTTTTCAGTGGTGTCCGTGGTCGTGAGGTAGAGCGTCGGCCTCATAACCTAAAGGCCCTGAGTTTGATACCCGGGAGCGGGTGTCAACTTTGGGATTTTTCATTGGCCCACACATTCGGTGTGAGTACTGGTGTAGTTCCCAGGAAGCAAAATCGAGAGATTAGTATAAGTTGTATGAACTTGTTTCTCAATCGATATAAAATAAATATGTTTAAACTACTGTTTTCAAAGGCTTTCTTTCTCAGGGTTGTCAGAAAGTTGGCATTGTGTGGTAAAGAGTTAACTCTCTACCACACAATCCCTCCTTTAATGACCCTGACAAAGAAGCCTTTGAAAACATTGTGGGAAATGAACAAAATGCTGGCAAATGCTTTCAACTTGGACCAGTCTAAAATTTTGTATCGTAAAAAGATTTAGTAAACCCATTACTCCATATATACTCATTTTACACATTGCTTGTAAGAGCCTTTGGAAAACATTGCAGCAAAAGGTGAAATTGCTTGTGACGAGCAACTTCACCTTTTGTCACAATGGGGTAAAGGGTTAAGTTGATTAGCCATATCTCCAACATATCAAAATCTTATGCTGGAAATATATTAAAGGTAGTATGACATTAAAACAAAGTACCTCACCTTTTATATGTATAGACATTCCACTGGGTAATACAACTACATTTGATGTAGGACTTGATGATCTAGATGATACCCTGGGTGTCTGTGGAGGGGAGACCATAGGGGGCGCTGTAGATGCTGCAATGTACAAGCAAAATCTAGCTTAACCCATTACCACACAATCCCTACTTTTGACAACCATGAGGAAGAAGCTTAAGAAAACATGGTGGGAAAAGGAGAAAATGCTGGTACCGTGTTTTGGTGTGTATAACACGCACATTTTTTCAGCCCTGAATAATTTCAGACTGGGGACTGCGTGTTATACACTACAGAACCATGTTTATCTCCTCCTTGAAAATCAATTGTATACCTGTTCAAAGTGGGTGGGTGCTTGAAAATCAATCGGATACCTGTTCAAAGAAGGTGAGTGGGTGGGTGGGGGGAGGTAGGTACAAAATGGCCAAAGTTCTCTCGCCACAGCCTTAACCTTCGTCATCATCCGATTTAAACTTTAACCGATTTAAAGCAAAAAAAACATTGTATTTTAAAGTTGTTAAAATGTACTGGTACATTATTAATTTGTGGATTAGGATTGGTAATTTCCCGATTCTATCAGCCATTTTGGCAATGGCGAAAGTACCCCGGAATGATAAATATTGATTTACTGTTATCCTCTGATTCGTCTCAATGGTCGATCGAGGTGAGAAAATAGGAGATTAACTACGGTATGGTCGTCAATTCAATGTGTGAATTTGCAACATGCCATAAGCTGGCATGTTTTTATAAACCCCCTCCCAGTACACATCAAATCATTACCATTTCCACTATGATTAAAAATGATTATTTCCCTTTGATAAAGTATCGCCATTTACAATTTTTCAAGACAGTGACCAAAGCTTAACATGTTACCATATTTTGGTCAATTTTTGATGCGTGTTGTGCATCCGAACAACCTTTTTTACTCTGATCTGATGCTGAAAAAGGCCTGCGTGTTTAACATGCCTGCATGGTATACACAACGTTTTACGGTAACCAGCATTTTCTCCTTTTCCCACAATGTTTTCTACCCTTCATAACACAAATTTCAAATTTTCAGTCACTTTTGTCATCTGCAAATGCTTTCAATTCAGACCAGTCTATAATTTTGTCGTTTGATAAAGAGTTAACTCTTTCCCCAAACGACAAAAATTTAGACTGGTCCAAATTGAAAGGATTTGCAGATGACAAATCAAATGTAACTGGATTGAAGATTTTTGTTTTGGATCGGGTAGAAAATATTGTGGGAAAAGAAGAAAATGCTAGTTACCAGCATATTCTCCTTTTTCCAAAATGTTTTCAAAAGCCTTCCATTACAGGGTCGTTAAAACTTGGGATCATACAGCAATGGGTTAAAGTATCTATAGCCAATAAATTTGACTCGGTTAATATCATTTTATATGAAGCATAAGTTAACTCATTACCACACATTCCCAAATTTCTACAAGTCTGAGAAGGCTTTCGAAAACATTGCTGGAAAAAGATAAAATCTTGGTAACCTTTTTAAGGCCAAATACTGTCATTCAAAGAAGGAAAAGACTAAGAGAGACAGACAAGCGGTAGTTGGAAACAGCACCATGATAAGCTCGGCTGCCTTTCAGCCAGTAGAGCCAAAAACAACTGAATTGTCGCCTCTTTATTCACTCAATATCAAAAAGTACTGAATTTGGACAAGTCTAAATTCTTGCCATTTGGTAAAGAGAGTTAAGCTTTTTCTGGAAACAATACAGACAGATTAAGATCAAACTGCTGTACCATTACTGAGAAACAAAATTAATCATTCAAGTGTGTACGTACAATATTGCCTTTAAAGTATGTTCATGTATCCCTCTTCCCTTCACTAAACTATCTTGGGAGAAAGGCTTTTGAAAACATCAACAAAAAAGTGGTAACAGTTTAGCTGTCTAATAAAAGTTAACTCTTCACCACACAGTCCCAACTTTTAATGACCCTAATAATAAAGCCTTTGAAAACAATGTGGTAAAAGGAGAAAATGCTGGTAACCAGCATTATCTCCTTTCCCCATAATGTTTTATACCCTTTTCAAATCAAATTTCAATTTTTGATTCACATTTATTTTGTTGTGTGCAAATGCTTTCAATCTAGACTAGTCCACAATTTTGCTGTTTGGTTCGGAGTTAATAATATATTGAAGTTTCCCATTGCAATTAATATGGTTACTGTGTGTTCAGAACAGTTTTTAGCTTCCTACCTTCACGTATACCAGTCTGCGAGGGACTTGGCAGTGACGCATTTTTCTCAGCTTGCATGTTTGCGACCTGGTTTGCAGTCACAGTAAAGGCTGTCTGTGGAACTAACCTGGGCATTAAAGGGACAAGTCTCCGGCCCTCTATCAACCATTCCTGAGTCGAGTTGGAAGGTGACATACTGATACAAAAAAGAGGTATAAAAGAAGAATAAATCTGTAAATAAGTATGTATAATTATGAATTTGACAAAAAAACTAAATACAATGTTGTATTGAAGCAAATTCATGTCAAAATTTCCTTAATTCTTTGCCAAACAATCACAACTTTCCATGACCCTAGGAAAGAAGCATTCTGAAAGCATTGTGGGAAAAGGATAAATTGCTGATAACCAGCATTTTCTCCTTTTCCCACAATGTTTTCTTCTCATCCCAAAACAAATTTCAATTTTTGAGTCGCATTAATTTTGTTGCCTGAAAATGCTTTCAATATGGACAAGACTACAATGTTGTCATTTGGTAAAGAGTTAGGTTTTGATTGAGTAATAAAGATAAACCATGTTCTGTGGAAAGAGGATTTAATGCAAAAAGTGTTGACCTGTATCACCCTGTGCAGTCTGTACAGCTAGACATAGGCTGAAACTTTTTGCCATCTTTAAATTTTCTGCACATCAAAATAATATTCTACCTCCAGATTAAGCCACATTAAAGACATGCATTAAGCCTTTGGCTGCTAAGCGCGACTGACCTTTTGCAGACAGTGTAGATCAAGATCAGACTGCACTTAACACACAGTCTGATCTAGAGTCTACACTGTCCTGTTAGGCGATATTTTTCTCCCCCACAAAAAAACAACAAAAATTGAAGTAGCTTTATGCAGGTTTTTACTATTGGCTTAAGAGTTATTGAGCATGATAAGGGTTAACTCTTTACCACATAATCCCAAGTTTTAACGACCCTGAGAAAGAAGCCTTTTGAAAACATTGTGGGAAAAGGAGAAAATGCTGGTAACCAGCATTTTCTCCTTTTCCCACAATGTTTTCTAATCTTTCAAAGACAAATTTTGCAATTTCAACCACATTGAAATTGTCGTCTGCAAATCCTTTCAATTTGGACCAGTCTATTATTTTATTGTGTGGTAAAGAGTTAAACTCCCTTTTAGCCACAGCTTGACTCAATCTAATACATGTATTTCACTATTAACTTTTTTGCTCTTTATTTAACAACCACAGAATTATAGCATCTCTCCGTTATGGTATTTCAGATATTTTACCAACCTGTTGTGTATAGTGACGTCATGGATCAATTAGTGACACACCAAGATATATCAGAATGACAGTTTTTTTCCGAAAGATACTGTATTTGTTTGTATAGCATTAATATTATTTTCAGCAATACTTCAGTTCAATAGCTTGTGCACTTACACATGCTTTCCCAGAGATTTTTGTTTCAGATTTTTGCAAAATATTCTTCCAAATCTACTGGCTGCTTTCCCTAAATTATCATCAGCACAACAATAATCAGGGGCAAGTCCTTAGCAATGACTCTAACCAGACCCAGTGTTCAGAAAGAAAGTGGCCCAAATGAGGTTTTGAACTGGCAACCAACTGGTTTCAAGCCCTGTATATAACACACCTAATTTTCTGGCTCTGCTAGAATTATCATAATCATGTGAATATACAGAGGATACACATATTTTTTTTTCCCGGTTAACTATTTACCACACAATCCCAACTCTTAACCATCCTGAAAAAGAAGCTTTTGAAAACATTGTAGGAAAAGGAAAAAATGCTGGTCACCAGCATTTTCTCCTTTTCCTACAATGTTTTCTACCCTTCCATAGACAAGTTTCAATTTTCGTGCCATACTTATGTCGTCTGCAAACGCTTTCAATTTGGACTGGTTTACAATTTTGTTGCCTGGTATAGAGTTAAAGATCAAAATTTATTTCGAGTGAACATCATCAGTAGTATTTTCAGGAGAGGCTGCTTGAAAATATTACCAATGATGTTCATGAGATGAAATAAATTTCGATCTTTCAGCAGAAAAACAAAAAAAATATGCTATTCATTTCATGCTTTTAACCCTTTCTGGGGGTAACTTAATTAAAATCGAGTACATTTTTTTTTTGTTATTCCCCATGGCATACCCCTACACCTACACCTAGCAACGCATTGCAACATTATGTCACGCGATAGAAATGTGAGGTAAACGATGTCATATTTCCATCTGGCTGTAAGGATTCCATTGGGGAGTTGGATTATAAAAATTGGTAATTTCACAGGTCATATTCATGAAATAGTAAAAAATATTTGACCAATATTTTTCGATAACCTACCTGATAGCATGAAATTAAGACTACTCTTTCCTACATGCTACAATTAACCTTGTGAAGACATGATTTGTACTTTTTAGTCTCACTCAACACATTTGGAAAGTATTGTACAAAACTTACTTTTCTGCAATTGTAGCCAGTTTTTCATCATTAACTGCTCTTCTTACTTCAGCACGATGTCTTTCTGTTGAAATGCTAGAAAATTACATGATTAAAAATTCATTGTTCAAGTGTAAAACAGCATGCCTGCTATAACATTTTGTTTTTCTGCTGACACATGTTCGACCTTATTATGAAATGAGCATACAGAGTATATGACCATGTTGTAATCCTTTAACTCTTAACCACACAACAAAATTTTAGACTGGTTCAAATAGAAGGCATTTGCAGATGACAAAATAAAGGTGACTGAAAAACAGAAATTTGTTCAGGGAAGGGTAGAAAACACTGTGAGAAAAGGAGAAAATGCTGGTTACCAGCATTTTCTCCTTTTCCCACAATGTTTTCTGAAGGCTTCTTTCTCAGGGGCGTCAAAAGTAGGGATTTGTGTGTGTGGTAATGGGTTAAAGCACAATCCTGACTTATAACAACCCAGATGAAAAAGCATTTAAAAACATTGAGGAATAAGGAAATAAGGTAGCAACAAGCATTTTCTCCTTCATGTTACAAGTAACATTTGATTCGTCACCTGCAATGCTTTCGGCTTGGACAAGGCTAAAATTTTGCTGTTTGGTAAAGAGCTTTTTTTAGACACTTGTGAAAAAGGCTCTTGAAAATTCTGAAAAAGGGAAAAGTTGAAAATGAATATTTCCATCTATTTCCACACTATACTTTACTCTTACAAAGACAAAATCCCATTTTTTCTGCCACACTCACTTTATCACTTGCAACTGTGTTCAATTTACAGACATTATTAGTTGTAAGTTCAGTTGGCAGGGGACTTAGAAACTTGTTCACGGCTGTGGTGAATCATGTCGCCCCGAGCCTTTGGCTTGTGGCAACATGATTCGACACAGCTGTGATTAAGTTTCCAAGTCCCTGCCATTTGACCATACAATAAGTTTATCATACTGCAAAGTTTAACCCATTACCACACAATCCCTACTTTTGACCACCCTGAGAAAGAAGCCTTTAGAAAACATTGTGGGAAAAGGAGAAAATGCTGGTAACCAGCATTTTCTCCTTTTCCCACAATGTTTTCTACCCTTCACAAAATAATTTCAAATTTTCAGTCACTTTTATTTTGTCGTCTGCAAATGCTTTCAATTTGGACCAGTCTAAAATATTGTCGTTTGGTAACGGGTTGACCATTTTAAAGTGTGTTAAGCAAAATTTTCCTGTTTTATAATCTCACGAATCGAGTATGCTAACAACATAGAAATTCCCTTCTGAATGTCCCAATTCAATGAAAACTGATGTTGCTGGAAAATGATGTCACTAAAACATGCAGTTTGGTGCATAAAAGTGCAGTCTGGTGACGCCGCCATTTTGGATGTTTTGTTGCAAGCATAGCGATATTTACAGGGCACTCAAAAGAGAAACTGATTTTGGTTTGCCAGAGTACATACTATATGATATGTATGTTTCCAGCATGTTAACCAATCAAATCATGAGAAATTTCTTTGCAGTATAATAAATTGAACTTTCTCATACATTACAAATCCCTTTATTCTTCTCAAGAAAAAATCAATGGCCAAATGCTTAATCCTTTGCCACACAATGACGACTTATGACAACCCCGGGGTTAGAAGCCTTTTGAAAACATTGTGGGAAAAGGAGAAAATGCTAATAATCAGCATTTTCTCCTTTTCCCCTAAAGTTTTCTACCCTTCCCAACTCAAATTTCGATTCTTCAGTCACATTTAATTTTGTCGACTGCAAATGCTTTCAACTTGAACCAGTCTATAAACTTGTCGTTTACAACACAATCTCAACTTTTAACACCTCTGTGAAAGAAGCCTTTTGAAAACATTGTGATAAAAGGAGAAAATGCTGGTAACCAGCATTTTCTCCTTTGTAGTTTTCTTACAATGTTTTTTTCATCCTTTCCTAAAACATATTTCAATTCTTTAGTCACATTTATTGTCATCTGCAAATGCTTTCAATTTGGACTAGTCTAAAATTTTGTCGTTTGGTTAAGAGTTAATGCAAAGAAACAACAGCTCAATGACCATACCTCAGCATCTGCTGCAAATCATGTAATATCTTTTTCTTCTCCTTTGTCAAATCTCCCTGAGCTCTAAAGGCAGAGACAACAGATGAATATGCCTCCAGTTCTACTCTCCTTAATATTCTCTTCGACTCTTCACGAGTCATGTCAAGTAATTCTGGCCACATCCTGAATAACATATAATTCCACATCAATCTACCGTGCTAAACGTGAACTGAGTCTACAATTTTTTTTTATACCATAGTATCTGACTGAAAATTCTGTCAAAGATTCATTCCTGAAACTGATCTTTCATTATTTTCCTTTTATTGTTATGTTTTTCTCATCAGATTATGACAATGTTCTCATCAAAGCAGTGAATATTTTATTCTTTAACTCTTTCACCCTTTAACACACAATGGCGACTTTTGACGATCCTGTGGTGGAAGCCTTTTGAAAACATTGTGAGAAAAGGAGAAAATGCTGGTTTGGATGTGTCTGAAACCGTGTCAAGAGCTACAGGATTAAATCTCCATCATGTTAAAAGACATAATGTAATTTTCATCGTTCAAGTTTTCATGTTTGTACACATGAATTAATACAGAAAAAAACTGAAACATAAAAATCCTTGTTTCCTGTGTCTGAATGATACCGGAATGGAATAAAAGGGGATAAATGGGGGTAAAATTAACAAGAGGGCCAAGATGGCTCTGGATCACTCACCTGAATTTTTGAGATGACCATAGCCTATTTTTTTTTTTTTTTTGAGGTATTCAAACATTGGAACCAAATTTATAATTTTGCTAAGCAATTTTCAAAAAGTCACCTGTAAAATTAATTTCAAAATCTCACCATCAGTTTCAAGAAGAAGAATTTTTAAGAATTCTTCATTTCTGTATAAGAGCAAGTATCCCCCATCCACGAAAGCCATGTTTCTTGATGGATCAAAATTTACGAACAAGTTTTGAAAAGGGTCAAGCAAGGAACATTTCAGAAAATTTCCTTTAAAATCTGACCAGGGGTTTCAGAGAAAGAGAATTTTCAAGAATTTCATTATGTCCACATAGTGCAAGTAGCCCCCATTCATAAGAGCAAGGATCACCCAAGGAACATCTCTGTCAAATTATTTTAAAATCTGACTAGGGGTTTCAGAGAAGAATAATTTTCATATAGTGCAAGTAGCCCCCATTCACCAGAGCCATTTTCTTGACGGATCAAAATTTCGCCCACACTTTTTTAAAAGGGTCACCCAAGGGACATCCCTGAGAAATTATTTCAAAATCTGACCTGCGGTTTCAGAGAAGAAAATTTTTTAAAAATTTCCTCATTTCCTTATAGTGCAAGTAGCCCCCATTTACCAGAGCCATGTTTCTTGACCAATCAAAATTTCGCAAACAATTTTTGAAAAGGGTCACCCAAGAAACAACTCTGTGAAATTATTTCAAAATCTGACCACCGGTTTCAGAGAAGAAAATTTTTTAAGAGTTTCCTCATTTCCCTACAGTGCAAGTAGCCCCCATTCACCAGAGCCATGTTTCTTGACAAACAATTTTTGAAAACGGTCACCCAAGGAACAACTCTGTGAAATTATTTCAAAATCTGACCACCGGTTTCAGAGAAGAAGATTTTTTAAGAATTCCTTCATTTCTGTATAGTGCAAGTAGCCCCCATTCACCAGAGCCACATTTTTTGACGGATCAAAATTTCACGAACAATTTTTGAAAAGGGTCAACCAAGGAACATATCTGTGAAATTATTTCAAAATCCGACCAGTGGTTTCAGAGGAGAAGATTTTTAAAGAATTCCTTGATTACTGTATAGTGCAAGTAGCCCCCATTCACCAGAGCCACAATTTTTGACGGATCAAAATTTCACGACCAATTTTTGAAAAGGGTCACCCAAGGAACATATCTGTGAAATAATTTCAAAATCCGACCAGTGGTTTCAGAGAAGAAGATTTTTAAAGAGTTTGCTAAAAAAATCCATTTGGTTGCCATGGCAACCAGAGTTTTTGACGGAATCAAATTCTGTGAACAGCTTTTAAAGAGGACCTCCAAAGGAACATTTCTGCCAAGTTTGATCCAAATTGGCCCAGCGGTTTAGGAGGAGTTGATGTTTAAAGAATTGTTGATGACGCACGACCGACACCCAGTGACCCTAAAAGCTCCCCTTGAGCATGTTGTGCTCAGGTGAGCTAAAAAGGAAAGAAGAGAAAAAGTAGAAAGAAGTGGCTTCTAAATAAAGAAAAGTGATGAAATAAATAGCTGATAAATAAAAAAAAGTGGCAAAAAAAAGGTTCGTAAATAAAAAAGAAAAGTGGTGAAAAGTTTTCTAAATTGGTGAAAATAGTGGCGAAAGAGAAAAAAAAAACAAGAGCTTGGTAGAGTGGCGCATATACGCCCGAAGGGGCTTGTCAGTGAAATGAGTTGAAACGACAGATGGGCCATGAATGAAGAGTAGTTATTCACCATGATATGTGCAAAATATTAAAGGGCGATAACTAAATAAATAAGGGTGGCACAGTTACAAATTTTGTGAATTGCTCTTATCCACAATGTGTTCTATCAGTCTTTGAAGGTTCAAGATCATGGCCATGATATTTTAGAAATTATGGCCCAGTCGAAAATTCAAAGTGAAAACTAATAAAGGGCCATAACTCAAAAAGAAGGATGGCAGAGTTATGGTTCTTGTGTGATGCACAATGCACTTCTTCATAATGTGCTCTATTAGTCTTTGAAGTTTCAAGATGATGGATTTTAAAGTTTGGAAGTTATGGTCTTTATAAAAATTCAAACTGAAAATTGACAACAGGCAATAACTCAAAAACTAAATGTGGCAGAGTTATGATTCATGTGCACTGCACTTCTCCATAATGGGTTTTATCAGTGTATGATGTTCCAAGTTAATAGCTTTTATAGTTCGGAAGGTATGGCCTGGACAAAAATTCAAACTGAAAATTAACAAAGGGCAATAACTCAAAAACTGAAGGTGGCAGAGTTATGGTTCATATGCACTGCACTTCTCCATAATGTGTTCTATCAGTGTATGAAGTTCCAAGTTAATATCTTTTATAGTTTGGAAGTTATAGCTGGACAAAAATTCAAACTGAAAATTAACAAAGGACAATAAAAATAAAGATGGCATAGTTATAGTTCATTATTCTGTGCTGCACTTCTCCATAATGTGTTCTATCAGTGTATGTAGTTTCACGTCGATACCTTTTATAGTACAGAAGTTACGGTCTTAACAAAAATTCAAAGTGAAAAGTTGGTTATTTCAGAAATCAAAGGCAGATAATTTTAGAACGCAAACAGCGAGCCAAATTCTAAGAGTCAGGTGCACAACTACACATCATGGAGGTTCAATGTGGCAAGTTTGAAATAATTCCAATGGAAACTGTAGGAGTTGCGCACGCAAGAAATTGCTAATGGATGGACAGACGGACGACTGGGGGATAACATAATACAACCCTTCTGGTGTATAAAAAGGAGAGCAGGCCCTGACCAACAGTACAATGTCTTGAGAGCAAAACGTCTAGGGACAGAAATAGTATAGGGATGAAACCTAGGGGTGTTTCGGATCGGCCACAGAGTGATGCAGGCCACACGTCTGGCTCTAACTAAGATGGAACTAATCTCATTAGCGACGATGGCAGGACGGTGGATAATGGATCTGTCCAGGAGTAGCAAATCCAGATTGGAGGGCTACAACAGATGTTGGGAGACTGTATTATCAGTCCGATTGGCTAATATGGCAATTCTGCGACATGAAGTGACAAGAATGTCCCACTTCATGAACACTGGTGTTGGTTTAACCAGCTGTGCATGGAGGCTGTGATCTGTACACAGGGGGTGAATCGGTGCTGAGGTAATATGGGCGACTAATGTGGTTGCTGTATCAGGGTTCATACAGGCAAGTGCTGACTAAATTCAAGGACTTTTCAAGGACTTTTCAAGTACATAAAACTCATTTTCAAGGACCATTTTCTTTTAAAGATATAATGTCTACCTTTTCTAGGCCAAAGACAGGTTTTCTCTTAATTTCTTTAAACACAGTGAGATTAGGAATGGTCAGTTCTGCCCCTGACGGCGGCGCCGTAGTTGTACTTTCGTTTTCTTTTTTACACTCGGACTCGTTTTCATGACTGAACATTTTATAAAAATAGTCTGAAAACATTCCACTCATGGACTTTCAACTTTCTTCATGCAACTCACTCTTGGAATGAGACCGGGGTACGCTTTCACCTATGCAAGCAATATCTATTTCTTTTCTACAGCTATGACAAAGGGCTTTATATTTATCGTTCGTTTCCTTGGCCCAAAGATATTTTCTGGACCAATCCCGACGGAAAACATATCCGGAATTAAAACATAACTAAATCACTAAACTTTGCAGACATTAACTTTACGAAACAATGAATCCCGTGAAGGGAGATAATGTTTACAATATTGTGTAAACTAGATCCCGGTCGATTACCATATAAAGTAGCGATAGCACCCAAAAGCAGGGAACCGGTGTAAATACAGTCGTTTAGTAACAAAATACTTTCGTACCTAATAAAACGGTCTTATGCATTTTCGTACTCGGAAGCGAGGTAGATGTATTGGACGCCATTTGTTGATGTAATTTTCTTGTTTTGTCATTGCTAAAGCAATTTTTAGAAGTATTTACTAATCGTCATGTATAAAGCACTAAATTCAAGTACTTTTCAAGGCTAGATATGAATTTTCAAGTACTTTTCAAGACAAAACTCTGTTTCAAGGACTTTTCAAGACTACCCCTCATTTTCAAGCACTTTTCAAGCCTGTGCGAACCTTTTGTATTGCGACCCAAGACAGGAGGAACGCAGCGGTGCCACCAGGGACAAGGGATGTCCACTGTTTACGTAAGATTCTGTGGTGCCCTACAATGCCCTGTGAAGAAGCTCCAAGACGTGTGCCCATAGAGAAGAAGGCCCCTGTTCCCTCATATGGGAAGAGGCGGGGCTTTCCTGATGAAGAGACCAAGGTTCAGGTGTCCCCTACACTGGGTGTGCATGATGTATGCAAAAGTCACAGACGGGAATTCCTCCAAAAGATAAAGTGGGGGAGAGTGTAGTGGATTTGGATCAGTCTACTGAGGGTTTCCCAGGCAGTTCCCAGAGATTGCCAAGTTTCCTGTGACATCACAGGTGGAACTGAAGTCTCTTCTGGTAAGCCAGAGATGGCGGATAGGCAGCACTAGCAGAAAGTGGCTGTTTTATCCCTAACATCGGGACCACTGGACTAAATACAGGTAAGCCGTCAGTGTTTCATTTATCTGTGTGTCCCGCGTCAGGGACGCGAAGAAATTACCGAGGATGCAAAACTTCTTCACGAGTGTCCCACAGGTTTAGAAACAGATTAGAAAAATCATGTTATTTTATGCCATTCTTTATCATAGCGTGATACCAATCATAGTATATAGGTGCAATTCGGTTATGTGAAGTATCAAATCAGACAGTTGAGAGCTAGTACATGGGTGCAATTTGGTAATGTGAAGTACCAAATTACACAGTTGAGAGCAAAAAAAAGCTGAATAAGGTAATTTTGTTAAGTTTAATTCATACAATAGTTGTATAATTTGGTATTTCTATGTGTAATTCGGTATACTTCAGTATATCAGGTGTAATTCGGCATTTCCATGCACCCACAAATTAATGAGAATCAAAAATTATTTATTCTTTAACTCGTAAATAAATACCACCTGTATGCATAAGACTGTGTAGTGGAGGGGCGTTTGCCGGTATAATGCCCATTTATTTTGAAGTCTGCAAATACTTTGAATTTGGACTGGTCTTCTCGAGTGATATCGAGTTAACCCAGTTCTATTCACAGGCGACCATTGTTGTCAAACAACGCCGAGGTGTTTCGGTGAGCCAGTGCAAAATGACAGAAAATGCAATAGAGATCATACATCAGAATAATTAATTGGCTCGATTTCTTTCAGGTCTGAACATCAAAATAGGAAAAAATTACCTATGTGTTGATTAAATTAATGTAATTTGCATGTACTGGTTGTGAGTTTAGCCCTTTTCCTCCATCTTGGTGGCGGAAAGCAATATTGCGCTTGCGCAGAGGGGAATATGAACCGACATGGATTTTTTTTGTACAAAAGAACTTTTTATAAATTAAGTGACATTGAATGAAACTCGGGGTTGGTAATAAGCTTTTTTATGAGGAAAGATGTTCTTTCCTGTAGTAAAATGTATAGAATATCTTTAATCCCTTCTAGGTAAATTTACAGTCAAAATAGTTCTTTTTTTTTCTCTCTAAAATGCGCCGGTTTACGGTCGAACTAAAATGGTCAGGCGATTTATTTTATCTTTTTAGTTTTCGATGGTTGTACGGTTTGAAAGAAATTGAATACGGCCATTTAATATTGTTAGAAGCATACAGCGTAATGTAATTCCTAATAGTTTTAAATTTAAGAGGTCATGCAAACTGTTTTTCATCTTGGAAACATCAAAAAACACACGTTCAACATGCGAACTATTTTTCGTCCGCTACCAAAAAAACCCGGGAATTTCTAGCAGGGGAATCTGACAAGGCCGTGAAATCTGATCTTTTCAAAATTTTGATCATGAAAATGTTTCTAAAACTCTATAATGATACATATCAAATGATTTCTTTCGTATATCTGCTAAATAAATCGAGCCTTTTCCACAAGCCCTTTGATTTTGAATTAATAGCAATTTTTCCGAAACTCCTTACCATTTTATATTAAAGATGGGAAAGAGTTTAAGAACTATTTATTACTTTTTCAGTGTCTGAAAAACTTGGTCTTTATCTACAGCATACGGTACTAAGTTTTATAGTCACTGAGGAAGAAAGCTGTTGCAAACATTGCGGAAAAAGTAATTCTTTTATTTTTTCGAAGCTCTTTAACATGTAAGCTTCATTTTTTTTTGTAAGATGGTAAAGAGTTTCTACCTATGTATTCAAGAAACTGAAATTTTATCCAACAGTGAAATGGGTGTGTGTGCATGTAAGATAGTAAAGAGTATCTATATCTTCTTATACTTTCACACATAGAAGTTCTATAGACACTGCAGAAGAAAGATCTTTAAAACAGAAGGGTTAGGGAGCAAAAAAGAATTGGATTTCAAAACTGTTTACCATTTTAGTGAAAATATTTTGATAAAATGGTTGGGAGTTTGTACTCATTTGTTTGTTTATGTTTTAAAACTGGAATTTTATGTTGCAGCATGCATTGCTCAGTTCTATAGACACTGAGGAAAAAAGATCTTTCGATCAGAAGGGTAAAAAAGGACTCCCCAAAAATATTGGATTTCAAAACTCTTTACCATTTTAGTGAAAATAATTTGCTAAAATGGTTGGGAGTTTCTGCTCATTTGCTTTGGTTTTTTTTTTGTCTTAAAACTAAAATATATTGTAACATCATGCATTGTTAAGTACTATAAACACTGAGGGAACAAGATCTTTCAATCAATAGGGTAAAACAGTATCCCCAAAAAATGAATTTTAAAACTCTTTACCATTTTAGTGAAAATATTTTGGTAAAATGGTTAGGAGTTTCTGCTCATTTGCTTTTCTTGTCTTGAAACTGCAATATAATGTAACAGCATGCATTGCAAAGTACTATAGACACTGAGGGAAAAAGATCTTTCAATCAATAGGGTAAAACAGTTCAAAAAAAAAAAAAAATTGAATTTCAAAACTCTTTACCATTTTAGTGATAATAATTTGTAAAATGGTTGGGAGTTTCAACTCAATTTGCTTTTTTATGTCTTGAAACTTGAATATGATGTAACAGCAAGCATTGCTAAGTTCTATAGACACTGAGGAAGAGAAATCTTTCAAAAATTAGGGTAAAAAGAAAAATAAAAAATGATTTTCAAAACTCCTTACCATTTTAGTGAAAATATTTTGCTAAAATGGTTGGGAGTTTCTACTCATTTGCTTTTTTATGTCTTGAAACTGCAATATAATGTAACAGCAAGCATTGCTAAGTACTATAGACATTGAGGCAAACAGATCTTTCAAAAATTAGGGTAAAACAGTACCAAAAAAAAGAAAAATTGAATTTCAAAAATCTTTACCATTTTAGTGAAAATATTTTGGTAAAATGGTAGGGAGGTTCTGCTCATTCGGCTTTTTTTATGTTTTGAAATGGGAACATTTTTTAACAGCAAGCATTGCAAAGTTCTTTAGACACTGAGGAAGTAAGATCATTCAAAAATAGGGTAAAAGGAACCCAAAAAATATTAGATTTCAAAACTCTTTACCATTTTAGTGAAAATGTTTTGGTAAAATGGTTGGGAGTTTCTGCTTTTTTGCTTTTTTTTTTGTCATGAAACTGCAATATAATGTAACAACATGCATTGCAAAGTACTACGGACACTGAGGAAGAAAAATCTTTCAAAAATGAGGGTAAAAAGGTGAAAAAAAAAATTGATTTTCAAAACTCCTTACCATTTTAGTTAAAATAGTTTGCTAAAATGGTTGGGAGTTTCTGTTCATTTGCTTTTTTATGTCTTGAAAGTGCAATAAAATGTAACATCATGCATTGTTAAGTACTATAGACACTGAGGGAAAAAGATCTTTCAATCAATAGGGTAAAACAGTTAAAAAAAAAAATGAATTTCAAAACTCTTTACCATTTTAGTGAAAATAATTTGCTAAAATGGTTGGGAGTTTCAATTTGCTTTCTTATGTCTTGAAACTTGAATATGATGTAACAGCAAGCATTGCTAAGTTCTATAGACACTGAGGAAGAAAATTTTTTCAAAAATGAGGGTAAAAAGGTAAAAAAAAAAAAAATGATTTTTCAAAACTCCTTACCATTTTAGTGAAAATATTTTGCTAAAATGGTTGGGAGTTTCTACTCATTTGCTTTTTTATGTCTTGAAACTGTAATATAATGTAACATTATGCATTGTTAAATACTATAGACACTGAGGGAAAAAGATCTTGCAATCAATAGGGTAAAACAGTAACCCCCAAATAAAAATTAATTTTAAAACTCTTTACCATTTTAGTGAAAATATTTTGGTAAAATGGTTGGGAGTTTCTGCTCATTTGTATTTTTTTGTCTTGAAACTGCAATATGATGTAACAGCATGCATTGCAAAGTACTGTGGACACTGAGGGAAAAAGATCTTTCAATCAATAGGGTAAAACAGTTCCAAAAAAAAAATGGGTTTCAAAACTCTTAAATATTTTAGTGAAAATAATTTGCTAAAATGGTTTGGAGTTTCAACTCAATTTGCGTTCTTATGTAATGAAACTTGAATATGATGTAACAGCAAGCATTGCTAAATTCTATAGACACTGAGGAAGAAAAATCTTTCAAAAATTAGGGTAAAAAGGTAAAAAAAAAAATGATTTCAAAACTCCTTACCATTTTAGTGAAAACATTTTGCTAAAATGGTTGGGAGTTTCTACTCATTTGCTTTTTTATGTCTTGAAACTGCACTATAATGTAACAGCAAGCATTGCTAAGTACTGTAGACATTAAGGCAAACAGATCTTTCAAAAATTAGGGTAAAACAGTACCCCCCCAAAAATTGAATTTCAAAAATCTTTACCATTTTAGTGAAAATATTTTGCTAAAATGGTTGGGAGTTTCTGCTCATTTGCTTTTTTATGTCTTGAAAGTGCAATAAAATGTAACATCATGCATTGTTAAGTACTATAGACACTGAGGGAAAAAGATCTTTCAATCAATAGGGTAAAACAGTTAAAAAAAAAAATGAATTTCAAAACTCTTTACCATTTTAGTGAAAATAATTTGCTAAAATGGTTGGGAGTTTCAATTTGCTTTCTTATGTCTTGAAACTTGAATATGATGTAACAGCAAGCATTGCTAAGTTCTATAGACACTGAGGAAGAAAATTTTTTCAAAAATGAGGGTAAAAAGGTAAAAAAAAAAAAATGATTTTTCAAAACTCCTTACCATTTTAGTGAAAATATTTTGCTAAAATGGTTGGGAGTTTCTACTCATTTGCTTTTTTATGTCTTGAAACTGTAATATAATGTAACATTATGCATTGTTAAATACTATAGACACTGAGGGAAAAAGATCTTGCAATCAATAGGGTAAAACAGTAACCCCCAAATAAAAATTAATTTTAAAACTCTTTACCATTTTAGTGAAAATATTTTGGTAAAATGGTTGGGAGTTTCTGCTCATTTGTATTTTTTTGTCTTGAAACTGCAATATGATGTAACAGCATGCATTGCAAAGTACTGTGGACACTGAGGGAAAAAGATCTTTCAATCAATAGGGTAAAACAGTTCCAAAAAAAAAATGGGTTTCAAAACTCTTAAATATTTTAGTGAAAATAATTTGCTAAAATGGTTTGGAGTTTCAACTCAATTTGCGTTCTTATGTAATGAAACTTGAATATGATGTAACAGCAAGCATTGCTAAATTCTATAGACACTGAGGAAGAAAAATCTTTCAAAAATTAGGGTAAAAAGGTAAAAAAAAAAATGATTTCAAAACTCCTTACCATTTTAGTGAAAACATTTTGCTAAAATGGTTGGGAGTTTCTACTCATTTGCTTTTTTATGTCTTGAAACTGCACTATAATGTAACAGCAAGCATTGCTAAGTACTGTAGACATTAAGGCAAACAGATCTTTCAAAAATTAGGGTAAAACAGTACCCCCCCAAAAATTGAATTTCAAAAATCTTTACCATTTTAGTGAAAATATTTTGCTAAAATGGTTGGGAGTTTCTGCTCATTTGCTTTTTTATGTCTTGAAAGTGCAATAAAATGTAACATCATGCATTGTTAAGTACTATAGACACTGAGGGAAAAAGATCTTTCAATCAATAGGGTAAAACAGTTAAAAAAAAAAAATGAATTTCAAAACTCTTTACCATTTTAGTGAAAATAAGTTGCTAAAATGGTTGGGAGTTTCAATTTGCTTTCTTATGTCTTGAAACTTGAATATGATGTAACAGCAAGCATTGCTAAGTTCTATAGACACTGAGGAAGAAAATTTTTTCAAAAATGAGGGTAAAAAGGTAAAAAAAAAAATGATTTTCAAAACTCCTTACCATTTTAGTGAAAACATTTTGCTAAAATGGTTGGGAGTTTCTACTCATTTGCTTTTTTATGTCTTGAAACTGCACTATAATGTAACAGCAAGCATTGCTAAGTACTGTAGACATTAAGGCAAACAGATCTTTCAAAAATTAGGGTAAAACAGTACCCCCCCCCAAAAAATTGAATTTCAAAAATCTTTACCATTTTAGTGAAAATATTTTGCTAAAATGGTTGGGAGTTTCTGCTCATTTGCTTTTTTTATGTCTTGAAATGGAAACATTTTGTAACAGCAAGCATTGAAAAGTTCTTTAGGCACTGAGGAAGAAAGTTCTTTCAAAAATAGGGTAAAAAGGAACCCAAAAAATATTAGATTTCAAAACTCTTTACCATTTTAGTGAAAATGTCTTGATAAAATGGTTGGGAGTTTCTGCTCATTTGCTTTTTTTTTTTTGTCTTGAAACTGCAATATAATGTAACATCATGCATTGTTAAGTACTATAGACACTGAGGGAAAAAGATCTTTCAGTCAATACGGTAAAACAGTACCGAAAAAAAAAAAATTAGAATTTCAAAACTCTTTACCATTTTAGTGAAAACATTTTGTTAAAATGGTTGGGAGTTTCTGCTCACTTGCTTTTTTATGTCTTGAAACTGCAATATTATGTGCCAGCAATCATTGCTTAGTTCTATAGACACTGTGGGAAAAAAATCTTTTTAAACATTAGGGTATAACAGTTCTGAAATAAATTAGATTTCAAAACTCTTTACCATTTTAGTGAAAATATTTTACTAAAATGGTTGGGAGTTTCTACTCATTTTCTTTTTTATGTCTTAAAACTGCAATATTATGCAACAGCATGCATTGCAAAGTTCTATGGACACTAAGGAAGAAAGGTCTTTCAAACATTAGGGTAAAAAGGTTAGAAAACAATTGGATTCCAAAACTCTTTACCATTTTAGTGAAAATATTTTACTAAAATGGTTGGGAGTTTCTGCTCATTTGCTTTTTTTTGGTCTTAAAACTGGAATATAATGTAACAACATGCATTGCCAAGTTCTGCGTCACTGAGGAAGAAAGTTCTTTTGGACACTGAGTAAGAAAAGTTTTGCAAACATTGTGAAAAATGCACAGATTTTTTTTTCAGATACTCTTTACCAGTTTAAGTTCTAAGTGTGTGCGTGTTTTTGTGTTTAACATGGTGTGTGGTATACTTTAAGCCATATTATCTTTCCACTGAATGCACAAATGCAGCTCCATGCATGTATAGTCCAAATGGGTTCAGTTTATCATAGACATCTATATGCCAGATAAAATCAGGCTCAGGTGCACTGTCCGTCCATCTGATGAATCGTTTAGATATTCTATGTTCTACGCCAGCCAAATACAGTAAATAAAGTAAAAATTAGCCATGCTCTATGAAAAGGGGGTTTAATACATTTACGAAAAGTATGGACTCGTTTCAGCCTGCGCAGTCTGTGCAGGCTTATATGGACCGAAATTTTTCGCTATCTTTAAATTTTCTGCACATCAAAGGACCATTCTCATTCTACATCAGATTAACTCTTTTGAATAATCAAGTTACTTTATCTAGCACAAATAAGGGCAAAGGGATGTGCCCTCGGACACTTTCATAGTTTAAACATATTTGAGACGCTCTCTGACAAAAAGGGACTTAATGCATCACTGTGATGCTTCAAGCAGCTGACTGAATCATAAGGTAAAATTACCCCTTGACATGCAGAAAATGTAAGAATAGCGAAAAGTTTTGGCCAATGTCAGATAGCAGTGCGCCTTAAGAGGATCCATGCATGTTCTCTCAAAGAAAGAAAACAAACAGTGATCCCGAGTAAACAGTTCGTTTGAATTAAATGGTGGGCTTGTTTATGGAAACAAATACATCATCCGTGCTCTGTGAAAAAGGGGGCTTAATGTATCTCCGTGATCCATGATACCAAGCCGGAAGACATCACCTTATTGTGGATCTATAGCATTAATTGTGTAAAACAACCGATAGAGTCTTGATGCAGAATGGTCCTTTGACATGCAGAAGATTTAAAGAGAGCAAAAACTTTTGGCAAATGTGCACAGGCTGATACTATTTATCATAAGCCACAGACAATAATTTTTTGTTCTATTTAAAGAAATGCCATCTCATAGAGAAAGGGGGCTTAATGTATAATTTCGTTCTTGACAAATAACAAAAAAGCCATGTGTACATGCAAAACATGTCACCTCTTACATGCTCATATAAAAAAAAGGGGGTAACGTTATTTCACGATGGGCAATATCTTTTCCACGAAATGTTGCACAAAAATATCATTCATTTTGATGAATTTAAAATTTCATCATTTATTTAAGGTGGGATGGAAACTCTTTGCAATAATATTTGAAAGATTTTTATTCAGAATGCACTACTTATCATTAATGAGATGACAGTTTTATTTACATGTAATACAAGCTTCAAAAGACGATAAATCTGTCTGACATTCAGTTTGATAGACAATTGCTTTCTAGAATGTAGACTAAATAATTTCTTTTTTTTTTTTGTTTTCTTTCCTAAATTCTCAAAGGTGCTTCAAGAATGGATTGATGTTTTACTCATTATATTAGTCATATATTATGGCGACAGCTCAGATACTCATGTATTTCCTGGGTTTTAGATACCAGTGTTATGCTAGGACTCTGAAGTGTTTTTGCAAAAGGGCACAACCACCAGGGATCTTATACATGATCCCTGATCCCACGAAGGACCCATGGATCCAATGCGGCTTGAGCCCGTGGCCACCAGGCCACGAGTCCTACACCACAGGATGCCCTCTTTGTAAAGGGAACTTTGATCTATGGCTGATCACTGCGACATTGATATGAATGATAACGGTCACTACTAGATTTAGTCTTTAATTCATTACCACACAATCCCTTCTTTTCATGACCCTGAGAAAGAAGCCTTTAAAAAAACATTGTGGGAAAAGGAGAAAATGCTGGTAACCGACATTTTCTCTTTCTTCCACATTGTTTTCTACCCTTCAAAAAAACAAATTTCGAATGTTCAGTCACATTTAGTTCGTCATCTGCAAATGCTTTCAATTTGGACAAGCCAAAGATTTTTTTGTGTGAAAATACTCTGGTCAAACTAAAACGATAAAGTGGTTAAAATAATTATTACTATGTACCGATATCCGGAGACTCCGGTATCACCATACATACACCGGTACATTTGAGTGCCGGAACTACTTTTACGTCAACCTCACTGCCATCTATAGTTAAAACTGTACAACCATTTTAGTTCAAGCCCGGTGGTCGAACTAAAATGGTCAGGCGATTTTTTTTATCTTTTTAGTTTTCGATGGTTGTACGGTTTGAAAGAAATTGAATACGGCCATTTAATATTGTTAGAAGCATACAGCGTAATGTAATTCCTAATAGTTTTAAATTTAAGAGGTCATGCAAACTGTTTTTCATCTTGGAAACATCAAAAAACACACGTTCAACATGCGAACTATTTTTATAAAGTGGTTAAAATAATTATTACTATGTACCGATATCCGGAGACTCCGGTATCACCATACATACACCGGTACATTTGAGTGCCGGAACTACTTTTACGTCAACCTCACTGCCATCTATAGTTAAAACTGTACAACCATTTTAGTTCAAGCCCGGTTTACAGTCAAAACGGGCAAAGTGTATTCCCCGGCCCTACCTGTCAAAATGGTTAAAAACCCGGCCCTTGCGGCCCCCATGCTAAATCTTTTATTTTTTGTTGTATTTTGCTCAGAATAGTATTAAAATGAAGCCTAGATTTCAGACTTTTATATGATGTGAAATACAATATGGTCATTGCAAAACTTTTTGAAATATTGTCAATTGAAAGTGGGTAAGATTTTCGTATTTCCTTCAAGGTATTTGGTGAGTTACACAAATCCGGCCCCTATGTTAAATATTTTATTTTTCGTTGTATTATGCTCTAAAAAGTATTAAATTGAAGCCTAGATTTCAAACTTTCATATGATACGAAATACAATATGGTCAATGCAAAACTTTCTGAAATATTGTCAATCAAAAGTAGATAAGATTTTCGTATTTTCTTCCAGGTATTTGATGAGTAACACAAATCCGGCCCCTATGCTAAATCTTTTATTTTTCGTTGTATTGTGCTCAAAATAGTATTAAATTAAAGCCTAGATATCAGGCTTTCATATGAACTTTGGAAATTATATCATGATTTTTTATATTGTTTGAAAAGTTTAATTTCTAATATAGAGGCCGGATAGTACATAGAAATACAGTGTATTCCCTTCTAAAAATTTATAAAGTTAAAAATCTAATTACCCAATAATGCATGTGTCAATTTTTACATTCTTAATATCATTCAATAGCTTAAGGTAAGGACTTTATAACGATATAATTTTTCTTAGAATCAAGGGAAAAACAAGTTTTAACTATAGGGGCCGGGTTTTTATCTCTAAAAAGTTACAACATATTTTAGTAATAAAAAAGGACGAATTTCAAACGCAACACATGCATGAAAAGTCAAGTTTCTACATACCATTAGAATGGTTATTGCCTAAGCTTTAATTTGGTGCTAATCTTAATAAATTTAACCAATAAATGAAATATTTAGCAAGTGGGGCCGGATTTTATCACTAACAAATTACGACGCATGAACAGCAAAAAAATGAAGAATTTCAAATGCTTTTATCATAACTACACATGCATGAAAAATCAAGTTTCTATATACCATTACAAAAGTTATTACCTAAGCTTTAATTTGGTGCTAATTTTATTAAAATTTACCGACAAATAAAATATTTAGCAAGGGGGCCGTTAGGGCCGGGAATTATGGCCTATTTTTTGATTGGGGCCGGGGAATACACATACCCGTCAAAACGTACCTAAACCAAAACGTACCCAAGTCAAAACGTACCCACGTGGAGTCAAAACGTATCCAACTGAAGTCAAAACGTACCCAAGTGGAGTCAAAACGTACCCAATGTGAAGTCAAAATGTACCCATGATTTTTATAGTGTTTTTATCTTCCTTCTTTCCACAAATTAATAGAAATATTATTTTCGCCATCTTGATGATGATAATGTTTAATTCTGCTTTATTTCAAATTTGTCTTACTTGATTAAAATAAATAATGAAGCATATCACAGAACATATAGCTAAGTCTATCAAACGCTTTATGATAAAATTATATTGTGTGTATCTCTCTTTTTTATGCAAATACAATTAACATTAGGGAAAGAGCATCAGATACCTTGATATTGTTATCCATCATTATTTATACATATTTTATCAATTAAAAAAAAAAGAAAATCGGGAAAAAAACCTTCATAAAAATTAACACTTTTATAAAAATGAGATACATTAATTACATTGTTTGTATAACAAAAGGTGCAATTTTCACATCCAAAAAGAGTGTAATAAACTATAATTATGTGGTGAATAAATTAATCATTCACAGTGGTATTTAAGCTGCTGTATATTACCTGATTATATATTTGAATGCTTTGTAAATATTGATGATTTGAGAGACAGTTTGCTTTAGTTGAAAAACCGAAGGGTTGATTTTTTTGATAAATTCATTAAATGCTCTGATGCAAATTTTCATCATATTTTCCTTTTCTTCCCTTTTAAAGTTCTTCTTTGTAGCATTTTTATTATCGGGAAATTCCCTAAACGTACGTGTATAAATAAAGGATTTTGTTGTCTAATGAGTGGTGACTCGGTTACTTTATCATTACAAGTATAAATATTTACACAATTTTTCAGTTAGTTAAAATATTAACATTTAGAGGGCGAATATTATAAGATATATTCTGCACTGAAAATATTGTAAACTTAACTCTTTATCAATCAATAAAATGTTGGACTCTTCCAGATTGAAAACATTTGCAAACAACCGTTATAATATAAGGCTTCGAAGGGTAAAAAACATTGTGAGAAACGGATGGAAGTTGTTATAATGTTGTAAAAAGCTTTTTTTCCGGAAGGATTGTAAATACTACAGATTGTGTAATTAGAGGTAACTTGTGCTTTTTGTGGGTAGTTTTATGAAAATAAAACTGTTAATAACAACTTGTTTGTTACACCTGATTAGTCCTGACATAAAAACATCACCTGTAATTGAATGTAATGTAGGATTAAAACCATGCATCATTTTCAAAGAATTAAAAGAATATAGAGTGAATCTGGAGTTAAAACATCCTTAAAAGGCAAGATACATGAAGTCTTTAATCTATGACCAAAGCTGAAATTATTTAAATTAAAATTTTACTTTGGGTACGTTTTGACTTAATTTTTGGGTACGTTTTGACTTAACTTTTGGGTACGTCGGCATCCCAATGCGCCTAGATGAACTTGAAGCTTTAAGAGGAACTATATAGTGCCTCATTATACCCACACTGATCAACGTGAGCCGCGGACACCATCATATGTTCTCAGTACACCAGATCGGATTTTCCACGGAAGAACCGGAGGTGGTGTATTTTCATTTTCATGGACCTGATTAACCTAGACAGAAATGTTGAATTACAGCAATATCAAGGCGAATAATTAATCTGTTTACAGAAGGCGGTGGCTAGAGATACGGTACCGTACCTCTAGCCCCGTATAACTAGTCATTCTTATGGTAGGATAGGCTAGAGGTACGGTATTTGTATAAATACATGTAAAGAAAAATATAAATTTATTTCAGTTCTGATTATTATGGTTATCAGTATGACTTTGTATTAATTGATCGACATCAAAGGACAGAAACTCATCAAGTTGCAGTGTGCGAGTTTGCACTGATGAGCAAAAATAATAATTGCGTTGATTAATAGATGAACTTAAATTGATTACTTAACCATTTCCCAAAATGTATTTTTTTCTTTTTTTTTTTTTTTACACTCTTCCAAACTCAAAAGATTTGTAAACAATTTAAATTTTGATGACAAAATGGCGGAATGTCAACCAAAAGGGTAGAAAACACTGTTGGAAAATAAGAAATTGCTCGTAACCACAAAAGGTAAAAACAAGTACTTGTTTGGGAGAAGATTAAGATTTGTACACAGATGCGCAAACAACAAATATATGGCTTTATCGAGGTCGATTACTACTTCTTTGCTGCTAAAACACAAGGGGAATGATGGCATCTTTTTATCTGGAAATTATGGTCTAAATTGGACAATGAAATTGATCGAAGTTAAAAATGCCCATCTGACAAAAGCAGATCTGTATCCTTAATTTCGTAACTCGACCTGTCGTATTAACCTATGTATGAGTCAAATATTGTTCGTCACTGACCAATATGAATTTTGAAGCACGAATCATTTTTCTTCTTTTAGCATCAATATATTTGTCTCATACATATTTTCCAGCAAGCACCAAAGAGCTAGAGAGGGTATGACTAGGTCTTGTTTCAAAAAACTAACGGACGGAACTTCCATAAAATACACTTGACCAATGTTCTAAATACACCGTTTTCAAATTGAGCGTATTTCCTTATATATAAATTTTGATTTTGATGAAACATTTTTCTATGCCTCCCTACTTGGCAATATCTCAAAAAATGCACGAGTTTGCATGAAAATTTGTTTAAAGACCATATTTTTATGGTTTAGCATGAAATTCGTAATTGGGCTCGTGGATCCAAAATTGTTGTGACAGCCGAATTTAAATAGGCAATGCAAAGCCTATTGCTTGGCATTACCAAAAAAAAAAACATGGGTCATATGTCTGTAGAAGAAAGAGGAAGAGCCGTCGGTCTAGTGGAGGGTGGCTGGTCATACTCGGAGGTAAGAACCAAAGGTCTTTTACACAATAAACCCGTAGACAAAGCCTTTTATCTTCACACAGTCATGTATAGAGAATAAGTTAATTGGGGTGTAATTTTTTCACAGGTTGCAAGACTGATGCGTGTACAGAGGCGAACAATTACCAGTCTGATGGCGAAGTTTAGGCAGACCGGAAGTGTACAAGATCGCCGAAGACGACCTCGCCATCGGGTGACCACTGGCAGACAGGACAGGTTTATGATTCTCAGCCATTTGAGAAACAGGAGGCTATCGGCAGCAGAGACGGCACACTTAACTATCGGCAGCCATGGTCGCCCAATCGCTCGGAAACAGTTCGGAAACGTCTACGGGAGGCTGGCCCTGGACCTCTGAGATCTCGGAGACCATACCGCAGGATCGTTCTTTCACTACGTCACCGTATGGCTAGACTTCGTTGGGCGCGTCGACATCTTCGATTTACTAGAGCCGACTGGGCCAGGGTTTTGTTCACAGACGAGAAACGGTTTAGACTCTACAGCAATGATGGTAGAGTTCGGGTTTATAGACGCCGCGGAGAGAGATACTGTACTTCTTGTATTCTTCACACTGAACACTTTGATGGCCGATCTATGATGCTATGGGCTGGTATCTCTTTACACACCAAGACGCCTCCCGTGATAATCGACGGAAATTTAACAGCGATACGCTACCAGAATTAAGTTTTGCGACCAATACTTATTCCCCTTTTTCAGCGAAATCGTGGTATGCAGTTGATGCAGGATGGTGCCCCGGCTCACACTGCTCGAACAACCATGCAGTTCCTTCAGTGAGATACGGATAGAAAAAGGAGAGAAATAAAAGAAGAGAAGGAAGAGAAATGGGAAGGGATAGAGATACATAGAGCGAGAGAAAGAACAAGCGAGAGATAGATAGAGAGAAATAGAGATAGGAGAGAAACAGCGAGAGAATAAGCGTGGAAAAGTGTTGAAAGAAAGAAAGATGAAGTGAGGGGCAGAGAGTAAGAAAATGTGTAAATAGTACCATATAAGTGAGGCAGTGTTTCAGGGCTTTGGTGTACATTCAACTGGGTATAGGAACAATTTCAAAGTCTACGAGGATATGAAATACATTCGGGAAACATTCAACGAACTGAGGATACAATCTTAGGGGCCCAATATCCTTGTAACGACCTGAAGGTTGGATTTAGGCACCGTGGGTATGAAATCGCCGACCGGGGGTACAGGTTTTGAGCTTGTGCAGTCAAAGAAAGGTAAAAATACAGTTTGAGGAGGACCTAAGCAATGTCAAGCAGTGTAGACCTCGAGCTAAAGGTGTAAACTCTAATAAAAAAATTATTTCTCGGATTGAATGTACATCTTTTCAGCTTAAGGTAAATTAAACAGACAGGAAAGGGTAACGCACGGCACTTCCTTAAAATGAAATTAAAAACAAATTTCTACACCATTTGCATTTGACAGACCGACGATACATCTTACAGAAACACACATCCAAAGGACCAAAAAGTGGAAGTGATGAATCATATCGAACAATTTTCAGAGGTAACGTTTATCGCAGTGACTAACAGTAAAGCTGAATGAAGTACAGAAATAAGGAACCAGTAGATGCTCATGCGTTTGTCGAGTCGGCTCATGGACTTTGAGTTCATCTCACAAATTGAGGGTACATACTGGGATTGGGTTAAATGAGACTATGGTAAAAATAATGGGCCAATAATACGAACTAAATGTATTTTCCCGATATGAAAGTACAACCTAAGGACTAAGGATACAATCTATAAGACAGAGAATAATTATGTTTTATGGAATTGATGACAGTTATTGCGATAGTTTCTTCATATCTCAGTGCTGATAATCCTTCCGACGAAGTCAGAAAAAGAAATAAAGTGCAGAGTACTGGTAAAAAAGAAAGCGCCGATCCCCCTCCAAAGAGCTTATAACTTTTTTAATTGAATCCAAAATTGTCCAGAAATTATCAATCCTCTTGAAATTAACTACAGCAGATTCTAAACACGTGGCCATTTTGCTTTTTCCATCATTGTTCCTTACAAACACTTACAATGTCTTCTCGCACATAACAACCCTCCAGGAATAATTAAATACAGACTAGTAATGTATCTCCCTAGGTGAAAGTACAATCTACCGTCTAAGGCTACAATCGCTTAGACTGAGAATATGCTCAATGGATTTGATGCCGATTATTGCAACAGGATTCAATCTTATCTCATAACCCATTCTTTCGACAAGGTTATATGAGAAAGTCAGCCTGTGGCAATGGGAACAATATTGTGCAAAGTAATAGTAAAAAGTTATTCCCCTTTTAAAAGCTTGTATTTCCTTGAATCCACACTTTTGCATCATTTTTCCTCACAAAATGATAAAAATTGTTTTTTGCACATAACAACCCTACAGGAATAAAGTAAGCGTGCAAAATCAAATACACTCCCCTCTCTCTCAGATCGTATTGCCCAGTTCCTTGGTCGGTAAATTACATTGCTTAAAACCTATACAGTAGTAGGTTCGCTCCCCATACTGTAACATTCATTCAACCGACAGATGGTATTTCGAAAAGCTGTCAGTGGTTTGGAAAGACTGTAACAAGATCAAAGACCGCCCCATGGACCTGACACAAAGTTAAAACAACGCCAAAAACAAACATGACTCATAACATATTTTTCGTTTACCTTACCATTATCCCCTCTAAGAATTGAATACCTTCCGATTTACAAAGTACACTTCAGTAACATACTTCTGTTTTTTTTTTTTTTTTTTTTTTTTTTTCACCACTTGTTTACAAAATTAAATTGTGTCAAAGATTCCTAACAATGAAATATCATAAAAAATTCTTTCTCCCTCTGTCTTTCTTTCTGTCTTTCTCAGTCTCTTTCTTTCTCTCTCTCTCGCTCTCATTCTTTCTCTCTCTCTTTTCTCAGCATCAATAACATAGCGGCAAAGTAATGCCCCAGACTTATAACCGGAAGTCTACAGTTCCATTTCTCGATGAATCTAATTTTCTGTTCCAGGATATGGGAAGGTAAAAGACAAACCCAAAAAACGCATAGGTGCGTCTGATATAATTCAAATTATGATTAAGTCGTTAGACCGGGCTCATAACTTTCATTTTTGTTAACATGGCACTCTTTAAGATCTGACCAAATAAAAAAGAAAACTTCAGCAGCATAATTCTCGACTACGTTGCTCAGTTGATGACAAAATCGGCCTGAAACTTGGGGTTGACAGGTTCGATTCCCTAGCTGTTGCAATTTTTATGTGAGGTTTGATAACAGTCACTACGACAAGATTTATTTCTTGTCACCCGCATTTTCTTTTCCTTCCTTCAATTCACAACAAAACTGGACATCATCTTTCTTTACAAAAATGTTACATTTTTTTCTCGCACCTAACCCTAACCGGAAGGCATTGTTTCAGGCTAAAACCCCAAGATTCTATAGTTTGATACCCCAGCGAATTTAATTTTCTTTTTCAGGATTGTTACAGTTCATAGCAGCAGGATTCATTCTTCTCTCATTGTTGACCAATCTTTCAACTGATCAACGTTAGAAAGCAAACAACAGTTTAGGAAAAGCTAAAAGCGAAGTACCGGTAACAGAAACTCCAGTGACGCATCAGTAAGTGCGTGCCATATAAGTCAAATTATGTTGAAGTGGTCAGATCGGGCTCATAACTTTCATTTCATAAGATATGATCACTCGCAAAAGAAATATTCATCAGCACAATTTTCACCTTATTTGCTCAGTTGATGACCAACGAGGACTGAAACTAGAGGTTCACAGGTTCGACTTCCCAGCTGTTCGATTTTTTTCCCAAGGTTTGATTACAGTCAATTCGACAAGCTTCATTCATTTCACATCGCTCACATTTCACCTTCAATTAACAAGAGAACTCTACGTCTTTTTTTCTTTACAAAATGTTACAATTTCTTCTTGCATAGAACAATCCTCAGGAAAATGAAGTGAAAAATTCAAACTCAAATAATTTCGTTCTCTCTCTCTCTCTCTCTCTCTCTGTCTCTATCTCACATTCTTAATCCATAAACATCACCTAAGGCATCGGCAAAGTTATTGTCCCAACCTTAAAACCCAATGTTGTATAGTTCGATACCCCGGGGAATCTAATCTTCGTTTTCAGAATTGTTAAAGTTCATAGACGCAGGATTCATTCTTCTCTCATCGTTGCACAATGTTTCAACTGATCAACGTTAGAAAGCTAACAACATTTTGCGAAAGGCTAAAAGCGAAATACCGGTAAAAGATGCAGAAATGACACATAAGTAGGTGCATGCCATATACGTCGAATTATGTTGAAGTCTTCCGATCGGACTTTCATTTTCGTAAACATAACTCCATTTAACATATGATCAATCACAAAAGAAATCTTCATCAGCATAATTTTCCACTTACTGTACTTGTTCAGTTGATGAAGAACGAGGCCTGAAACTAGGGGTTCGCAGGTTCGATTCCCAAGCTGTTCGATTTGTTTTCAAGGTTTAATTACAGTAAATTCGACAAGCTTTATCCATTTTACATCGCTCACATGTCCCCCTTCAATTCACATGAGGTCATCAGAGCAGGCTCATAACTTTCTTTTTTGTTGACATTGCTCTCTTTAACATCTGATCAATTGCAGAAATTTCATCAGCATAATTCTAGGCTTGGTTGCTCAGCTGACGAAGAACGAGGTCTGAAACTAGGGATTCACAGGTTCAATTCCCAAGCTCTTGCAATTTTTATCCGAGGTTTGATGAGTCATTGCGGCAAGAATATTAATTTCTCGTCCCGCGATTTTTTTCCCCAAAGAAACATTATGTAGGAAAGCATCCTTCTTTTGGAATAATGTGCAAGGTACTGGTAGATGAAATACCAAAATAGCTTGGATAGATTCACATGACGCCCTGATATATCCGATATGACTGAAATCTGATATGACGTTAAACGCAAAAGACTAAAAACAGTAACGCAAATACAAATTTTACTAGTCTGATGAATTTTTCCTGGCCTCCATCTCCCCTTACAGCCAGCCCTTTAAATCACCTTCTTTTATATCAACATGTCTATCTCATTTAATGGATCCCTCCTTCAATGCAGGTGACTGTTATTAAAGCTATAGCTATAGATATTCAGTGCATTGACGTTTGTTGTGTGTAAAAGAAGCAAGTTGCCTCTATAATATTTACCCTCTAACATTTTCAACATATGCTTATGAAAATCTAGCACAGATAGTATAATATTTTGCTTTTCCGTCATTACCTTTACAAATGTAACAACTTCATCCACAATAAAACCTTTCCAGTAATAAAGTAAAATTGTCAAAATCGAAACCTTTCTTAAACTCACTCTCTCCCATACTCAATGCCTCTCTTGTTACTGTCTCTCGGTTTTCATATCTCTTAAAATTCAGAGCCACCGTTAATTCAAGTAATGTTCAGGTCGGCATTAAAACACCAAGAAAACAAACACATCTATCTCCACTTATAAATCTGGTATCGCCACTACAACTATTACTACCAACTCAGCCATCGAAACTACCATCACCGTTATTATTATCATCAACATCACTATCAATGCAATGATTAAAAAGCATTTAAAACTCCATAGCTTTGTGTTAAGTAATAGCAAACTCTTAAAAGAGATAAGGAAAACATCTTTTTCTATTCAAATTAGTTACCTTTCTCTGATAAACCAGAAAATCTTTCACAGCATTCCCAAATCAAAACTTTTTCTTGACCTTTGACTACAGAGATATTTAAATATCTATTCCATCGATAGAGTGCAGAACGTGAGGCACGGGTTAGCTGGTTTGAATCCCCTACTAGGCCATTTCTTTCTGAGGCTTGATGATAATTTTTGCGCCGGGATTAATTTTTGGCTAGCCTCTTAAAAGCAACTTTTGATAATAGTTATGTTGAAAAGGGGTCATTAGCATCTGGAAAATATCATGTAAAGGACTGGTTACCGAAACTTCAGCAAACTATTGGTAGGTGCACTGGCCGCTGCTACATCATTGAAAAATTGTTGAAAACGGTGTTCAACACATGCAATCAATCAGTCAAATCAGTCCCCTTCTTTTATTTATCTGAAATATTTCATAGCATTTTCAAATCATCACATTATCTTCAGGTTTACCTCTAAACATTTTTAAACTGGAATTCGGTCCGCATTGCCCGGAACTTGAGGCACGGGTAAGCTGGTTTGAATCCCCTGCTCGGCTATTCCTTTCAGAGAGTTGAAGGTACTCACTACGACAACATTAATTTTTCACTAACCTCTAGCAGTTTTGACAATACTTATGTGGAAAAGTAGTCAGTGGCCTGGGAAGGATATCGTGTGAGGTATTGGTTACTGAAACTACAGGAACGCATATCCAAGTGTATTGGCCGCCGCAATATTACTCGAATATCGTTGAAAATGGTGTTAAACATATAAAGTCAATCAATCACTCAATCAATCAATTGTCAAAGACTAGTTCGGTAGCCCAGTCATTTATCCACTGGTCTAGAGACTAGGGTGTCACCCGTCCCTAGTTCGGAAGATGTTTTTCCCATACTTGATGAAATTAATTGCATATCTTCAGTCTGACGACTGTTCATTGCCTCAACGATAATTATGTGGTAAATAGGCCGACAGCTATATTATTTATTCTTTTATTTACCCTCAGAACACTTTTTGAAGCATGTCCATTAAAATCTAGTACGAAATATATCTTTGTCTTTTCTGTCTCCAATCCTTAATTTCTTTATCCACAAGGCAACCCTGCCACTATATAGTAAAATCGTCGAAATCAAAAGAGCATTCCAACTTCCAGTTTTACAAACTCTGTCTCTGTCTATTTTTGACGTTGTGTTTATGACGTTGAGTATGTGAGACAGCAGCCAGTGGTGATATACTGTGAAAATTGTGAGGAGCACTGGATAAAGGAAACCATAAAAGATTCTAGAACAGGAAGCCGATGATTCGATTCCCGGCTTAGTCGATTTTTTCCGAGAATTGCTTACAGTCATTGCGATATGATTAAATAACTTCTCAAACAGTACCAATATTTCGACGCTGCTTATGTTGGAAAGCAGTCAGTGGTTTGGAAAGAATATTGTGCGTAATACTAGTAAAAGAAATTACAGCAAAAGATACGTTCACAGGCCGCCGCAGTATGAACTGAAATAATGTTGTAAACGACGTTTTAACACTCTTCAATCAATCAATCAATCAATACTGAATAATTACAGCATTGAGATTTTTTTTTTTAATTATTTTCAACAGATAGATGCTTTTGATCATAAAATGGGAACCATGCCTTTTTCGGCATTCTTTTGGTAAATTGTTGAGATTGATTCGGAATTCAAATTGTTCGTATGTAATAATGCACAGGGTGATTACATAATCTTGTAAAATCTTGCCAGAATGTCTTAAATATGCTGGTCACACCATAACATTTCATTCTAAAATATTCAAAGGATAATATAGTTTTTGATCTATTTACACTCAAAATTACGGACTGAGGGAGCATCATATCCACTGAGAAACGATTAATCATGCAGACTGAGGAAGATATAAAGAAAGAAAGCTAATTTATTGTAGGAAATACATATTAGGAGGAAAAGGACAAACATCTTGGTATGCGAGAGATAGATAGAGAGAGAAAGACATAGAGAGAAATAGCGAGAGACTGAGCGTAGAAAAGTGTGAGTGATAGATGAAATGAGGGACAGAGAGTAAGAAAAAGAGTTCGGAAGGCAGTAGATAGAGAGTGAGAGAAAAGAGTGAGAGACAAAGAGAGAAACAACAGAGATAGAAAGACAAAGTTAAGTGGAGAGAGGTAAAGAGAGACAGAAATTGCGAAACGAGAGAAAGAAATAGATACCGAAAAGGAGGAGGTACGTTCAATTAAATTGCGTTCAAATTTGAAGAAAGCAGAATGAACTAATTGACTGTAGCTAAATTACGAGTGGGGCTTAGTTGTAAATACTGAGCGTTTATCTGTCCAACCACGAGAATATATAACCTACCACAGATACAGGCATACGGCATTGGTTTGAAATAATAGAAGGGACATTGTTACAAGATTTGAAGGGACATCGAACTGAGAATGTATTTCACCGTCTGACAGAAAGTACGGGGAACTAAGAGAAAATCTCTCCGACTGGCGTTGCATGCTAAAAGGTGGGGAGTAAAATCTCTAGAAGGACACAGGTTTACAGCTTAATGGTACTTCTCACACACCAACGCTACCATCTCAATTCCTAAAATAATAGAACGCAAGCTTTTGCAGTACTTAACCAAAGGACAGAGGACACATCTTCGAACTGTGGAAACATCAAGAAGTAAGGAAAACAGTCTGATTGAAAAAGTGTAATTTTAAGATGGAACACAGCTTTAGGGCCTTAGGGTGTACTCGAGGGACTCATGGACTGAGGGTGTTCAATTGCTAACTTGGGTTCAACGTTTTTTTGTTTTAAGACTGGAAAAAAAGTTCAGTCTTGGATACTTTATGAAATTACTATTGCAGGTTTAAAGTGCATGTCAGGAAGAAAGCGTATAGGCAACTGTGCAAATGGTACCATATGAGTGAGGCAGTGTTTTTGGGCTTGGGTGTACATTCAACTGGGTATAGGAATTATTTCAAAGTACGAAGATATGAAATACATTGGGGAATCATTCCACAAACTGAGGATACAATCTTAGGGACCCAATATGCTTGTAACGGCCTGATGGTTGATTCTAGGCACCGTGGGTATGAAATCGCCGGCCTGGGGAACAGGCTTAAGAACTTGTGCAATCAAAGAAAGGTAGAAAAACAGTTTGAGGAGGACCTATTGACAAGCAATGTCAAGCAGTCTAAAGGTGTAAACTCTAACAAAAAGAAGAAATATTTCTCGGACTAAATGTACCTCTCTTCAGCTAAAGGTAAATTAAACAGACTGAAAGGGGTAACGCACGGCACTTCCTTAAAATGAAATTAAAAACAAAGTTCTAGACCATTTGCATTTGACAGACCGACGATACATCTTACAGAAACACACATCCAAGGGACCAAAAAGTGGAAGTGATGAATCATAACGAACAATTTCCAGAGTTAACGTTTATCGAGGTGACTAACAGTAAAGCTGAATGAAGTACAGAAATACGGCACCGGTAGATGCTCATGCGTTTGTCGACTCGGCTCATGGACTTTGAGTTCATCTCACAAATTGAGATTAGGTTATACGAGACTAAAGACGATGGTTAAGATAAATGGGCCAATAATACGGACTAAATATATTTTCCCGATATGAAAATACAACCAGCGGACACGACCTATAAGACTGAGAATCTGCTTCATGGAATTGATGACAGTTATTGCGATAGAGTTTCTTTATATCTCAGTGCTGATAATCCTTCCAACGAGGTAAGAATATGAAATATAGTGCGAAGTAATGGTAAAAGAAACCGCAGATCTCCCTTCAAAGAGCTTATATTTTTTTTTAATTGAATCCAAAACTGTCCAGAAAATATCGATCCTCTTGAAATTAACTTCTTTACAAAGTTACAATGTCTTCTCGCACATAACAACCCTCCAGGAATAAATAAATACAGACTGGAAATGTATCTCCCTAGATGAAAGTAAAATCTATCGATTAAGGGTACAATCGCTTAAACTGAGAATCTGCTCTATAGAATTGATGCCGATTATTGCGACAGGATTTAATCTTATCTCAAAACTCATTCTTTCGACAAGGTTATGTGAGAAAGTCAGCCAGTGTCAACGGGAACAATATTGTGCGAAGTACTGATAAAAAGTTATTCCCCTTCTAAAAGCTTGTATTTCATTGAATCTACACCTTTGCATAATTTTTCCTCACAAAATGTTAAAATTGGTTTTTGCACATAACAACCCTCCAGGAATATAGTAAACGTGTCAAAATCAAATACACTCCCCTCTCTCTCAGATCGTATTGCCCAGTTGCTGGGTCGGTAAATTACATGGCTTAAAACCTATACAGTCGTTGGTTCGCTCCCCATAACAATATCTGTCCGAGATTCGATGCTATTCATTCTTCTAGGATCTATTCTTTGCTAAATACCGATCATTCAACCGACTTAAGTTATTTCGAAAAGCTGTCAGTGGTTTGGAAAGACTGTAACAAGAGCAATGACCGCGCCATTTACCTGACACCAAGTTAAAACAACACCAAAAACAAGCAAAGAAAGAAATCTGGCTCCGCTACAATATTCCGCACTACCGACTTATTTATCATCATTACCATCCACGCACTTTTTAAACATGTATACTCAAAACTATTTTAGCTCACTTTTCAAAACTCCTAAAAGAAATCGATCAGACATCTTTATTCTACAAATCAGTCTCATTTCTTTACTTGATTTCCAGCTTGTTGAAAGTTATTTCGAAATGCTTTTTTCACAGTTTTTCCTTTTTTTATCTTAAAATGTTTTGATTCTTTCCAAAAGATCTGTTAACAACAATCAAATAAACACTTATTATTTCCAGTGCTTCCATAATATTGTGACAGGCTTCGGGATAAGATACCGGTATTTTCTGCCATTATAGCAAGATCTTTCTCTACAAGGATTTTCAAACATGACTCATAAACATATTTTTCGTTTACCTTACCATCATCCCCTCTAAAAATTGACTACCTTCCGATTAACTTCGAAAGCACACTTCAGTAACATACTTCTCTGCTTTTAACCACTTCTTTACAAAATCAAATTGTGTCAAAGATTCGTAAACATGAAATATCAAAAGCACATTCTCTCTTTCGCCCTTTGTCTTTCTCACAGTCTCTCTCTCTCTCTCTCTCAGCATCAATAACATGACGGCAAAGTAATGCCCCAGACTTATAACTGAAGGTCTATAGTTCGATTTCTCGGTTAATCTAATTTTCTGTTCCAGGATTCGGGAAGGTAAAAGGCAAAGTACCCGTTACGCAAACCCAAAAAACACATAGGTGCGTCTGATGTAACTCAAATTATGTTTTAAGTCGTTAGATCGGGTTCATAACTTTCCTTTTCATTAACATGGCACTCTTTAAACTCTGATCAAATAAAAAAGAAAACTTCAGCAGCATAATTCTCTACTAAGTTGCTCAGTTGATGACAATATCGGCCTGAAACTTGGAGTTAACAGGTTCGATTCCCTAGCTGTTGCAATTTTTATTTGAGGTTTCATAACAGTCACTACAAGATTCATTTCTCGTCACTCGCATTTTCTTTTCCTTCCTTCAATTCACATCACAACTGGACATCATTTTTCTTTACAAAAATGTTACATTTTTTTTCCCGCACGTACCAACCCCTCGGGAATAAAAGCAGTGGAAAGGTATTGTTTCAGGCTAAAATCCCAAGGTTCTATAGTTCGATACCCCGGCGAATTTAATCTTCTTTTTCAGGATTGTTACAGTTCATAGCAGCAGGATTCATTTTTCTCTCATTGTTGCCCAATCTTTCAACTGATCAACGTTAGAAAGCAAACAAGAGCCGTCAGAGACGGATTATGCTCCCCGAACAAGTGCTTGTCATAAAATATAAGAAATTGATATAAATTCACTTCTTTTACCCTAGAAGAACCTGTTCATGCCCCCCAAAATTTGAAGTGAAAAGGCAATTACTATCTTAGAGATAGCCAACATAAACTTGTAGAGGACAATAAGCCCAATAAGCCCCCTTTACGCCTACTTTTCCCATAAGACAGTATTGGATCATTGCAATAAATACAACGGGTGTGTGGTTTGTGGCATTTTTTAATAATAATTAAAAATTCGAAATTTCATAAAATTTTGAGCAGTCATGTATTAAATATTACATAAAACAATGTTTTACATGAAGCCCCCTTTTTCCGAGACGCAGCCTGAAATTGAGAAAAAGGAAGACAGGTACCTAGGCAACGTTCCAACAAGTTCAGACTTGATATTTCACAAAGGTTTGAGCACTGATAAAGGAGAACCTAGTGAAAAACAATTTTTTCCATGAAGTCCCCTTTTTCCGTGATGCAGCCTTAATTTGAGAAATCAGGAAAGACGTATTTGGGCATTAATAATTCATAGATTGCAAAAACAAAGGGCACATATTGAAACTTGTAAAACAAGATATAACCATGAAATGTTGACAAAAACTTAACAAGATATTAGTAAAAATTGCAATTTTGCGTTAGGGCCCCTTTTTCATTTCACAAGAAACCCCCTTTTTCCATGACAGAGGGTCAAATTGAAAAACACATAGATAAAGAAACAAGAGCACATGGTGAAACTGTTAAAAAACAATATAACCATGAAGTTTAATGAAATTTTGACCAAAGCTGAATGAAATATTAGTAAAAATTGGAATCTTGCAAGAAGCCCCCTTTTTCCATCACAGAACGTCAACTTAAAAAATGCCCAGATTAAAAATAGCAAGGGCACATGCTAAGACTTTCCATAAACAATATAACCATGAAGTTTCATGATATTCTGACATAAACTGAATGAGATATTGGTAAAAATTGCAATTTTGCATTAAGCCCCTTTTTTCCATGACACGGGGTCAAATTGAAAATCCGGGAAAACTATATCGGTGCATTACCCCAAGGAGTTCATATATTAAGTTTCATCCAATTTGGTACAAGGGTTGTGGAGAAATCGCTTCGGACGGACAGATGGACGGAAAGACGGACGGACGGACGGACGGACGGACGGACGAAGCGGCGACTATATGCTCGTCCTTTGGGGAGCATAACAGCAGTTTAGGAGAAGCTAAAAGCGAAATACTGGTAACAAACTCCAATGAGGCATCAGTGGGTGCGTGTCATATAAGTCAAATTCTGTTGAAGTGGTCAGATCGGGCTCATAACTTTCATTTCATAAGATATGATCAATCGCAAAAGAAACTTTCATCAGCATAATTTTCACCTTATTTGTTCGATTTTTTTCCCAAGGTTTGATTACAGTCAATTCGACAAGCTTCCTTCATTTCACAGCACTCACATTTGGAACGCCCTTCAATTCAGAAGAGATTTCTTGCGTCTTTTTTTCTTTACAAAATGTAACAATTTCTTCTCGCATACAACAATCCCCAGGAAAGTAAAGTGAAAACTCCAAACTCAAATAATTTCGTTCTCTCTCTCTCTCCCTCTCTCTCTATCTCACCTTCTTAATCCATAAACAACACTTAAGGCAGCGGCAAAGTAATGTCCCAACCTTAAAACCTAATGTTCTATAGTTCGATACCCCAGCGAATCAAATCTTCTTTTTCAGAATTATTAAAGTTCAGAGCATCAGAATTCCTTCTCTCATTATTGACCAATCTTTTAACTGATCAACGTTAGAAAGCTAACAACAGTTTGGGAAAGGCTAAAAGCGAAATACCGGTAAAAGATGCTCAAATGACGCATAAGTAGGTTTGTGCCATATACGTCAAATTACGTCGAAGTCGTCCGATCGGACTCATACCTTTTATTTTCGTAAACATAACTCCCTTTAACATTTGATCAATCAAAAAAGAAATCTTCATCAGCATAATTTTCCACTTACTGTAGTTGCTCAGTTGATGAAAAACGAGGCCGGAAACTAGGGCTTTGCAGATTCGATTCCCAGCCGTTCGATTTTTTTTTTCAATGTTTGACTACAGTCAATTCGACAAGCTTTATCCATTTTACATCGCTCACATGTCCCCCTTCAATTCACATGAGGTCATCAGATCAGGCTCATAACTTTCATTTTCGTTGACATTGCTCTCTTTAACATCTGATCAATTGCAGAAACTTCATCAGCATAATTCTAAGCTTGGTTGCTCAGCTGACGACGAACGAGGTCTGAAACTAGGGGTTCACAGGTTCAATTCCCAAGCTCTTGCAATTTTTATCCGAGGTTTGACGAGTCATTGCGGCAAGAATTATTAATTTCTCGTCCCTCGATTTTTTCCCCAAAAACCATTATGTAGGAAAGCATCCTTGTTTTGGATTAATGTGCAAGGTACTGGTAAATGAAATACAAAAACAGCTTGGATAGATGCACATGAAGCCCTGATATATCCGATATGACTGAAATCTGATATGACGTAAAATGCAATAGACTTAAAGCAATAACGCAAATACAAGTTTAACCACAGTCTGATGAATTTTTCTTGGCCTCCACCTCCCCTTCAGTCAGCCCTTTAAATCACCATCTTTTACAACAACATGACTATCTCATTTAATGCATCCTTCCTTCAATGCAGGTAACTGTTATTAAAGCTATAGCTATAGATATTCAGTGCATTGGCGTTTGTTGTGTGGAAAAGAAGCGAGTGTCCTCTATAATATTTACCCTCTAACATTTTCAACATATGCTTATTAAAATCTAGCACAGATAGTATAATATTCGCTTTTTCGTCGTTACCTTTAAAAATTTAACATCTTCTATATACACAATACAGCCTTTCCACTACTAAAATAAAGATCTCAAAATCAAAACCTTTCTTAAACTCACTCCCTCCCATACTCAGTGCCTCTCTGTTACTGTCTCTCGGTTTTCATATCTCTTAAAATCCAGAGCCACCGTTAGTAATATTCAAGTAATGTTCAAGTCGGCATTAAAACACCAAGAAAACAAACACATCTATCTCCACTAATAAATCCGGTATCGCCACTACAACCATTACTACCAACTCACCCATCGAAACTACTTTCACCATTATTATTATCATCAACATCACCATCAATGCAATGATTAAAAAGCATTAAAAACTCCATAGCTTTGTGTTAAGTAATAGCAAACTCTTAAAAGAGATAAGGAAAACATCTTTTTCCATTCAAATTAGTTACTTTTCATTGATAAATCTGAAAATCTTTCACAGCATTCCCATATCAAAACTTTTTCTTGACCTTTGACTACAGAGATATTTAAATATCAATTCCGTCGATAGACTGCAGAACGTGAGGCACGGGTTAGCTGGTTTGAATCCCCTACTAGGCCATTTCTTTCTGAGGCTTGATGATAATTTTTGCGCCGGGATTAATTTTTGGCTCGCCTCTCAAAAGCAACTCTTTTGTTGAAAAGGGATCTTTAGCATCTGGAAAATATCATGCAAAGGATTGGTTACCGAAACTTCAGCAAATTATGGGTAGGTGCGCTGGCCGCTACAATATTATTGAAAATTGTTGAAAACGGTGTTTAACACATGCAATCAATCAGTCAAATCAGTCCCCTTCTTTTATTTATCTGAAATAATTCACAGCATTTTCAAATCAACACATTATCTTCAAGTTTAACTCTAAACATTCTTAAACTGGAATTCGGTCCGCATTGCCCGGAACTTGAGGCACGGGTAATCTGGTTTGAATCCCCTGCTCGGCTATTCCTTTCCGAGAGTTAAAGATACTCACTACGACAACATTAATTTTTTTCTAACCTCTAGCAGTTTTGACAATACTTATGTGGAAAAGTAGTCAGTGGCCTGGAAAGGATATCGTGTGAGGTATTGGTTACTGAAACTACAGGAACGCATAGGCAAGTGTATTGGCCGCCGCAATACAACTCCAATATCGTTGAAAACGGTGTTAAACACATATAGTCAGTCAATTACTCAATCAATTAATTGTCAAAGACTAGTTCGGTAGCTCAGTCGTTTATCCATAGATCAAGAGACATACCTAGTTCGGAAGATTTTTTTCCCCATATATGATGAAATTAATTCCTAATCTTCTGTTTGACGGCTGTTCATTGCCTCAACGATAATTATGTGGAAAATAGGCCGACAGCTATATTATCTATTCCTATATTTACCATCAGAACACTTTTTGAAGCATGCCCATTAAAATCTAGTATGAAAGATATATTTTTTTTTCTGTCTTTAATCTCTCGAAATTTAATTTCTTTATCCACAATGGAACCCTGCCACTATAAAGTAAAAGTGTCGAAATCAAAAGAGTTTTCCAACTTCCAGTTTTAAAAACTCTGCCTCTGTCTATTTTATGACGTTGAGTATGTGAGACAGCAGCCAGTGGTGATATACTGTGAATATTGTGAAGAGCATTGGATAAAGAAAACCATAAAAGATTCTAGAACAGGGAGCCGATAGTTCGATTCCCGGCTTGGTCGATTTTTTCCGAGAATTGCGTACAGTCATTGGGATATCATTAATTCATTTCTCAAATAGTACAGATATTTCGACATTTCTTATGTTGGAAAGCAGTCAGTGGTTTGGCAAGAATATTGTGCGTAATACTGGTAGAATAAATTACAGGAAAAGATTCGTTCACAGGCCGCCGCAGTATGAACTGAAATAATGTTGTAAACGACGTTTTAACACTCTTCAATCAATCAATCAATCAATGGTTACTGCATAATTAAAGCATGTAGAATCGTACGTTAATTGTTATGAACTACTTTCAATAGATAGATGCTTTTGATTATAAAATGGAAACCATGGCCTTTTCGGCATTCTTCAGGTAAATTGCTAAGGTTGATACGGAATTCGAATTGGTCGTATGTAATAAAGCACAGGGTGATTACATAATCTTGTAAGATCTTGCAAGAATGTCTCAAATGTGCATTTTAGGAGGAAAAGGACAGACATCTTGGTCAATGAATACAGTTTGTCAAACGTGAGAAACGCAACAGGTACACTACAGCTGCAATATCAAGTCAGTCACTAGATAGATAGATAGATAGATAGCAGATGGACAAAAAGCAAAAGAGATTGATAGGATAGAGAGACGAGAGAATAGATTGCAGGAAGTAAACAGAATGAAAAGCAGACAGAGAGAACGTGACAGAATAGTAAGTGATAGAAAATGAGACAGAAGATGGTGGGATAGCAAAGGAGACAGAAATATTTAGATACAGAGAGACTGTGTGAAAAGAGGCAATGAGATAGATAGAAGAAAGAGAGAAATAAAAGAAGAGAAGGAAGAGAAACGGGAAGGTTAGAGATACATAGAGCGAGAGAAAGAACAAGCAAGAGATAGATAGAGAGAGAAAGATATAGAGAGAAATAGTGAGAGACTGAGCGTAGAAAAGTGTGAGTCAGTGAAAGATGAAAGGAGGAGCAGAGCGTAAGAAAAGGAGTTTGGAAGGCAGTAGATAGAGAGTGAGAGAAGAGTAAGAGACAGAGAGAAAGAGAGAGACACAACAGAAATAGAAAGACAAAGTTAAATGGAGAGAGGTGAAGACTGAAATTGCGAAACGAGAGAAAGAAATAGATACCGAAAAGGAGAAGGTACATTCATTTAAGTTACGTTCAAGTTTGAAGAAAGAGGAATGAACAAACGTATTGACTGGAGCTAAATTAGGAGTGGGGGCATAGTTTAAATACTGGGGATTTATTTGTCCAACCACGAGAATATATAACATACCACAGATACAGGCATACGGCATTGGTTTGAAATAATAGAAGGGACATTGTTACAAGATTTGAAGGGACATCGAACTGAGAATGTATTTCACCGTCTGACAGAAAGTACGGGGAACTAAGAGAAAATCTTTTCGACTGGCGTTGCATGCTAACAGGTGGGGAGTAAAATCTCTAGAAGGACACAGGTTTATAGCTTAATGGTTCATCTCACACACCAAAGCTACCATCTCAATTCCTAAAATAATAGAATGCAAGCTGTTGCAGTACTTAACCAATGGACAGAGGATACATCTTCGAACTGTGGGCACATGAAGAAGTAAGAAAAACAGTCTGATTGAAAACGGGTAAATTTAAGATGGAACACAGCTTTAGGGCGTTATGGTGTACTCGAGGGACTCATGGACAGAGGGTGTTCAATTGCTAACTTGGGTTCAACGCTCTGACTAATGTTTTAAGAATGGAAGAAAGTTCAGTCTGGGATACTTTCTGAGATTACTATTGCAGGTTTGAAGTGCATTTCAGGACAACTGTGCAAATGGTACCATATGAGTGAGGCAGTGTTTCATGGCTTGGGTGTACATTCAACTGGGTATAGGAATTATTTCAAAGTACGAAGATATGAAATACATTGGGGTAACATTCCACGAACTGAGGATACAATCTTACGGACCCAATATGCTTGTAAGGGCCTGGTGGTGTATGTTCGGCACCTAGGGTATGAAATCGCCGACTGGGGGTGCAGGCTTAAGAACTTGTGCAGTCAAAGAAAGATAGAAATACAATTTCAGGAGGACCTATTGATAAGCAATGTTAATCAGTGTAGACCTCGAGCCAAAGGTGTAAACTCTAACAAAAAGAAAAAAATATTTCTCGAACTAAATGTTCACCTCTTCAGCTTAACGTAGATTTATCAGACTGAAAGGGGTAACGCACGGCACTTCCTTAAAATGAAATTAAAAACAAAGTTCTAGACAATTTGCATTTGACAGACCGACGATACATCTTACAGAAACACACATCCAAAGGACCAAAAAGTGGAACTGATGAATCATATCTAACAATTTTCAGAGGTAACGTTTATCGCAGTAACTAACAGTAAAGCTGAATGAAGTACAGAAATAAGGAAGCGGTAGATGCTCATGCGTATGTCGACTCGGCTCATAGACTTTGAGTTCATCTAAAAAATTGAGGGTACATACTGGGATTGGGTTATACGACACTAAAGACGATGGTAAAGACAAATGGGTCAATAATACGGACTAAATATATTTTCCCGATATGAAAATACAACCTGCAGACACGATGTATAAGACTGAGAATCTGCTTCATGGAATTGATGACAGTTATTGCGACAGAGTTTTTTTTTATATCTCGGTGTTGATAATCCTTCCAACGAGATAAGAAAATGAAATATAGTGCGAAGTACTGGTAAAAGAAAGCGCCGATCTCCCTTCAAAGAGCTTATAACTTTTTTAATTGAATCCAAAACTGTCCAGAAAATATCGATCCTCTTGAAATTAACTTCTGCAGATTCTAAACACGTGGCCATTGTGCTTTTTCAATCATTGTTCTTTACAAACAGTTACAATGTCTTCTCGCACATAACAACCCTCCAGGAATAAATAAATACAGACTGGAAATGTATCTCCCTAGGTGAAAGTAAAATCTATCGAGTAAGGGTACAATGGCTTGAACTGAGAATCTGCTCTATAGAATTGATGCCGATTATTGCGACAGGATTTAATCTTATCTCAAAACTCATTCTTTCGACAAGGTTATGTGAGAAAGTCAGCCAGTGTCAATGGGAACAACATTGTGCGAAGTACTAGTAAAAAGTTATTCCCCTTCTAAAAGCTTTTATTTCATTGAATCCACTTTTGCATCATTTTTCCTCACAAAATGTTAAAATTTGTTTTTGCACATAACAACCCTCCAGGAATAAAGTAAACATGCCAAAATCAAATACACTCCCCTCTCTCTCTCAGATCGTATTGCCCAGTTGCTTGGTCGGTAAATTACATGGCTTAAGACCGATTCAGTCGTAGGTTCGCTCGCCATACTGTACCAATATCTGTCCGAGGTTCGATGATATTCATTCTTCTAGGATCTACTCTTTGCTAAATACCGATCATTCAACCGACTAAAGTTATTTCAAATAGCCGTCAGTGGTTTGGAAAGACTGTAACAAGAGCAATGACCGCGCCATTTACCTGACACCAAGTTAAAACAATGCCTAAGACAAGCAAACAAAGAAATCTGGCTCTGTTACAATACTCAGCACTACCGACTTAATTATTACCATCATCATCATCATCATTATCATCCAAGCACTTTTTAAACAGGTATACTCAAAACTATTTTTGTTCACTTTTCAACACTCTTAAAGAAATCGGTAAGACATCTTTATTCTACAAATCAAGTCTCATTTCTTTACTCGATTTCCAGCTTGTTAAAAGTATTTCCAAATGCTTATCCACAGTTTTTCCTTTTTATATCTTAAAATGTTTTGATTCTTTCCAAAAGATCAGTTAACAACAATCAAATAAACACTTATTGTTTTCAGTGCTTCCATAATATTGTGACAGGCTTCGGGATAAGATACCGGTATTTTCTCCCATTATAGCAAGATCTTTCTCTACAAGGATTTTCAAACATGACTCATTAACATTTTTTCATTTACCTTACCATTATCCCCTCTAAAAATTGACTACCTTCCGATTAACTTCGAAAGTACACTTCAGCAACATACTTCTCTGCTTTTAACCACTTCTTTACAAAATAAAATTGTGTCAAAGATTCAAAAACATGAAATATCAAAAGCACATTCTCTCTTTCTCCCTTTGTCTTTCTTACAGTCTCTCCCTCCCTCTCTCTCTCTCTCTCTCTCTCTCTCTCTCAGCATCAATAACATGGCGGCAAAGTAATGCCCCACACTTATACATGAGGGTCTATAGTTGGATTTCTCGGTTAATCAAATTTTCTGTTCCAGGATTCGGGAAGGTAAAAAAGTACCAGTTACGCAAAAACCCCAAAACGCATAGGTGCGTCTGATATAACTCAAATTATGTTTAAGTCGTTAGATCGGGCTCATAACTTTCATTTTCGTTAACATGGCACTCTTTAAGATCTGATTAAATAAAAAAGAAGGAAACTTCAGCAGCATAATTCTCTACTAAGTTGCTCAGTTGATGACAATATCGGCCTGAAACTTGGAGTTAACAGGTTCGATTCCCTAGCTGTTGCAGTTTTTATTTGAGGTTTTATAACAGTCACTACGACAAGATTCATTTCTCGTCACTCGCATTTTCTCTTCCTTCCTTCAATTCACATCACAACTGGACATCATTTTTCTTTACAAAAATGTTACTTTTTTTTCCCGCACTAACCAACCCCTCGGGAATAAAAGCAGCGGAAAGGTATTGTCTCAGGCTAAAATCCCAAGGTTCTATAGTTCGATACCCCGTTAAATATAATCTTCTTTTTCAGGATTGTTACAATTCATAGCAGCAGGATTCATTCTTCTCTCATTGTTGACCACTCTTTCAACTGATCAACGTTAGAAAGCAAACAACAGTTTAGGAGAAGCTAAAAGCATAATACCGGTAACAGAAACTCCAATGACGCATCATTAAGTGCGTGTCATGTAAGTCAAATCCTGTTGAAGTGGTCAGATCGGGCTCATAAATTTCATTTCATAAGATATGATCAATCGCAAAAGAAATTTTCATCAGCATAATTTTCATCTTATTTGCTCAGTTGATGACCAACGAGAACTGAAACTAGGGGTTCACAGGTTGGACTTCCCAGCTGTTCGATGTTTTTTCCCATGGTTTGATTACAGTCAATTCGACAAGCTTCATTCATTTCACATCGCTCACATTCGGAACCCCCTTCAATTCACAAGAAAACTCTTGCGTCTTTTTTCTTCTTTACATAATGTTACAATTTCTTCACGCTTAGAACAATCCCCAGGAAAATAAAGTGAAAAATTCAAACTCAATTTCGTTCTCTCTCTCTCTCCCTCTCTCTCTATCTCCGCTTCTTAATCCATAAACAACACTTAAGGTAGCGGCAAAGTATTGTCCCAACCTTAAAACCTAATGTTCTATAGTTATATACCCCGGCGAATCAAATCTTCTTTTTCAGAACTGTTATAGTTCAGAACAGCAGAATTCCTTCTTCTCTCATTATTGACCAATCTTTTAACTGATCAACGTTAGAAAGCTAGCAACAGTTTGGGAAAGGCTAAAAGCGAAATACCGATAAAATATGCGCAAATGACGCCTACGTAGGTGCGTGCCATATACGTCAAATTATGTTGAAGTCTTCCGATCGGACTTTCAGTTTCGTAAACATAACTCCCTTCAACATTTGATCAATAACAAAAGAAACCTTCATCAGCATAATTTTCCGCTTAATGTAGTTGCTCAGTGGATGAAAAACGAGGCCGGAAAGTAGGGGTTCGCAGGTTTGATTCCCAGCCGTTCGATTTTTTTTCAATGTTTCATTACAGTCAATTTGACAAGCTTTATCCATTTCACATCGCTCACATGTCCCCCTCCAATTCACACGAGGTCATCAGATCAGGCTCATAACTTTCATTTTTGTTGACATTGCTCTCTTAAACATCTGATCAATTGCAGAAACTTCATCAGCATAATTCTAAGCTTGGTTGCTCAGCTGATGACGAACGAGGTCTGAAACTAGATACACAAGACGCCCTGATATATCAGATATGACTAAAATCTGATATGACGTAAAATGCAATAGACTTAAAGCAATAACGCAAATACAAATTTTACCACAGTCTGATGAATTTTTCTTGGCCTCCACCTCCCCTTACAGCCAGCCCTTTAAATCACCATATTTTACAACAACATGGCTATCTCATTTAATGGATCCTTCCTTCAATGCAGGTAACTGTTATTAAAGCTATAGCTATAGATATTCAGTGCATTGGCGTTTGTTGTGTGGAAAAGAATCGAGTGTCCTCTATAATATTTACCCTCTAACATTTTCAACATATGCTTATTAAAATCTAGCACAGATTGTATAATATTTCGCTTTTTCGTCATTACCATTAAAAATTTAACATCTTCTTCATACACAATATAACCTTTCCACTATTAAAGTAAAGATGTCAAAACTTTCTTAAACTCACTCCCTCCCATACTCAATGCCTCTCTGTTACTGTATCTCGGTTTTCATATCTCTTAAAATCCAGAGCCACCGTTAGTAATATTCAAGTAATGTTCAAGTCGGCATTAAAACACCAAGAATACGAACACATCTATCTCAACTAATAAATCCGGTATCGCCACTACAGCCATCGAAACTGCCATCACCATTATTATTATCATCAACATCACCATCAATGCAATGATTAAAAAGCATTAAAAACTCATAGCTTTGTGTTAAGTTATAGCAAACTCTTAAAAGAGATGAGGAAAACATCTTTTTCCATTCAAATTAGTTACTTTTCTTTGATAAACCTGAAAATCTTTCACAGCATTCCCAAATCAAAACTTTTTCTTGACCTTTGACTACAGAGATATTTGAATATCAATTCCATCGATAGAGTGCAGAACGTGACGAACGGGTTAGCTGGTTTGAATCCCCTACTAGGCCATTTCTTTCTGAGGCTTGATGATAATTTTTGCGCCGGGATTAATTTTTGGCTAGCCTCTTAAAAGCAACTTTTGATAATAGTTATGTTGAAAAGGGGTCATTAGCATCTGGAAAATATCATGCAAAGGACTGGTTACCGAAACTTCAGCAAAATATCGGTAGGTGCACTGGCCGCTGCTACATCATTGAAAAATTGTTGAAAACGGTGTTCAACACATGCAATCAATCAGTCAAATCAGTCCCCTTCTTTTATTTATCTGAAATATTTCACAGCATTTTCAAATCAACACATTATCTTCAGGTTTACCTCTAAACATTCTTACACTGGAATACGGTCCGCATTGCCCGGAACTTGAGGCACGGGTAATCTGGTTTGAATCCCCTGCTCGGCTATTCCTTTCCGAGAGTTGAAGATACTCACTACGACAACATTAATTTTTCTCTAAACTCTAGCAGTTTTGACAATACTTATGTGAAAAAGTAGTCAGTGGCCTGGGAAGGATATCGTGTGAGATATTGGTTACTGAAACTACAGGAACGCATAGGCAAGTGTATTGGCCGCCGCAATACAACTCGAATATCGTTGAAAACGGTGTTAAACACATATAGTCAGTCAATCACTCAATCAATTAATTGTCAAAGACTAGTTCGGTAGCTCAGTCTTTTATCCACAGATCTAGAGACAAGGGGGTCACCCATACCTAGTTCGGAAGATTTTTTTTCCCATATTTGATGAAATTAATTCCAAATCTTCTGTTTGACGGCTGTTCATTGCCTTAACGATAATTATGTGGAAAATAGGCCGACAGCTATATTATCTATTCCTTTATTTATCACCAGAACACTTTTTCAAGCATGCCCATTAAAATCTAGTACGAAAGATATATTTTTCTTTTCTGTCTTTAATCTCTCGTAACTTAATTTCTTTATCCACAATGCAGCCCTGCCACTATAAAGTAAAAGTGTCGAAATCAAAAGAGTTTTCCAACTTCCAGTTTTAAAAACTATGTCTCAGTCTATTTGTGACGTTGTGTTTATGACGTTGAGTATGTGAGACAGCAGCCAGTGGTGATATACTGTGAATATTGTGAAGAGCATTGGATAAAGAAAACCATAAAAGATTCTAGAACAGGGAGCCGATAGTTCGATTCCCGGCTTGGTCGATTTTTTCCGAGAATTGCGTACAGTCACCGTGATATTATTAATTCATTTCTCAAACAGTACCAATATTTCGACATTTCTTATGTTGGAAAGCAGTCAGTGGTTTGGAAAGAATATTGTGCGTAATACTGGTAGAATAAATTACACGAAAAGATTCGTTCACCGGCCGCCGCAGTATGAACTGAAATAATGTTGTAAACGACGTTTTAACAATCTTCAATCAATCAATCAATCGATACTGCATGATTATAGCATTGAGAATCTTACGTTAATTGTTATGAACTATTTTCAATAGATAGATGCTTCTGATCATAAAGCGGGAACCATGGCTTTTTCGGCATTCTTTAGGTAAATTGCTGAGGTTGATACGGAATTCGAATTGGTCGTATGTAATAATGCACAGGGTGATTACATAATCTTGTAAGATCTTACCAGAATGTCTCAAATGTGCGGGTTACACCATAACATTTCATTCTAAAATATTCAAAGGATAATATAGTTTTTGATCTGACTACAATCAAAATTACGGACTGATGGAGCATCATATCCACTGAGAAACGATTAATCATGCAGACTGAGGAAGATATGAAGAAAGAAAGGTAATTTATTGTAGGAAGCACATTTTAGGAGGAAAAGGACAGACATCTTGGTCAATGAATACAGTTTTTCAAACGTGAGAAACACAACAGGTAGACTACAGCTGCAATATCAAGTCAGTCACTAGATAGATAGATAGATAGATTGATAGATAGATAGATAAAAACCAAAAGAGATTGATAGGATAGAGACGACCGGAAAATTTGCAGGAAGGAATCAGAAAGAAAAGCAGACAGAGAGAACGTGACAGAATAGTAAGTGATAGAAAATGAGACAGAATATGGTGGGATAGCAAAAGAGACCGAAATAATTAGATACAGAGAGACTGTGTGAAAGGAGGCAGTGAGAAAGATTGAAAAAAAGAGAGAAATAAAAGAAGAGAAGGAAGAGAAACGGGAAGGGATAGAGACACATAGAGCGAGAGATAGGGAGAGAAAGAGATAGAGAGAAACAGCGAGAGACTGAGCGTAGAAAAGTGTGAGTGAGTGAAAGATGAAAGGAGGAGCAGAGAGTAAGAAAAGCAGTTCGGATAGAGAGTTAAAGAAGAGTAAGAGACAGAGAGAAAGAGAGAGACACAACAGAGATAGAAAGACAAACTTAAATGGAGAGAGATGAAGAGAGACAGAAATTGCGAAACAAGGGAAAGAAATAGATACCAAAAAGGAGAAGGTACATTCAATTAAGTTACGTTCAAATTTGAAGAAAGCAGAATGAACAAACTTATTGACTGGAGCTAAATTAGGATTGGGGGCATAGTTTAAATACTGGGGGTTTATCTGTCCAACCACGACAATATATAACCTACCACAGATACAGGCATACGGCATTGGTTTCAAAAAAATAGAAGGGACATTGTTACAAGATTTGAAGGGACATCGAACTGAGAATGTATTTCACCGTCTGACAGAAAGTACGGGAAACTAAGAGAAAATCTTTTCGACTGGCGTTGCATGCTAACAGGTGGGGAGTAAAATCTCTAGAAGGACGCAGGTTTATAGCTTTATAGTACATCTCACACACCAAGGCTACCATATCAATTCCTAAAATAATAGAACGCAAGCTGTTGCAGTACTTAACCAATGGACAGATGATACATCTTCGAACTGTGGGCACATCAAGAAATAAGGAAAACAGTCTAATTGAAAACGGGTAAATTTTAAGATGGAACACAGCTTTAGGGCGTTATGGTGTACTCGAGGGACTCATGGACAGAGGGTGTTCAATTGCTAACTTGGGTTCAACGCTCTGACTGTTTTAAGAATGGAAGAAAGTTCAGTCTGGGATACTTTCTGAGATTACTATTGCAGGTTTTGAAGTGCATGTCAGGACAACTGTGCAAATGGTACCATATGATGAGGCAGTGTTTCAGGGTTTGGGTGTACATTCAACTGGGTATAGGAATTATTTCAAAGTACGAAGATATGAAATACATTGGGGAATTATTCCACAAACCGAGGATACAATCTTAAGGACCCAATATGCTTGTAAGGGCCTGGTGGTTGATTTTAGGCACTGTGGGTATGAAATCGCCGACTGGGGGTACAAGGTAGAAATACAGTTTCAGGAGGACCTATTGACAAGCAATGTCAAGCAGTGTAGACCTCGAGCCAAAGGTGTAAACTCTAACAAAAAGAAGAAATATTTCTCGAACTAAATGTACATCTCTTCAGCTTAAGGTAAATTAATCAGACTGAAAGGGGTAATGCACGGCACTTCCTCAAAATGAAATTAAAAACAAATTTGTAGACAATTTCCATTTGGCAGACCGACGATACATCTTACAGAAACACACATCCAAAGGACCAAAAAGTGGAAGTGATGAATCATATCGAACAATTTTCAGAGGTAACGTTTATCGCAGTGACTAACAGTAAAGCTGAATGAAGTACAGAAATAAGGAACCGGTAGATGCTCATGCGTTTGTCGACTCGGCTCATGAACTTTGAGTTCATCTCACAAATTCAGCGTACATACAAGCTGCGGACACGATCTATAAGACTGAGAATCTGCTTCATGGAATTGATGACAGTTATTGCGACAGAGTTTTTTTATATCTCAGTGCTGATAATCCTTCCAACGAGGTAAGAAAATGAAATATAGTGCGAAGTACTGGTAAAAGAAACCGCAGATCTCCCTTCAAAGAGCTTATAACTTTTTTAATTGAATCCAAAACTCTCCAGAAAATATAGATCCTCTTGAAATTAACTTCTGCACATTCTAAACACGTGACCATTGTGCTTTTTCCATCATTGTTCTTTACGAACAGTTACAATGTCTTCTCACACATAACAACCCTCCAGGAATACATGAATACAGACTGGAAATGTATCTCCCTAGGTGAAAGTAAAATCTACCGACTAGGGGTACAATCGCTTAGACTGAGAATATGCTCTATAGAATTGATGCCGATTATTGCGACATGATTTAATCTTATCTCAAAACCCATTCTTTCGACAAGGTTATGTGAGAAAGTCAGCCAGTGTCAATGGGAACAATATTGTGCGAGGTACTGGTAAAAAGTTATTCCCCTTCTAAAAGCTTTTATTTCATTGAATCCACACTTTTGCATCATTTTTCCTCACAAAATATTAAAATTTGTTTTTGCACATAACAACCCTCCAGGAATAAAGTAAACATGCCAAGATCAAATACGCTCACCTCTCTCACAGATCGTATTGCCCAGTTGCTTGGTCGGTAAATTACATGGCTTAAAACCTATACAGCCGTAGTTTCGCTCCCCATACTGTAACAATATCTGTCCGAGGTTCACTAGCGGAAAGGTATTGTGTCAGGCTAAAAGCCCAAGGTTCTATAGTTCGATACCCCGGCGAATTTAATCTTCTTTTTCAGGATTGTTACAGTTCATAGCAGCAGGATTCATTCTTCTCTCATTGTTGCCCAATCTTTCAAATGATCAACGTTAGAAAGCAAACAACAGTTTAGGAGAAGCTAAAAGCGAAATACCGGAAACTGAAACTCCAATAACGCATCAGTTGGTGAGTGTCATATCAGTCAAATTCTACTGAAGTGGTCAGATCGGGCTCATAACTTTCATTTCATAAGATATGATCAATCGCAAAAGAAATTTTCATCAGCATAATTTTCACCTTATTTCCTCAGTTGATGACCAACGAGAACTGAAACTAGGGGTTCACAGGTTCGACTTCCCAGCTGTTCGATTTTTTTCCCAACGTTTGATTACAGTCAATCCATAAACAACACTTAAGGTAGCGGCAAAGTAATGTCTCAGCCTTAAAACCTAATGTTCTATAGTTCGATACCCCGGCGAATCAAATCTTCTTTTTCAGAATTGTTAAAGTTTAGAGAAGCAGAATTCCTTCTTCTCTCGTTATTGACCAATCTTTCAGCTGATCAACGTTAGAAAGCTAACAACAGTTTGGGAAAGGCTAAAAGCGAAATACCGGTAAAAGGTGCACAAATGACGCATACGTAGGTGTGCGCCATATAAGTCAAATTATGTTGAAGTCTTCCAATCGGACTTTCATTTTTGTAAGCATAACTCCCTTTAACATATGATCAATCACGAAAGGAATCTTCATCAGCATAATTTTCCACTTACTGTAGTTGCTCAGTTGATGAAGAACGAGGCCGGAAACCAGCCGTTCGATTCTTTTTCAATGTTGATTACAGTCAATTCGACAAGCTTTATCCATTTCACATCGCTCACATGTCCCCCTTAAATTCACATGAGGTCATCAGATCAGGCTCATAACTTTCATTATTCTAAGCTTGGTTGCTCAGCTGACGACAAACGAGGTCAGAAACTAGGGGTTCACAGGTCAATTCCCAAGCTTTTGCAATTTTTATCCGTGGTTTGACGAGTCATTGCGGCAAGAATTATTAATTTCTCGTCCTTCAATTTTTTTACCCAAAAGCCATTATGTAGGAAAGCATCCTTGTTTTGAAATATTGTGCAAGGTACTGCTAAATGAAATACAAAAACAGCTTGGATAGATGCACATGACGCCCTGATATATCCAATATGACTGAAATGTGATATAAGGTAAAATGCAATAGGCTTAAAGCAATAACGTAAATACAAATTTTACCACAGTCTGATGAATTTTTCCTGGCCTCCAGCTCCCCTTTCAGCCAGCCCTATAAATCACCATCTTTTACAACGACATGGCTATCTCATTTAATGGATCCTTCCTTCAATGCAGGTAACTGCTGTTAAAGCTATAGGTATAGATATTCAGTGCATTGGCGTTTGTTGTGTGGAAAAGAATCGAGTGTCCTCTATGATATTTACCCTCTAACATTTTCAACATATGCTTATTAAAATCTAGCACAGATAGTATAATATTCGCTTTTTCGTCGTTACCTTTAAAAATTTAACATCTTCTTCATAAACAATACAACCTTTCCACTATTAGAGTAAAGATCTCAAAATCAAAACCTTTCTTAAACTCACTCCCTCCCATACTCAATGCCTCTCTGTTACTGTCTCTCGGTTTTCATATCTCTTAAAATCCAGAGCCACCGTTAGTAATATTCAAGTAATGTTCAAGTCGGCATTAAAACACCAAGAAAACAAACACATCTATCTCCACTAATAAATCCGGTATCGCCACTACAACCATTACTACCAACTCACCCATCGAAACTACTTTCACCATTATTATTATCATCAACATCACCATCAATGCAATGATTAAAAAGCATTAAAAACTCCATAGCTTTGTGTTAAGTAATAGCAAACTCTTAAAAGAGATAAGGAAAACATCTTTTTCCATTCAAATTACTTTTCATTGATAAATCTGAAAATCTTTCACAACATTCCCATATCAAAACTTTTTCTTGACCTTTGACTACAGAGATATTTAAATATCAATTCCGTCGATAGACTGCAGAACGTGAGGCACGGGTTAGCTGGTTTGAATCCCCTACTAGGCCATTTCTTTCTGAGGCTTGATGATAATTTTTGCGCCGGGATTAATTTTTGGCTCGCCTCTCAAAAGCAACTCTTTTGTTGAAAAGGGATCTTTAGCATCTGGAAAATATCATGCAAAGGATTGGTTACCGAAACTTCAGCAAATTATGGGTAGGTGCGCTGGCCGCCACAATATTATTGACAATTGTTGAAAACGGTGTTTAACACATGCAATCAATCAGTCAAATCAGTCCCCTTCTTTTATTTATCTGAAATAATTCACAGCATTTTCAAATCAACACATTATCCTCAAGTTTAACTCTAAACATTCTTAAACTGGAATTCGGTCCGCATTGCCCGGAACTTGAGGCACGGGTAAGCTGGTTTGAATCCCCTGCTCGGCTATTCCTTTCCGAGAGTTAAAGATACTCACTACGACAACATTAATTTTTTTCTAACCTCTAGCAGTTTTGACAATACTTATGTGGAAAAGTAGTCAGTGGCCTGGAAAGGATATCGTGTGAGGTATTGGTTACTGAAACTACAGGAACGCATAGGCAAATGTATTGGCCGCCGCAATACAACTCGAATATCGTTGAAAACGGTGTTAAACACATATAGTCAGTCAATTACTCAATCAATTAATTGTCAAAGACTAGTTCGGTAGCTCAGTCGTTTATCCATAGATCAAGAGACATACCTAGTTTGGAAGATTTTTTTCCCCATATATGATGAAATTAATTCCTAATCTTCTGTTTGACGGCTGTTCATTGCCTCAACGATAATTATGTGGAAAATAGGCTGACAGCTATATTATCTATTCCTATATTTACCATCAGAACACTTTTTGAAGCATGCCCATTAAAATCTAGTATGAAAGATATATTTTTCTTTTCTGTCTTTAATCTCTCGAAATTTAATTTCTTTATCCACAATGGAACCCTGCCACTATAAAGTAAAAGTGTCGAAATCAAAAGAGTTTTCCAACTTCCAGTTTTAAAAACTCTGCCTCTGTCTATTCTATGACGTTGAGTATGTGAGACAGCAGCCAGTGGTGATATACTGTGAATATTGTGAAGAGCATTGGATAAAGAAAACCATAAAAGATTCTAGAACAGGGAGCCGATAGTTCGATTCCCGGCTTGGTCGATTTTTTCCGAGAATTGCGTACAGTCATTGGGATATCATTAATTCATTTCTCAAATAGTACAGATATTTCGACATTTCTTATGTTGGAAAGCAGTCAGTGGTTTGGCAAGAATATTGTGCGTAATACTGGTAGAATAAATTACAGGAAAAGATTCGTTCACAGGCCGCCGCAGTATGAACTGAAATAATGTTGTAAACGACGTTTTAACACTCTTCAATCAATCAATCAATCAATGGTTACTGCATAATTAAAGCATGTAGAATCGTACGTTAATTATTATGAACTACTTTCAATAGATAGATGCTTTTGATTATAAAATGGAAACCATGGCCTTTTCGGCATTCTTCGGGTAAATTGCTAAGGTTGATACGGAATTCGAATTGGTCGTATGTAATAAAGCACAGGGTGATTACATAATCTTGTAAGATCTTGCCAGAATGTCTCAAATGTGCATTTCAGGAGGAAAAGGACAGACATCTTGGTCAATGAATACAGTTTGTCAAACGTGAGAAACGCAACAGGTACACTACAGCTGCAATATCAAGTCAGTCACTAGATAGATAGATAGATAGATAGATAGCAGATGGACAAAAAGCAAAAGAGATTGATAGGATAGAGAGACGAGAGAATAGTTTGCAGGAAGGAAACAGAATGAAAAGCAGACAGAGAGAACGTGACAGAATAGTAAGTGATAGAAAATGAGACAGAATATGGTGGGATAGCAAAGGAGACAGAAATATTTAGATACAGAGAGAGTGTGTGAAAAGAGGCAGTGAGATAGATAGAAAAAAGAGAGAAATAAAAGAAGAGAAGGAAGAGAAACGGGAACGGATAGAGATACATAGAGCGAGAGAAAGAACAAGCAAGAGATAGATAGAGAGAGAAAGATATAGAGAGAAACAGCGAGAGACTGAGCGTAGAAAAGTGTGAGTGAGTGAAAGATGAAAGGAGGAGCAGAGCGTAACAAAAGGAGTTCGGAAGGCAGTAGATAGAGAGTGAGAAAAGAGTAAGAGACAGAGAGAAAGAGAGAGACACAACAGAAATAGAAAGACAAACTTAAATGGAGAGAGGTGAAGAGAGACTAAAATTGCGAAACGAGAGAAAGAAATAGATACCGAAAAGGAGAGGGTACATTCAATTAAGTTACGTTCAAGTTTGAAGAAAGAGGAATGAGCAAACGTATTGACTGGAGCTAAATTAGGAGTGGGGGCATAGTTTAAATACTGGGGATTTATTTGTCCAACCACGAGAATGTATAACATACCACAGATACAGGCATACGGCATTGGTTTGAAATAATAGAGGGGACATTCTTACAAGATTTGAAGGGACATCGAACTGAGAATGTATTTCACCGTCTGACAGAAAGTACGGGGAACTAAGAGAAAATCTTTTCGACTGGCGTTGCATGCTAACAGGTGGGGAGTAAAATCTCTAGAAGGACACAGTTTTATAGCTTAATGGTTCATCTCACACACCAAAGCTACCATCTCAATTCCTAAAATAATAGAACGCAAGCTGTTGCAGTACTTAACCAATGGACAGAGGATACATCTTCGAACTGTGGGCACATCAAGAAGTAAGGAAAACAGTCTAATTGAAAACGGGTAAATTTTAAGATGGAACACAGCTTTAGGGCGTTATGGTGTACTCGAGGGACTCATGGACAGAGGGTGTTCAATTGCTAACTTGGGTTCAACGCTCTGACTAATGTTTTAAGAATGGAAGAAAGTTCAGTCTGGGATACTTTCTGAGATTACTATTGCAGGTTTGAAGTGCATTTCAGGACAACTGTGCAAATGGTACCATATGAGTGAGGCAGTGTTTCATGGCTTGGGTGTACATTCAACTGGGTATAGGAATTATTTCAAAGTACGAAGATATGAAATACATTGGGGTAACATTCCACGAACTGAGGATACAATCTTAGGGACCCAATATGCTTGTAAGGGCCTGGTGGTGTATGTGTATGCACCTAGGGTATGAAATCGCCGACTGGGGGTACAGGCTTAAGAACTTGTGCAGTCAAAGAAAGATAGAAATACAGTTTCAGGAGGACCTATTGATAAGCAATGTCAAACAGTGTAGACTTCCAGCCAAAGGTGTAAACTCTAACAAAAAGAAAACAATATTTCTCGGACTAAATGTTCACCTCTTCAGCTTAACGTAAATTAATCAGACTGAAAGGGGTAACGCACGGCACTTTCTTAAAATGAAATTAAAAACAAAGTTCTAGACCATTTGCATTTGACAGACCGACGATACATCTTACAGAAACATACATCCAAAGGACCAAAAAGTGGAACTGATGAATCATATCTAACAATTTTCAGAGGTAACGTTTATCGCAGTGACTAACAGTAAAGCTGAATGAAGTACAGAAATAAGGAAGCGGTAGATGCTCATGCGTATGTCGACTCTGCTCATGGACTTTGAGTTCATCTCACAAATTGAGGGTACATACTGGGATTGGCTTATACGAGACTAAAGACGATGGTAAAGATAAATGGGTCAATAATACGGACTAAATATATTTTCACGATATGAAAATACAACCTGCAGACACGATCTATAAGACTGAGAATCTGCTTCATGGAATTGATGACAGTTATTGCGACAGAGTTTTTTTTATATCTCAGTGCTGATAATCCTTCCAACGAGGTAAGAAAATGAAATATAGTGCGAAGTACTGGTAAAAGAAAGCGCCGATCTCCCTTCAAAGAGCTTATAACTTTTTTAATTGAATCCAAAACTGTCCAGAAAATATCGATCCTCTTGAAATTAACTTCTGCAGATTCTAAACACGTGGCCATTGTGCTTTTTCAATCATTGTTCTTTACAAACAGTTACAATGTCTTCTCGCACATAACAACCCTCCAGGAATAAATAAATACAGACTGGAAATGTATCTCCCTAGGTGAAAGTAAAATCTATCGAGTAAGGGTACAATGGCTTGAACTGAGAATCTGCTCTATAGAATTGATGCCGATTACTGCGACAGGATTTAATCTTATCTCAAAACTCATTCTTTCGACAAGGTTATGTGAGAAAGTCAGCCACTGTCAATGGGAACAACATTGTGCGAAGTACTGGTAAAAAGTTATTCCCCTTCTAAAAGCTTTTATTTCATTGAATCCACTTTTGCATCATTTTTCCTCACAAAATGTTAAAATTTGTTTTTGCACATAACAACCCTCCAGGAATAAAGTAAACATGCTAAAATCAAATACACTCCCCTCTCTCTCTCAAATCGTATTGCCCAGTTGCTTGGTCGGTAAATTACATGGCTTAAGACCGATACAGTCGTAGGTTCGCTCGCCATACTGTACCAAAATCTGTCCGAGGTTCGATGATATTCATTCTTCTAGGATCTACTCTTTGCTAAATACCGATCATTCAACCGACTAAAGTTATTTCAAATAGCCGTCAGTGGTTTGGAAAGACTGTAACAAAAGCAATGACCGCGCCATTTACCTGACACCAAGTTAAAACTATGCCTAAAAGAAGCAAACAAAGAAATCTGGCTCTTTTACAATACTCAGCACTACCGACTTAATTATTACCATCATCATCATCATCATCATCCAAGCACTTTTTAAACAGGTATACTCAAAACTATTTTTGTTCACTTTTCAACACTCTTAAAGAAATCGGTAAGACATCTTTATTCTACAAATCAGTCTCATTTCTTTACTCGATTTCCAGCTTGTTAAAAGTATTTCCAAATGCTTATCCACAGTTTTTCCTTTTTATATCTTAAAATGTTTTGATTCTTTCCAAAAGATCAGTTAACAACAACCAAATAAACACTTATTATTTTCAGTGCTTCCATAATATTGTGACATGCTTCGGGATAAGATACCGGTATTTTGTCCCATTATAGCAAGATCTTTTTCTACAAGGATTTTCAAACATGACTCATAAACATTTTTCGTTTACCTTACCATTATCCCCTCTAAAAATTGACTACCTTCCGATTACCTTCGAAAGTACACTTCAGTAACATACTTCTCTGCTTTTCACCACTTCTTTACAAAATAAAATTGTGTCAAAGATTCGAAAACATGAAATATCAAAAGCACATTCTCTCTTTCTCCCTTTGTCTTTCTTACAGTCTCTCTCTCTCTCTCTCTCTCTCTCTCTCTCTCTCTTTCAGCATCAATAACATGGCGGCAAAGTAATGCCCCACACTTATAAATGAAGGTCTATAGTTGGATTTCTCGGTTAATCTAATTTTCTGTTCCAGGATTCGAGAAGGTAAAAAAGTACCAGTTACACAAACCCAAAAACACATAGGTGCGTCTGATATAACTCAAATTATGTTTAAGTCGTTAGATCGGGCTCATAACTTTCATTTTCGTTAACATGGCACTCTTTAAGATCTGATTAAATAAAAAAGAAGGAAACTTCAGCAGCATAATTCTCTACTAAGTTGCTCAGTTGATGACAATATCGGCCTGAAACTTGGAGTTGACAGGTTCGATTCCCTAGCTGTTGCAGTTTTTATTTGAGGTTTTATAACAGTCACTACGACAAGATTCATTTCTCGTCACTCGCATTTTCTCTTCCTTCCTTCAATTCACATCACAACTGGACATCATTTTTCTTTACAAAAATGTTACTTTTTTTCCCCGCACGTACCAACCCCTCGGGAATAAAAGCAGCGGAAAGGTACTGTCTCAGGCTAAAATCCCAAGGTTCTATAGTTCGATACCCCGTTAAATATAATCTTCTTTTTCAGGATTGTTACAATTCATAGCAGCAGGATTCATTCTTCTCTCATTGTTGACCAATCTTTCAACTGATCAACGTTAGAAAGCAAACAACAGTTTAGGAGAAGCTAAAAGCATAATACCGGTAACAGAAAGTCCAATGACGCATCATTAAGTGCGTGTGATGTTAGTCAAATTCTGTTGAAGTGGTCAGATCGGGCTCATAACTTTCATTTCATAAGATATGATCAATCGCAAAAGAAATTTTCATCAGCATAATTTTCACCTTATTTGCTCAGTTGATGACCAACGAGAACTGAAACCAGGGGTTCACAGGTTCGACTTCCCAGCTGTTCGATGTTTTTTCCCATGGTTTGATTACAGTCAATTCGACAAGCTTCATTCATTTCACATCGCTCACATTCGGAACCCCCTTCAATTCACAAGAAAACTCTTGCGTCTTTTTTCTTCTTTACATAATGTTACAATTTCTTCACGCTTAGAACAATCCCCAGGAAAATAAAGTGAAAAATTCAAACTCAATTTCGTTCTCTCTCTCTCTCCCTCTCTCTCTATCTCCCCTTCTTAATCCATAAACAACACTTAAGGTAGCGGCAAAGTAATGTCCCAACCTTAAAACCTAATGTTCTATAGTTATATACCCCGGCGAATCAAATCTTCTTTTTCAGAATTGTTAAAGTTCAGAACAGCAGAATTCCTTCTTCTCTCATTATTGACCAATCTTTTAACTGATCAACGTTAGAAAGCTAACAACAGTTTGGGAAAGGCTAAAAGCGAAATACCGATAAAATATGCGCAAATGACGCCTACGTAGGTGCGTGCCATATACGTCAAATTATGTTGAAGTCTTCCGATCGGACTTTCATTTTCGTAAACATAACTCCCATTAACATTTGATCAATCACAAAAGAAATCTTCATCAGCATAATTTTCCGCTTAATGTAGTTGCTCAGTGGATGAAAAACGAGGCCGGAAAGTAAGGATTCGCAGTTTCGATTCCCAGCCGTTCGATTTTTTTTCAATGTTTGATTACAGTCAATTTGACAAGCTTTATCCATTTCACATCGCTCACATATCCCCCTCCAATTCACACGAGGTCATCAGATCAGGCTCATAACTTTCGTTTTTGTTGACATTGCTCTCTTTAACATCTGATCAATTGCAGAAACTTCATCAGCATAATTCTAAGCTTGGTTGCTCAGCTGATGACGAACGAGGTCTGAAACTAGATGCACAAGACGCCCTGATATATCAGATATGACTAAAATCTGATATGACGTAAAATGCAATAGACTTAAAGCAATAACGCAAATACAAATTTTACCATAGTCTGATGAATTTTTCCTGGCCTCCACCTCCCCTTACAGCCAGCCCTTTAAATCACCATCTTTTACAACAACATGGCTATCTCATTTAATGGATCCTTCCTTCAATGCAGGTAACTGTTATTAAAGCTATAGCTATAGATATTCAGTGCATTGGCGTTTGTTGTGTGGAAAAGAATCGAGTGTCCTCTATAATATTTACCCTCTAACATTTTCAACATATGCTTATTAAATTCTAGCACAGATAGTGTAATATTTCGCTTTTTCGTCGTTACCTTTAAAAATTTAACATCTTCTTCATAAACAATACAACCTTTCCACTATTAGAGTAAAGATGTCAAAATCAAAACCTTTCTTAAACTCACTCCCTCCCATACTCAATGCCTCTCTGTTACTGTCTCTCGGTTTTCATATCTCTTAAAATCCAGAGCCACCGTTAGTAATATTCAAGTAATGTTCAAGTCGGCATTAAAACACCAAGAAAACAAACACATCTATCTCCACTAATAAATCCGGTATCGCCACTACAACCATTACTACCAACTCACCCATCGAAACTACTTTCACCATTATTATTATCATCAACATCACCATCAATGCAATGATTAAAAAGCATTAAAAACTCATAGCTTTGTGTAAAGTTATAGCAAACTCTTAAAAGAGATGAGGAAAATATCTTTTTCCATTCAAATTAGTTACTTTTCTTTGATAAATCTGAAAATCTTTCGCAGCATTCCCAAATCAAAATTTTCCTTGACCTTTGACTACAGAGGTATTTGAATATCAATTCCATCGATAGAGTGCAGAACGTGAGGAACGGGTTGGCTGGTTTGAATCCCCTACTAGACCATTTCTTTCTGAGGCTTGATGATAATTTTTGCGCAGGGAATAATTTTTGGCTAGCCTCTTAAAAGCAACTTTTGATAACAGTTATGTTGAAAAGGGGTCATTAGCATCTGGAAAATATCATGCAAAGGACTAGTTACCGAAACTTCAGCAAACTATGGGTAGGTGCACTGGCCGCTGCTACATCATTGAAAAATTGTTGAAAACGGTGTTCAACACATGCAATCAATCAGTCAAATCAGTCCCCTTCTTTTATTTATCTGAAATATTTCACAGCATTTTCCAATCAACACATTATCTTCAGGTTTACCTCTAAACATTCTTAAACTGGAATTCGGTCCGCATTGCCCGGAACTTGAGGCACGGGTAAGCTGGTTTGAATCCCCTGCTCGGCTATTCCTTTCCGAGAGTTGAAGATACTCACTACGACAACATTAATTTTTCTCTAAACTCTAGCAGTTTTCACAATACTTATGTGGAAAAGTGATCAGTGGCCTGGGAAGGGTATCGTGTGAGATATTGGTTACTGAAACTACAGGAACGCATAGGCAAGTGTATTGGCCGCCGCAATACAACTCCCAATATCGTTGAAAACGGTGTTAAACACATATAGTCAGTCAATCACTCAATCAATTAATTGTCAAAGACTAGTTCGGTAGCTCAGTCGTTTATCCACAGATCTAGAGACAAGGGGGTCACCCATACCTAGTTCGGAAGATTTTTTTTCCCATATTTGATGAAATTAATTCCAAATCTTCTGTTTGACGGCTGTTCATTGCCTTAACGATAATTATGTGAAAAATAGGCCGACAGCTATATTATCTATTCCTTTATTTATCACCAGAACACTTTTTCAAGCATGCCCATTAAAATCTAGTACGAAAGATATATTTTTCTTTTCTGTTTTTAATCTCTCGTAACTTAATTTCTTTATCCACAATGCAGCCCTGCCACTATAAAGTAAAAGTGTCGAAATCAAAAGAGTTTTCCAACTTCCAGTTTAAAAACTGTCTCAGTCTATTTGTGACGTTGTGTTTATGACGTTGAGTATGTGAGACAGCAGCTAGTGGTGATATACTGTGAATATTGTGAAGAGCATTGGATAAAGAAAACCATAAAAGATTCTAGAACAGGGAGCCAATAGTTCGATTCCCGGCTTGGTCGATTTTTTTCCGAGAATTGCGTACAGTCACCGTGATATTATTAATTCATTTCTCAAACAGTACCAATATTTCGACATTTCTTATGTTGGAAAGCAGTCAGTGGTTTGGAAAGAATATTGTGCATAATACTGGTAGAATAAATTACACGAAAAGATTCGTTCACAGGCCGCCGCAGTATGAACTGAAATAATGTTGTAAACGACGTTTTAACAATCTTCAATCAATCAATCAATCGATACTGCATGATTATAGCACTGAGAATCTTACGTTAATTGTTATGAACTATTTTCAATAGATAGATGCTTCTGATCATAAAGCGGGAACCTTGGCTTTTTCGTCATTCTTTAGGTAAATTGCTGAGGTTGATACGGAATTCTAATTGGTCGTATGTGCACAGGGTGATTACATAATCTTGTAAGATCTTGCCAGAATGTCTCAAATGTGCGGGTTACACCATAACATTTCATTCTAAAATATTCAAAGGATAATATAGTTTTTGATCTGACTACAATCAAAATTACGGACTGATGGAGCATCATATCCACTGAGAAACGATTAATCATGCAGACTGAGGAAGATATGAAGAAAGAAAGGTAATTTATTGTAGGAAGCACATTTTAGGAGGAAAAGGACAGACATCTTGGTCAATGAATACAGTTTTTCAAAGGTGAGAAACACAACAGGTAGACTACAGCTGCAATATCAAGTCAGTCACTAGATAGATAGATAGATAGATAGATAGATTGATAGATAGATAGATAGATAAAAACCAAAAGAGATTGATAGGATAGAGAGACGACTGAAAAGTTTGCAGGAAGCAATCAGAAAGAAAAGCACACAGAGAGAACGTGACAGAATAGTAAGTGATAGAAAATGAGACAGAATATGGTGGGATAGCAAAAAAGACCGAAACAATTAGATAAAGAGAGACTGTGTGAAAGGAGACGGTGAGAAAGATAGAAAAAAAGAGAGAAATAAAAGAAGAGAAGGAAGAGAAACGGGAAGGGATAGAGACACATAGAGCGAGAGATAGGGAGAGAAAGAGATAGAGAGAAACAGCGAGAGACTGAGCGTAGAAAAGTGTGAGTGAGTGAAAGATGAAAGGAGGAGCAGAGAGTAAGAAAAGGAGTTCGGATAGAGAGTTAAAGAAGAGTAAGAGACAGAGAGAAAGAGAGAGACACAACAGAGATAGAAAGACAAACTTAAATGGAGAGAGGTGAAGAGAGACAGAAATTGCGAAACAAGGGAAAGAAATAGATACCAAAAAGGAGAAGGTACATTCAATTAAGTTACGTTCAAATTTGAAGAAAGCAGAATGAACAAACTTATTGACTGGAGCTAAATTAGGAGTGGGGGCATAGTTTAAATACTGGGGGTTTATCTGTCCAACCACGACAATATATAACCTACCACAGATACAGGCATACGGCATTGGTTTGAAATAATAGAAGGGACATTCTTACAAGATTTGAAGGGACATCGAACTGAGAATGTATTTCACCGTCTGACAGAAAGTGCGGGGAACTAAGAGAAAATCTTTTCGACTGGCGTTGCATGCTAACAGGTGGGGAGTAAAATCTCTAGAAGGACGCAGGTTTATGGCTTTATAGTACATCTCACACACCAAGGCTACCATATCAATTCCTAAAATAATAGAACGCAAGCTGTTGCAGTACTTAACCAATGGACAGAGGATACATCTTCGAACTGTGGGCACATCAAGAAATAAGGAAAACAGTCTAATTGAAAACGGGTAAATTTTAAGATGGAACACAGCTTTAGGGCGTTATGGTGTACTCGAGGGACTCATGGACAGTGGGTGTTCAATTGCTAACTTGGGTTCAACGCTCTGACTAATGTTTTAAGAATGGAAGAAAGTTCAGTCTGGGATACTTTCTGAGATTACTATTGCAGGTTTTGAAGTGCATGTCAGGACAACTGTGCAAATGGTACCATATGATGAGGCAGTGTTTCAGGGTTTGGGTTTACATTCAACTGGGTATAGGAATTATTTCAAAGTACGAAGATATGAAATACATTGGGGAATTATTCCACAAACCGAGGCTACAATCTTAAGGACCCAATATGCTTGTAAGGGCCTGGTGGTTGATTTTAGGCACTGTGGGTATGAAATCGCCGACTGGGAGTACAAGGTAGAAATACAGTTTCAGGAGGACCTATTGACAAGCAGTGTCAAGCAGTGTAGACCTCGAGCCAAAGGTGTAAACTCTAACAAAAAGAAGAAATATTTCTCGAACTAAATGTACATCTCTTCAGCTTAAGGTAAATTAATCAGACTGAAAGGGGTAATGCACGGCACTTCCTTAAAATGAAATTAAAAACAAATTTGTAGACAATTTCCATTTGGCAGACCGACGCTACATCTTACAGAAACACACATCCAAAGGACCAAAAAGTGGAAGAGATGAATCATATCGAACAATTTTCAGAGGTAACGTTTATCGCAGTGACTAACAGTAAAGCTGAATGAAGTACAGAAATAAGGAACCGGTAGATGCTCATGCGTTTGTCGACTCGGCTCATGGACTTTGAGTTCATCTCACAAATTCAGGGTACATACAACCTGCGGACACGATCTATAAGACTGAGAATCTGCTTCATGGAATTGATGACAGTTATTGCGACAGAGTTTTTTTTTATATCTCAGTGCTGATAATACTTCCAACGAGGTAAGAAAATGAAATATAGTGCGAAGTACTGGTAAAAGAAACCGCAGATCTCCCTTCAAAGAGCTTATAACTTTTTTAATTGAATCCAAAACTGTCCAGAAAATATCGATCCTCTTGAAATTAACTTCTGCACATTCTAAACACCTGACCATTGTGCTTTTTCCATCATTGTTCTTTACGAACAGTTACAATGTCTTCTCACACATAACAACCCTCCAGGAATACATGAATACAGACTGGAAATGTATCTCCCTAGGTGAAAGTAAAATCTACCGACTAGGGGTACAATCGCTTAGACTGAGAATCTGCTCTATAGAATTGATGCCGATTATTGCGACAGGATTTAATCTTATCTCAAAACTCATTCTTTCGACAAGGTTATGTGAGAAAGTCAGCCAGTGTCAACGGGAACAATATTGTGCGAAGTACTGGCAAAAAGTTATTCCCCTTCTAAAAGCTTTTATTTCATTGAATCCACACTTTTGCATCATTTTTCCTCACAAAATGTTAAAATTTGTTTTTGCACATAACAACCCTCCAGGAATAAAGTAAGCATGCCAAGATCAAATACACTCCCCTCTCTCTCAGATCGTATTGCCCAGTTGCTTGGTCGGTAAATTACATGGCTTAAAACCTATACAGTCGTAGGTTCGCTCCCCATGCTGTAACAATATCTGTCCGAGGTTCGATGATATTCATTCTTCTAGGATCTATTCTTTGATAAATACCGATCATTCAACCGACTACAGTTATTTCGAATAGTTGTCAGTGGTTTGGAAAGACTGAAACAAGAGCAATGACCGCGCCATTTACCTGACACCAAGTTAAAACAATGCCTAAAACAAGCAAACAAAGAAATCTGGCTCCGCTACAATACTCAGCACTACCGACTTAATTATCATCATCATCATCATCATCCAAGCACTTTTTAAACAGGTGTACTAAAAACTATTTTAGTTCACTTTTCAACACTCTTAAAAGAAATCGGTAAGACATCTTTATTCTACAAATCAGTCTCATTTCTTTACTCGATTTCCAGCTTGTTGAAAGTTATTTCGAAATGCTTATCCACAGTTTTTCCTTTTTATATCTTTTTGTGACAGGCTTCGGGATAAGATATCGGTATTTTCTCCCATTATAGCAAGATCTTTCTCTACAAGGATTTTCAAACTTGACTCATAAACATATTTTTCGTTTACCTTACCATTATCCCCTCTAAAAATTGACTACCTTCCGATTAACTTCGAAATTACACTTCAGTAACATACTTCTCTGCTTTTCACCACTTCTTTACAAAATAAAATTGTGTCAAAGATTCGAAAACATGAAATATCAAAGGCACATTCTCTCTCTCTCTCTCTCTCTCTCTCTCTCTCTCTCTCAGCATCAATAACATGGCGGCAAAGTAATGCCCCAGACTTATAACTGAAGGTCTATAGTTCGATTTCTCGGTTAATCTAATTTTCTGTTCCAGGATTCGGAAAGAAAGGTAAAAGGCAAAGTACCCGTTACACAAACCCAAAAAACGCATAGGTGCGTCCGATATAACACAAATTATGTTTAAGTCGTTAGATCGGGCTCATAACATTCATTTTCGTTAACATGGCACTCTTTAAGATCTGATTAAATAAAAAAGAAGGAAACTTCAGCAGCATAATTTTCTACTAAGTTGCTCAGTTGATGACAATATCGGCCTGAAACTTGGAGTTAACAGGTTCGATTCTCTAGCTGTTGCAATTTTTATTTCAGGTTTCATAACAGTCACTACGACAAGATTCATTTCTCGTCACTCGCACTTTCTTTTCCTTCCTTCATTTCACATCACAACTGGACATCATTGTTCTTTATAAAAATGCTTCATTTTTTTCCCGCACGTACCAACCCCTCGGGAATAAAAGCAGCGGAAAGGTATTGTTTCAGGCTAAAAGCCCAAGGTTCTATAGTTCGATACCCCGGCGAATTTAATCTTCTTTTTCAGGATTGTTACAATTCATAGCAGCAGGATTCATTCTTCTCTCATTGTTGACCAATCTTTCAACTGATCAACGTTAGAAAGCAAACAACAGTTTAGGAGAAGCTAAAAGCATAATACCGGTAAGAGCAACTCCAATGACGCATCAGTGGGTGCGTGTCAAATAACTCAAATTCTGTTGAAGTGGTCAGATCGGGCTCATAACTTTCATTTCATAAGATATGATCAATCGCAAAAGAATTTTTCATCAGCATAATTTTCATCTTATTTGCTCAGTTGATGACCAACGAGGACTGAAACTAGGGGTTCACAGGTTCGACTTCCCAGCTGTTTGATTTTTTTTCGCAAGGTTTGATTACAGTCAATTCGACAAGCTTCATTCATTTCACCTCGGTCACATTTGGAACCCCCTTCAATTCACAAGGAAACTCTTGCGTCTTTTATTTTTCTTTACAAAATGTTACAATTTCTTCTCGCATAGAACGATCCCCAGGAAAATAAAGTTAAAAATTCGAACTCAAATAATTTCGTTCTCTCTCTCTCCATCTCACCTTCTTCATCCATAAACAACACTGAAGGCAGCGGCTAAGTAATGTCACAACCTTAAAACCTAATGTTCAATAGTTCGATACCCCGGCGAATCAAATCTTCTTTTTCAGAATTGTTAAAGTTCAGAGCAGCAGAATTCCTTCTCTCATTATTGACCAATCTTTTAACTGATCAACGTTAGAAAGCTAACAACAGTTTGGGAAAGGCTAAAAGCGAAATACCGGTAAAAGATGCAGAAATGACACATACGTAGGTGCGTGCGATATAAGTCAAATTATGTTGAAGTCTTCCGATCGGACTTTCATTTTCGTAAACATAACTCCGTTTAACATATGATCAATCACAAAAGAAATCTTCATCACCATAATTTTCCACTTACTGTAGTTGCTCAGTTGATGAAGAACGAGGCCGGAAACTAGGGGTTCACAGGTTCGATTTCCCAGCTGTTCGATTTTTTTTTTTTTTCAATGTTTGATGACAGTCAATTCGACAAGCTTTATCCATTTCACATCGCTCACATGTCCCTCTTCAATTCACATAAGGTCATCAGATCAGGCTCATAACTTTTAGTTTCGTTGACATTGCTCTCTTTAACATCTGATCAATTGCAGAAACTTCATCAGCATAATTCTAAGCTTGGTTGCTCAGCTGACGACGAACGAGGTCTGAAACTAGGGGTTCACAGGTTCAATTCCCAAGCTCTTGCAATTTTTATCCAAGGTTTGACAAGTCATTGCGACATTCTCGTCCGTCGATTTATTTCCCCAAAAACCATTATGTAGGAAAGCATCCTTGATTTGGAATAATGTGCAAGGTACTGGTAAATGAAATACAAAAACAGCTTGGATAGATGCACATGACGCCCTGATATATCAGATATCACTGAAACCTGATATGACGTAAAATGCTAGACTTAAAGCAATAACGCAAATACAAATTTTACCACAGTCTGATGAATTTTTCCTGGCCTCCACCTCCCCTTACAGCCAGCCCTTTAAATCACCATCTTTTACAACAACATGGCTATCTCATTTAATGGATCTTTCCTTCAATGCAGGTAACTGTTATTAAAGCTATAGCTATAGATATTCAGTGCATTGGCTTTTATTGTATGGAAAAGAAGCGAGTGGCCTCTATAATATTTATCCTCTAACATTTTCAACATATTCTTATTAAAATCTAGTATATATAGTATAATATTTCGCTTTTTCGTCATTACCTTTAAAAATTTAACATCTTCTTCATCCACAATACAACCTTTCCACTATTAAAGTAAAGATGTCAAAATCAAAACCTTTCTTAAACTCACTCCCTCCCATACTCAGTGCCTCTCTGTTACTGTCTCTCGGTTTTCATATCTCTTAAAATCCAGAGCCACCGTTAGTAATATTCAAGTAATGTTCAAGTCGGCATTAAAACACCAAGAAAACAAACACATCTATCTCCACTAATAAATCTGGTATCGCCACTACAACCATTACTACCAACTCACCCATCGAAACTACTTTCACCATTATTATTATCATCAACATCACCATCAATGCAATGATTAAAAAGCATTAGAAACTCGTAGCTTTGTGTAAAGTAATAGCAAACTCTTAAAAGAGATAAGGAAAACATCTTTTTCCATTCAATTAGTTACTTTTCTTTGATAAATCTGAAAATCTTTCACAGCATTCCCAATTCAAAACTTTTTCTTGACCTTTGACTACAGAGATATTTGAGTATCAATTCCATCGATAGAGTGCTGACGTGAGGCACGGGTTAGCTGATTTGAATCCCCTACAAGGCCATTTCTTTCTGAGGCTTGATGATAATTTTCCGCCGGGATTAATTTTTGACTAGCCTCTTAAAAGCGACTTTTGAAAATAGTTCTGTTGAAAAGGGGTCATTAGCATCTGGAAAATATCATGCAAAGAACTGGTTACCGAAACTTCAGCAAACTATGGGTAGGTGCACTGGCTGCCGCGATATTTTTGACAATTGTTAAAAAAGGTGTTTAAAACATGCAATCAATCAGTCAAATCAGTCCCCTTCTTTTACTTATCTGAAGTATTTCACAGCATTTTCAAATCAGCACATTATCTTCGGGTTTAACTCATTACCACACGACAAAATTTTAGACTGGTTCAAATTGAAAGCATGTGCAGACAACAAAATAAAGGTGACTGAAAAATGGAAATTTGTTCTGGGAAGGGTAGAAAAGACTGTGAGAAAAGGAGAAAATGCTGGTTACCAGCATTTTCTCCTTTCCCATGGTGTTTTCAAAAGCCTTCTTTCTGAGGGGCGCCAAAAGTAGGAATTGAGTGGTAATGGGTTAACTTTAAACATTCTTAAACTGGTATTCGGTCAGCATTCCCCGGAACTTGAGGCACGGGTAATCTGGTTTGAATCCCCTGCTCGGCTATTCCTTTCCGAGAGGTGAAGATACTCACTACGACAACATTAATTTTTCTCTAACCTCTAGCAGTTTTGATAATACTTATGTGGAAAAGTAGTCAGTGGCCTGGGAAGGATATCATGTGAGGTATTGGTTACTGAAACTACAGGAACGCATAGGCAAGTGTATTGGCCGCCGCAATACAACTCGAATATCGTTGAACACGGTGTTAAACACATATAGTCAGTCAAGCACTCAATCAATTGTCAAAGACTAGTTCGGTAGCTCAGTCGTTTATCCACAGATATAGAGACAAGGGGGTCACCCATACCTAGTTCTGAAGATTTTTTTCCCATATTTGATGAAATTAATTTCAAATCTTCTGTTTGACGGCTGTTCATTGCCTCAACGATAATTATGTGGAAAATAGGCCGACAGCTATATTATCTATTCTTTTATTTACCATCAGAACACTTTTTGAAGAATACCCATCAAAATCTAATATGAAAGATATATTTTTCTTTTCTGTCTTTAATCTCTCGAAATTTAATTTTTTTATCCACAATACAACCCTGCCACTATAACGTAACACTGTCGAAGTCAAAAGAGTTTTCCAACTTCCAGTTTTAAAAAATCCGTCTCTGTCTATTTGTGACATTGAGTTTATGATGTTGAGTATGTGAGACAGCAACCAGTGGTGATATACTGTGAATATTGTGAGGAGCATTGGATAAAGAAAACCATAAAAGATTCTAGAACAGGGAGCCGATAGTTCGATTCCCGGCTTGGTCGATTTTTTCCGAGAATTGCGTACAGTCATTGTGATATGATCAATTCATTTCTCAAACAGTACCAATATTTCGACGTTTCTTATGCTGGAAAGCAGTCAGTGGTTTAGAAAGAGTATTGTGCGTAATACTGGTAGAATAAATTACAGGAAAAGATTCCTTCACAGGCCGCCGCAGTATGAACTGAATAATGTTGAAAACGACGTTTTAACACTCTTCAATCAATCAATCAATCAATCAATCAATCTATCAATACTGAATAATTATAGCATTGAGAATCTTACGTTAATTGTTATGAACTATTTTCAATAGGTAGATGCTTTTGATCATGAAATGGGAACCGTGGCTTTTCCGGCATTCTTTACGTTAATTGCTGGGGTTGATATGGAATTTGAATTGGTCGTATGTAATAATGAACAGGGTGATTACATAATCTTGTAAGATCTTGCCAGAATGTCTCGAATGTGCGGGTTACACCATAACATTTCATTCCAAAATATTCAAAGGACAATATACTTTTTGATCTGATTACATTCAAAATTACGGACTGATGGAGCATCATATCCACTGAGAAACGATTAATCATGCAGACTGAGAAACACAATAGGTGCACTACAGCTGCAATATCAAGTCAGTCAGTCAGTAGATAGATAGATAGATAGATAGATAGATAGATGGACAAAAAGCAAAAGAGATTGATAGGATAGAGAGACGAGAGAAAAGTTTGCAGGAAGGAAACAGAAAGTAAAGCAGACAGAGAGAACGTAACAGAATAGTAAGTGATAGAAATGAGACAGAAGATGGTGGAATAGCAAAAGAGACAGAAATAATTAGATACAGAGAGACTGTGTGAAACGAGGCAGTGAGAAAGATAGAAAAAAGAGAGAAATAAAAGAAGAGAAGGAAGAGAAACGGGAACGGATAGAGATACATAGAGCGAGAGAAAGAACAAGCGAGAGATAGAGAGAGAAAGAGATAGCGAGAAACAACGAGAGACTGAGCGTAGAAAAGTGTTAGTGAGTGAAAGATGAAAGGAGGAGCAGAGAGTAAGAAAAGGAGTTTGGAAGGCAGTAGATAGAGAGTGAGAGAAGAGTAAGAGATAGAGAAAAAGAGAGAGACACAACAGAGATAGAAAGACAAAGTTAAATGGAGAGAGGTGAAGAGAGACAGAAATTGCGAAACGAGAGAAAGAAATAGATACCGAAAAGGAGAAGGTACATTCAATTAAGTTACGTTCAAATTTGAAGAAAGCAGAATGAACAAACTTATTGACTGGAGCTTAATTAGGAGTGGGGGCATAGTTTAAATACTGGGGGTTTATCTGTCCAACCACGAGAATATATAACATACCACTGATACAGGCATACGGCATTGGTTTGAAATAACAGAAGGGACATTGTTACAAGATTTGAAGGGACATCCAACTGAGAATGTATTTCACCGTCTGACAGACAGTATGGGGAACTAAGAGAAAACCTTTTCGACTGGCGTTGCATGCTTACAGGTGGGGAGTAAAATCTCTAGAAGGACACAGGTTTATAGCTTAATGATACATCTCACACACCAAGGCTACCATCTTAATTCCTAAAATTATAGAACGCAAGCTGTTGCAGTACTTAACCAATGGACAGAGGATACATCTTCGAACTGTGGGCACAGCAAGAAGTAAGGAAAACAGTCTAATTGAAAACGGGTAAATTTTAAGATGGAACACAGCTTTAGGGCGTTATGGTGTACTCGAGGGACTCATGGACTGAGGGTGTTCAATTGCTAACTTGGGTTCAACGCTCTGACTAATGTTTTAAGAATGGAAGAAAGTTCAGTCTGGGATACTTTCTGAGATTACTATTGCAGGTTTGAAGTGCATGTCAGGACAACTGTGCAAATGGTACCATATGAGTGAGGCAGTTTTTCAGGGCTTGGGTGTACATTCAACTGGGTATAGGAATTATTTCAAAGTACGAAGATATGAAATACATTGGGGAAACATTCCACGAACTGAGGATACAATCTTAGGGACCCATTATGCTTGTAAGGGCCTGGTGGTTGATTTTAGGCACCGTGGGTATGAAATCGCCGAACGGGGGTACGGGCTTAGGAACTTGTGCAGCCAAAGAAAGGTAGAAATACAGTTGCAGGAGGACCTATTGACAAGCAATGTCAAGCAGTGTAGACCTCGAGCCAAAGGTGTAAACTCTAACAAAAAGAAGAAATATTTCTCGGACTAAATGTACATCTATTCAACTAAAGGTAAATTAATCAGACTGAAAGGGGTAACGCACAGCACTTCCTTACAATGAAATTAAAAACAAATTGACTAACAGTAAAGCTGAATGAAGTACAGAAATAAGGAACCGGTAGATGCTCATGCGTTTGTCGACTCGGCTCATGGACTTTTGAGTTCATCTCTCAAATTGAGGGTACATACTGGGATTGGCTTATACGAGACTAAAGACGATGGTAAAGATAAATGGGCCAATAATACGGACTAAATATATTTTCCCGATATGAAAGCACAACCTGCGGACACGATCTATAAGACTGAGAATCTGCTTCATGGAATTGATGACAGTTATTGCGACAGAGTTTTTTTTTTATATTTCAGTGCTGACAATCCTTCCAACGAGGTAAGAAAATGAAATATAGTGCGAAGTACTGGTAAAAGAAAGCGCCGATCTCTCTTCAAAGAGCTTATAACTTTTTTAATTGAATCCAAAACTGTCCAGAAAATAGCGATCCTCTTGAAATCTGCAGATTCTAAACACGTGGCCATTGTGCTTTTTTCCATCATTGTTTTTTACAAACAGTTACAATGTCCTCTCGCACATAACAACCTTCCAGGAATATATAAATAGAGACTGGAAATGTATTTCCCTAGGTGAAAGTAAAATCTACCGAGTAAGAGTCCAATCGCTTAGACTGAGAATCTGCTCTATAGAATTGATGCCGATTATTGCGACAGGATTTAATCTTATCTCAAAACTCATTCTTTCGACAAGGTTATGTGAGAAATCAGCCAGTGTCAATGGGAACAATATTGTGCGAAGTACTGGTAAAAATTTATTCCCCTTCTAAAAGCTTTTATTTCATTGAATCCACACTTTTGCATCATTTTTCCTCACAAAATGTTAAAATTTGTTTTTGCACATAACAACCATCCAGGAATAAAGTAAACATGCCAAAATCAAATACACTCCCCTCTCTCACAGATCGTATTGCCCAGTTGCTTGGTCGGTAAATTACATGGCTTAAAACCTATACAGCCGTAGTTTCGCTCCCCATACTGTAACAATATCTGTCCGAGGTTCACTAGCGGAAAGGTATTGTGTCAGGCTAAAAGCCCAAGGTTCTATAGTTCGATACCCCGGCGAATTTAATCTTCTTTTTCAGGATTGTTACAGTTCATAGCAGCAGGATTCATTCTTCTCTCATTGTTGACCAATCTTTCAAATGATCAACGTTAGAAAGCAAACAACAGTTTAGGAGAAGCTAAAAGCGAAATACCGGAAACTGAAACTCCAATAACGCATCAGTTGGTGAGTGTCATATCAGTCAAATTCTACTGAAGTGGTCAGATCGGGCTCATAACTTTCATTTCATAAGATATGATCAATCGCAAAAGAAATTTTCATCAGCATAATTTTCACCTTATTTCCTCAGTTGATGACCAACGAGAACTGAAACTAGGGGTTCACAGGTTCGACTTCCCAGCTGTTCGATTTTTTTCCCAACGTTTGATTACAGTCAATCCATAAACAACACTTAAGGTAGCGGCAAAGTAATGTCTCAGCCTTAAAACCTAATGTTCTATAGTTCGATACCCCGGCGAATCAAATCTTCTTTTTCAGAATTGTTAAAGTTTAGAGAAGCAGAATTCCTTCTTCTCTCGTTATTGACCAATCTTTCAGCTGATCAACGTTAGAAAGCTAACAACAGTTTGGGAAAGGCTAAAAGCGAAATACCGGTAAAAGGTGCACAAATGACGCATACGTAGGTGTGCGCCATATAAGTCAAATTATGTTGAAGTCTTCCGATCGGACTTTCATTTTTGTAAGCATAACTCCCTTTAACATATGATCAATCACGAAAGGAATCTTCATCAGCATAATTTTCTACTTACTGTAGTTGCTCAGTTGATGAAGAACGAGGCCGGAAACCAGCCGTTCGATTCTTTTTCAATGTTGATTACAGTCAATTCGACAAGCTTTATCCATTTCACATCGCTCACATGTCCCCCTTAAATTCACATGAGGTCATCAGATCAGGCTCATAACTTTCATTATTCTAAGCTTGGTTGCTCAGCTGACGACAAACGAGGTCAGAAACTAGGGGTTCACAGGTCAATTTCCAAGCTTTTGCAATTTTTATCCGAGGTTTGACGAGTCATTGCGGCAAGAATTATTAATTTCTCGTCCTTCAATTTTTTTACCCAAAAGCCATTATGTAGGAAAGCATCCTTGTTTTGAAATAATGTGCAAGGTACTGCTAAATGAAATACAAAAACAGCTTGGATAGATGCACATGACGCCCTGATATATCCAATATGACTGAAATGTGATATAAGGTAAAATGCAATAGGCTTAAAGCAATAACGTAAATACAAATTTTACCACAGTCTGATGAATTTTTCCTGGCCTCCAGCTCCCCTTTCAGCCAGCCCTATAAATCACCATCTTTTACAACGACATGGCTATCTCATTTAATGGATCCTTCCTTCAATGCAGGTAACTGCTGTTAAAGCTATAGGTATAGATATTCAGTGCATTGGCGTTTGTTGTGTGGAAAAGAATCGAGTGTCCTCTATGATATTTACCCTCTAACATTTTCAACATATGCTTATTAAAATCTAGCACAGATAGTATAATATTCGCTTTTTCGTCGTTACCTTTAAAAATTTAACATCTTCTTCATAAACAATACAACCTTTCCACTATTAGAGTAAAGATCTCAAAATCAAAACCTTTCTTAAACTCACTCCCTCCCATACTCAATGCCTCTCTGTTACTGTCTCTCGGTTTTCATATCTCTTAAAATCCAGAGCCACCGTTAGTAATATTCAAGTAATGTTCAAGTCGGCATTAAAACACCAAGAAAACAAACACATCTATCTCCACTAATAAATCCGGTATCGCCACTACAACCATTACTACCAACTCACCCATCGAAACTACTTTCACCATTATTATTATCATCAACATCACCATCAATGCAATGATTAAAAAGCATTAAAAACTCCATAGCTTTGTGTAAAGTAATAGCAAACTCTTAAAAGAGATAAGGAAAACATCTTTTTCCATTCAAATTAGTTACTTTTCATTGATAAATCTGAAAATCTTTCACAACATTCCCATATCAAAACTTTTTCTTGACCTTTGACTACAGAGATATTTAAATATCAATTCCGTCGATAGACTGCAGAACGTGAGGCACGGGTTAGCTGGTTTGAATCCCCTACTAGGCCATTTCTTTCTGAGGCTTGATGATAATTTTTGCGCCGGGATTAATTTTTGGCTCGCCTCTCAAAAGCAACTCTTTTGTTGAAAAGGGATCTTTAGCATCTGGAAAATATCATGCAAAGGATTGGTTACCGAAACTTCAGCAAATTATGGGTAGGTGCGCTGGCCGCCACAATATTATTGACAATTGTTGAAAACGGTGTTTAACACATGCAATCAATCAGTCAAATCAGTCCCCTTCTTTTATTTATCTGAAATAATTCACAGCATTTTCAAATCAACACATTATCCTCAAGTTTAACTCTAAACATTCTTAAACTGGAATTCGGTCCGCATTGCCCGGAACTTGAGGCACGGGTAAGCTGGTTTGAATCCCCTGCTCGGCTATTCCTTTCCGAGAGTTAAAGATACTCACTACGACAACATTAATTTTTTTCTAACCTCTAGCAGTTTTGACAATACTTATGTGGAAAAGTAGTCAGTGGCCTGGAAAGGATATCGTGTGAGATATTGGTTACTGAAACTACAGGAACGCATAGGCAAATGTATTGGCCGCCGCAATACAACTCGAATATCGTTGAAAACGGTGTTAAACACATATAGTCAGTCAATTACTCAATCAATTAATTGTCAAAGACTAGTTCGGTAGCTCAGTCGTTTATCCATATATCAAGAGACATACCTAGTTCGGAAGATTTTTTTCCCCATATATGATGAAATTAATTCCAAATCTTCTGTTTGACGGCTGTTCATTGCCTCAACGATAATTATGTGGAAAATAGGCCGACAGCTATATTATCTATTCCTATATTTACCATCAGAACACTTTTTGAAGCATGCCCATTAAAATCTAGTATGAAAGATATATTTTTCTTTTCTGTCTTTAATCTCTCGAAATTTAATTTCTTTATCCACAATGGAACCCTGCCACTATAAAGTAAAAGTGTCGAAATCAAAAGAGTTTTCCAACTTCCAGTTTTAAAAACTCTGCCTCTGTCTATTTTATGACGTTGAGTATGTGAGACAGCAGCCAGTGGTGATATACTGTGAATATTGTGAAGAGCATTGGATAAAGAAAACCATAAAAGATTCTAGAACAGGGAGCCGATAGTTCGATTCCCGGCTTGGTCGATTTTTTCCGAGAATTGCGTACAGTCATTGGGATATCATTAATTCATTTCTCAAATAGTACAGATATTTCGACATTTCTTATGTTGGAAAGCAGTCAGTGGTTTGGCAAGAATATTGTGCGTAATACTGGTAGAATAAATTACAGGAAAAGATTCGTTCACAGGCCGCCGCAGTATGAACTGAAATAATGTTGTAAACGACGTTTTAACACTCTTCAATCAATCAATCAATCAATGGTTACTGCATAATTAAAGCATGTAGAATCGTGCGTTAATTATTATGAACTACTTTCAATAGATAGATGCTTTTGATTATAAAATGGAAACCATGGCCTTTTCGGCATTCTTCAGGTAAATTGCTAAGGTTGATACGGAATTCGAATTGGTCGTATGTAATAAAGCACAGGGTGATTACATAATCTTGTAAGATCTTGCCAGAATGTCTCAAATGTGCATTTCAGGAGGAAAAGGACAGACATCTTGGTCAATGAATACAGTTTGTCAAACGTGAGAAACGCAACAGGTACACTACAGCTGCAATATAAAGTCAGTCACTAGATAGATAGATAGATAGATAGATAGCAGATGGACAAAAAGCAAAAGAGATTGATAGGATAGAGAGACGAGAGAATAGTTTGCAGGAAGGAAACAGAATGAAAAGCAGACAGAGAGAACGTGACAGAATAGTAAGTGATAGAAAATGAGACAGAATATGGTGGGATAGCAAAGGAGACAGAAATATTTAGATACAGAGAGAGTGTGTGAAAAGAGGCAGTGAGATAGATAGAAAAAAGAGAGAAATAAAAGAAGAGAAGGAAGAGAAACGGGAACGGATAGAGATACATAGAGCGAGAGAAAGAACAAGCAAGAGATAGATAGAGAGAGAAAGATATAGAGAGAAACAGTGAGAGACTGAGCGTAGAAAAGTGTGAGTGAGTGAAAGATGAAAGGAGGAGCAGAGCGTAACAAAAGGAGTTCGGAAGGCAGTAGATAGAGAGTGAGAAAAGAGTAAGAGACAGAGAGAAAGAGAGAGACACAACAGAAATAGAAAGACAAACTTAAATGGAGAGAGGTGAAGAGAGACTAAAATTGCGAAACGAGAGAAAGAAATAGATACCGAAAAGGAGAGGGTACATTCAATTAAGTTACGTTCAAGTTTGAAGAAAGAGGAATGAACAAACGTATTGACTGGAGCTAAATTAGGAGTGGGGGCATAGTTTAAATACTGGGGATTTATTTGTCCAACCACGAGAATGTATAACATACCACAGATACAGGCATACGGCATTGGTTTGAAATAATAGAAGGGACATTCTAACAAGATTTGAAGGGACATCGAACTGAGAATGTATTTCACCGTCTGACAGAAAGTACGGGGAACTAAGAGAAAATCTTTTCGACTGGCGTTGCATGCTAACAGGTGGGGAGTAAAATCTCTAGAAGGACACAGGTTTATAGCTTAATGGTTCATCTCACACACCAAAGCTACCATCTCAATTCCTAAAATAATAGAACGCAAGCTGTTGCAGTACTTAACCAATGGACAGAGGATACATCTTCGAACTGTGGGCACATCAAGAAGTCAGGAAAAAAGTCTGATTGAAAACGGGTAAATTTTAAGATGGAACACAGCTTTAGGGCGTTATGGTGTACTCGAGGGACTCATGGACAGAGGGTGTTCAATTGCTAACTTGGGTTCAACGCTCTGACTAATGTTTTAAGAATGGAAGAAAGTTCAGTCTGGGATACTTTCTGAGATTACTATTGCAGGTTTGAAGTGCATTTCAGGACAACTGTGCAAATGGTACCATATGAGTGAGGCAGTGTTTCATGGCTTGGGTGTACATTCAACTGGGTATAGGAATTATTTCAAAGTACGAAGATATGAAATACATTGGGGTAACATTCCACGAACTGAGGATACAATCTTAGGGACCCAATATGCTTGTAAGGGCCTGGTGGTGTATGTGTATGCACCTAGGGTATGAAATCGCCGACTGGGGGTACAGGCTTAAGAACTTGTGCAGTCAAAGAAAGATAGAAATACAGTTTCAGGAGGACCTATTGATAAGCAATGTCAAACAGTGTAGACTTCCAGCCAAAGGTGTAAACTCTAACAAAAAGAAAACAATATTTCTCGGACTAAATGTTCACCTCTTCAGCTTAACGTAAATTAATCAGACTGAAAGGGGTAACGCACGACACTTTCTTAAAATGAAATTAAAAACAAAGTTCTAGACCATTTGCATTTGACAGACCGACGATACATCTTACAGAAACACACATCCAAAGGACCAAAAAGTGGAACTGATGAATCATATCTAACAATTTTCAGAGGTAACGTTTATCGCAGTGACTAACAGTAAAGCTGAATGAAGTACAGAAATAAGGAAGCGGTAGATGCTCATGCGTATGTCGACTCTGCTCATGGACTTTGAGTTCATCTCACAAATTGAGGGTACATACTGGGATTGGCTTATACGAGACTAAAGACGATGGTAAAGATAAATGGGTCAATAATACGGACTAAATATATTTTCCCGATATGAAAATACAACCTGCAGACACGATCTATAAGACTGAGAATCTGCTTCATGGAATTGATGACAGTTATTGCGACAGAGTTTTTTTTATATCTCAGTGCTGATAATCCTTCCAACGAGGTAAGAAAATGAAATATAGTGCGAAGTACTGGTAAAAGAAAGCGCCGATCTCCCTTCAAAGAGCTTATAACTTTTTTAATTGAATCCAAAACTGTCCAGAAAATATCGATCCTCTTGAAATTAACTTCTGCAGATTCTAAACACGTGGCCATTGTGCTTTTTCAATCATTGTTCTTTACAAACAGTTACAATGTCTTCTCGCACATAACAACCCTCCAGGAATAAATAAATACAGACTGGAAATGTATCTCCCTAGGTGAAAGTAAAATCTATCGAGTAAGGGTACGATGGCTTGAACTGAGAATCTGCTCTATAGAATTGATGCCGATTACTGCGACAGGATTTAATCTTATCTCAAAACTCATTCTTTCGACAAGGTTATGTGAGAAAGTCAGCCACTGTCAATGGGAACAACATTGTGCGAAGTACTGGTAAAAAGTTATTCCCCTTCTAAAAGCTTTCATTTCATTGAATCCACTTTTGCATCATTTTTCCTCACAAAATGTTAAAATTTGTTTTTGCACATAACAACCCTCCAGGAATAAAGTAAACATGCTAAAATCAAATACACTCCCCTCTCTCTCTCAAATCGTATTGCCCAGTTGCTTGGTCGGTAAATTACATGGCTTAAGACCGATACAGTCGTAGGTTCGCTCGCCATACTGTACCAAAATCTGTCCGAGGTTCGATGATATTCATTCTTCTAGGATCTACTCTTTGCTAAATACCGATCATTCAACCGACTAAAGTTATTTCAAATAGCCGTCAGTGGTTTGGAAAGACTGTAACAAAAGCAATGACCGCGCCATTTACCTGACACCAAGTTAAAACTATGCCTAAAAGAAGCAAACAAAGAAATCTGGCTCTTTTACAATACTCAGCACTACCGACTTAATTATTACCATCATCATCATCATCATCCAAGCACTTTTTAAACAGGTATACTCAAAACTATTTTTGTTCACTTTTCAACACTCTTAAAGAAATCGGTAAGACATCTTTATTCTACAAATCAGTCTCATTTCTTTACTCGATTTCCAGCTTGTTAAAAGTATTTCCAAATGCTTATCCACAGTTTTTCCTTTTTATATCTTAAAATGTTTTGATTCTTTCCAAAAGATCAGTTAACAACAATCAAATAAACACTTATTATTTTCAGTGCTTCCATAATATTGTGACATGCTTCGGGATAAGATACCGGTATTTTGTCCCATTATAGCAAGATCTTTCTCTACAAGGATTTTCAAACATGACTCATAAACATTTTTCGTTTACCTTACCATTATCCCCTCTAAAAATTGACTACCTTCCGATTACCTTCGAAAGTACACTTCAGTAACATACTTCTCTGCTTTTCACCACTTCTTTACAAAATAAAATTGTGTCAAAGATTCGAAAACATGAAATATCAAAAGCACATTCTCTCTTTCTCCCTTTGTCTTTCTTACAGTCTCTCCCTCTCTCTCTCTCTCTCTCTCTCTCTCTTTCAGCATCAATAGCATGGCGGCAAAGTAATGCCCCACACTTATAAATGAAGGTCTATAGTTGGATTTCTCGGTTAATCTAATTTTCTGTTCCAGGATTCGAGAAGGTAAAAAAGTACCAGTTACACAAACCCAAAAACACATAGGTGCGTCTGATATAACTCAAATTATGTTTAAGTCGTTAGATCGGGCTCATAACTTTCATTTTCGTTAACATGGCACTCTTTAAGATCTGATTAAATAAAAAAGAAGGAAACTTCAGCAGCATAATTCTCTACTAAGTTGCTCAGTTGATGACAATATCGGCCTGAAACTTGGAGTTAACAGGTTCGATTCCCTAGCTGTTGCAGTTTTTATTTGAGGTTTTATAACAGTCACTACGACAAGATTCATTTCTCGTCACTCGCATTTTCTCTTCCTTCCTTCAATTCACATCACAACTGGACATCATTTTTCTTTACAAAAATGTTACTTTTTTTCCCCGCACGTACCAACCCCTCGGGAATAAAAGCAGCGGAAAGGTATTGTCTCAGGCTAAAATCCCAAGGTTCTATAGTTCGATACCCCGTTAAATTTAATCTTCTTTTTCAGGATTGTTACAATTCATAGCAGCAAGATTCATTCTTCTCTCATTGTTGACCAATCTTTCAACTGATCAACGTTAGAAAGCAAACAACAGTTTAGGAAAAGCTAAAAGCATAATACCGGTAACAGAAAGTCCAATGACGCATCATTAAGTGCGTGTCATGTTAGTCAAATTCTGTTGAAGTGGTCAGATCGGGCTCATAACTTTCATTTCATAAGATATGATCAATCGCAAAAGAAATTTTCATCAGCATAATTTTCACCTTATTTGCTCAGTTGATGACCAACGAGAACTGAAACCAGGGGTTCACAGGTTTGACTTCCCAGCTGTTCGATGTTTTTTCCCATGGTTTGATTACAGTCAATTCGACAAGCTTCATTCATTTCACATCACTCACATTCGGAACCCCCTTCAATTCACAAGAAAACTCTTGCGTCTTTTTTCTTCTTTACATAATGTTACAATTTCTTCACGCTTAGAACAATCCCCAGGAAAATAAAGTGAAAAATTCAAACTCAATTTCGTTCTCTCTCTCTCTCCCTCTCTCTCTATCTCCCTTTCTTAATCCATAAACAACACTTAAGGTAGCGGCAAAGTAATGTCCCAACCTTAAAACCTAATGTTCTATAGTTATATACCCCGGCGAATCAAATCTTCTTTTTCAGAATTGTTAAAGTTCAGAACAGCAGAATTCCTTCTTCTCTCATTATTGACCAATCTTTTAACTGATCAACGTTAGAAAGCTAACAACAGTTTGGGAAAGGCTAAAAGCGAAATACCGATAAAATATGCGCAAATGACGCCTACGTAGGTGCGTGCCATATACGTCAAATTATGTTGAAGTCTTCCGATCGGACTTTCATTTTCGTAAACATAACTCCCATTAACATTTGATCAATCACAAAAGAAATCTTCATCAGCATAATTTTCCGCTTAATGTAGTTGCTCAGTGGATGAAAAACGAGGCCGGAAAGTAAGGATTCGCAGGTTCGATTCCCAGCCGTTCGATTTTTTTTCAATGTTTGATTACAGTCAATTTGACAAGCTTTATCCATTTCACATCGCTCACATATCCCCCTCCAATTCACACGAGGTCATCAGATCAGGCTCATAACTTTCATTTTTGTTGACATTGCTCCCTTTAACATCTGATCAATTGCAGAAACTTCATCAGCATAATTCTAAGCTTGGTTGCTCAGCTGATGACGAACGAGGTCTGAAACTAGATGCACAAGACGCCCTGATATATCAGATATGACTAAAATCTGATATGACGTAAAATGCAATAGACTTAAAGCAATAACGCAAATACAAATTTTACCACAGTCTGATGAATTTTTCCTGGCCTCCACCTCCCCTTACAGCCAGCCCTTTAAATCACCATCTTTTACAACAACATGGCTATCTCATTTAATGGATCCTTCCTTCAATGCAGGTAACTGTTATTAAAGCTATAGCTATAGATATTCAGTGCATTGGCGTTTGTTGTGTGGAAAAGAATCGAGTGTCCTCTATAATATTTACCCTCTAACATTTTCAACATATGCTTATTAAAATCTAGCACAGATTCTATATTTCGCTTTTTCGTCATTACCTTTAAAAATTTAACATCTTCTTCATACACAATACAACCTTTCCACTATTAAAGTAAAGATGTCAAAATCAAAACCTTTCTTAACCTCACTCCCTCCCATACTCAATGCCTCTCTTGTTACTGTCTCTCGGTTTTCATATCTCCTAAAATCCAGAGCCACCGTTAGTAATATTCAAGTAATGTTCAAGTCGGCATTAAAACACCAAGAAAACAAACACATCTATCTCCACTAATAAAGCCGGTATCGCCACTACAACCATTACTACCAACTCACCCATCGAAACTACTTTCACCATTATTATTATCATCAACATCACCATCAATGCAATGATTAAAAAGCATTAAAAACTCCATAGCTTTGTGTTAAGTAATAGCAAACTCTTAAAAGAGATGAGGAAAATATCTTTTTCCATTCAAATTAGTTACTTTTCTTTGATAAATCTGAAAATCTTTCGCAGCATTCCCAAATCAAAATTTTCCTTGACCTTTGACTACAGAGGTATTTGAATATCAATTCCATCGATAGAGTGCAGAACGTGAGGAACGGGTTGGCTGGTTTGAATCCCCTACTAGACCATTTCTTTCTGAGGCTTGATGATAATTTTTGCGCAGGGAATAATTTTTGGCTAGCCTCTTAAAAGCAACTTTTTATAACAGTTATGTTGAAAAGGGGTCATTAGCATCTGGAAAATATCATGTAAAGGACTGGTTACCGAAACTTCAGCAAACTATGGGTAGGTGCACTGGCCGCTGCTACATCATTGAAAAATTGTTGAAAACGGTGTTCAACACATGCAATCAATCAGTCAAATCAGTCCCCTTCTTTTATTTATCTGAAATATTTCACAGCATCTTCCAATCAACACATTATCTTCAGGTTTACCTCTAAACATTCTTAAACTGGAATTCGGTCCGCATTGCCCGGAACTTGAGGCACGGGTAATCTGGTTTGAATCCCCTGCTCGGCTATTCCTTTCCGAGAGTTGAAGATACTCACTACGACAACATTAATTTTTCTCTAAACTCTAGCAGTTTTCACAATTCTTATGTGGAAAAGTGATCAGTGGCCTGGGAAGGGTATCGTGTGAGATATTGGTTACTGAAACTACAGGAACGCATAGGCAAGTGTATTGGCCGCCGCAATACAACTCCAATATCGTTGAAAACGGTGTTAAACACATATAGTCAGTCAATCACTCAATCAATTAATTGTCAAAGACTAGTTCGGTAGCTCAGTCGTTTATCCACAGATCTAGAGACAAGGGGGTCACCCATACCTAGTTCGGAAGATTTTTTTTCCCATATTTGATGAAATTAATTCCAAATCTTCTGTTTGACGGCTGTTCATTGCCTTAACGATAATTATGTGAAAAATAGGCCGACAGCTATATTATCTATTCCTTTATTTATCACCAGAACACTTTTTCAAGCATGCCCATTAAAATCTAGTACGAAAGATATATTTTTCTTTTCTGTTTTTAATCTCTCGTAACTTAATTTCTTTATCCACAATGCAGCCCTGCCACTATAAAGTAAAAGTGTCGAAATCAAAAGAGTTTTCCAACTTCCAGTTTAAAAACTGTCTCAGTCTATTTGTGACGTTGTGTTTATGACGTTGAGTATGTGAGACAGCAGCTAGTGGTGATATACTGTGAATATTGTGAAGAGCATTGGATAAAGAAAACCATAAAAGATTCTAGAACAGGGAGCCAATAGTTCGATTCCCGGCTTGGTCGATTTTTTTCCGAGAATTGCGTACAGTCACCGTGATATTATTAATTCATTTCTCAAACAGTACCAATATTTCGACATTTCTTATGTTGGAAAGCAGTCAGTGGTTTGGAAAGAATATTGTGCATAATACTGGTAGAATAAATTACACGAAAAGATTCGTTCACAGGCCGCCGCAGTATGAACTGAAATAATGTTGTAAACGACGTTTTAACAATCTTCAATCAATCAATCAATCGATACTGCATGATTATAGCACTGAGAATCTTACGTTAATTGTTATGAACTATTTTCAATAGATAGATGCTTCTGATCATAAAGCGGGAACCTTGGCTTTTTCGTCATTCTTTAGGTAAATTGCTGAGGTTGATACGGAATTCTAATTGGTCGTATGTGCACAGGGTGATTACATAATCTTGTAAGATCTTGCCAGAATGTCTCAAATGTGCGGGTTACACCATAACATTTCATTCTAAAATATTCAAAGGATAATATAGTTTTTGATCTGACTACAATCAAAATTACGGACTGATGGAGCATCATATCCACTGAGAAACGATTAATCATGCAGACTGAGGAAGATATGAAGAAAGAAAGGTAATTTATTGTAGGAAGCACATTTTAGGAGGAAAAGGACAGGCATCTTGGTCAATGAATACAGTTTTTCAAAGGTGAGAAACACAACAGGTAGACTACAGCTGCAATATCAAGTCAGTCACTAGATAGATAGATAGATAGATTGATAGATAGATAGATAGATAAAAACCAAAAGAGATTGATAGGATAGAGAGACGACTGAAAAGTTTGCAGGAAGCAATCAGAAAGAAAAGCACACAGAGAGAACGTGACAGAATAGTAAGTGATAGAAAATGAGACAGAATATGGTGGGATAGCAAAAAAATTAGATAAAGAGAGACTGTGTGAAAGGAGACAGTGAGAAAGATAGAAAAAAAGAGAGAAATAAAAGAAGAGAAGGAAGAGAAACGGGAAGGGATAGAGACACATAGAGCGAGAGATAGGGAGAGAAAGAGATAGAGAGAAACAGCGAGAGACTGAGCGTAGAAAAGTGTGAGTGAGTGAAAGATGAAAGGAGGAGCAGAGAGTAAGAAAAGGAGTTCGGATAGAGAGTTAAAGAAGAGTAAGAGACAGAGAGAAAGAGAGAGACACAACAGAGATAGAAAGACAAACTTAAATGGAGAGAGGTGAAGAGAGACAGAAATTGCGAAACAAGGGAAAGAAATAGATACCAAAAAGGAGAAGGTACATTCAATTAAGTTACGTTCAAATTTGAAGAAAGCAGAATGAACAAACTTATTGACTGGAGCTAAATTAGGAGTGGGGGCATAGTTTAAATACTGGGGGTTTATCTGTCCAACCACGACAATATATAACCTACCACAGATACAGGCATACGGCATTGGTTTGAAATAATAGAAGGGACATTCTTACAAGATTTGAAGGGACATCGAACTGAGAATGTATTTCACCGTCTGACAGAAAGTGCGGGGAACTAAGAGAAAATCTTTTCGACTGGCGTTGCATGCTAACAGGTGGGGAGTAAAATCTCTAGAAGGACGCAGGTTTATGGCTTTATAGTACATCTCACACACCAAGGCTACCATATCAATTCCTAAAATAATAGAACGCAAGCTGTTGCAGTACTTAACCAATGGACAGAGGATACATCTTCGAACTGTGGGCACATCAAGAAATAAGGAAAACAGTCTAATTGAAAACGGGTAAATTTTAAGATGGAACACAGCTTTAGGGCGTTATGGTGTACTCGAGGGACTCATGGACAGTGGGTGTTCAATTGCTAACTTGGGTTCAACGCTCTGACTAATGTTTTAAGAATGGAAGAAAGTTCAGTCTGGGATACTTTCTGAGATTACTATTGCAGGTTTTGAAGTGCATGTCAGGACAACTGTGCAAATGGTACCATATGATGAGGCAGTGTTTCAGGGTTTGGGTTTACATTCAACTGGGTATAGGAATTATTTCAAAGTACGAAGATATGAAATACATTGGGGAATTATTCCACAAACCGAGGCTACAATCTTAAGGACCCAATATGCTTGTAAGGGCCTGGTGGTTGATTTTAGGCACTGTGGGTATGAAATCGCCGACTGGGGGTACAAGGTAGAAATACAGTTTCAGGAGGACCTATTGACAAGCAGTGTCAAGCAGTGTAGACCTCGAGCCAAAGGTGTAAACTCCAACAAAAAGAAGAAATATTTCTCGAACTAAATGTACATCTCTTCAGCTTAAGGTAAATTAATCAGACTGAAAGGGGTAATGCACGGCACTTCCTTAAAATGAAATTAAAAACAAATTTGTAGACAATTTCCATTTGGCAGACCGACGCTACATCTTACAGAAACACACATCCAAAGGACCAAAAAGTGGAAGAGATGAATCATATCGAACAATTTTCAGAGGTAACGTTTATCGCAGTGACTAACAGTAAAGCTGAATGAAGTACAGAAATAAGGAACCGGTAGATGCTCATGCGTTTGTCGACTCGGCTCATGGACTTTGAGTTCATCTCACAAATTCAGGGTACATACAACCTGCGGACACGATCTATAAGACTGAGAATCTGCTTCATGGAATTGATGACAGTTATTGCGACAGAGTTTTTTTTTATATCTCAGTGCTGATAATCCTTCCAACGAGGTAAGAAAATGAAATATAGTGCGAAGTACTGGTAAAAGAAACCGCAGATCTCCCTTCAAAGAGCTTATAACTTTTTTAATTGAATCCAAAACTGTCCAGAAAATATCGATCCTCTTGAAATTAACTTCTGCACATTCTAAACACCTGACTATTGTGCTTTTTCCATCATTGTTCTTTACGAACAGTTACAATGTCTTCTCACACATAACAACCCTCCAGGAATACATGAATACAGACTGGAAATGTATCTCCCTAGGTGAAAGTAAAATCTACCGACTAGGGGTACAATCGCTTAGACTGAGAATCTGCTCTATAGAATTGATGCCGATTATTGCGACAGGATTTAATCTTATCTCAAAACTCATTCTTTCGACAAGGTTATGTGAGAAAGTCAGCCAGTGTCAACGGGAACAATATTGTGCGAAGTACTGGCAAAAAGTTATTCCCCTTCTAAAAGCTTTTATTTCATTGAATCCACACTTTTGCATCATTTTTCCTCACAAAATGTTAAAATTTGTTTTTGCACATAACAACCCTCCAGGAATAAAGTAAGCATGCCAAGATCAAATACACTCCCCTCTCTCTCAGATCGTATTGCCCAGTTGCTTGGTCGGTAAATTACATGGCTTAAAACCTATACAGTCGTAGGTTCGCTCCCCATGCTGTAACAATATCTGTCCGAGGTTCGATGATATTCATTCTTCTAGGATCTATTCTTTGATAAATACCGATCATTCAACCGACTACAGTTATTTCGAATCGTTGTCAGTGGTTTGGAAAGACTGAAACAAGAGCAATGACCGCGCCATTTACCTGACACCAAGTTAAAACAATGCCTAAAACAAGCAAACAAAGAAATCTGGCTCCGCTACAATACTCAGCACTACCGACTTAATTATCATCATCATCATCATCATCCAAGCACTTTTTAAACAGGTATACTAAAAACTATTTTAGTTCACTTTTCAACACTCTTAAAAGAAATCGGTAAGACATCTTTATTCTACAAATCAGTCTCATTTCTTTACTCGATTTCCAGCTTGTTGAAAGTTATTTCGAAATGCTTATCCACAGTTTTTCCTTTTTATATCTTTTTGTGACAGGCTTCGGGATAAGATATCGGTATTTTCTCCCATTATAGCAAGATCTTTCTCTACAAGGATTTTCAAACTTGACTCATAAACATATTTTTCGTTTACCTTACCATTATCCCCTCTAAAAATTGACTACCTTCCGATTAACTTCGAAATTACACTTCAGTAACATACTTCTCTGCTTTTCACCACTTCTTTACAAAATAAAATTGTGTCAAAGATTCGAAAACATGAAATATCAAAGGCACATTCTCTCTCTCTCTCTCTCTCTCTCAGCATCAATAACATGGCGGCAAAGTAATGCCCCAGACTTATAACTGAAGGTCTATAGTTCGATTTCTCGGTTAATCTAATTTTCTGTTCCAGGATTCGGAAAGAAAGGTAAAAGGCAAAGTACCCGTTACACAAACCCAAAAAACGCATAGGTGCGTCCGATATAACACAAATTATGTTTAAGTCGTTAGATCGGGCTCATAACATTCATTTTCGTTAACATGGCACTCTTTAAGATCTGATTAAATAAAAAAGAAGAAAACTTCAGCAGCATAATTTTCTACTAAGTTGCTCAGTTGATGACAATATCGGCCTGAAACTTGGAGTTAACAGGTTCGATTCTCTAGCTGTTGCAATTTTTATTTCAGGTTTCATAACAGTCACTACGACAAGATTCATTTCTCGTCACTCGCACTTTCTTTTCCTTCCTTCATTTCACATCACAACTGGACATCATTGTTCTTTATAAAAATGCTTCATTTTTTTCCCGCACGTACCAACCCCTCGGGAATAAAAGCAGCGGAAAGGTATTGTTTCAGGCTAAAAGCCCAAGGTTCTATAGTTCGATACCCCGGCGAATTTAATCTTCTTTTTCAGGATTGTTACAATTCATAGCAGCAGGATTCATTCTTCTCTCATTGTTGACCAATCTTTCAACTGATTAACGTTCGAAAGCAAACAACAGTTTAGGCGAAGCTAAAAGCATAATACCGGCAAGAGCAACTCGAATGACGCATCAATGGGTGCGTGTCATATAAGTCAAATTCTGTTGAAGTGGTCAGATCGGGCTCATAACTTTCATTTCATAAGATATGATCAATCGCAAAAGGAATTTTCATCAGCATAATTTTCATCTTATTTTCTCAGTTGATGACCAACGAGGACTGAAACTAGGCGTTCACAGGTTCGACTTCCCAGCTGTTCGATTTTTTTTCGCAAGGTTTGATTACAGTCAATTCGACAAGCTTCATTCATTTCACATCGCTCACATTTGGAACCCCCTTCAATTCACAAGAAAACTCTTGCGTCTTTTTTCTTCTTTACAAAATGTTACAATTTCTTCTCGCATAGAACAATCCCCAGGAAAATAAAGTGAAAAATTCAAACTCAAATAATTTTTTTTCTCTCTCTCTCTCTCTCTATCTCACCTTCTTAATCCATAAACAACACTGAAGGCAGCGGCAAAGTAATGTCACAACCTTAAAACCTAATGTTCTATAGTTCGATACCCCGGCGAATCAAATCTTTTTCAGAATTGTTAAAGTTCAGAGCATCAGAATTCCTTCTTCACGCATTATTGACCAATCTTTCAACTGATCAACGTTAGAAAGCTAACAACAGTTTGGGAAAGGCTAAAAGCGAAATACCGGTAAAATATGCGCAAATGACGCATACGTAGGTGCGTGCCATATAAGTTGAATTATGTTGAAGTCTTCCGATCGGACTTTCATTTTCGTAAGCATAACTCCCATAACATTTGATCAATCACAAAAGAAATCTTCATCAGCATAATTTTCCACTTACTGTAGTTACTCAGTTGATGAAGAACGAGGCCGGAAAGTAGGGGTTCGCAGGTCCGATTCCCAGCCGTTCGATTTTTTTTCAATGTTTGATTACAGTCAATTTGACAAGCTTTATCCATTTCACATCGCTTACATGTCCCCCTCCAATTCACATGAGGTCATCAGATCAGGCTCATAACTTTCATTTTTGTTCACATTACTCTCTTTAACATCTGATCAATTGCAGAAACTTCATCAGCATAATTCTAAGCTTGGTTGCTCAGCTGATGACGAACGAGGTCTGAAACTAGGGGTTCACAGGTTCAATTCCCAAGCTCTTGCAATTTTTATCCGAGGTTTGACGAGTCATTGTGGCAAGAATTATTAATTTCTCGTCCCTCGATTTTTTCCCCAAAAACCATTATGTAGGAAAGCATCCTTGTTTTGGAATAATGTGCAAGGTACTGGTAAATGAAATACAAAAACAGCTTGGATAGATGCACATGACGCCCTGATATATCCGATATGACTAAAATCTGATATGACGTGAAATGCAATAGACTTAAAGCAATAACGCAAATACAAATTTTACCACAGTCTGATGAATTTTTCCTGGCCTCCACCTCCCCTTACAGCCAGCCCTTTAAATCACCATCTTTTACAACAACATGGCTATCTCATTTAATGGATCCTTCCTTCAATGCAGGTAACTGTTATTAAAGCTATAGCTAAAGATATTCAGTGCATTGGCGTTTGTTGTGTGGAAAAGAATCGAGTGTCCTCTATAATATTTACCCTCTAACATTTTCAACATATGCTTATTAAAATCTAGCACAGATAGTGTAATATTTCGCTTTTTCGTCATTACCTTTAAAAATTTAACATCTTCTTCATACACAATACAACCTTTCCACTATTAGAGTAAAGATGTCAAAATCAAAACCTTTCTTAAACTCACTCCCTCCCATACTCAATGCCTCTCTGTTACTGTCTCTCGGTTTTCATATCTCTTAAAATCCAGAGCCACCGTTAGTAATATTCAAGTAATGTTCAAGTCGGCATTAAAACACCAAGAAAACAAACACATCTATCTCCACTAATAAATCCGGTATCGCCACTACAACCATTACTACCAACTCGGCCATCTAAACTACCATCACCATTATTATTATTATCAACATCACCATCAATGCAATGATGAAAAAGCATTAAAAACTCCATAGCTTTGTGTTAAGTAATTGCCAACTCCTATAAGAGATAAGAAAAACATCTTTTTCCATTCAAATTAGTTACTTTTCTTTGATAAATCTGAAAATCTTTCACAGCATTCCCATTTCAAAATTTTTTCTTGACCTTTGACTACAGAGATATTTGAATATCAATTCCATCGATAGAGTGCAGAACGTGAGGCACGGGTTAGCTGGTTTGAATCCCCTACTAGGCCATTTCTTTCTGAGGCTTGATGATAATTTTTGCGCCGGGATTAATTTTTGGCTAGCCTCTTAAAAGCAACTTTTGATAATAGTTATGTTGAAAAGGGGTCATTAGCGTCTGGAAAATATCATGCAAAGGACTGGTTACCGAAACTTCAGCAAAATATCGGTAGGTGCACTGGCCGCTGCTATATTATTGAAAGTTGTTGACAACGGTGTTTATGAACGTTTATGACAAATTCTTCCAACGGACAGATTTTTTTTAAACTTTGCACATACAAAGTTCATCATGTCTCTTGCAGATTACAATGAAAACAAAAGGGGGTCCTCGTGCTCGTTTCTGAGAAATTCGCTTTTGAAAAAGGTATATACAGTTCCAAACTTCAGCATATACTGGATTTAACACACTATCCTTTAATAATCAATTAAACAGGAAAATTACCAGAAGAATATACAAATATACATCACTTTAAAGAAAAATAATTCAGTTTTGCACAAAAAAATATAAAAGCCTGGTTCTGAGCATGGTAAATGTACCAATATGCATTTTATATATAGACCATTGAGTTAAAAAGGGAGATAATTTGACCGGATTTTGGGTTAATCTTCAATAAAGATATACTTTCTAACCGACTTTTTTTTTTGTAATTTCCACAATCATAGTACTTATAGATCTTGACAATAAGAAAAAATAAAAATGGCACCTACCCGTGCTTCTTTCCCCAGGAAACAGGGATGAAGGTCACAATCGAAGTTAATTTTTTCCAAGGAAACTTATATAATAGAAGCTCAGCAGACACAGTGGGAAAGAAGAAATTGCTCATGCTCATTTGATCTTTTCCCACATTAATTTTGGATCCTATACTCCTTCAAAAAATGAACATAGCCTATATACCTCAAATTCATATCAAACCCTTCATTATCTACATGTAGTTCTTTTTTTATAAATTTGCATACATGATTTTGGCCATACGACTCATAGAAATGCAATAAAAAGAAATGTCTATGGAAAAAGTGGGATAAAAGCTCGCCGGACATAATGGTAAAAGGAAAATATATTCTGGAGAAGAAATTTCTCATTTTCCCACAGTATTTTTCAACGAGGAAATAGCTATACTTCAAGAAAAAGGTAAACTTCAACAGCTTCAATTTTCTGTTTCATTGTTTGCTGTTTAACTGGACTTTTTTTCCAGCTAGTTCTTTACCAGTCATATCATCCTTACCCTTGCAGGCCAGTTTTGGTGCTATCACCTTCATCCTCAAAGGATAGCATGACAACTGGCCTGCCAGTGTCAGGAAAACGTCAGAAGCTGTATCATTTTCCCCGTTGGATGGCTAACATTGCTTTAAAAAATTCCTTTTTCCACGACAAATAAGCGTACATTTTGATAAAAACTTCCAATTTTTATTTCGACAATAGAATACCATGTCATGTTCTAATTGTAAAAGTGCACCGTCGGTCCTCTGTTACTACTGCTATTTGCGCGAAAAATACACAATAGCGCTGAAAGTTTTACTATATGTGAGAAATATACATGCACAGTATAGATGCGCGTGACCATTTATACAAAACGTCATTAAGACATGCAATCAATCAGTCAAATCGGTCCCCTTCTTTTATTTATCTGAAATATTTCACAGCATTTTCAAATCATCACATTATCTTCAGGTTTAACTCTAAACATTCTTAAACTGCAATTCGGTTCGAAATGCCCGAACCTGAGGCACGGGTAATCTGGTTTGAATCCCCTTCTCGGCTATTCTTTTCCGAGAGTTGAAGATACTCACTACGACAACATTAATTTTTCTCTAACATCTAGCAGTTTTGACAATACTTATGCGGAAAAGTAGTCAGTGGCCTGGGAAGGATATCGTGTGAGGTATTGGTTACTGAAACTACAGGAACGCATAGGCAAGTGTATTGGCCGCCGCAATACAACTCGAATATCGTTGAAAACGGTGTTAAACACATATAGTCAGTCAATCACTCAAACAATCAATTGTCAAAGCCTAATAGGCCGACAGCTATATTATCTATTCTTTTATTTACCATCAGAACACATGCCCTTTAAAATCTAGTACGAAAGATATATTTTTCTTTTCTGTCTTTAATCTATCGAAACTTAATTTCTTTATCCACAATGCAACCCTGCCACTATAAAGTAAAAGTGTCGAAATCAAAAGAGTTTTCCAATTTCCAGTTTTAAAAACTCTGTCTCTGTCTATTTGTGACGTTGTGTTTATGACGTTGACTATGTGAGACAGCAGCCAGTGGTGATATACTGTGAATATTGTGAGGAGCATTGGATAAAGAAAACCATAAAAGATTCTAGAACAGGGAGCCGATAGTTCGATTCCCGGCTCGGTCGATTTTTTTCCGAGGATTGAGTACAATCTTTGTGAATGATTAATTCATTTCTCAAACAGTACCAATATTTCGACGTTTCTTATGTTGGAAAGCAGTCAGTGGTTTGGAAAGAATATTGTGCGTTATACTGGTAGAATAAATTACAGGAAAAGATTCGTTCACAGGCCGCCGCAGTATGAACTGAAATAATGTTGTAAACGACGTTTTAACAATCTTCAATCAATCAATCTATCAATACTGCATAATTATAGCATTGAGAATCTTACGATAATTGTTATGAACTATTTTTAATAGATATATGCTTTTGGTCATAAAATGGGAACCATGGCTTTTTCGGCATTCTTTAGGCAAATAATTGCTGAGGTTGGTACGGAATTCGAATTGGTCGTATGTAATAATGCACAGGGTGATTACATATTCTTGTAAGATCTTGCCAGAATGTCTCAAATGTGCGGGTTACACCATAACATTTCATTCTAAAATATTCAAAGGATAATATAGTTTTTGATCTGATTACATTCAAAATTATGGACTGATGGAGCATCATATCCACTGAGAAACGATTAATCATGCAGACTGAGGAAGATATGAAGAAAGCAAACTAATTTATTGTAGGAAGTACATTTTAGGAAGAAAAGGACAGACATCTTGGTCATTGAATACAGTTTTTCAAAGGTGAGAAACACAACAGGTACACTACAGCTGCAATATCAAGTCAGTCACTAGATAGATAGATAGATAGATAGATAGATGGACAAAAAGCAAAAGAGATTGATAGGATAGAGAGACGAGAGAAAAGTTTGCAGGAAGGAAACAGAAAGAAAAGCAGACAGAGAGAACGTGACAGAATAGCAAGTGATAGAAAATGAGACAGAAGATGGTGGAATAGCAAAAGAGACAGAAATAATTACATACAGAGATACTGTGTGAAAGGAGGCAGTGAGATAGATAGAAAAAAAAAGAGAGAAATAAAAGAAGAGAAGGAAGAGAAACGGGAAAGAATAGAGATACATAGAGCGAGAGAAAGAACAAGCGAGAGATAGAGAGATAAAGAGATAGAGAGAAACAGCGAGAGACTGAGCGTAGAAAAGTGTAAGTGAAAGATGAAAGGAGGAGCAGAGAGTAAGAAAAGGAGTACGGAAGGCAGTAGAGAGAGAGAAGAGTAAGAGACAGAGAGAAAGAGAGAGACACAACAGAGATAGAAAGACAAACTTAAATGGAGAGAGGTGAAGAGAGACTAAAATTGCGAAATGAGAGAAAGAAATAGATACCGAAAAGGAGAAGGTACATTCAATTAAGTTACGTTCAAATTTGAAGAAAGCAGAATGAACAAACTTATTGACTGGAGCTAAATAAGGAGCGGGGGCATAGTTTAAATACTGGGGGTTTATCTGTCCAACCACGAGAATATATAACCTACCACAGATACAGGCATACGGCATTGGTTTGAAATAATGGAAGGGACATTGTTACAAGATTTGAAAGGGCATCGAACTGAGAATGTATTTCACCGTCTGACAGAAAGTACGGGGAACTAAGAGAAAATCTTTTCGACTGGCGCTGCATGCTAATAGCTGGGGAGTAAAATCTCTAGAAGGACACAGCTTTATAGCTTAATGGTACATCTCACACACCAAGGCTACCATCTCCATTCCTAAAATAATAGAACGCAAGCTGTTGCAGTACTTAACCAATGGACAGAGGATACATCTTCGAACTGTGGGCACATCAAGAAGTAAGGAAAACAGTCTAATTGAAAACGGGTAAATCTTAAGATGGAACACAGCTTTAGGGCGTTATGGTGTACTCGAGGTACTCATGGACTGAGGGTGTTCAATTGCTAACTTGGGTTCAACGCTCTGACTAATGTTTTAAGAATGGAAGAAAGTTCAGTCTGGGATACTTTCTGAGATTACTATTGTAGGTTTGAAGTGCATGTCAGGACAACTGTGCAAATGGTACCATGTGAGTGAGGAAGTTTTTCAGGGCTTGGGTGTACATTCAACTGGGTATAGGAATTATTTCAAAGTACGAAGATATGAAATACATTGGGGAAACATTCCACGAACTGAGGATAAAATCTTAGGGACCCAATATGCTTATAAGGGCCTGGTGGTTGATTTTAGGCACGGTGGGTATGAAATCGCCGACCGGGGGTACGGGCTTAGGAACTTGTGCAGTCAAAGAAAGATAGAAATACAGTTTCAGGAGGACCTATTGACAAGCAATGTCAAGCAGTGTAGACCTCGAGCCAAAGTCGTAAACTCTAACTAAAAGAAGAAATATTTCTCGGACTAAATGTACATCTCTTCAGCTAAAGGTAAATTAATCAGACTGAAAGGGGTAACGCATGGCACTTCCCTAAAATGAAATTAAAAACAAAGTTCTAGACAATTTGCATTTGACAGACCGGCTATACATCTTAGAGAAACACACACCCAAAGGACCAAAAAATGGAAGTGATGAATCATATCGAACAATTTTCAGAGGTAACGTTTATCGCAGTGACTAACAGTAAAGCTGAATGAAGTACAGAAATAAGGAACCGGTAGATGCTCATGCGTTTGTCGACTCGGGTCATGGACTTTGAGTTCATCTCACAAATTGAGGGTACGTACTGGGATTGGGTTATACGAGACTAAAGACGATGGTAAAGATAAATCGGCCAACAATACGGACTAAATATATTTTCCCGATATGAAAGTACAACCTGCGGACACGATCTATAAGACTGAGAATCTGCTTCATGGAATTGATGACAGTTATTGCGACAGAGTTTTTTTTATATTTCAGTGCTAACAATCCTTCCAACGAGGTAAGAAAAATGAAATATAGTGCTAAGTACTGGTAAAATAAAGCGCCGATCTCCCTTCAAACAGCTTGTAACTTTTTTAATTAAATCCAAAACTGTCCAGAAAATATCAATCCTCTTGAAATTAACTTCTACAGATTCTAAACACGTGGCCATTGTGCTTTTTCCATCATTGTTCTTTACAAACAGTTACAATGTCTTCTCGCACGTAACAACCCTCATGAAATAAATAAATACAGACTGGAAATGTATCTCCTAAGTGAGAGTAAAATCTACCGACTAGGGGTACAATCGCTTAGACTGAGAATATGCCCCAGTTGCTTGGTCGGTAAATTACATGGCTTAAAACCTATACAGTCGTAGGTTCGCTCCCCATACTGTAACAATATCTGTCCGAGGTTCGATGATATTCATTCTTCTAGGATCTATTCTTTGCTAAATACCGATCATTCAACCGACTAAAGTTATTTCAAATAGCCGTCAGTGGTTTGGAAAGACTGTAACAAGAGCAATGACCGCGCCATTTACCTGACACCAAGTTAAAACAATGCCTAAAACAAGCAAACAAAGAAATCTGGCTCCGCTACAATACTCAGTACTACCAACGTAATTATCATCAGCATCAGCATCATCATCATCACCCAAGCACTTTTTAAACAGGTATACTCAAAACTATTTTAGTTCACTTTTCAACACTCTGAAAAGAAACGGTAAGAAATCTTTATTCTACAAATCAAGTCTCATTTCTTTACTCGATTTCCAGCTTTTAAAAGTATTTCGAAATGCTTATCCACAGTTTTTCCTTTTTATATCTTAAAATGTTTTGATTCTTTCCAAAGATCAGTTAACAACAATCAAATAAACACTTATTATTTCCAGTGCTTCCATAATATTGTGACAGGCTTCGGGATAAGATATCGGTATTTTCTCCCATTATAGCAAGACCTTTCTCTACAAGGCTTTTCAAACATGACTCATAAACATATTTTTCGTTTACCTTACCATTATCCCCTCTAAAAATTGACTACCTTCCGATTAACTTCGAAAGTACACTTCAGTAACATACTTCTCTGCTTTTCACCACTTCTTTACGAAATAAAATTGTGTCAAAGATTCGTAAACATGAAATATCAAAAGCACATTCTCTTTTTCTCCCTTTGTCTTTCTCACAGTCTCTTTCTCTTTCTCTCTCTCTCTCTCTCTCAGCATCAATAACATGGCGGCAAAGTAATGCCCCAGACTTATAACTATAGGACTTATAACTGAAGGTCTATAGTTCGATTTCTCGGTTAATCTAATTTTCTGTTCCAGGATTCGGAAAGAAAGGTCAAAGGCAAAGGACCCGTTACACAAACCCAAAAAACGCGTAGGTGCGTCTGATATAACACAAATTGTGTTTAAGTTGTTAGATCGTACTCATAACTTTCATTTTCATTAACATGGCACTCTTTAAGATCTGATCAAATAAAAAAGAAAACTTCGGCAGCATAATTCTCTACTAAGTTGCTCAATTGATGACAATATCGGCCTGAAACTTGGAGATAACAGGTTCGATTCCCTAGCTGTTGCAATTTTTATTTGAGGTTTCATAACAGTCACTACGACAAGATTCATTTCTCGTCACTCGCATTTTCTTTTCCTTCCTTCATTTCACATCACAATTGGACATCATTTTTCTTTACAAAAATGTTACATTTTTTCCCGCACGTACCAACCACTCGGGAATAAAAGCAGCGGAAAGGTATTGTTTCAGGCTAAAAGCCCAAGGTTCTATAGTTCGATACCCCGGCGAATGTAATCTTCTTTTTCAGGATTGTTACAGTTCATAGCAGCAGGATTCATTCTTCTCTCATTGTTGACCAATCTTTCAACTGATCAACGTTAGAAAGCAAACAACAGTTTAGGAGAAGCTAAAAGCGAAATACCGGTAAGAGCAACCCCAATGACGCATCAGTGGGTGCGTGTCATACAAGTCAAATTCTGTTGAAGTGGTCAGTGGCTCATGAATTTCATTTCACAAGATATGATCAATCGCAAAAGAAATTTTCATCAACACAATTTTCACCTCATTTGCTCAGTTGATGACCAACGAGGACTGAAACTAGGGGTTCACAGGTTCGACTTCCCAGCTGTTCGATTTTTTTTTTTTCGCAAGGTTTGATTACAGTCAATTCTTCATTCAATCATTTCACATCGCTCACATTTGGAATCCCCTTCAATTCACAAGAAAACTCTTGCATCTTTTTTTTTCTTTAAAAAATATTACAATTTCTTCTCGCATACAACAATCCCCAGGAAAGTAAAGTGAAAAATTCAAACTCAAATAATTTCGTTCTCTCTCTCTCTCTCTCTCTCTCACATTCTTAATCCATAAACAACACTTAAGGCAGCGGCAAAGTAATGTCACAACCTTAAAACCCAATGTTCTATAGTTCGATACCCCGGCGAATCAAATCTTCTTTTTAAGAATTGTTAAAGTTCAGAGCATCAGAATTCCTTCTTCTCTCATTATTGACCAATCTTTCAACTGATCAACGTTAGAAAGCTAACAACAGTTTGGGAAAGGCTAAAAGTGAAATACCGGTAAAAGATGCACAAATGACGCATACGTAGGTGCGTGCCATGTAAGTCGAATTATGTTGAAGTTCTCCGATCTGACTTTCATTTTCATTAACATAACTCGCTTTAACATATGCTCAATAACAAAAGATATCTTCATCAGCATAATTTTCCACTTACTGTAGTTGCTCAGTTGATGAAGAACGAGGCCGGAAACTAGGGGTTCGCAGGTTCGATTTCCCAGCTGTTCGATTTTTTTTCAATGTTTGATTACAGTCACTTCGACAAGCTTTATCCATTTCACATCGCTCACATGATCCCCTTCAATTCACATGAGGTCATCAGATCAGGCTCATAACTTTCAGTTTCGTTGCCATTGCTCTCTTTAACATCCGATCATAATTCTAAGCTTGGTTGCGCAGCTGACGACGAACGAGGTCTGAAACTAGGGGTTCACAGGTTCAATTCCCAAGCTCTTGCAATTTCTATCCGAGGTTTGACAAGTCATTGCAGCAAGAATTATTAATTTCTCGTCCCTCGATTTTTTTCCCCAAAAACCATTATGTAAGAAAGCATCCTTGTTTTGGAATAATGTGCAAGGTACTGGTAAATGAAATACAAAAACAGCTTGGATAGATGCACATGACGCCCTGATATATCCGATATGACCGAAATCTGATATGACGTAAAATGCAATAACGCAAATACAAATTAATGACTTAAAGCAATAACGCAAATACAAATTTTACCACAGTCTGATGAATTTTTCCTGGCCTCCACCTCCCCTTACAGCCAGCCCTTTAAATCACCATCTTTTACAACAACATGGCTATCTCATTTAATGGATCCTTCCTTCAATGCAGGTAACTGTTATTAAAGCTATAGCTATAGATATTCAGTGCTGTGGCGTTTATTGTGTGAAAAAGAAGCGAGTGGCCTCTATAATATTTACCCTCTAACATTTTCAACATATGTTTATTAAAATCTAGCACAGATAGTATAATATTTCGCTTTTTCGTCATTACCTTTAAAAATTTAACATCTTCTTCATCCACAATACAACCTTTCCACTATTAGAGTAAAGATGTCAAAATCAAAACCTTTCTTAAACTCACTCCCTCCCATACTCAATGCCTCTCTTGTTACTGTCTCTCGGTTTTCATATCTCTTAAAATCCAGAGCCACCGTTAGTAATATTCAAGTAATGTTCAAGTCGGCATTAAAACACCAAGAAAACGAATACATCTATCTCCACTAATAAATCCGGTATCTCCACTACAAGCATTACTACCAACTCACCCATCGAAACTACCATCACCATTATTATTATCATCAACATCACCATCAATGCAATGATTAAAAAGCATTAAAAACTCCGTAGCTTTGTGTTAAGTAATAGCAAACTCTTATAAGAGATAAGGAAAACATCTTTTTCCATTCAAATTAATTACTTTTCTTTGATAAATCTGAAAAACTTTCACAGCATTCCCAATTCAAAACTTTTTCTTGGCCTTTGACTACAGAGATATTTGAATATCAATTCCGTCGATAGAGTGCAGAACGTGAGGCACGGGTTAGCTGGTTTGAATCCCCTACTAGGCTATTACTCACTAATGCTTGATGATAATTTTTGCGCCGGGATTAATTTTTGGCTAGCCTCTCAAAAGCAACTTTTGATAATAGTTATGTTGAAAAGGCGTCATTAGCATCTGGAAAATATCATGCAAAGGACTGGTTACCGAAACTTCAGCAAACTATGGGTAGGTGCACTGGCAGCCGCGATATTATTGGAAATTGTTGAAAACGGTGTTTAACACATGCAATCAATCAGTCAAATCAGTCCCCTTCTTTTATTTATCTGAAACATTTCACAGCATTTTCAAATCAACACATTATCTTCAGGTTTAACTCTAAACATTCTTAAACTGGAATTCGGTCCGCATTGCCCGGAACTTGAGGCACGGGTAATCTGGTTTGAATCCCCTTCTCGGCTATTCCTTTCCGAGAGTTGAAAATATTCACTACGACAACATTAATTTTTCTCTAACCTCTATCAGTTTTGACAATACTTATGTGGAAAAGTAGTCAGTGACCTGGGAAGGGTATCATGTGAGGTATTGGTTACTGAAACTACAGGAACGCATAGGCAAGTGTATTGGCCGCTGCAATACAACTCGAATATCGTTGAAAACGGTGTTAAACACATATAGTCAGTCAATCACTCAATCAATTAATTGTTAAAGACTAGTTCGGTAGCTCAGTCGTTTATCCACAGATCTAGAGACAAGGAGGTCACCCATACCTAGTTCGGAAGAATTTTTTCCCAAATTTGATGAAATCTTCTATTTGACGGCTATTCATTGCCTCAACGATAATTATGTGGAAAATAGGCCGACAGCTATATTATCTATTCTTTTATTTACCATCAGAACACTTTTTTAAGCATGCCCATTAAAATCTAGTACGAAAGATATATTTTTCTTTTCTGTCTTTAATCTCTCGAAACATAATTTCTTTATCAACAATGCAACCCTGCCACTATAAAGTAGAACTGTCGAAATCAAGAGTTTTTCAACTTCCAGTTTTAAAAAATCCGTCTCTGTCTATTTGTGACGTTGTGTTTATGAGTATGTGAGACAGCAGCCAGTGGTGATATACTGTGAATATGGTGAGGAGCATTGGATAAAGAAAACCATAAAAGATTCTAGAACAGGGAGCCGATAGTTCGATTCCCGGCTTGGTCGATTTTTTCCGAGAATTGCGTACAGTCATTGTGATATGATTTATTCATTTCTCAAACAGTACCAATATTTCGACGTTTCTTATGTTGGAAAGCAGTCAGTGGTTTAGCAAGAATATTGTGCGTAATACTGGTAGAATAAATTACAGGAAAAGATTCGTTCACCGGCCGCCGCAGTATGAACTGAAATAATGTTGAAAACGACGTTTTAACACTCTTCAATCAATCAATCAATCGATCAATACTGCATAATTATAGCATCGAGAATCTTACGTTAATTGTTATGAACTATTTTCAATAGGTAGACGCTTTTGATCATAAAATGGGAACCATGGCTTTTTCGGCATTCTTTAGGTAAATTGCTGAGGTTGATATGGAATTCGAATTGGTCGTATGTAATAATGAACAGGGTGATTACATAATCTTGTAAGATCTTGCCAGAATGTCTCGAATGTGCGGGTTACACCATAACATTTCATTCTAAAATATTGATTACATTCAAAATTACGGATGGAGCATCATATCCACTGAGAAACGATTAATCATGCAGACTGAGGAAGATATGAAGAAAGAAAGCTAATTTATTGTAGGAAGTACACTTTAGGAGGAAAAGGAGAGACATCTTGGTCAATGAATACAGTTTTTTAAACGTGAGAAACACAACAGGTATACTACAGCTGCAATATCAAGTCAGTCAGTAGATAGATAGATAGATAGATAGATAGATAGGTGGACAAAAAGCAAAAGAGATTGATAGGATAGAGAGACGAGAGAAAAGTTTGCAGGAAGGAAACAGAAAGAAAAGCAGACAGAGAGAACGTGACAGAATAGTAAGTGATAGAAAATGAGACAGAAGATGGTGGAATAGCAAAAGAGACAGAAATAATTACATACAGAGAGACTGTTTGAAAGGAGGCAGTGAGATAGATAGAAAAAAGAGAGAAATAAAAGAAGAGAAGGAAGAGAAACGGGAAGGGATAGAGATACATAGAGCGAGAGAAAGAACAAGCGAGAGATAGAGAGAGAAAGAGATAGCGAGAAACAGCGAGAGACTGAGCGTAGAAAAGTGTTAGTGAGTGAAAGATGAAAGGAGGAGCAGAGAGTAAGAAAAGGAGTTCGGAAGGCAGTAGATAGAGAGTGAGAGAAGAGTAAGAGACAGAGAGAAAGAGAGAGACACAACAGAGATAGAAAGACAAAGGTAAATGGAGAGAGGTGAAGAGAGACAGAAATTGCGAAACGAGAGAAAGAAATAGATACCGAAAAGGAGAAGGTACATTCAATTAAGTTACGTTCAAATTTGAAGAAAGCAGAATGAACAAACTTATTGACTGGAGCTAAATTGGGAGTGGGGGCATAGTTTAAATACTGGGGGTTTATCTGTCCAACCACAAGAATATATAACCTACCACAGATATTTAAAGGCATACGGCATTGGTTTGAAATAATAGAAGGGACATTGTTACAAGATTTGAAGGGACATCGAACTGAGAATGTATTTCACCGTCTGACAGAAAGTACGGGGAACTAAGAGAAAATCTTTTCGACTGGCTTTGCATGCTAACAGGTGGGGAGTAAAATCTCTAGAAGGACACAGCTTTATAGCTTAATGGTACATCTCACACACCAAGGCTACCATCTCCATTCCTAAAATAATAGAACGCAAGCTGTTGCAGTACTTAACCAATGGACAGAGGATACATCTTCGAACTGTGGGCACATCAAGAAGTAAGGAAAACAGTCTAATTGAAAACGGGTAAATCTTAAGATGGAACACAGCTTTAGGGCGTTATGGTGTACTCGAGGGACTCATGGACTGAGGGTGTTCAATTGCTAACTTGGGTTCAACGCTCTGACTAATGTTTTAAGAATGGAAGAAAGTTCAGTCTGGGATACTTTCTGAGATTACTATTGTAGGTTTGAAGTGCATGTCAGGACAACTGTGCAAATGGTACCATATAAATGAGGCAGTGTTTCAGGTTTTGGGTGTACATTCAACTGGGTATTGGAATTATTTCAAAGTACGAAGATATGAAATACATTGGGGAAACATTCCACGAACTGAGGATACAATCTTAGGGACCCAATATGCTTATAAGGGCCTGGTGGTTGATTTTAGGCACGGTGGGTATGAAATCGCCGACCGGGGGTACAGGATTAAGAATTTCTGCAGTCAAAGGAAGGTAGAAATACAGTTTCAGGAGGACCTATTGACAAGCAATGTCAATCAGTGTAGACCTCGAGCCAAAGGTGTAAACTCTAACAAAAAGAAAAAATATTTCTCGGACTAAATGTACATCTCTTCAGCTAAAGGTAAATTAATCAGACTGAAAGGGGTAACGCACGGCACTTCCTTACAATGAAATTAAAAACAAATTTGTAGACAATTTGCATCTGACAGACCGACGATACATCTTACAGAAACACACATCCAAAGGACCAAAAGGTGGAAGTGATGAATCATATCGAACAATTTTCAGAGGTAACGTTTATCGCAGTGACTAACAGTAAAGCTGAATGAAGTACAGAAATAAGGAACCGGTAGATGCTCATGCGTTTGTCGACTCCGCTCATGGACTTTGAGTTCATCTCACAATTTGAGGGTACATACTGGGATTGGGTTATACGAGACTGAAGACGATGGTAAAGATAAATGGGCCAATAATACAGACTAAATATATTTTCCCGATATGAAAGTACAACCTGCGGACACGATCTATAAGACTGAGAATCTGCTTCATGGAATTAATGACAGTTATTGCGACAGAGTTTTTTAATATCTCAGTGCTGATAATCCTTCCAACGAGGTAAGAAAATGAAATATAGAGCGAAGTACTGGTAAAAAAAAGCGCCGATCTCCCTTCAAAGAGCTTATACCTTTTTTCATTGAATCCAAAACTGTCCAGAAAATATCGATCCTCTTGAAATTCACTTCTGGAGATTCTAAACACGTGGCCATTGTGCTTTTTCCATCATTGTTCTTTACAAACAGTTACAATGTCTTCTCGCACATAACAACCCTCCAGGAATAAATACGGACTGGAAATGTATCTCCCTAGGCTTAAACTGAGAATATGCTCCATAGAATTGATGGCGATTATTGCGACAGGATTTAATCTTATCTCAAAACTCATTCTTTCGACAAGGTTATGTGAGAAAGTCAGCTAGTGTCAATGGGAACAATATTGTGCGAAGTACTGGTAAAAAGCTTTTATTTCACTGAGTCCACACTTTTGCATCATTTTTCCTCACAAAATGTTAAAATTTGTTTTTGCACATAACAACCCTCCAGGAATAAAGTAAACATGCCAAAATGAAAATACACTCCCCTCTCTCTCTCAGATCGTGTTGCCCAGTTGCTTGGTCGGTAAATTACATGGCTTAAAACCTATACAGTCGTGGGTTCGCTCCCCATACTGTAACAACATCTGTCCGAGGTTCGATGATATTCATTCTTCTAGGATCTACTCTTTGCTAAATACCGATCATTCAACCGACTAAAGTTATTTCAAATAGCCGTCAGTGGTTTGGAAAGACTGTAGCAAGAGCAATGACCGCGCCATTTACCTGACACCAAGTTAAAACAATGCCTAAAACAAGCAAACAAAGAAATCTGGCTCTGCTACAATACTCGGCACTACCGACTTAATTATCATCATCATCATCCAAGCACTTTTTAAACAGGTATACTCAAAACTATTTTAGTTCACTTTTCAACACTCTTAAGAGAAATTGGTCAGACATCTTTATTCTACAAATCAGTGTCATTTCTTTACTCGATTTCCAGCTTGTTAAAAGTATTTCCAAATGCTTATCCACAGTTTTTCCATTTTATATCTTAAAATGTTTTGATTCTTTCCAAAAGATCAGTTAACAACAATCAAATAAACACTTATTATTTCCAGTGCTTCCATAACATTGTGACAGGCTTCGGGATAAGATACCGGTATTTTCTCCCATCATAGCAAGATCTTTCTCTCCAAGGATTTTCAAACATGACTCATAAACATATTTTTCGTTTACCTTACCATTATCCCCTCTAAGAATTGATTACCTTCCGATTAACTTCGAAACTACACTGCAGTAACATACTTCTCTGCTTTTCACCATTTCTTTACAAAATAAAATTCTGTCAAAGATTCGAAAACATGAAATATCAAAAGCACATTCTCTCTTTCTCCCTTTGTCTTTATCACAGTCTCTCTCTCTCTCTCTCTCTCTCTCTCTCAGCATCAATAACATGGCGGCAAAGTAATGCCCCAAACTTATAACTGAAGGTCTATAGTTCGTTTTTTCGGTTAATCTAATTTTCTGTTCCAGGATTCGGGAAGGTAAAAGGCAAAGGACCCGTTACACAAACCCAAAAAACGCATAGGTGCGTCTGATATAACACAAATTATGTTTAAGTCGTTAGATCGGGCTCATAACTTTCATTTTCGTTAACAAGGCACTCTTTAAGATCTGATCAAATAAAAAAGAAAACTTCGGCAGCATAATTCTCTACTAAGTTGCTCAGTTGATGACAATATCGGAATGAAACTTGGAGATAACAGGTTCGATTCCCTAGCTGTTGCAATTTTTATTTCAGGTTTTATAACAGTCACTACGACAAGATTCATTTCCTGTCACTCGCATTTTCTTTTCCTTCCTTCAATTCACATCACAACTGGATATCATTTTTCTTTACAAAAATGTTACATTTTTTCCCGCACATACCAACCACTCGGGAATAAAAGCAGCGGAAAGGTATTGTTTCAGGCTAAAAGCCCAAGGTTCTACAGTTCGATACCCCGGCGAATGTAATATTCTTTTTCAGGATTGTTACAATTCATAGCAGCAGGATTCATTCTTCTCTCATTGTTGACAAATCTTTCAACTGATCAACGTTAGAATGCAAACAACAGTTTAGGAGAAGCTAAAAGCGAAATGCCCGTAAGAGAAACTCCAATGACGCATCAGTGGGTGCGTGTCATGTAAGTCAAATTCAATTGAAGTGGTCAGATCGAGCTCATAACTTTCATTTCATAAGATATGATCATTCGCAAAAGAAATTTTCATAAGCATAATTTTCACCTTATTTGCTCAGTTGATGACCAACAAGGACTGAAACTAGGGGTTCACAGGTTCAACTTCCAAGCTGTTCGATTTTTTTCTAAGGTTTGATTACAGTCAATTCGACAAGCTTCATTCATTTCACATCGCTCACATTTGGAGTCCCCTTCAATTCACAAGAAAACTCTTGCGTCTTTTTTTTTTTTTACAAAATGTTACAATTTCTTCTCGCATAGAACAATCCCCAGGAAAATAAAGTGAAAACTTCGAACTCAAATAATTTCGTTCTCTCTCATTCTCCCTCTCTCTTTCTCTATCTCACCTTCTTAATCCATAAACAACACTTAAGGCAGCGGCAAAGTAATGTCCCAACCTTAAAACCTAATGTTCTGTAGTTCGATACCCCAGCGAATCAAATCTTCTTTTTCAGAATTGTTAAAGTTCAGAGCATCAGAATTCCTTCTTCTCGCATTATTGACCAATCTTTCAACTGATCAACGTTAGAAAGCTAACAACAGTTTGGGAAAGGCTAAAACCGAAATACCGGTAAAATATGCGCAAATGACGCATAGGTAGGTGCGTGCCATATAAATCAAATTATGTTGGAGTCGTCCGATCGGACTTTCATTTTCGTAAACATAACTCCCTTTAACATATGATCAATCACAAAAGAAATCTTCATCAGCATAATTTTCCACTTACTGTAGTTGCTCAGTTGATGAAGAACGAGGCCGGAAACTAGGGGTTCGCAGGTTCGATTCCCCAGCTGTTCGATTTTTTTTCAATGTTTGATTACAGTCAATTCGACAAGCTTTATCCATTTCACATCGCTCACATGTCCCCCTTCAATTCACACGAGGTCATCAGATCAGGCTTATAACTTTCATTTTCGTTGACATTGCTCTCTTTAACATTTGATCAATTGCAGAAACTTCATCAGTATAATTCTGAGCTTGGTTGCTCAGTTGATGACGAACGAGGCCGGAAACTAGGGGTTTGCAGGTTCGATTCCCAAGCTGTTCGATTTTTTTTCAATGTTTGATTACAGTTAATTCGACAAGCTTTATCCATTTCACATCGCTCACATGTCCCCCTTTAAACTTCCGTACATCACTCAAGGTAGGGGAAAATCAATGTATTAAGCTTAAAACCAAAGCTTCTATAGTTCGATACACCGGCTTACCTAATTGTCTTTCTCAGGATTGTTAAAGTAAATAGCAGCAGGATTCATTCTTCTCTCACCGTTTACCAATCTTTCGATTGATCAACGTTAGAAAGCAAACAACGGTTTGGGAAAGGCTAAAAGCAAAATACCAGTCAAAGAAACTCAAATAACGCATAAGAAGGGGCATGCAATATAACTCAAATTATGTTGAAGTCTTAGATCAGGCTAATAACTTTCATTTTCGTTCACATGGCTCTCTTTATCATCTGATCAATTGCAGAAACTGCATCAGCATAATTCTGAGCTTGTTGGCTCAGCTGACGACGAACGAGGACTGAAACTAGGGGTTCACAGGTTCGATTCCCAAGCTGTTCCGATTTTTATCCGAGGTCTTGAGTCATTGCGACAAGATTTATTAATTTCTCTTCGCTGAAAGATTTTTTATTATTATTATTATTATTATTATTATTTTCCATAACCAATTATGTAGGAAAGCATCCATTGGTTTGGAATAATGTACAAGGTAATGGTAGATGAAATACCGACATAGAATAGATAGGTGCACACGACACCCTGATATAACTGAAGTAAGATTAAACACTGCATCGAAACACCATAGATAGAAATAGCTCTCTACATCAACTTCACCATCAGCATCATCGTTCTTGTCGCATCATCACCATTATCATCAGTGGCACCATAAGTATCATTTTCATTGTCTGTCATCAATCAATCCATGACTAAATGGCTACACAAGTCTTGCAAATCCATCACCCTTTTTCAACAATTTAAATCTCTTCTATTAAACGAAATAAAAGATGTTTGAATCATTTGTCTGAAACCATTCCTGAATTTCAGAAATTCACAACTTTTCTCGAAGTTTGACTTTTTTTCTGAATTCCTTGAAAGGAATACAAAATACATTTTCAACTCTATGTAGCTCAGTCGGTTATCTAAGGGACTTGAGACCACGGTATTGGTGGTTCCAATTCCTTGCTCGGCAAATTTCCTTCCAAGAATTGCTTTTAGCAACAGGATCTTGTAATACATAATCCAATAAGCCATGAACAGATGCGATATTACTCAAATTATGTTAAGTCGGCTACAAAACAAGAGGCAAACAAAAGAATTCTATCTTAAACACAGATCGTGATCATAGCCTTTGTTTTCGTTCACATGGCTGAAAGATCTAAGCGCACACACACAAAATAACTTCATCAGTGCAACTCAATGCATTTTATTACTTCTTCATTACCTTAAATATTAACACAACACATAAAAGATTCTAACACACACACACACTCGCTCTCTCTACTTCTCTAACACATTGCCAAGCCTAGTCGCTCGGTGGATTAGGTACAAGACGACATTTGGCGATGAAGGAGTCGCAGGTTTGATTCTCCGGCTGGTCCAATTTCTGTCCGAGGTTTGATAATAGTAATGAATTTACAGTTACGCTTGATAACAGCCTTTGACTTCGTATGTTGTGCAAACTGCTATGAGGGAAACAACAAAAAAACTATGGACAGATGCATTTGCTACCACGATATAACTGAAATAAGGTTGTAGGCAGCGTCAACACACAAAGAATCAATTTTTTTTTAAGAGCTCTTGAAGAGGATCTTCCAAGGAACATTCTGAAGTCAAGTTTGGTCCAAATTGGCCAAGCGGTTTATGAGACGTTTAAAAAAGCAGATTTAAACATTCATTTTCTCATTTTTTTTTTTTTTATTGTTTTCATAAGTTTCGCTAAGGCCATGAAAATATGGATTTTGACAACTCTCATTTTACTTAACACTCGAAAAATCTGTTTAGTAACGAAGTCATCCTTTTTAAACAGAAGCTACCTTCACGCCTTTGACGTTTACTATACAAGTTTAGCAAATTAATCGACTAGTCTAACATGACACGCGAATTTGGCTCTATAAAGACAGTGCAAGGAAAGCGTGGTAAAATCTGCGACAATCTATGTATAGTGACGTCATTCTGTATCGAGTGACGTCATTCAATGAGTGAGTTATTCCATGGAACATAATCTTCATCCGCGTTTTTACTCTAAGTTTGAACTTGTTTTCCTTTCATTAAGAATTAGTCACGTTAGAATCGAAATAATCTTCTTTCTATCGTGGTACATATCGTTCAAGAAACCACGTTGTGAGTTAAGAGGCGCAATGAATAACCCACTCGGGCTATCGCCCTCGTGGATCATTTATTGCGCCTCATAACTCACAACTGTGGTTTATTGAACGATATACCACGATAGAAAGACGATTATTTCTTAAACAACCAACAATTAAACAATGATTTTGGTATGTACGAAAAGTAGTTAATTTATGATAATGATGCAGGTAACTCTATTCGAATGTTTAAGTATCATTATTTCTACGAGTCTGGCAATTTGGTAGATCTACTTCTTGTATGAAAAAATACAAACATATAATTTAACAAGTATGTCTAAATTAATCAAGCTATATGAAGATGACAAACCCATAACCACAGCAGAACAGTAATGTAGCCATTTCCAAATGAGATAAGCTGGGAAAATCTGTTTTCCAAGCAAGTTCTTTTGAAAACTGACAAAATTAGACCAGGGATATAATGATAAGATTTGTGTGAAATGCATTGTAATTCAATACCCCTCGCTGCATTCACAAGGATGAAATGAACCTAAAGTGATACCATAATTCACATGTATGCTAGAGAGGCAATTACTCTGAAAAGGATATAAAAAGGTGTTAAATGCGTGAGCAAAACACATTATCAAGGGGGTACATCCTTGTTATTGAGTTAAACAATGGAAAGAGTAAATAGATTACATACAATAAGGTGTAATTGCTAGCTCACAATCAGATGGCATATTAATGAGCTTTAGTTCGAGTACAGCCTAATAAGGTTCGCAAAACGTGTTGAATACGCAAAACGTGTTAAATACGGTGTCAGGAAATAAGGAGCACAGAAAACTTCTGCGAGCCCTGTACAGAGGACAGAATGGTAAAATATACATGCTTGACTGACTGTCTAAAGGGTTGTGCATACTCCCGGATTAATAACATAGATATGGAAGCAGCATTCGGCCATATATCTAAGCAATAAGGTTTCGGTCAAACTGCTGGCTCATACATCATTTCAAATGCATTAATAATGCGCAATGTAAAAGTAAATTTATACATTTCGGAATCGGTTTGCTGCATAAAAAGTAAAAATACACCCTTTCTCACTAAAAAGAAGAATTCCTCTAAATTCCCTGTTTAAATCAATTACAATTCCAGTACATGTGGAAAATCACAATAAAATACTCACAAGGGAATAGATACAGGTATCACACCAGATAAAGGGTGTTTGTGACTGTCAGCATGAATCTGAGTACGATGTTGCATTTGTATACATAAAAATAGTGCAGATACCAGTAACATTTGATTTTGCAAGAAGTAGTCAAGCGCTGAAGACCTATCCTCGGTCCTAGGATAGGAACTCAAGGGTTTCTACTTATAAGGCTGAAATAATTCATACGAGGAAAAGACTAACACATAATTTTATGCTTTGGTTGTTCAATATAATCTCAATCAAATGAGACAGAGTATGCAACATGTAACTGAAATCAACTTATCAATTTTCCGATATACAAATTTTCTTCAATCTTTTTAAAACTTTTTGCACAATCAACAACAGAAGATATCACCGCCACAAGTTAAGCTCTGCAAATTTCTTAACACCTACTCTCAAAAATCATCCATGGTACCGAAACTTTGCTTTTTCATCATTATTTTTTACATACAAAACTGTTCTCTTTACTGTCCTACACAACAACCTTTCATAAATCAGTAAGAAATATGTAGTCGAACCCATTAACTCCTATGGTGAAAATGAATTGAAACCGTGTTGGGGGGGGGCATTTGGAGAGGTTGATGATTTTATTCCCTTGTTCGACCATTTCCTTTCTAAAGATGGATGATAGTCATTCCAACTGTTAATTCTTTCCACGGTAGTGGTCAGCGACTTGGGGACAATATTGTGTAGTACTAGTAATAGAAAATGCAAGAACGCATTGAAAGGTACACTGACCACTGCGATATAATTGAAATAATGATGTAGGTGTCTTTGAGGCACAAAAAAAAACAAATATCCATCAATAAATTCTCCATCACCATTGTCCGAGCAATTATGAAACCGCATCACAATTGTGCTCAATATCTTGCTTCTTTTCTCTATAATTTGAAAAGAATGTGGGATTCAGCTCTAGATTCAGATCATTTCTATTTCTGCACTTGATCTTAAACTCTTTCTTCATTATCTCCTGCTAGATAGCACTCTAACAAATACACATCTAATTTGGGCATCCTGGGTACAGAACTGGACTACTTTTCTATGCGACAACCGTTACTTTTGATTTCCAACTAAAATAAACGTTTACTCAATAAAACGCTTCCTGGTGCGATTCATTCTGCTATGATCAGCAGTTTAGAGAAATCTGGAGCTAAAATAGGCTTGATTTTCCCTCAAATGTATTGATAAAAGTCATTTTCTCTATTGCTACTTTATAGCACGTATTACTGCAATCTCCCAAATATTGCGGGGGGGGGGGGGGTTGATGCGTCATACAAGCCAGGCCGAATCTTCGGAGAATATGACATGCTCAAACAACGACTCTTTCATTGCATTTTCAAAATTTCAAAATATCGAGTCCTGTAGCTCAGTCTACCGCATATAGGATTTGAGTACAGGGGGTCATCAGCTCAATTCCTGGACTAGCTAATTCCTTTCCAAGGATTCATGAGTCACTGCGACAAGATTTACCCCTGTCTCACCACTCACTATAGTTTCAACGATGATTATATGGGAAATCAGCTAATGGTTTGAAATACCACTGTGCGCGGTACTGGTAAAAGAAACTGCTGAAAACCATGGACAGATGCACTAGCTGAGTCAACGGTTATTCAAAAACACTTGACACTTTCTGAGCAATGATCAATGAAATGTTAGTGGATGGGTATCAAATAATGGTAGAAAGTAAGAATATTGAAGCCAACATTAACTCCTTTTCCATAAATGTTTTCATAAGTGTACGTCTACCAATGTAGGGAGGCTCGGTGGTTAACGTATCCGGCTGGTAAGCTGGTGGTTGAGTTCGAAATCCTGTTGAGATAAACTCTCTTTCTGGCGATTTTTCACCTCTCACCTATGATGCATGTTTCAGGAGAAGTCAGTAACTTGAAGATGTGCTAGTACTGGTGTGAAAGCCTAGAAGCACATACCTTGGTGCATTGACTTTCATGATTTGACCTAAGCTCTTAAAATGATATTAAACTTCAATACAATTAATTATTTTATCTCCAATTTGAGCATAATGGATCGTGACTTTTTTTAATTTCATGCACATGTTACCCTTGCAGATCTGATCAGTTACAAAAAAGTTTCATCACCAAAATTCTACCCTAACAGTGAGTCTGTGATTCCTTTAAAAGGAATGCATCTCTCTCTCTCTCTCTCTCACGCACACATATATACACTACAATTTTAAAGAAAATCTGTTTCAAAACAAATTCCACCTTCCCTCTTCCAGAGGCTAAGTTTAACCCTTTTATGTTTTACTGCTAGTACATTAAACTATCATATCTTCACTCAATACAACAGGAGTGCTACAATGGCCTTGAATTCCTCACATGGGCTTGTACCGATGAGAGAATTGCACAAGGTACAGTTACAACTCCGATATAAAGATTTTTACATGAACGATAAGTATTAATGTTTTTATCGAACTACATGATTAAAATCACAAAATGCAAACCTTGTTATATTTTGGCATTCTAATATTTAAAACTGAGTGGTCATACAGCATAAAAATCAACTGTGCATATAAATGTTCAGTGCCATTTTACACAATTTTATTATTGGTATTTTTTTGCCCTGTAATAAATTCAAATCATACATCAAATTCAAACATTCAGACCAAATTCCATATACATTAGACTGAATCAAGAATGCCTGTTGCTAAAACAGTCATGCTCCCCTGCTGCCACGTTAATAAAGGAAATGGCACAGTGCATAAACTGATACCAAAACGTGCTCGCATTTGACTCCCGTATTTTCCCAGCCGACTTCGATGCTTAGTCCGTCTCCGATAATACACAATTAAAATGTTGCAGCTGCAAGTTGAGCCACATATTATGATGATTGAGACACTCAAATTTTAGATTTCTTTTTAAGCAAATAGCTCAAGTGACGAACAGCAGTGCGGGCAATGAATCATTTGGTGGTCACTGTGACCGTGACCTTTCACGGATTAACCATAATATCGATAGAGATCATTTACACTCCAAGATGAATATCTGTACAGAATTTGAAGGACCTATGTCGATTTTGTGTGTAGTTATCATCTTGATGGGCTTGTGTGTAGTTATCATCTGAACGGGGTTTAGTCTATATACCATTAAGTTGAAGGCCACTTTGATCTTTTCCTGTGATGGATTAATCTAATAATCAACAGGAATCATCTACACTCCAAGACAAATGCCTGTGCCAAATTAGACCAACCCACGGCAATTCGGTGTTTAGTTATCATCTGAACAAGGTTTGGTCTATATATCAACATGTTGATGGTCACTATGACCTTGACATTTGACCGATTGACCTCAAAATCAAAAGGGATCATCTATACTCCAAGGTAAATGTCCGACAGTGCACACAATAAGAAACTATGTCTGAATTTTTTGTAATTCCATGTTCAAATTTTAGGATTTTTTTTTTCTAAAATCGGGATTTTTTTTTCCACATTGGTTAATGTGGTCTTGGGCTTAGATTATTCTTATTGTGTCGCGGAATGACCAACCCTATGTTGTGGTTACTCTAAAGTATTATACGGGAAGACATGTCCTTTGACTAACTTTATAACTGGGGTTGAAATCCATATATATCTGTAACAACACTGATCATGATATGTGACTGGATGGCAATGATTGTCCGTGGAAACCTAGATTAAGAATAATAAGCAAATCACTGTTTCCTAACTGTTATAGGACGTTTAGCAATACATCCTGTTTCTTTCATCATTTGTTTCAAAATTAGACGTAATGCGCGTCCTCGGCCGCGTATTGAGAGCACAGTGTCTGTGCCAAATTTGACTAACTTATGTCTATTCTGTGTCTACTTACCATCCTAGTTTTTTTCTACAAGGTTTGGTTTACATATTAACATGCTGATAGTCATTCTGACCTTGACATTTGACCAATTGACCTCAATATCAATAGGCATCATCAACACTCCAAGACGCATATCTGTGCTAAATTTTACGACCCTATGTCAATTCCGTGTCTACTTATCATCTGGACAAAGTTTCGTCCATATATCAACATGTTGACTCACTGTGACCTTGACATTGGACCGATTGACCTCAAAATCAATAGGGATCATTTACACTCCAAGACGCATGTCTTTGCCAAGTGTGATAAATCTAAGTCAATTTTGTGTCTAGTTATCGTCAGGACAAGATTCGGTCTTTATATCAACATGTTGACGGTCACTATGACCTTGACATTTAATCGATCGACCTCGAAATCTAAAGGGATCATCTACACTCTAAAACGTATGTCTGTGCCAAATCCGACGACCCTTGGTCAATTCTGTGTCTAGATATTATCCAGACAAGGTAAGGTCTACCGACAGACCAAAGGATCAACTGACCGACGAACCGACCGACATTGGCAAAGCAATATACCCCCACTTCGTAGAAGGGGGCATGAATATGACCTCAACAGTGCAAGCAGTGTTTTTCCTAGGATTTGACCTACTGACCGCCTTTCTGACTTCAGCTAATCTAGCTTCAAACCTATCTTAAATACACATCATGGGCAAGAATCTGGCCAAATATCATAAGCACTGGATTGGAAATTCCAGCTCTAGAATGCTCACTAAGTTTTTCTAAGCTCTGCCGCAGTCATCTATATATACTTATTCACTTAACGTGACCTTTTTCAACCATTCCAAGACGTAATCTAGATAAGCATTTTAAAGAGGATGCAACGAGTTAAAACTTTTACCAAACAATCCTTTGTTTTTATTACCCTTAGACAGAAGCCTTCCGGAAACATTGTGGGAAAAAGAGAAAATGCTTGTAACCAAAAGTGTTGGACAGAAAATGTGTCTAAGATTTATTTTAATGAACTACTTTTTTACCCAATGTGACCCATCTCCAAGTCAAAAGAAAAACCATCTAGACAATTAGTTAACTCTTTACCAAACAACAAAATTTTAGACCGGTCCAAATTGAAAGCACTTGCAGATGACAAAATGAATGGAACTCAAAAGCTGAAATGTTTCCAGCAGGGAAGAAAACATTGTTTTCAAAAGGCTTCTATCTCAGGGTCGTTAAAAAACCAGGGATTGTTTGGTAAAGGGTTAAATAAAGTATAATGAGAGTCGATATATGTGAATAGGAGGTTAAGCGCATTTGCAGAAAGTATAGACTCATGTTAGTACCCTAATCGGTTCAGGCTGACACTAGACAAAAGTGTTTGCTATCTAAATCTTCTGCATGCCAAACGACCAGTACACTTCATGAATTAGTCTGAAGACAAACATTATGGATTTTGAGGATCCATGATTAACTCTTAACCAAACGACAACTCTACAGACTGGTCCAAAATGAAAGCAATTGCAGACGACAAAACAAATGTGACTGAAAAATTGAAATTTGTTTGAGAAGGGTAGAAACATGGTGGGAAAAGGAGAAAATGCTGGTCAGCAGCATTTTTTTCCTTTTCCCACAATGCGTTCTACCTTTCCCACTACAAACTTTAGTTTTTGAATGCCATTAATTTTCTCCAAAGGCTTTCATTTTGGATCTATCTATAACTTTGTCATTTGGTAAAGAGCTAAGATACCATATTCTGAACTCTAAACTAAAAATCCCAAGGTTAAACTACCTTACAGAAGGCTTTTAAAGACATTGCAGAAAAATGGTGATAATGCTGGTAACCAAAACTTACTCCTTTTACCCCAAGCTTTTTATTGGTCCGAAAACAAATTTCATTTTTCAATTCACACCTTATTCATGTAAATGTATGCAAGTACTCTGAAATTTGTTCTCTTTTGAAAGAGAAAATTTCAGCTGAAATTCATTTCTCCCCCATGACAGAACAAATTTACAGCTGTTGAACTCATTACCAAACAAAACAAGAGCGGCAAATTGTCGCAAGATACGCCCGTCTTACCCTAAGTTGTAAAGCTGGGGCATGCACCGGACAAAATTCAAGTATGAAAAACAACAAAGGGCACTAACTCAAAAATTAAGCAAGCAAGAGTTATGATTCCTGTGCACTGCAGTCCTCCTCGGTGAGATTCATCCAGCCATGAAATATAATAACCCTAGCTAGTATAGTTTTGGAGATATGCTCCAGACAAAATTCAAGTATGAAAAAAAACAAAGGGCAATAACTCAAAAATTAAGCAACCAAGAGTTATGATTCCTGCGCACTGCACTCCCCCTCGATGAGATCTATCCACCCATGAAATTTCATAACCCTACCTAGTATAGTTTTCGAGATATTCACCGGACAAAATTCAAGTATGAAAAACGACAAAGGGCACTAACTCAAAACTTAAGCAAGCAAGAGTTATGGTTCCTGTGCACTGCACTCCCCCTCGGTGAGATTCATCCATCCATGAAATTTCATAACCCTAGCTAGTATAATTTTGGAGATGTGCGCCAGACAAAATTCAAGTATGAAAAACAACAAAGGGCAATAACTCAAAAATTAAGTGAGCAAGAGTTATTGTTTCTAAGCACTGCACTCCCCCTTGATAAGATCTATCCACCCATGAAATTTCATAATCCTAGCTAGTATAGTTTTGGAGATATGCTCCAGACACAATTCAAGTATGAAAAACAACAAAGGGCAATAACTCAAAAATTAGGCAAGCAAGAGTTATGATTCCTACGCACTGCACTCCCCCTTGATGAGATCTATCCACCCATAAAATTTCATAACCCTAGCTAGTATAGTTATGGAGATATGCTCCGGACAAAATTCAAGTATGAAAAACAACAAAGGGCAATAACTCAAAAATTAAGCAAGCAAGAGTTATGATTTCTGCGCACTGCACTCCCCCTTGATGAAGTCTATCCACCCATGAAATTTCATAACCCTAGCTAGAATAGTTTTGGAGATATGCTCCGGACAAAGAACTGGACGCCGCCCGCCTGCCCGCCCGCACGCCCGCCCGCCACGGGTGATCCCATAATACTTCTTCGACGGGCGTATAAAAATTCTAAACTGGACCGAATTGCAAGCATTTGCAGACAACAAAATCAAAGTGACTGAAAATTTGAATTTTGTTTTGTGAAGAGTAGAAAGTGTTGTGGGAAAAGAAGAAAATGCTGGTGACCAGCATTTTCTCCTTTTTCCACAATGTTTTCTATAGGCTTCTTTCTCAGGATCGTCAAAAGTAGGGATTGTGTGGTAATGGGTAATACCATGCCATCATACTTCACCAGACCCCTACACCCCCCCCCCATTTTTTTCTAGCTCTTAACCCTTACCTACTTCAAACCCTTAGGCTGCTAAGCATGACTCATGGACCTATGGTAGACAGTGTAGATCAGGATCAGACTGCACAAAACATGCAGTCTGATCTTGGATCTACACATTTGACAGGAGGTACGTTTTCCCAAGAAACAATTTTAAAATAGCGGGGTATTAGTGTTACTATTGGCTTGAAAGTTGTAAAGCAGGATAAGGGTTCACTTATAAATATCTGAGACTAATAATGAATAGTTCAATTTTTAACCCATTACCACACAATCCCTACTTTTGATGCTCCTGAGAAAGAAGCCTTTTGAAAACACTGGGAAAAGGAGAAAATGCTAGTAACCAGCATTTTCTCCTTTTCCCCCAGTGTTTTCTACCCTTCCCAGAACAAATTTCTATTTTCTAGTCAACTTATTTTGTCAGCTGCAAATGCTTTGAGTTTAGAGCAGTCTAAAATTTTCTTGTATGGTAAAGGGTTAACCAGTTGACAAAATTTCAGACATCTCCAAGTACAGAGTATTTGCAGACAACCGTTCAGATGGTACATAGCAACAAAATGGTCTGTTTCACTTACCTTTCAGTACAGTCCTAGTCTTTGACCTGTTTCACTTACCTTTCAGGACAGTCCCACTCTCACCTGAACTTCTTGCTGAAAATGTTAACACAAACAAGGAAAAACTGACCAATAAAAATGACAAAATGTGAAACAAGCATGCACATGATTGATGACACCAGAAATTAAGTGATTAAAATGTAAGCTTACGTCTCCTATTAGACAGTGGACATCACAAAAAGAATTGGTGCAAAGATTAACTTATATTAAAACACTAACAGTATGAATTGTAAAGGTTGCATTTCTTTCTCCATATTTAAAAATGGGCTTTGAAATTGTCATAAACTCATGTGATGAAATTTAATCACAAGATTTCTGATAACAAACTTCTTGTATTGGGAGAAAGAACAGAGCAAGGTGACATAAATTATAAGACAATGTTAATTATGCCCTCAGCCAAAATTCAGATATCTCAGTTCACTATTTTTATTATAGCTTATTTCCTTTACAATAGTAAATTGAGGGTAAGTTCAATTTTCTATTACTTAACCATATTATACAGGTATTGCACTTCATGTTGTTGTTATTTGATTTTTTTCTCCCCCATCTAACTGAAGCCTTGTGTATCGGTAACTACACAACAGTAGAATTTGCCCATTGCATACATACCATTGAATTTCTGTGTTCTAAATTTTCCACTTTTGGGACAGAGTAGATCCAACATCAGGCTGCATATTCTGTGCAGACTGATCTTGATCTACATGTTTCTACATGTTGCTGTCCGCAAAAGCACCTCAGGTGGCACTTAATGGTTAAATTCCATTTTCTAACATTCCGAACAGATCTAACATTGCCTTCAGAGTTCCCTGTCATCACATGAGTTATGTATCTGACCAAAAACTGTTTTTTAAACAAAGATACCACCCACCAAAAAGGGCATATAGCTATCTTTTACTGTGCATACTACAAAATTGTAGAATGTTTCTATGCAGTAAACACAATATCTAGCAAAATCTTTTACTCATAAGGTTGAAGGCTCAAATCAAAGATGACACAAAGTGCTCTCAAACAAGTTATATGAGCAATACCATTTTTAACTTTAAATTAGTCTACCGAAAAATGTGAAAAACAACGAAAAACTAGAACTTGGTTTTGTACAAAACTGTTACCCCGATTGTTTGGTGTCAGAAGGACTGATAATTATTTGACCTAGGAAATTCCTTACTAAAGGAATGGTCACTTTTCTCTAACGGTTTTCGAGTTATCGAGCAGACACAAAATTGAGTATAAAATGAGTAAGGAAAATAAGGGAAAAACTGCAGAATAGACAAGCCAGAGTTATGGTTCTCATGATGCATTACAAATGTGTTCAGTTATATTATCTTCACGACATAATTATATGATAAGTTCTTCCAACGTACAGATTTTTTAAAACTTTGTACATACAAAGCTCATCATGTCTCTTGGAGATTATTTTAAAACAAGAGGGCCAAGATGGCCCTGAAATCACTCGCCTGAGTCTATTGACTAGTAAAACCATCTAGTTTCCCAGTGACCTAGTTTTTTTATCAGACATTACCCATCATCAAACACTTTTGAGATATCAATAAGACAAACATTCTGACCAAGTTTCATGAGTATTGGACTGAAAATGTGGCCTCTAAAGTGTACAAAAGGTTTTTCTAAGATTTCACCCAAGTGACCTAGTTTTGGACCCGACAATTACCCATCATCGAACTCTTTTGAGACATCACCAAAACAAACACTCTAACCAAGTTTGAAGAGTATCAGGCAGAAAATGTGACCTCTAGAGTGTACATAAGGTTTTTTTAATATTTAACCCATTGAGCTAGTTTTTGATTCCACATGACCCATTTTTAAACTCATTCATGTTATCACCAGGACAAATATTATGAACAAGTTTTAGGAGTATCAGACTGCAAATGTGTCCTCCAGAGCATACACAAGGTTTTTATAACATTTGACCTATTGACCCAGTTTTTTACCAAACATGACCCATTTTCAAACTCAACCCAAGATATTATCAAGGTAAACATTCTGACCAATTTTCAAGAGTGTTGGACTGAAAATGTTGCATCCAGAGCACATACAAGGTTTTTCTAAGATTTGACCTGGTGACCTAGTTTTTAACAAGACATAACCCATTTTCACACTTGTCTGAGATAACATCAAGGCAAACATGCTGACCAACTTACAAGAATTTTGGACTGAAAATGTGGCCTCTAGAGCATGCAAAACTTTTTTATAACATTTGACCTGGTGACCTAGTTTTTGACTCCCACTTTCAAACTCGTCTGAGATATCATCAAAGCAAATATTCTGACCTAGTGACCTAGTTTTTGACCAGACATGACCCATTTTCAAACTCGTCTGACACATCATCAAGGCAAACATTCTGACCAACTTTCAATACTTTTTGACTGAAAATGTGGCCATTAGAGCGTACACAAGGTTTTTCTAAAATTTGACCTAGTGACCTAGTTTTTGATCCAACATGACCCACTTTCAAACTTGTCCAAGATATCATCCAGGCAAAGATTCTGATCAACTTTCATGAGTATCGGACTGAAAATGTGGCCTCTAGAGCACACACAAGGTTTTTCTAAGATTTGACCTAGTGACCTAGTTTTGACCCAATATGACCCATTTTCAAACTGTCTGAGATTTCATCAAAGCAAACATCCTGACCAATGTTCACGAGTATCAGACTGAAAATGTGGCCTCTCCAGCGTACACAAGGTAACAGTTGACGACGCACGACGGACATCGGACACAGCACTATCACAATAGCTCACTCTGAACACTTCGTGCTCAGCTGAGCTAAAAAGCTCATTTATTAGAAATTTACCCTTGAAAAAGGTGTATACAGTTCCAAAATTCAGCCTAAATTGGATTTAGGGCGTATTTCTTTAATAGGCAGTTAAACTGGAAAATAACAGGAAAAGTCATAAAAATATACATCATTTAGGTGAAAATTCATATATTCTTGCACAAAAATGTATAAAACCTTGGTTTTGAGCATGTTAAATGTACAAATATGCATGTTATATATTATCCATTGGGTTAAACAGGAAGATAATTTGAAAGAAGAGTAAATCTTAAACAAGATGTCTGTTTGTAAAACAGTCATGCCCCCCCCCCTTCCTCAACTGCCACATTGATACTGGAAGTGGCATAGTCCATAAACTGATATCAATAGAATTGATTCGGAACTATCGATGTCATTTAAAGAGTTGAATACCTGTACAAAATTTGAAATACCTAGGTCAATTATGCGCTTAGTTATCATCAGGACAAGGTTTGGTCTATATATCAGTATGTTGACGGTCACTGTGACCTTGACATTTGACTGGTTGACCTCAAAGTAATAGGAATGGTATACACTTAAAAATAAATGTCTGTGCTAAATTTGACAAACTTTCATCTATTCTATACCTAGTTTTCATCCGGACAAGTAAGGTCAACCGACCAACTGACATGTGCAAAGCAATATACCCCATTTTGTTGAAGGGGCATATTTTCTAACACCCAGATTTTTCTTAACAATTTCCTAGCTGACAGTATTTGTACCTCTATACATAAGAAAAATAAAACTGGCACTATCTGTGCTTATTTTGCCAGAAAAAAAGGTTGTAGGATAATTGATTTTTCAAGAAATAAAAAATGAAGTAAATGCTCAGCAGACATAGTGGGAAAAGAAGAAAACGCTTAAAAGGATCATTTTCTCCTTTTCCAACAATAGTTTACAAAGTGGAAAAAGCTGTACTTCCACAGCTTTCAATTTCCTGCCTTTGATTTCTTGTTTGCTGCCTATTGCCATGCTTGCAGCATTTTAATTATTTCCATACAGTACAAAGATTCTTTTTTTTTTTCTCTTCACCAATACTACTTGAAGAAAATGCTAATTTCTTCAGTGCACCAATAGTATTACCTTTATGTGCAAAAACTACATGGTTGCAATTATGATTCAATATTCTTATGGTCATGAAAGTTCACAAAAATGCATAGCTCAAACTGCAACTGGATGGATTCGAACCTAAGCTGACAAATATCCTTGTTTTTTAAGGTTTAAGAGACCAATACGATAACCACTAAACTGAAGAAACATCTTCATAATGCAGCTGTTTGGTTATTGTATTTAAATTTTGACAAAGCAATGCATAAGGGAGTGTTCTTCCATAAGAAAATCTACAACAAAAATACATGCGCGGAAGGATACACATAAACATTTGTCATAAGCATAGTTAAAGGGTTTTTTAGTTATACAACACACATGTAAAGTGAGTAAGTGAATTATCTAAGGGAAACAACTCCAAAAATATACAAGTCAGAGTTATGGTTCTTGTACAACACACTTTGTCTCATAGTACTTTACAAATGTGTAGTTTGATCAAAATATCTGAAAAAAGTTTTCCAGTTATAGAGCATATTACAATTCTTGTGCATGACACTGCATCTTATAGTGCTCTACAAATGTGTCAAGTATATCAAAATATCTTAAAAGATTTCGAGTTATAGAGCAGACACAATTGTGATGGAAAATATTCAAAGGGAAATAACTGAGAAAAAAAGGCAAGCCATAGAGAAGCCAGAGTTACAGTTCTTAAGTATGACACTTGGTCTCATGGTGTTCTACAAACGTGTAAAGTTCTATCAAAATATCTTAAAAGGTTTTTGAGTTATGGATTGGACATTTGTGACGGAAATTAATCAAAGGGGAATAACTCAAAAAAGAGGCAAGCAAGAGATACAATTCTTGTGCATGATTCTTTGCCTCTTGATGCTCTACAAACGTCTTAACTTTTATCAAAATATTGTTGGACTGAATTTTTTTTCAAATATCTGACTTTGTGACCATTTTTTTAACCTGTCATGACACATTTTTTCACTTGTCTGAGATATTATCAAGACAAAACATTCTGATCAAGTTATATGAGTACTGGGCTGAAAATGTGGCTTCTAGAACATACACAAGGTAGAAGTTGACGACGCACTTCACATGATGGACAACACAATGGCTATACCGAAATTTTGTGCTCAGTTGAGCTAAAAAGTCTACATACGGACAGACTAAAAGCCTGATGGACAAATAGACAGGCATGGTGAAACCAGTATACTCGTCTTTAGATTGTACATGGGGGCAGGGTTTTCCATGATGTACAAATCCTTGTGTCAATGATGTGATTTTAACCCTTTACCCCATAAGGCATTTCTATGGAATCTCTAATTGACCCTAAATGACAATAAGGATGAATCCATTTCTTATGTGTACGTGACACCCTTTGATAGCATAGACAAGAGGACCATGATGGTCCTGTATCGCCCAACTGAGTACTAAGCAGTAAAGGTCTACAAGGAAGATAAATACCAAATATCAAAGTTCAAGGTCAAATAATTCTGACAGAGTATGTAACTGTGCAAAATGCATCTTCTACTTTTAGAGAAGACGATTTTTTAAAGTTTTCCTTCTTTGTTGCTATGTTTCAAACTTGTGACCCCCGGGGCTGGGCATCATATGAACAATCTTCATAGAGGTCCACTTGGAGATGCTACATACTAAATATCAAAGTTCTGCACCTTCTAGTTTCAGAGAAGAAGATTTTTTAAATTTTTCCATCTTTGTTGCTATGTTTCAAACTTATGACCCCCGGGACAAGGCCATTTTGACCCCAGGGGCATCATAAGAACAATTTTGGAAGGAGGTCCACTGGGAGATGCTACATACCAAATATCAAAGCTCTACACCTTCTAGTTTCAGAGAAGAAGATTTTCAAAGATTTTGCTGGGTTTTTTTTTTTTTTTCCTTTTGGTTGCCATGGCAACCAGAGTTATTGCTGGAATTCAATCTCTTGAACAACTTTGGTAGAGCTTTACCCAAGGAATATCCCCGCCAAGTTTCATCAACATCGGCCCTGTGGTTTAGGAGAGGAAGATGTTTAAAGAAATTGTGGACGACGCACAACACACGACGGATGACGGATATTGGGCGATCACAATTTCGTGCTCAGGTGAGCTAAAACATTGTGACAAAAAGGTTAAATTGCTCATCACGAGCAGTTTTATCTTTTTGCCACAATGTTTTCCAAAGGCTCCTATAAGCAATGTGTAGAAATGAGTATCTGTGGAGTAAAGCGTTAACTCAAATGACCCCCAAAATAAACAAGAGCCGTCAGAGACGGGTTATGCTCCCCGAACAAGTGCTTGTCATAAAATATAAGAAATTGATATAAATTCACTTCCTTTATCCTAGAAGAATCTGTTCATGCCCCCCAAAATTTGAAGTGAAAAGGCAATTACTATCTTAGAGATAGCCAACATAAACTTGTAGAGGACAATAAGCCCAATAAGCCCCCTTTAAGCCTCCTTTTCCCATAAGACAGTATTGGATAATTGCAATAAATACAACGGGTGTGTGGTTTGTGGCATTTTTTAATAATAATTCAAAATTCGAAATTTCATAAAATTTTGAGCAGTCATGTATTAAATATTACATAAAACAATTTTTTACATGAAGCCCCCTTTTTCCGAGATGCAGCCTGAAATTGAGAAAAAGGAAGAGAGGTACCTGGGCAACGTTCCAACAAGTTCAGATTTGAAATTTCACAAAGGTTTGAGCACTGATAAAGGAGAACCTAGTGAAAAACATTTTTTTCCATGAAGTCCCCTTTTTCCGTGATGCAGCCTTAATTTGAGAAACCAGGAAAGACGTATTTGCACATTAATAATTCATAGATTGCAAAAACAAAGGGCACATGTTGAAACTTGTAAAACAAGATATAACCATGAAATGTTGACAAAAACTGAACAAGATTTTACAAGTAAAAATTGCAATTTTGCATTAGGGTCCCTTTTTCATTTTACAAGAAACCCCCTTTTTCCATGACAGAGGGTCAAATTGAAAAACACATAGATAAAGAAACAAGAGCACATGGTGAAACTCTTAAAAAACAATATAATCATGAAGTTTAATGAAATTTTGACCAAAACTGAATGAAATATTAGTAAAAACTGGAATCTTGCAATAAGCCCCCTTTTTCCATGACAGAACGTCAACTTAAAAAATGCCCAGATTAAAAATAGCAAAGGCACATGCTAAGACTTTCCATAAACAATATAACCATGAAGTTTCATGATATTCTGACAAAAACTGAATGAGATATTGGTAAAAATTGCAATTTTGCATTAAGCCCCTTTTTTCCATGACACGGGGTCAAATTGAAAATCCGGGAAATGTGTATCGGCGCATTACCCCAAGGAGTTCATATATGAAGTTTCATCCAATTTGGTCCAAGGGTTGTGGAGAAATCGCTTCGGACGGACGGACGGACGGACGGACGGACAGACGAAGCGGCGACTATATGCTCGCCCTTCGGGGAGCATAATAACTGTGCATCACCAGTGGCGCATATTTCCAAAATCTTTAGGACGTTTTCGGTAATAATTTCTGCACATCACTTTTGCGATTTCAAGGGAGACAATAACAGAAATTAACTCTTCTCAAAGAAGGTACTTGTATATAGTTCGGACAATAACTTGAATTACGGATACAGTACATTTCAAAGAAAAGAATGAGTCTACAATATTGACTTAATGGACATTTTGCAAAAAGATCTAAAGGGGAAAAGATCAGAAGAATACAAGAAAGTTTTCAGCGATACTGACTTTCTCAGAGACTAGAGTCTACTGAACATGACAGTGCCAATCCTAGCGCCTAAATAGTTACTATGGAAATGGCCATTTTACAAAAAATCTAACACGGCAACATATCTATTTCTTCTCGTTTTTGTACTTGCCATTAAATTTTACTGTATGTACCAAAAAATTAGAAAATTCTATGAAAGGAATTTTTCAAAATTTTGAATTAATTGAAGACATGTTGATTTTGCTTATTTTTTGGCGAGTCAAGAAATAGGAAAAATATTTTTTTAAAAAGAAAATGAATTCAGATTATTATTTCATTCATACAGTATCAAGAAATAATATATTAGATATGGAAAATAATATTTCCATTGTATAATAAACTTTCTATCTCTGAATTACTATCTTTTATGAAGATATAGTCATTTCAGGTGTTTTGATACAAACGGTTACCACAGAAACAGCCATTTTGCAGATAATCTAACTTGGCAACATAACTTTTTCTTTTTGTTTTTTAGTTTGCCATTGAATTTTACGAAACATATGAAAGAATTAGAAAATTCTATGACAGGATTCAATTTTCACAAAACTGTAGAAAACGTCTTTAATAATCTAGACAATTCAATAAATTGCTACAATGTTTTGAAAAGGATTCTTTCTCAGGGTAGTTTAAATTCGGGACTGTGTGTTGAAGGAATAATAATGTACAAAATGGCCAGGTTTTAGGCTTGCACAATTTGAAAACCTTTGCAGGCAATACATGGATCCATGGTGAAAAGATAAATCAACTTCCTTGTTTATATACTGTTGCCAAGGGCTCCCAAACAACCACAGTAAATACAAGTACAGTATTGTGGATAGGTTACTAAAGTCGGCCTGTCATGACTGTTTATCTCATTCAAATTTCAGAAAAAAATATTTTTAGATCCAACATAATTATGTTGAGAACTTCCAATAATGAATTCTTGGTTGAATTTTGAAAATATCTTGTACTAATTTACACATGGATCTCTGAAAAAGGTCGAATTACAGGGGCTACAGACAATGTAATGACCTAAGTGTGGTAGGGTCACTTTTCATACGACTTGGCTGTAGAGCCAATCTATCTACCTGAATTGTGGTTCAATCATTTCCAGCCAAATCAATCAATTACTTATTTTTCACTCAGTCACTAGTCTTTGTTGAAGAACAACTGTATGAAATCAAAACACACATTGATTGTTCATCAAAGACTCTTTCATCAAAACTCTATGTATATATCCCCTATTCAGTAATAATTGTAATTCAAACATGTCTAAAGCCTCTCTGTGATCGCACGTCAGCAGTACACATTCGCAAAGCACATGTTTTAAATTTTTTTTTTTTAAATATAAAATGTTTAAAACACAAAATAATTAACTCTTTTGCACCCCTACAACCCTAACATTCATTTATTTAGGAGCCTAAACATCAGGTAATATAAATGTGATGCCCCAATTGTTCAAATATCGATTTCCATGGATCCATGAATAGCAAGGAATGAATATGCATGGATCAAATGATAGGTTTTATCTCTGAAATGCTGGGGCTGGAAGCATTATGGGAAAAGGGTATTTTTTTGTCCTTTTTTACACAATGTTTTCGAAAAGCTTCTTCTTTAATGCTGTTCAAACATAGTATGGCGTGGTCATGGATTGATATTTTGTCAGGTGAATAAGGAAAGTTAAAATAACAGGTGCATGGGATTGGCTTAACAAAACATACTACAGGAAGTGTCACCAGACAGACCTGAAACTTGATTTCATCCTCAATTTACCTGTGACATATTTGTGTAGTGAAAACTTTGAAAACATCCAGGCAACTCTTGTAATTGTTCAATATGAGAATTTTTCTTTCCAAATTGTTTCCTCTCTCTGTACCAGTACAAGTGACCTCTAAAATCTGAATTATGGCAGGATTTAAATGGTAATCATAGGAATCTATAGAATCAATCAAGGTATAAATGAAACCGACTAATATTCTCAGCCAAAAAAAAAAGGAAACCCCAGAAATTTCAAGAGTATTTTACCAATTAGACCAAGAAACAGACAGTGAAGATATAAAATCAAACTACTCTTTGGTCTTTGTCTGATCTTGATCTACATACTAAGAGTTAACAAATACTAGGCTCTTAGGAACATCTCAATGCCCTTTAGAGACAGTGTCAGCCAAGATCAGACTGCATTTATGTGCAGTTTGGGTCCACAGTCACACCACCAAGTCTTTAAAACACTCTTGGTCCTGTCCTTTGAAGTTTTCTAAATATGAAAGTAACATAGCTTCTGATTGGCTGAAGCACATCATTTTACTAAGATCTGACCCAATGACTCTTTTTGACCTGACTATACCCCTATTTCAAACTGCCTAAGACATTAGCAAGACAAACATTCTGACAAACTTTCATGAGTATCAGACCGAAAATGCGTTTTCTAGAATGCATGAAATTTATTTCTCTGATTTAATCCAGTAACATACCATTTGACCTATCATATTGCTACAGCCAAACATCAGCAAGAACAGAGCAAAAAGTCAGCACAAAAACCTACTTCGACTTTTGAAAGAGCTCACAGAAAAACCATGCAGACAATTCATGTCAAATCTGCTGCCATTTTAAAACAAGTGATGCTTTCAATTTGATGGTCTTTTTTAGCCATAAAAATGATCCGAAGTAATTACAATATCAAGACTATTTTATGCAAAATGGCTAGTCAAAGCAGAGAACGTAGATGGAAGATCATACAAAAAGTTTGTATAGACTGATCTTGTGCATAATTCTTTGTCTCTTGATGCTCTACAAATGTGTAAACGTTTATCTTAATTCAAAAACTACTAAGCAGTTCTAATGGATGCTTACATAGTTAACACCATCCGGATTTATAGATGTTTCACAAGCAATTTCTTTTTTTTCCTCAATGTTTTCTGAAGGCAATTTCTGCAGGGGCCTGAAAAGCTGTAAGGGAAATGGGTCAAGCCGTAACTCTGTGTTGTCTCCCATGAACAGTAAAGCAGAGCAATATGTTAAATTTCTCTTTTAAGTTTATTTGCCAGTGATGCGTCTACCTGGTGCATTTTCATATGCCCCAGACAAGACATGTGTCAAGGCTGCCCAGGTGTTTCAGACTTGGGCATGATGTTGGCTAAATGCCAAATCATGTATGTCTTGACTGGAAGTCAGTGTCTAATTTGGTATAGAGTTTTTTATGCAGAACGGTTGTTAACATCCTCAATATACACTGACATTCAAACCCATGGCTTCAAGAAAAATGGCTTGTTACCAATAGATTTTAAAAGAAGGGGGGGGGAGGGATTCTACCATTCCACAATCATAAAAATACACCTAACTGACACAAGAAACTGCTTTTTATTGTTGTTTTTTTCTTTTGACCTATGTTACTTCACCTTTGCTAAGACAGGTAACTAATGCACCAAAATACACATGAGATCAGAAATATGAACTGATTTCTAATGAGCCTCAAAGACAAAACTATTTAAGCTATTGTGAGAGAAGTAGAAAATATTGATAAACAACATTTTCTCCATTTCCCACATGATTTTCACCCTGCAAACAGAAAATGGCAATTTTCAATTCCATTTAAATTGTCATCTTTAAATGCATTGAGTTGGTAAAGAGTTATCTTTTATAACCTCAGTAAGCATTTAGGCATTCTTTGAGTATTATAGGATGATATGTTACAAAATTACATACAACGAATTGAAATTCTCAACTGTTTTTCTGTCACAAAACGAACGATGCAGCATTATACAGGTAATATTACCTAATAATATTCGATTCAGAATTGCAAGTTTAACAAATTGAGCATCATGCTTTTACTTTAGGATTATAAAATGAAATTCAGCCTATTATGCCTACCGTATATGCTCGCCTATAAGACGCCTTCGCTTATAAGACGCTCCCCCAACTTTGTGATTCAAAATCAGGGATTTTGTTGATGACCTCCTATAAGACGCATGTAGACTTCACACGAACCATAACAGTCCTAAAATTGTGATTATTCAGCTGAATATACACCAAGCAGATATTACGATCTATCGTCGGGTGTCAAAGTTGCATCATTCTAAAAATGAATAGCCTGTATCTTAGCCGATCATACATTGATTCAACTCTAATTTCTTTTTAAAATGGGAAAAAGAAAAGGGTGAAAGAAGTGTAAGGTATAGACCAAATCACTCACATTTTTTGTTAAAATAATCCTTTCGGGGAAATTAGGCCTTCGACGGTTGGCTCTAACTGTTAATTATCAATAGGTGTACAGACTACTTATCTCGCCGACAGGAAGAGTTAAATCAAAGAACTAAAGTATTCAAGAGTGTATTACGCTCAGTAAGTTGTAATTTAAATCTCTACCAAAAGAAAGAAAGTTTGGACCAGTCCAAAGTCAAAGGATTTGAATATTATAAAAGGTTTCATCAGCATTTCCAATTTTCCAACACATTGTGTTGTATCAGTCTTTTTCTTCCAGGTTGTAAATACCACGAATTATATGGTAAGGGATTGAATATCTGTATGGCGAGGATACTTTCTGGCCATAAATGATGAGTTATCACAAAAGAGACTGTAATGCTTGCTAATTCAAACCTAAATTATATAATCGGCAAACCTTTACGGTTAAACTTTAGGCTATGTTAACTCTTTACCAAACAATCTGAAGTTTTCAGGGCTGTGAGAAAAAAGCCTCCTGAAATCACTGTGGAAAAAGGAGAAATGATGGTCACCAGCATTTCCTCTTTTCCTACAATGTTTCTACCCGCCAAGAGCAAGTTTTAATCTTTGAACCGCATTAATTTTTCTTTTTTTGTCAGCAAATCCTTGAGTTTGGACCAGTCCAAAATTATGTCGTTCGGTAAAGAGTTAACCAAAGTGATGTAAACTGCACTAATTTATCGATCGATGTCCTGGGTAGTGTAACCTATAAAATTTTGACATCTGGTTGTAAACTTCTAAAAATAGGTGTGTACCGTCTTGTAAACCAGAGTCTGACTGCAGTCACAACCCTTTACCTCCTTACCTCCACGATCAACTAATAAATGCTTCATAATTCTTATTTAGATCTGAATTGCACCGTGAAAACTTTTTACCTCAGTTAGTTTACTTATTTCATGTAAAACATTCTGATTCGTCACAATGCCAAAACTTATCAATTAGAACGCATTTGATTTAGAAAAAGTAATGATTCATCTTTGAATTTTAGAATCGTCAAAAGGGTCAATCAGTAGACCGTACTTTTATCTGTACTACAGTGTACTAGTGGGCCATAAATGAACTGGCTGAAACTGACTCAGTAAGAGAAATAACTGCTCAGTCGAGTAGTTTTTAATCTAAACTAACTAGTAAAACGCGATAACTGTGTTTTAAACTTTTATTTCTTCACACAATGGGTGATAAAAACAACTATTACTTAGGCACTTATAGCTTTAGATCAGCGTGACTCGTTTGTGAGGTGTTTTTTCCTTCGTGTTGATCAGCAGGTAAGTACGTTCTTCAGATGAAATTTTGCTAAGTCCTTTGATTATGCGCTTATAAGACGCTCCCCTAACTTCAAGCTCAAAATTCTAGGGAAAAAAATGTGTCTTATAGTCGAGCATATACGGTAATCTGACTTGGCAGAAAGCCTTCTGGTATTCATCCAAAGGAAAAAATGAAAATTCAAATTCTCAAATTCAAATTCTTTTTATGACTAGGCAAAGACTCGAGTCAATACTAAAAGTGCAAGTTGACTTATGAACAAGCCCATGCAAAATCTTTCCAAAATACCACCTTGACTTACAGCAGGTCGATTTGTGACCAAAGCAATATGGTTCTTTCAAACTTGTATGAAAATGTCATGTAGACGAACAATCTGACCAAGTTTCATGAGTACGAGGCTGAAAATGTAGCCTCTAGAGTGCAATCTGTGATTTGACCTGGTGATCTACACTTCGACCCATTGTTGCAGTTTCAAGGGCGTCCCAGCTACTCATACTATTGAAAAAAATATTCTGACCAAGTTTCATGATAATACAACAGAAAATGTTGCCTCTAGAGTGGTTGGTTGGTTGGTTGTATTGACATTTAACACCACTTTAACTGCTAAGGTCATATCATGGCGGTCCGCGACACACGTGTTTCCTGGTTTTCTCACACCAGTACTAGCAGAACTTTCTTTCCAAAGCCACTGACTACTTTTTTAACATGCTTCAGCAAAGGTGAGAGGCGAAAATATGCCGGAAAGAAAATTCACCTCAACCGGGTATCGAACTCACATCCACCGAGTCATGAGTCCGACACGCTCACCACTGAGCCAACCGGGCCGGCGCCTCTAGAGTGGACCCAAGGGCTTTCTTATAAACTGTCAAAGTGACATAGTTTATTTCACACCTGTCTGATACATAACAACTTTAATTAGATGTAACAAAGAATAAAATTTTAACCACATTTCATGAGAATGAGATTGAAAACTTAGCATCTTTATACGGCTAACTATACATTTTTCTAAGATCTTATCCTGTGACCTACTTTTTGACCAACATGACCTTATTTCTAAACCTGTAAAAAATGTCATGCAAACATTCTGACCCAGTTTCACTGGTACTTTACCAAAACTGTTGCCTCTAGAGTGCACTCGAGGTTCTGATTTGACCTGTTTGTTGGTTGGTTATTTCCGTTTATTTATCGTCGCTACCGGTTGCCCATATGAGCAATGCCCCCAGAAGACAGTTAGTTGTTACGGGGGATAGTGCAAGGATACAGGTCGAAACTACTGAGAGCTTCGCCTGGTTCTTTAATGTGCTCGGCGCATAGCACCGTCACACGGGACCTCGGTTTAATGTCTCATCCGAAAGACTATTAGTAATTTTTTTATTTGGCCAGCTGGGGATTCGAACCCACATCCTACAGTGACCCGAAACATTCTGTTTACGAGTCCTATGCTCTACCTACTGAGCTATATCTGCTGATTAATTGACCTGTTCAACTATATTTTGACTTGATGCTGCAGTTTCAAACCCCTCCCAAACATTAACAGGATAAATGCTCTGACCAAGTTTCATGATTATCTGACTGAATATGTTGCCCGTGTTGTGCCAAGAGATTTTTTTTTTTTTAAAAATGTCCCTATGACTTACTTTTTGACCTGACACAACCTTAACCCATTACCACACAATCCCTACTTTTGACGCCCCTAAGAAAGAAGCCTTTTGAAAACACTGTGGCAAAAAGAGAAAATGCTGATAACCAGCATTTTCTCCTTTTCCCACAGCATTTTCTACCCTTCCCAGAACAAATTTGAATTTTTCAATCACCTTTATTATGTGGTCTGCATATGCTTTCAATTTGAACCAGTCTAAAATTCTATTGTATGGAAAAGAGTGAATTTCATACTTTTCTGAGATAATGTCAAGACATACATTCTGACAAAGTGTCACAAGTTTCAACCCTAAAGTCTAGCCTCTTTAATGCCCACAGTTTTTCAAAAATTTGTACAAATGATCTAATTTTTAACCAAATTTGATCAAAAACTCTAGCTTGCCCTAGATATTATCACGACAAACATACTGACCCAGTTTTATGAATATCTGACCAAAAACCTGGCCTCTAGAGTGCACAAAGGGTTTCTAGACATGACCATACTATTTGACCAAATGTTACCCAATTTTAAACATGTCTGAGATGACCTCAAGACAAATATTCTGACAATGTTTTCATTTGTATCCAGAGAAAATAGTCTGACCCTACATGACCTTATTTCAAATTTGTCCAAGATATTATCAAGACAAGCATTCTGACATCACTTTATGAGTATCCAAATGAAACCCTGGCCTTGAGTGCACACAAGGAAATTGTTGACAATTGCACTACTTTTCCCGCAATTTTTCCCTCCCTTTCATACACAACTACTTAACATAGTGGACCCGTAATAGAAAACAGCTATTTCCACTATATTATTATCCTATAAAATTTGCTAAGATTGAAAACGAGTATTATTGTACTTAACCTTCACTGGGCCACTTTGTCATTTTTGTCCTTCCTGGGATTATCATTAATTTATAAATACAAGAGGGCCATGATGGTCCTGTATCGCTCCACTAAGTCTAAACACTACAAGCCAAACATTACAGTACTTGGCCAATTGGTTTTTAACTAGAAGACATACAAAATTTTCTTCTATAAAATCCTACAAGAAATTTATGACCCCAGGGAAATGTCTTTTTTGTCAACAAAACTATGTGACCCCTGGAGTGGGGCCAAACTTGACCCTCAAGGTTATGATTTGGGTCTTCTTCGTAGAGGCACACTAGATAAAGCTAAAACATGCAAAATTTGGTAGCCCTAGGTCTTATGGCTACATATGAGTAGATTTTTAAAGTTTCCCTACATAAGCCCAATGTAAAAAGTGTGACCCCAGGGTGGGCACAAATTTGACCCCAAGGCTATAATTTCGGCATCCTTGGTAGACATCAACTAAATAAAGCTACAGCATGCAAACTTTGGTAGCCCTAGGCCTTATGGCTAGGTGCGAGAAAGATTTTGAAAGTTTTCCCTTCATAAGCCCATGTAAAACTTGTGACCCCTCCTTGGGGCAGGGACAACTTTGACCCTGGGGCTATAATTTGGACACCCTTGGTAGACAACCACTACATAAAGCTACGTGCCAAATTTAGTAGCTCTAGGCCCGATGGCTACATAGAAGAGGAATTTTAAAGTTCTCCCTATATAAGCCCATGTAAAACTTGTAACCCCTGGGGCTAGGCCAATTTTGATCCCAGGGCTATAATTTGGACACCCTTGGTAAAGGTCTACCAGATAAAGCTACATGCCAAATTTGGTAGCCCTTAGCCCTATGGCTAGGTAGAAGAATAATTTTACTGTTCTCCTTATATAAGCCCATGTAAAACTTGACCCCCGGGGCCAGGCCAATTTTGACCCCTGGGCTATAATTTGAAGACACTTTGTAGAGGTCCATTAGCATAAGCTACATGCCAAATTTAGTAGCCATCGGCTCTATGGTTAAGTAGAATAAGAATTTAAAAGTTCTCCCTATATAAGCCAATAAAAAAAACTTGAGACCCCCCATCCCCCAGGGCGAGGCCAGGGATACAATTTGAAGAAAGTTGGTAGAGGTCCACTAGATAAAGCTACATGCCAAATTTGGTAACCCTAGGCCTTACGGTTTCAGAAAAGAAAATTTTCAAAGATTTTCAAAAGTTTTCAGTTTTGTTGCCATTGCAACCAGAGTTTTTCAAGGAATCAAATTCTTTCAAGAGATTCTGAAGAGGATCATAGCAGGATCATTTCTGTGAAGTTTCATCAAAATTGGATGGGTAGTTTCAGATCAAAATTGGATGGGTAGTTTCAGAGAAAAAAATGTTTGAAATAAAAGTTAACACCGCATGACAGACACCAGGCCATGACATAAGCCTGCTGGCCTATGGCCAGTGGAGCTAATAAAACCACTATATTCTCATTACAAAGAGATATGATGAATACCTCCCTTTTCTGGAACCTAACAAAAGTATCAACAAATAATTTGAAAATAGATATCAAAGGAATTTCTGGTCAGTTAAAAATGTGCAAAAGTATTATATCTGTTTAAATCTGTCTTTATCAACTGTCAAGAAAATTTATGCCATGCTGCACTAGAAGTACTACAGGTCCACTACCTTAAACATTAATTAGATTTTTATTTGCTTTCTTACAAATTTTCTAATAAGGGCCAGTTGTAAGGCACAGGGTTAATGGAAAAAATCCGAGACAGCAAAACACCACTTTTTTTGTCATACTCAAATTGTGTTTGATTTCAGAAGCTGAGAATTGAGTTTGATTAAACTCTCCTCTGTTTGAGAAGTGGAAAATAACAAGAATTGAAAAATATCAAGAACTGAAAAATAACACAGAAACTGAAATATAACAACACTATAGATATACCACAGACTGAACAGATGGGTCAGGGGTGTGGAATTCCTACGTCCGACTCGGGTAAATTTGACGTCGGACAAGTGGCTCTTTGCAATCTACTCGTCCGCGGACATTTAGAAAACGAGGGGTAATTTGGAAGAAATGATCATTATTAAATAACATTATCTTTGTGAAACAGATAGTCTATGTTCTCTATACAAGAACAAGAACATTTTTAAATTGAATTATGATAAACTATTCCCTGATATCTGGAATCAGAAAAAAGCCCGAATATCTGGCTGACTGACTTTATCCCCTACGCAGGCTTTTTTTACTGCGCTGCAGTGCGGCCGAAATGTTGTGGTTTCTTGGCTCCATTTGGTTTGTTTAATGGAGGCAACAATAACCGAATCGAGTTAGCCTATTTTTTTTGCACATGATTACAGTGCACATAGACTAGATGCGGTTGTCATTCAATCTCTATCATTCAATATTAAATTCTTTTTTGTCGTTTTAAAGAACTTACAGTTTACAAAAGAGAAGTTGTCTCAATTTAACACTGTGGAACACATTCTTACTCGGTTGCAGTATTTGAAAGAAAACCAAACAAGCTGTATCCATGTAAAACATGTCAAGAACCGGGAAACATTACAAACAGTTTGTTTAAAGGGCTGTAGATGATAAAAGCCAGCGCAGCCGTTTTACTTTCGGCATGAAATTTCGGCGTGAAATTCTTTGCAGATCGATCTGCAGGTAATCAACTATCCGCTTTCTGAGTCTCAATCTGAAGTGTTGGACATCGCCGATCTCCCGTTGTCAGAAAACTAGACCGTTATTATCACTGCGCATCATGCAAACTCTACATCTCCAGACACAATAACCAAGCCACAGATAATTATTCCCTTGTATCATTATGATGGCTGGTAAGCAGTTCTGCAGAAGTATTACATTCGGCACCCATGGGTGTATGGGTTCCGGGCTTGTTCGTCCCAAAACCAGTTCGTCCCTGGGTTTGTTCGTCCCTGGGCTTATTCACCCGGGCTCGTTCATCTGGGCTAGTTCGTTCCACACCACCGTTTCGATCTTATTGGAATATAATCGCTATGTGCCCTCCAAAGTAAACTTTTATTTTTATCATGCAAGTACTTTGAACAAAACTTACTTATGCTTTGTTTTTGCCTCACTTGAAGTCTTATTTTGAACAGAACAGAAACTGAATTAATGATTCAAGACTTTAACACACAATGTCTCCGCATCACCTCTGGCCTAGACTAGCGGCCTTACATTAAAATATTCATTGAAAATCCACATGTACATGTACATGTATATATGTCGTTGTCTGCGCATGTCATATTCTTCGAAGATTCCATGAGTATATATAGAATGCCATCTAGCGGGAGATAATGGTATGTATATATGATTTGTTATTTAATTTATTTCCTAAATACCATGTTGGGGATGACGTCATTGGAAGGCAATAATGCGCAGTTACAACCTTTTCAAAATCAGTGAATAATTCACTATGGACACTTTGGTTGGCAGATACATAAGTTGGGACGAACAAGCCCGGATCAACGAGAAATCAGTTGGGACGAACAAGCCCGGACGAATGAGCCCGGACGAACAAGCCCGGGCGAACAAGCCCAGGGACGAACAAGCCCGTTACAGTAGTGTTAATAAGGGGCTGTAAGTGCAAACACTGAGATATTTGGCCATGGTTTAAGCAGCTATATTCTTACGAACGAAGTCCGTAACAAAGAAACAAATGAATAAATGCATGGCAGAAATAAGGTACCGAGCGGGATTCGAACCCCGAACTCCCGGACGCAAAGCCAGTACCCTAACCACTGAGCCAAAGAGATATCTCTCTGACGCAGTAGCCAGGTATTGTATTTAAATCGGGAGAATGCCATGCAGGAAGGAGTGGTCTCCCGTAACAATATAGTGTAATTGTTGAATCTGTCTCAATTATTAAATTCTTGCACCTTTCTATTTACTGTACCTATGTACAGTGCCATTATTTTATTAAATTAATGTACCTTGAAAGTCAGTCTGATTTTTCATAATCATAATCGTCATTAAAAAGCCAAACAAAGCAAATTCAAATAGTGAAAAGATGATAATTATCTACAAACTGCATTCAATTAGGTCTTTGAATGCTATATAAAATTGTTTTGTTTTGGACAAGTAAGCTTCTCTGACGGACAAGTAGATTTTTTAGATTTACTTGTCCATGGACAAGTAGAAAATTTGAATATTTCCACACCCCTGCAGGTCAAAGTATAAGGTAGAAAAGACTGGTAGGAGTTAAATTATCCAAACATGGATAGAACCAAGTTCTATTATTTCAAATCTTCCAGGGTAGAAAACTGTGGGAAAAGGAAAAAATGCTAGTCATTAGCATTTTCTCCTTCTCCCACAATGTTTTCACAAGTTTTCTCCTTAACCCATTACCACACAAAAATCCCTAGTTTTGACGCCCCTGAGAAAGAAGCCTTTTGAAAGCACTGTGAGAAAAGGAGAAAAGGCTGGTAACCAGCATTTTCTCCTTTTCCCACAGTGTTTTCTACCCTTCCCAGAACAAATTTCAATTTTTCAGTCACCTTTATTTTGTCGTTGCAAACGCTTTCAATTTGGTCCGGTCTAAAATGTTCTCATGTGGTAAAGAGTTAAGGGTCATTTAAAGTCAGGGCTGTAAGGTAACAGTTTAAAGAGCCTTTCACAACTTTATTTGCTTTTGCAGCCAGTGTAGATTCAGATTAAACTGCACAAAAGATGCAACCTAAACTCTGATCTACACTCTTCTTTAAGCTAAATCACTAGACCTAAAAGCAACCATCGAATTACATTTATTTTGGTCTCATTCTAGACTGAATGTGTTGATTGAGTCTATTTTGCACTCTAAATATCTCCATTTTATGCAACCCATCATATCCTTACTACCCTTCATTGAGGACTAGTCAATTGTTTAAGCCTTTATCAAACGATTCTGTGTTTTCACGATCCTAGCAAAGAAGGATTTTAAGATCATTGTGGAAAAATGAAAAAAATGCTGATAACCAGCATTTTCTATTTTTCTTACTATGTTTTCTACCCTTCCCCAAACAAATTTCAGTTTTCCAGTATCATTCATTTAGATGTCTGCAAGTGCTCTCAATTTGGACCAACCTTAATCTTTCCAAACCTTGTAGTTTGGTAAAATGTTTAACTCATTACAAAACGACAATATTTTAAGGTTGTCCAAATTGAAAGCATTTGCAGACAACAAAATAAAAGTGACTGAAAATTTGAAATTTGTTTTGTGAAGGGTAGAAAACATTGTGGGAAAAGGAGAAATTCGGACATTATGCTTTAACGACGTTTGGTATAAATGTTTACGCGCATCCATACTGCGCATGTGTATTTCTCACAGAAAGTAAAACTATCAATGCTATTGTGTATTTTTCACACATATGGCAATAGTAACAGCAGACCGAACATTCTACGGATAGTACTAGCACGGTAGCACTAGCCATGGTATTCTATGGTCGAAATAAAAAGGGGAAGTTTTCATCAAAAAGAATGCTTATTTGTCGTGGAAAAAGATTTTTTTTTACGCAATGTCAGCCATCCGACGCTGAAAATGATACAGCTTCTAACGTTTTCCTGACACTGGCAGGCCAGTTGTCATGCTATCCTTTCAGGATGAAGGTGATAGCATCAAAACTGGCCTGCCAGTGAAAGGATGATATGACTGGTAAAGAACTAGCTGGAAAAAAAGTCCAGTTACACAGCAAACAATGAAATAGGCAGAAAATTGAAGCTGTTGAAGTATACATATTTCTGGAAGTATGGCTATTTCCTTTTTGAAAAATTCTGTGGGAAAAGGGAGAAATTTCTTCTACTGAATAATTTTTCCTTTTTCCATCATGTCTGCCGAGCTTTTATCCCATTTTTTTCCAGAGACATTTTTTTTTTTTTGCATTTCTATGAGCCGTAATCATCTATGCAAATTTATGTAAAAAAAAAAAACAACATGTAGATAATGAAGGGTTTGATATGAATTTGAGGTATATAGGCTATGTTCATTTTTTGAAGGAGTATAGGATCCAAAATTAATGGGAAAAGTAGAAATCGCTATTAATGAGCATGAGCAATTTCTTCTTTTCCACTATGTCTGCTGAGCTTCTAGAAAAAAATTAACGTCCAATGTGACCTTCATCCCTGTTTCCTGGGGAAAGAAGCACGGGTAGGTGCCATTTTTATTTTTCCTTATTGTCAAGATTTATAATTACTATGATTGTGGAAATTTAAAAAAAAATCTGTCCGTTAGAAAGTATGTTTTTATTGAAAATTAACCCTTAACCCGGTCAAATTATCTCCCTTTTTAACTCAATGGTCTATATATAAAATGCATATTGGTACATTTACCATGCTCAGAACCAGGCTTTCATATGTTTTTTGTGCAAAACTGAATTATTTTTCTTTAAAGTGATGTATATTTATATATCCTGCTGGCAATTTTCTTGTTTAATTGACTATTAAAGGAGGGTGTGTTAAATCTAGTATATGCTGAATTTTGTAACTATATATACCTTTTTCAAAAGCGAATTTCTCAGAAACGAGCACGGGGACCCCCCTTTTTTCTCATTGTGATCTACAAGAGACATGATGAGCTTTGTATGTGCAAAGTTTAAAAAAAATCTGTCCGTTGGAAGAATTTGTCATAAACGTCTTTAAACTTGGTGTTTGTATTCCTGTATATAAATGAGCGAATTGATCATCTAAAAATAGAACATGTCTCCCGTTGGTGTTATTCTGGGCCGCAGTAAATCTCTAATTTCTCATGTTGTCGGATGGTTTTTGACAACTGGGGTATTATCAACGCATATTAAAAGGCTTTGGGAGTACAAGGATGATTTCTTTTTGCATTTTTGTAAAATTTTCGTCCCAAAATCTGAAGGGCCAACTTTAAAAGGCATGTAGATTCAGGATTGGACTGCATGTTCTATATGCATTCTATCCATTATCCGCCCGCCCAGGTGGCTCTGTGGTGAGCATGTTGGACTCATGATTTGGTGGTTATGAGTTCAATACCTGGACAAGGCAAACTTTCTTCATGGCGTATTTTCACCTCTCACCTCTGTTGAAGCATGTGAGAAAAGTAGTCAACGCCTTTGGAAAGAAAGTTGTGTTAGTACTGGTATGAGAAAGCCAGGAAGCACATGTACCTGACCGACCGCCATGATATGACCTTAGCTGTTAAAGTGGCGTTAAACCCCAACACAACTAACCAACCAACTGTCCATTACCCACAAAAGTAACAGGTTCCAATTCTTGAATTAAGAGCTCAATTTTTGACTCTTAACAAATTTCATTTTCTCAGTGATTTTTTGTGCATGTATTTGCAATTGCTTTGAATTTGGACAAGTCTGTAAGTTTGTCCCTTGGTAAAGAGTTAATTCATCTGTAGACATTTGGTTTTGAAAACATTGTTGAGTTTATTATCCAACATTTTCTTCTTTTCCAAACACATTTTACCCAGGTCTTTCTCATAGGATTATTGAACTCTGTACCAAAGGACAGGATTTAAGAACTATCTGAAATTGAAGGTATTTGAAGGGACCATATCAAATATGGCTTACCTAATGAGATTTGCTCTTGAAATGAAAGATCTCATTGCGATGATGGGGGAAAATACTTGTAACCAGTATTTTATACTTTTCCAGTACAATTTTCAAATCCCTCTTCTGCAGGATCCGTCAACCAAGAGAGTGATTGATAAAGGTTAGAATGCTAATGATGTTTTCAAACATGGCTTACCTAATGAGATTTGCTCTTGAAATGAAAGATCTCATTGCGGTGATGGGGGAAAATACTGGTAACCAGTATTTTATACTTTTCCAGTACAATTTTCAAATGCCATCTTCTGCAGGATCCGTCAACCAAGAGAGTGATTGATAAAGGTTAGAATGCTAATGATGTTTTCAAACATGGCTTACCTAATGAGATTTGCTCTTGAAATGAAAGATCTCATTGCGGTGATGGGGGAAAATACTGGTAACCAGTATTTTATACTTTTCCAGTACAATTTTCAAATGCCATCTTCTGCAGGATCCGTCAACCAAAAGATTGATTGATAAAAGGTTAGAATGTTAATGATGTTTTCTGTCTTTGATATGGTAGAAAAACATTAAGAAAAATGGGGAAAAAATGCTGGTTACCTGCATTTCTGCTTTTCTCACAATGTTTTCAAAAATCTTCTATCTCATGGTTAAAAAACTCATGATGATACGGTAAAAGGTTTAGTCAACCCAATTTGCGTAAAATACAAAGGTTTCATAAAAAAAAAAACAAATAACAGCCACCAAGCCATTGAGGAATGAATTCTGTATTTTAACAAGTGTTTGTAACTTACCGTTTCTGGACTATGAGTACTTCATGCTTAGGCCTAAAAAAAATATGTGTTTAGGGTTTCAGTCGTAGATACTGTAAGTAGGGTAGGTAGGAATTTTTTTTTTACCGAAAACTTCTTTACATGGAAAATATAGTGAAACTACATTCTACAGATATTCTTTTTTTCAATCATGGTGAAAAAAGTTTAGGGTCGGCAGCATTGAGCATTTTCCAGGTAGGGTAGGGAAACCCTAAATACAGATATTTCTTTTCTTAGAGGCCTTCTGCATTTGCCATTCTCTAGACTTTCTGCTGTTTCTGTCTCGGTGGAATTCATGTAGATTTTGTCATAGGCAGATTCCATCCAAGTTCCATGCCTGCAACTTATCGAAAAAAAAAATCAGTTTAAATTACACACTTTTACAAGAGTACTCCCCTTCTTTTACTGCCAGTTAACACTTTACAACACAACGGCAACTTTTGACAACCCTTAAAAGGAAGCATTCTGAAAACACTGTGGGAAAAGGAGAAAATGCTGGTAACTAGATTTTTCTCCTTTTCCCAAATTGTTTTCTTCTCTTTCCAGAACAGTCTTCAGAATTTTAGTCCCATTGAATTAATGTCATCTGCAAATGCTTTTAATTTGGACTAGTCTTAAAGTTTGTAATTTGGTAAAGAATTGTAGGTCTTGGCAAATTGGCCTTGCTCTGGCAATAAATGATTTCATGCATTACTGTGATGAATTATCCCTTTACCACACAATCCCGACATTTAACGCTTTTTGGAATATAGCCTTTTGAAAACATTACGGGGGGAAAAGGAGAAAATGCTGCTACCGTTTCCAAAACAAATTTCATTTTTTCAGTCACATTTGATCTGCAAATGCTTTCAATTTGGAAAAGTCTAAAATTTTCTCGTGTGGTAAAGAGTTTTACCAAGCAAGTCATCACATAGTTATGGAGCCATACAAACTGTTTTGTCTAACAATGGATTGAATCATTGGGTAGAATGGTCATTGACATCCAGAAAATTACCCGTTGCAAAAAGTTGTGAATGTCTTCAGTGCATTGTCTACTTTTACAACTACAAGGTACTTTTAGTATCAGCTCTCAGTGTGACAGGCAAAAGCATGGACATTTCTTGTAGGCAAAGATCAAGATTACACAATTAGCACAGGTTCCACAGTCTGATCTTCAATCTATGCCTTCAGTTTTCTTTAGTATTACCTCTAATTGAAAACTAGAAGAAAAAAAGTATTATTTATGAACAGTGGATTGCAATTCTAGCTTTCAAAATAGGGAGAAAGAGAGAGAGAGTTTTGATGCAGGTCTACTGATTTCTTTAGTGTCTGTTTATTTCAAAAATGAATTTAATTACAGACTCAAAAAAAAATTATTCACCATTTACCACATGATCACAACTTTTAACTACCCTGAAAGAGTAGGCCTAGCCTTTTAAAAACATTGTTAGAAAAGGAGAAAATGCTTGTAAAAAAACATTTTCTCCTTTTCCAACAATGTTTTCTACCCTTCCAAATCTAAATTCAGAATTTTGAGGACATTTGTCTTGACATCTGCAAATTCTTTCAAATTAGACAAATGTAAAATTTTGTCATTTGGTTGAGGAGTTAAGGCACAAATGATCGTATTTCCAGCTATAAAGATTATATATACTGAGAGACAGAATGATGCACAGAGAGAGAGGAGAGAAATGGGCTGGTAGGGCTGGTAATAAATTGTTTGCATGGCATTTCAGTCATATCACTTTTCCATTCAATCCTGGAGTCTTGTTTACAACTGCTACCCACAAGACCCATTTGAGCCAACTGTTGCTTTTTCACATAAACATCAGGGATCCTTCTGGGGTTTGCATTTGGTGTTATTTGCAATAGATTTTTAAATGTGATGCGAGAAAATTGGTGAAAATGACTTGCACTATTATTTCTCATGTTGGGATGCTGTTCATTTTGGTTCTGATCCCCTTCACTACAATGCAAGGATGCATGACCCCAATCCATTGATTAAGCCGAAACAAATCAGACTATGGCATCGACATTATCCAAATTTATTTATGAATCAGTGTCATATACACCAGACTATCATTTCATCGTCCTTGAAATTCTCTCAGTTGTCTTTCCTGCATCAATAGCCCACCTTTCAGGACACTGTTTGGTTTTTAAAATTTTTAAATTCTGTATAATGTATCTTTCAAAAAGTAAACAGTCCCCTTTTGAAAAAATTGTTACAGATTTATGATTTTCTCTATAGAGCAATTGCTACTATCCTAACAATTTTTTTACACATTGGCAATGTTGTTAGGTATGTACTAATTAAACTTCTGTTTCAAAAAGTCTTTCTTAAAATTTTAAAATATAATGTACACATAATATATTCACAAAATAAACATAGATATAAGTGCTTTAATCTGTTGTAAACAAATGTTTTCTTGTTTATATTACTGCTCATAACACAGCCATGCAATGACAGTTTATTGTCCAATTTAATTATGCCCGACATTTTGTTCTTTTATTTTAGAATTGGCACCAACTGGCTCCAAGCTTCTTTCATTCGAGGAAATTAATGACACAAGAAAAAAATAGCCAGATGGAATCCTGAACCATTATCAAAATATTGTTTGTATCAGAGAAAGGTGTGAATCCTGAGACAAAACGACTCTGGCTGACCTGGAATTGAGTCTAACAACCCATGCAAAACTGTGGTACAGTCCTAGGCCTTAAAGTTACCGAGCTTAAGGATTTGGCCGGTAACTAGTATTAATTATGCTCAATGACAGTGCAATAATGTGCAGGCTGACGACTCTAATTTCCTATTTATTGCAAGCGAAGTATCGGAAAAACTTCAGATTAGTACTGAACAAAATGGCATTTGGGAATGTTCTCACCTTTTCTGATTGCAGTGGTTATTTACTAGAACCCTCAAAGTAAACCTTTCCCTCCCCCCCATACATTAACCCTTTACCACACAATCCCAAGTTTTAATGAACCTGAGAAAGCAAGCTTTTGAAAAGATTGTTGGAAAAGGAGAAAATGCTGGTCAACATCATTTTCTCCTTTTCCCGTGATGTGGTGTACCCTACCATGGACAAATTCCATCAGATTAGTCATAATAATGGCCAACTTTTACTACAAAAACTTTTACTGCAGACACGTAAAAACCAGGGCTTGTTTGGGAAAGGGTTAATAAACAATCCTGAATTTTAATCAAAGTGGAGGCTTTTTGTCTGTAAATGCTTAGAACTTGTACAAGTCTAACATTTTGTCATGTAGTACAGACTTACCAGCATAGTTTGGATGGTTAACAATGAAGTGCATTATAAGCGATGCTATGGCAAAAGGAGGCTTAACTCATTACCAACGATTTGTCCAAATCGAAAGAATTTGCAGATGACAAAATAAAATTGACTGAAAAATTGAAATTTGTTTTGTGAAGGGGCGAAAACATTGTGGGAAAAGGAGAAAATGCTGGTTACCAGCATTTTCTCCTTTTCCCACAATGTTTTCTAAAGGCTTCTTTCTCAGGATGGTCGAAAGTAGGGATTGTGTGGTAATGGGTTAACTCATTACAAACAACAATATGTTGGGCTTGTCCAAATCCAAAGCATTTGCAGAATGATGACAATACAAGAGTGACTGAAAATTTGAAATTTGTTTTATGAAGAGTAGAAAACTGTGGGAAAAGAAGAAAATGCTGGTTACCAGCTTCTTTTTTCAGGATCGTCAAAAGTAAGGATTGTGTGGTAAAGGGTTAATGGATCTCCATGATGCAATACACCATGCATGTCTTCACATAAATATAAAATCTTTACCAAATGACAAAATTTTAGACTGGTCCAAATTGAAAGCACTTGCAGACAACAAAATTAAGAGTAATTCAAAAATTGAAATTTGTTTTCAGTATGGTAGAAAACATTGTGGGTAAAGGAGAAAATGCAGGTTACCAGCATTTTTTCTTTTCCCACAATGTTTTCAAAAGGCTTCTATCTCAGGGTCATAATAACCAGGGATTGTTTGGGAAAGGGTTAAATCTTTACCAAACAACAAAATTTTGGATTCTTCCAAATTGAAAGCATTGGCAGAACACAAAAAAAAGTGACTTAAATACTGAAATTTATTTGGGAAGCACAGAAAACAGTATGGGAGAAGAAGAAAATGATGTTGTCCAGCATTTTCTCCTTTTCGCACAATGTTTTCAAAAGGCTTCTCTCTAAAGGTTGTTAAAAGTCAGGATTATGTGGTAAAGAGTTAAACATAGAAAATCTATTTTGTCCAACAACAGACTGAATCAGGAGGTAGACTGGTCTTTCTGCAAGCATCTTCGCAAGCCAAGGCTGACGATTCACTACATTACTCTACCCTTGGCGGATCAGCTTGATTTTTACATTCACCCGATACGCTTTTTTAGTGGATGCAGCCAGCTCTAGCTGCAACGAATGAAATAGCTCGTAGGATTTCATCTTCGATAAAAATAAAACAAGGTCGCTACCTTTCAAATAAAAGGTATACATGGAAACCCACATGGATGTCTGCTTATCGCTTCATGTGTATTCGTAAGCGGTTTGTAAAAAGGTATTTCATTTGCTTTTAGAAATACGATGTAAAAGAGGGTAATAACCACCATCTAATAGAGAGCGCATCGCAGGAATCTCGAAATCAGGCTCAATCAGCCAAGGTAAGATCCACATAGTGATTGTAAACTTGGTTCATGAAGATGTTCTGCATGTAAAAAATTGACTAAAAGATTTCGACCCATGTCAGCCTGCATGGACTGAGCAAAACTGACATGAGTTGATTCTTTTTGCTGATGCAAATCCCCCTTTTCAAAGAGTATAGCTCATATGTTATTAATATTATCTTACCTTTTTTAGGCCGAAAAGAAGAATTCTACTAAAGAACACAAGCTTGGTCAAAATAACTAATTGAGCAGCAGATGATACAGATCCAAGATCAGATTTCATGTTTTGAATGTAGTCTTATATCTATCTGCACCATCTGTTCTAACTGTCATCTTGCCATGGACTTTGGAAGAATAAACTAGTATGCCCCTAAGTACATGTAGATCTATTTAGCTGGCCAGCTGTCAGAGAGATTTCAAGCCTTTTGCAGTACACAAATGTTTGCACTAAATTAGCATAAGGAAATCTGTGACATAACTCTTTGCTACACAATCCAGACTTTTTACAAACCTTGGAAAGAAACCTACAGAAAACTTTGGGGGGAAAGGGAGAAAATTTCCTCCTTTTCCTCAAATGTTGTCTACCCTGCTGGCCACAGATGGAAACAAATTTCAATTTTTGAGTTAAGTTTACTTTGTCGTCTGCAATTACTTTACATCTGGACCAGTCTAAAATTTAGTCATTTGGTACACAGTTAAAATAGAGAGGGTTGTAATGCACTTGATACACACTTACAACTGTTCTGCCCCAAGAAATTTGTACCTGGTTACAGGCTAGCCTCCATTCAACACAAAAAAGCACCATAATAGGCCAGTATCATACCAGCTTTGCACTATTCGATAGTGCATTTTTGCTTTTAGTTTCTAGACCACCACAGTCCTATCACATGTACTGTGTAATCAGCAGAAAAATAGGTCATTCATTTCTTAACTCAAAAATTTCTAAAGGAATGCAACAATTAATGCATTCAATTAAATGGATTACAAAAAAAATATAGAAAAAAAAGCAACAGGCTTTAGTATTTATAAGTGCTTTTACATTGTTTTTATTCAGGGAGGAGACTGCAAATTTTTAAACCATTGCCCTCACAGTGAAAGGAAAGACTTGCAAATCTCTTCAGAAGATACCTTTTGAAAATGTTATGAAAAAAAGAGGTGCATAAAATCAAAAGTTCAAGAAAGATTTAACTCCCAAATCATCTCTGAAAACTTATGTTGTTTTTTTGGCCTCTGTAGATGACAAGATCGGGCTAGACAAGATTTTGGGTCTGACCTTTGATCTTAATCTACATGTACTTTAACAGCTTTGACGATACATTTTATAACAAAAAAACTTTGATGTTGAAATTGTTTTGGTCATACTTCCCGACTCTACAGATGTGATAGTCCTATTGGTTTTCAAATGATCCAGGTTTTCTGTAGGTAAAATCATGTTTTGAAAATGATTTTTAGAAGTAAACCGGAATGCCTTTTATAAACCCATTTTCTGTGCTTCTTGCAGACGATGATAATGGCAACAAGTGATATGACATCATCAGCCTCGGTTTCGATAGACTTATCAGAAAATTATAATGACCCCCAACTCAAAATATAGCGAGAACAAGTGTCGTTCAATTTCATTCTTTAAGGAAGTCTGGCTTTTTTCAAAACAGAGGATTTTTCTTTTACAGTAACAAGTGATGCTCATCATATTCATTATCTGGGGGGAAAACAACAATGTATGATAAAAACGGCAACGGGAATGACTTCGAATGAAAACAAGGCCGCCTATGACTCAAAGATGGACGTTGGGTCACTGCATTTGCATTCATTTTAACAAAAAATCTACATCAAAAACTATAAAATAAACCTGGTAAGTTATGTATAACTCCAAAATTTCAAATAATTCATACCTGGAATAACCTTATTTAATTCCTAAAAGATGAAAAATTCATTTTTTCACAGAGAAAGACAAGGTCACCATTTCCCAAAATGGACACTACAGCCGAAAAGAATCTCCTTGAGCTCTGATTGGATAATCTGGATCATGTGGTTATGTTGCTGCATGCGCTGAGCATGCTGGATATCCAGGCTCGGTGTTTAGTAGACTAAGCGATGATTGGATATCTGGGTCATGTGACCATTATTATTGCGATTAGCCCTAGTTAGAATTACAACTGCGCATGTGTAAACCTAGGACCTGGACACAGCGACCTTGCGAAGTTATAATTAGCCATGCCATGTATTTTGACTTCCTCTTGTAAATATTCCACACCTGTGAAATTTGTGACATTGCCCATACCTTTAATTCCTTTATTGATCCAAACTGAAGTCCATTCAACTATTATGCAGAGAAATATATGGCTAGTTCCACAATACAACTCCATTTCGAAGCTTCCGCGGCTGCAAAGAATGACTGAAACACGTGATCTGTAATGCTAAATTTAGATATGCCACGTTTCTTTCAATTCTTGGGAGGGTTCCGGTGCATTTGTGTATTGCAGGGTCAGAGTCAATAAATTAGAATATCACAAATGTTTCGTTCGGTCATTTTTTTTTTTCTGATTGTCTTCAATATTCATGCTCCTGAAATACTGCTTATGGGAAAATACAAATATCCCCCCCCCCTTGTTATTTAATCATCCACTCCCGACTTTCAACGGCAAAGAAGTGTTATATATTGCATTATTTACTTCATTTATTCAAGTAGTTTATTGCATTTTAATTTCAATATATTTTGGTACATGTAAACAAACAAGTAAAAAAGGCGCTGTATAGAAACCTCTTATGCTTTACATGACTGTCATTTGACCTTCTTCCCGTCTTCTCAATTCGCATGATCTTGTCAACCGGTTTCCTGTCAACTTTTTAACAAATCCTCGTTTTTATGCTACCCGAAGGACGAACTTATAGTCGCCGCATCGTCTGTCCGTCCGTCTGTCCGTTTGTCCGTCCGATGCCATTTCTCCACAAGCCCTGGACCAAATTGGATAAAACTTCATATATGAGCTCTTTAGGGTGAAGCGCCGATGTATCATTCCCGATTTTTCTAATTTGACCCTGTGTCATGGAAAAAGGGGGCTTAATGCAAAATTACAATTTTTACTGACATCTCATTCAGTTTTTGTCAAAATGTCATGAAACTTCATGGTTATATTGTTTATGGAAGGTTTCAGCATATGCACTTGCTATTTTTAATCTAGGCGTTTTTTTAAGTTGGCGTTCTGTCATGGAAAAAGGGGGTTTGTTGCAAAATTCCAATTTTACTAATATCTCATTCAGTTTTGATAAACATTTCACTAAGCTTCATGGTTATATTTTTTTTTTTTTCAAAGTTTTCCCATGTACATGTTTATTTCTTATCTATGTGTTTTTCAATTTGACCCTCTGTCATGGAAATAGGGAGTTTCTTGTAAAATGCAAAGGAAAAAGGGGCCTCGATGCAAAATTGCAATTTTTACTAATATCTCGTTCAGTTTTTGTCAAAATTTCATGAAACTTCATGGTTATATCTTGTTTTACAAGCTTCAACATGTGCCTTTGTTATTTTCAATCTATGAATTATTAATGCTCAAATACCTCTTTCCTGGTTTCTCAATTTGAGGCTGCATTACGGAAAAAGGGGACTTCGTGGAAAAAATTGTTTTTCACTTGTATCTCCTACATCAGTGCTCAAAACTTTGTGAAATTTCAAATCTGAACTTGTTGGAACGTTGCCCAGGTACCACTCTTCCGGGTTGTCAATTACAGTCTTGGTCGCGGAAAAAAGGGGGCTACATGTAATTTTTTCCCTCTAATATCTCCTACATTAGTTCTCAACAGTTCATGAAATTTCAGATCTGAACTCGTTGGAACATTGCCCAGATACCTCTTACCCGGTTTCTCAATTTCAGGCTGCGTCACGGAAAAAAGTGTGGGGGGGGGGGGGAATCATGTAAAAAATCGTTTTATGTAATATTTACTACATGACTGCTCAAATTTTATGATATTTCGAATTTTAAATTATTATTAAAAAATGCCACAAACCACACATCCGTTGTATTTATTCCAAAGATGCAGGGAAAATGGGGCTTAAAGGGGGTTTAGTGGGCTTATTGTCCTCTACAAGTTTGTGTTGGCTATCTCTAAGATAGTAATTGCCTTTTCACTTAAATTTTTTGGGGGCACGAGCAGGTCCTTTTAGGACAAAAGAAGTGAATTTATATCAATTTCATATATTTTATGACAAGTTCTTGTTCGGGGAGCATAACCCGTCTTTGACGGCTCTTGTTTTTTCTCCTGCTTATATTTATTTGCTTTTTGAAAAAAAAAAAATACAATTATTTGAGACGTCATTTGCAACCATGGCAAATGAAAATAACAAATCTTTTCTGAAACTCGTCATATAAACCACTTTTTTTTGCTTTATCAAGTTACAAAACCATGACGAAACAAACTGTGTATCATAACAATTTCGCATGAAAAATGGTTTTAGATAGCACATGAAATAGTTATTCTAGATAAAAAAAAAAACATGGGATATAGGGTTTTCGAATTTCCAAAGGTTAGAAAGAGAGACCAGTATATTTCGCAAGGTTTTATAAAGGTGAGACAGCTTCCGTTCTGAAAGGAAAAGAATACTGATCGCAGATTAACTTATTGAGTTTTTGATTGACAGCTGTCGCTTGGGCAATACCAAAGGGTACGGGAAAGGGGGGACGGAGGAAAAGGGCACTATCTTCGGCATTCACTTAGACTGACCAGTGCGTCATAGCAGACAGGTCGAATTTTCGAAGAACAGGACATGTGCAGACAACATGATGCATAATAGCAGACAAACAAATTGGTTGTCAGTGCAGGTCATATTTCTCAAAGATTCGACCTGTCTGATATGATACATCTCCGTATACCTGGGACAACATGGTTGTCGGAGCATGTCATATTCTTCGAAGATTCGACCTGTCTGCTACATATGACGCAAATCCATCACCGTATATACGTTGGAAAAGTAGGGCTTACACCAAGCAACTATCCTATTACCCTAGCTTGTAGGGAATGCATTGATAAATGGCCTATGCATGGTTACATGCAGGCCGATCAAAGCTGAATGAATCAGAATGAGTAAATACTAGTTTTTTGTTTCATTATGAAATTAAAAGTAATGGTTGTTATGAAAAGAAGTCCAATTCTGTATATAGAATGCCCAAATTAGGTGTGCATTTGTAGAATGCTACCTAGGAGGAAATAATGCAAACAAACTCGAAGAATATGACATGCCCGAACAACGACACACAGAAGTTTGCTGTATCCGGATAGGTAACTAAAGTGCCTGGAATTCGCCTGGATTAAGTACATGTATATGCACAGGTGCGGATCCAAGATTTTTTTCCGGGGGAGGGGAGGGCGTATCAGGACAATTGCCCCCGGACAATTGCCCCTCTTGTCCTCGGGAGGCAATGGTCCGGGGAAAAATTGTCCGGGGGGGGGGCAATAGTCCGAGGTTGGGGGAATGGTCGGGGGGAATCGTCCTCAGGGGGCAATAGTCCGGGGGGGGGGCAATTGTCCTAGAATCAGAGGAGCGAGGGTCCGGAAAATCGAAAAGATTATTGCATATTGAAATATGCTACTGCTTAAAATGTTTGTCTTTCCTGTCGATTTGTACACCGGTATTATGTATACCAGCTACGCATTTATTGCGAACTTTCGTTTTCGTAAGTACATGTATATGTATATATAATATGTAAATCATACGCTATTGAATTTTTTACGATGCTCGACCTTTTTCGCTGGGAAACAGAACGTTGTCTGCGCATGTCATATTCTTCGAAGATTCGACTGTCTTATATGATGCATCACTACTAGCCTCAAAAGCGGGCTGACTGTAATATTACGCTCTATAAAGTAGCAGTGTTGAAAATAGTTTTCACGTATCAATACGTTTGAGGTGAAATGAGACCTTCTTAAGCAATAGATTTCTCTAAACTGGTTATAGTTGAGTGAATTGCACGAGGTAGCGTTTTATTGGGTAAACCTTTACTTCAGTTTGAAATTCGAAAGTAACGGTTGTCGCGTAGGAAAGTGGTTCGGCTCTGTACCCGGGATGCCCATATCAGATAGATGAGTATTTATAGAATGCCATCTAGCGGGAGATAATGGGAAACAGAAGTGTCCAGATAAACTAGGTTCGACTGTATTCAGGGTCCGTATTCACCAACCATTCTTAAGGATATTATTAGTCTTATTCTTCAGAATTTCGTCAGTGTGAAAGTAACCACACATATTTTCTGATTGGTTAAACCATTTGGTTTAACCAATCAGAAGTTCTGTTACTTTCAAAGTTAGATAATTTTTAAGAATAAGACAAAGAGTGTTCCCAAGAATTCTTGGTGAATACCGACCCAGGTTTTAGTGCCTCTGCAAGACGTATCAAGTGACCCATGTCAGTTTGTGCAGTCTGTCCAAGTTTTACAACATATATTTGTAAGTTTTGCTTGCCAAATGAAAATTCTACTACCATATCCAGTTAATAGTCAGAGTAAATGGATTTTATAGATCCATATTTTTCCTTCCTTTCCTTGATTGATATTATGCATCGTGTGGATTCATTAAAACCCCTTTTCCAGGCCATGGCTCAGGTAAAGAAGTTGTTTTTTTCCCATAATACCTTCAGCGTACAGATACACAAATTCCTCTAGGGATTTTAAAAAGAAACACAGCTGGATGATGGCTGGGAAATTTTGTTTGAATTGGCTCCGTAGCTTCAGAGATGTTTTAGCACAGTCGGATAAATTGACAAATGATGAATACCATTAGAGCCCGTATTCACCAACCATTCTTAAGAATTATCTTAGTCCTATTCTCCAAGATTTTCTAAAGTTGAAAGTAACGCAACTTCTGATTGGCTAAACCATTTGGTTTAGCCAATTAGAGGTTGCGTTACTTTCAAATTTAAAAAAATTCTGGAGACTGGCACCAAGAACGTTCTTAAGAATGGTTCTCCAAGATTTTCTAAATTTGAAAGTAACGCAACTTCTGATTGGCTAAACCATTTGGTTTAGCCAATTAGAGGTTGCGTTACTTTCAAATTTAAAAAAATTCTGGAGACTGGCACCAAGAACGTTCTTAAGAATGGTTGGCAAATACGGGACCTACAGACTATAATAGAAGCTCCTTCGGCCATGTAACAAAAAAAACCAAGTCAGATAACCTGAAAATACGTATGTATAATTTGAGTTCACTTGGTAACAATTCATTAAGAGTTCCTTGAGCACTGGAAAAGGTTTCTGTCGTTTCACCATTATCATGACTTTTCCTATAATTCATGACATTCCTTGGCACACCAGGTTTCCCAAACAGTAATCACTCATTGCACAGAACTCGTCAGGAAGGCATTCCAAATGTGAATTACATCGGCGACACTGGGCGATAGCATCAGTAGCTGTAAGGTAAAGACACATCTGATTTTATATATTATCATTTCAAATGTTTCCACGATGCCTTATTTTTTCATTTTTTGAAAGTGTTGAGTATGATCAGCCTGCAAATAAATGACCAAAGGCGACAAGTCACAAAGTAACATTGCCTTTGGGGATAGTTATCTGTTCTAGCTGATCTTGGTACAAACACTTGAAATCCGCTTGAAATGCACTGATGCTTTCAGTCATATAGTGTAGCTTACTTTATACTTATGCTAGTTACAAAATCTACAGTAAACAATATATATTTTCTTCAATATGCTTTGTTGCTTACTTGTGAAAGCAGCCAGTGGCTCTTAAACCGTTATCATACGTTAAGATTTTAGACCTATCCAAATTGAAAGCATGCACTGGTGAAAGCATGAATAAGTCAACTGACCTGTGTGGTAGGACTGTCATAATTTTGAAAAGGACGTTACTATAAGCATCGAGACAAAGGCAGGTATCATTAAGATAAATCTACACTCGTTTGCAGGCAGTTTCAGCCAGTTTTTAACCCGGTTCATCCCTATTTGATGAAACTTTAATCTTGAAGATTGGCTTCAAGATTGTACAGATTAAGACGGCTAGAATATGGAGTTTACCTTTTAGAGGCATTCAAAGCAATTTAATTGTCTTGTTGTTTCCGATTTTAATTGAGGAAAAGTCCATTTTGTTGTTCTAACCTTTACACCACATATATGTGACCCGTCACGCAAAAAGGGACTATCTGGGAATTCCGCACTTTAATTCGATGAAAACAGATCAACGATAGTGAAGGTCACAAATTATTGTATAATAAGGTAGAATGACCACTTTTCATACAGAAAATATCATAAAAGCAAAAGAGTCAATCCTGGTCAGATTGCACAATTCGCGCAGTCTGACCAGGGTTGATATTATTTGCAGTTCCCAGAAGGTCCCTTTTTGTGTGGCAGGTCACATATTCATAATTTTGGAACCTTCTGTCTTTCATTCTTTCTTTCTTTCTTTCTGCTTGCCAACTCAAAACTCACCTTGAAACTGTCTTATGGCAGAAGATGGATCTCTAAGCATGGGCCCAACTGCGGGCCGGTTCGTCGGCTGTATCTGTGTCGGTCGAACTGGTTCGCCAAAGTTGTCCGTAGAGCTTCGGCCAAGATCGGGTGAGCCTCGGGCAAAAGTAAGTCCCGGTATTATATCTGATCTTGTGGTTTGTTGTGGGTCAAAGTTCATAGATGACTGAGGTGAAATAGAACCTGACATAAATGATGAAACTGGTATGAACCTCCCCGGTTGAGGCCTTAGAAATGGATAGTTTGGTCCTGGGAAAGGAAATCGACGACGGAACGGACCTTGAAAACGAGACTGGAAAGGAAATGGTCTAAAACTCGGCATGGCTGGATCTCTGTTATCTTGAAAGCTATTCTGGCTGGTATCTCTTGTACTCGTTTGGCTAGGTATTGGATGTTCATGTGTTACAAAGCCATGTCCTGTGTCGTGAGAGTGCAATGTCCCTCTGGTGCCAGTTTCACTGCCTGAACTTCTACTGCCTGTCCGGCTGGCTTTCAAGGCGTTGTCTAACAATATCATTTCTGGAAGTTCTACGAGAAATAAAACAAAAAGCACCGTCAGTAGACGGAGTCGATGTTGACACAATTCGGGCTGAACAAGTGAACATGCATCTTCACTATTAATTGGGGTCTGTTTCTTGGTTCCGTATTCATGCATATCAAACGTTGTGTTACTTTCAAATTTGGAAGATCTTGGAGAACAAAACTATAATTGAATTGCAACATACGAAAAGAGGCATTCGGACATTTCCGTAGAGTGTCATCTCGGATCAGCCTGCGAAGGCTAATCCGAGACAGCATTTGACACCTTCACTAGGATGTGTGCGACAGAAGACTTGCGCAAAACAGAAAATTACATAAAAACGAAAAGTGTGTCCCATCTTTTTTACCAATTAAGGATTACTATAAATTTATTATTTTGAGAATGATACGAAAAAGTAGGTCTAAACGTCACCAAAACAGCTATTCATACGGAAAACAGAAGATAGGCCCTACATTAATAAAAAATCATAATGCACAGGAAAGAAAAAAGAAAAAGAGTTGGGTCAGATCAATTCAGAATTATATATCCTTTTACCTATGCACTCAGGTGCCGGCGGATGGTCTCCGTTTCTAACCATTGCGCATGTCTGACCTACTGAGCATGCAGTCTGAAAATAAAATGTGGTTCATAATCAAACCTTTGATTAGACATATGGCTTGCAACATGGGAAAAAGGACATTCGGACATTTGCGTAAAGTGTAGTCTCGGATCAGCCTGCGCAGTCCGCGCAGGCTAATCCAAGACAGCACTTTACGATTGCATTTGTTTTTGTGCTACAGTAGACTTGTGCAAAACAGAAAATTGTATAAAAACGGAAAGTGTCGCTTCGGATTAGCCTGCGCGGACTGCGCAGGCTGATCCGAAACGACACTTTACGCAAATGTCCGAATGCCCCTTTTGGCGTATTGCAGGCCATATATAATCGAGACCCAAGCGTTGCTAATTTGATCTTTTTTTACAAAGTATCACAAATTGTATAGATCCACAATACAGTGTCAACAAAAACCCTTATCTTGGTCGAATCGTATTGCGTAGACGTTGACATACCGTTATGTTTATTGACCAAGCCATAGACACTGAATAGTCCAAAAATTAGTAAAATTGCTCTTATTTTCGCCCCAAAAAATAAACACCAGAAAAATGCCTGTTCATCTTTTCCTACGAAAACGTGCAGCAGAAATGAAAGGTATCAAATTTTTAAATGAGACTACTTTTGAATATGACGATACAGATATTTTCTGACAACGACCTGGAGGTACTCGATCCGTTCTGGCGTAATATCTTTGATCCTTGCTTTGATTTTTCTGAGATAAACTCTCGAGGTAAGCACATTTTCAAAACGAGGGCTGGGACGACAGGTCATTTCGTCACGTATTTTCTGGGTTTTACTAGTACAGGCCTCATAACTCGACAGCATTTCGTCCACGGATACAAGCGCGTGAATGTCACTTGACCAGTGCCGCGTGAATGTCACTTGACCAGTGCCGCCTGAACGTATCGAATCAAGATATTCAATGCATGAATAAAAATGAATTTTGACTTTTCTAAACATTCTCACAGTCCTTACCTTACAGACTGGTTCTGGTACTTGAGACTGGCACCGGGTTGATATCACAAACAAGAACTGAAATTAAAGTTGTTTGAGGAATTAGAACATGGTCCATATTAGGGTAAATATGTATCAGCAATACTGACCAAAGATCTGATCGCATATTCTTTGTAATCTGATCTTCATACACCACAGTGTTCAAAACTATAAATTATAGGTGTGAAAGCCAAAGGTCTATTAAAATTAGAAGTAGGCCTAATGAATATACTTTTCATCGCAAAGTACACCAAAACACCGTTGTTCACTGTATATTGCAAGCACACACACTCTCTCTCTCAACAGACGAACCGTTTTATATTATTAGAGGGACTCTCGCAGTTAAAGAGTTAAAATGCATTTAGTTTTTTTTTTCTTTCAATCAGTTCACTACTTTCATTTTAACGTATTAATTTGGAGAGTTAATTTATGTGTGCATTGTCTTAATTTCCCCTTCACGTTCCCCTAACATATGTATACATGTATATACTGGTAAATAATCTAATTGTATAATGCATGTTTCTGCTCTGAATTTGAAAAAGTTGTTATACAAAGGGTAAATTTAAATTCTAAATACTCACCACCACAAGCAACAGCAACTTCCCCATCTCTACATCCGTTTTTAAGCTTCCTTGTGAAAATTATATGAATAAAAACGTTGTACCGCAAATAACTGCTACCGTAGTCGACGTTAAAAATAGTAACAAGCGTTTACCGATATTTACGTCAATACGTGCCGTTGTCATTGATCAATCATCACGTGACAATTGGCGGTCAAAGGGTTGTTCAAAATGTAGACCGAAAATCTTGGTTTTTTTCTTTTTAAATGCAAATAAAACAATGACATTACAGAAAGAAAAGGCTCTTTAAAAATTTAATAGGTGCCTTTCAACTCATCCAAACGACGCAAAATACATCTTTTTCTGTGCCCCTCTTCTTCAACCATTCTTAAGAATATTCTTACTCTTACTTTGAAAATTTTCCTAAATTTAAAGTAACAGACATTTGATTGGTTGAATCACATGTATCAGTCATCCAGAAGTCATGTTACTGTCATGTTACTGTCAAAGTCTAGAATTTTACATCGAATGAAACTAGGAATAGTTGGGGAATACGGAACATGAGGTATTTTTGTAAAAATTGTAACAAAAAAAAAATCTTCCCCACTGTACATCCTGCAAATGGCACGACAAAACTCTAGCAATAAATGGGATCTACATAGATCTACTCTCATTTGTTTATCTATCTGTTTATCTATCTATCTATCTATCTATTACTTTTTCATTTATTTATTTGTTTATTTATTCATTCATTTTATTTTTATTCATTCATTTACTTATATATTTATTCATTTTTATCTATGGGGTGAGCAGGCGGGTTGATGAGTATATCAGTTGGTGACAGAGTACTTTTGTTCAGTGTATACGCAGGTGATTGATTGATTGATTGATTGATTGATTGATTGATCGATCGATCGATCGATCGATCGATCGATCGATCGATTCATTCATTCATTCATTCACTCATTCATTCATTCATTCATTCACTCATCATCTAATGTACTACTTACTAATCGACGAGTGAATCAATTAACTGGCCCATTAAAACGTCATAGGAAAATCAATCATATGATTATACGTTAACGTTTTGTCCTATGATGATTGGTCCTGACAAGGCCATTATGCTATGCGATAAATTCTGCTATCGCCTATTTGGTCAAACTCTTATTACGAAAATATTTATGTTCAAATTTGTTTGGTTACGAAACAAGGTGACGCCATACGAGGAGGAGTTGCGTCAGAGAGGATTTTGTGCTCAGAAATTTTAGTGATACTAGTGATACAAAATAGAGTCATTATTGGGAAAACAAACTCAACTCTTTGTTAACAATGTTAATTTCCATGAAATCGTCTAGGCTAGATTTGGTAGTAAACAGCTTCAGGTGGTATAATTGTGGATTAATAAAAGTGAGCAGTGGTCTGGCAAAAAGTGGTTTAATGCATCTCCGTGATGCACTATACAAAGCTTTTGTTTGCAACATTGTAGACACATAAAAACCAATAAGTCAAGAAATGGGTTGGATCGGTAGGCAGAATGATCCCTGGACATTCAGTAAAATTTACAAATAACAAAAAAGTTTCGATCCATATCTGCATAGGCGGACTGCATAGGCTGATATCGTCGACGTTTTCTGCCGACCAATTAAAGTCCCTTTTCACAGAAATTGCCTATATTTAGAGTATTTGCAAAAGACAAATGTTGCTTAATTCAAGAAATTTGTCTTTGAAAGGTTAAAAAAATCAATTTTGGGAAGAAGAGGAAATTCTGGTAGACAGTATTGTCTCCATTTTTTTACTGCGCTTCTTCGATGTTTAACCGTTCTTCCTGTGTTCGGTTGTTGAAAAGCGTAATCTTTGAGTATAACATTAACGCTTCACATGACAACAATATTTTAGACTAGTCAAGATTTAACCCTTTATCACTCACTGCCGACTTTTTAGGGGCCTGGAAAAGAAGCCTTTTGAAAACATTGTGTGAAAAGAAGAAAATGCTGGTAACAAGCATTTCCTCCTTTTTCCCACAAAGTTTTCTATTCTATCAACGAAAAAATACACGATTTAAGCTACACGTCTGCAAAGGCTTTCAATTTGCACAAGGCTAAAATTCTGTCGTCAGATAAAGGCTTAAAATATTTGCAGAATAGAGATTAAATGTGAAAAACGAAGGATTGATCCAAAGTGCCGTTCAAGTCATGACTTCAGCTAATACGACTTATTAACAAACACTAGAACAAACGCATATTTACTTTCGTAAAATCCCCTGATTTACCTAAAATTTTTCTGTCACGTTTCAGCGAGTTCAAGTCAATTCATCTTTTTTACTAAAGCATGTAGAGCTATTTAACGGAAAGGTCAATAAACAACAAGGTTATTCAGCGTCGTCGTAGTTGTTGTTTTATTATGTCGGTGCTGCAGTTGTTGAAGTTATTGTTGTTTGTGTTGATACTGCTGTTGCTGTTGTTGTTATTGTTGTTTGCGTTGTTGCTGCTGATGTTATGTTATAACTGTTGTTGCTGCTGCTGCTGTTGTTGTTGCCGCTCTTGTTGTTGCCGCTGTTGCTAACGTTGCTGTTGTTATTTTCGTTTTGTATTGTTGCTGCTATTGTCGATTTTGTTGTTGTTATTGTTATTGCTGCTGTTTTCTTATGTCTCTGATTGCCGTTATTGCAGAAGTTATTGGTGTCGTGACAGCTGTTGTTATTATTGTTGATGGTGTTTTTGTTGTCGAAAGATAACGAGAAGAAGAGGAAAGTGTCACATCGGTTCTTATACATTGATAATAGAGTAAAAACCACTCAAATTGACCCTTCGCTTTCATTTCACTGACAGTGTTGGTGTTTCGCCGTTTAGTCTCCAGCCCCTACACAATCCCGAATTCTAAGCTATTGAAAACATTGTTGGAAAAACGAAAAAGTTCTGGTAAACCACATACACTATGTTCTCGTTTTTCCTCCCCTCCCCCATTTTCCCTACTGACATTTCATAAATAAATCCCTGTAATTGTGCCATATTTACTATGTCGTCTGCAAATGCTTTCAATTCGGACCAGTCTAAAATTTTGTAGTGTGGTTATTAGTTAAATGTCTATCCAGTTGCCTTACGAAAGAGTAGAAAAATCTGGTAACTTAAGTAATATACTTTGTTGTCTTCCATCCTCAACGAAACTACATTTACCTTAGAAAATCAGAGTAAAAAGAGACGTTAGCTCGTTGTAGACAATGTCTCATAAACCAAAGAGTGTTGAATAATTGAAAAAAACCCGTTTCAGTAAGTAAAAACATGTGGAATACACTGTTACTTGTGTTGGCCAGAATACGTAGCAAAGAAGCTGACAGTGTTTATCAAAGATCAGACTGCACGTTCTCTGCAGACTGATCTTTGACAAAACTGGCTGCAAGAACAAGTCAATTCCAGTGCTATACAGACCTCAGTTTTCAGCCAGCTCTCAGCCAGTATTTTACCCGTTTTAACCCTTTACCAAACAATCCCTCGTTTTTACGACCCTAAAAAGGACACAGATTACGATCACAGAATGCATTTTGTGTTTTGGAGGCGTTCTTGAAATGCAAAGCTCTGTAGCTCTAAGGGTTTATCTAATAATTTGTCCTCAGAAAATAAAAGACATGACTCTTCTGATTAAACAGTGTAGCAGAAGTGTCACGTGGAACTACTTTTGAAGCATCTTTATCACGTGCTGTAACTATAGTGACTGTGAGAGATATTGGGTATTTATAGACAGCACTCCCCCAAAAAAGCATTTTTATTACAGTTCCAGTTCAACTAAAGTGGCAATATCTTACAACTTGTTGGACAGTGTGGATCAAATATAAGACTGTACGTTTTATGCAGTCTGATCTTGATCCACACTGGCCGCAATTGTATCAAAATTTGTCCAAGGCATAAAGTTATCGAGCACTCATTAGTATAAGAGTAAAGGCGTTCAAATGTTTCTATCCCCGTATTGTGTTGTATAATACTTGTATGTAATAAAGAGATATGTTTATGTTGCCCCATTTTAGCATGTTACACATGGGATTTTTGGCATGGCATTTTGTATGCTATGATTTTAAACAGCCTGCGAAACAAAGATAAATATATTGTTGCCTTCATTTGACTGAAAAACTGTTGAAAACACTGTGATACCATTTTTAAGCATACTCAAAAGTGTGTTGTTGCTGCTGTCGTTGTTGTTGTTGTTTGTGTTGCTGCTGCTCTCATCATTTTTGTTGTTGTTGCTGCTGATGTAATTGTTGATGGTGTTATTTCTGTTACCGTTGCTGTTACTGCTATTGTAATTGTTGTTGCTGAAAATGTTATTGTTATTTTTATTATTGCAGATAATTTCGTTCTTGTTATTGTTGTTTGTGTCGTTGCCGCTGTCGTTTGTTGTTGTTGTTTTTCTTGTTGCTGTTGTTGTTGTTGTTTGTTTGTTTTGTTGTTGCTGCTGATGTTTTTGTTATTGTTTTTCGTGTTATTGCTTTTGCAGATGTTGTTATTGTTGTTTGTATTGTTACGGCTGATGTCGTGTTGGTTTTTTTTGTAGTGTTGCTGCTTATGTCTTGGTTGTTATTGTTGTTTGTGTTGTTGCTGCCTTTGTTGTTATTGGTGTTCATGTTGTAGCTGATGATGATGTTGTTTGTGTTGTTGCTGCTGATTTTGTTGTTGTTGTTTGCGTTGTTGCTGTTGCTGTTCTTGTTATTGTAAATTGTGTTGTTGCTGCTGCTGTTGTTATTGTTGCTGCTGTTGCTAAAGCTGATGTTGTTGTTGTTGTTATTATTGTTGTTTGTGTTGTTGCTGATGATGTTATTTTGTTATTCTTGTTGCTGCTGCTTTTGAACTTGTTTATGGAACTTATCCACTTCATAGAATTCACCCTTCTTCATTTACTTGGTTGTATGCTATACCACAGAATGTGAGGCAGAGTTTGACTAGGTTAGGGCATGGAAAAGAAAATAAAGTGCAAATAAACGTATGCAAGTTTTCTAATATTGAAACATTTAAATAAAACACAACTAAAAAACAAGATCAGGGCTTCAAAAGTTTTCACAATTCAAAAACAGACGACTTCACAAAAGACGATCACAATTACTTTACTTGCATGAGAATTGTTTTCATAAACACTTAAACCCTTACTCAGAATAGCCTTCAACCCTTTTTAAGCTGTTTCGTTCATACCTTTTAACACTGCGTTGAATTTTGAAAAATATCAAACTAAATTATCCAATTTTATAAACATTTCACTCAATGTTGATAAAGGTAATATTATTAACGATGCACGTTCTCAGTACAACAGCTAAAGTATTTTTTAAGATATTTCAAAATTCAGAGGCTCCCAATGAAATCAAACTACCTATACATGTATGTATCTTAGCATTTTATTTAGAGAGCATTGCTAAATAGAATTACTGGTAAACACAACAGGTTCAAAAAAGGAGTCTCCGTTATATATTTGACGTTCATGTTTTACATAAGAAAAAAATGTACAACGTTTTCTATTCTTCTACGGTCGAAAGCTTCTGTAAACATTGAGCTAACAAGAGGAACATTGTAAAATAGTCCTTTAAATATCTTATTTTTTTCTTTTAATGACGGTTTTGTGTCTCGTGAAATCGTAGGTGGTAGATACAATCAACCAATCATTCGTTCAATTGATTGATCAATCGATCAATATATCAAACACTTAATCGGTCAGTTCGTCAGTCAGTATAATAGTTAGGTAGTTAGTCAGTCAGTAAGTCAGTCAGACTATCAATCATTCAATCGATCGATCGACCAATCCATCAACCAAATATTCAATCAATTAATCAGTCGATTGATTGATAAAAAAAACCTGGGCCAAGCATTCTAACGAATAATAGAAGCAGAATTTATATTTCAAATATTTCACTTTAACAATGGTCTTTTTTGGGGTCAAAGTCAGTTTGTCCAATGACAAAATGTTGTTGAAAATAGGGTATCAAAAATGTGTCGTTTGATAAAGGGTTAAGAGTGAGTTGTCAATTAAATGGCAAGTGTCCATCTTCATATGATGTTAAAACAATATATCTACCTAAGTATGGTTGATTTTAAAGTGTACATATTCAAAAAGAGTTTACTATACAAAACAATTTGTGTGTTAAACGAGAAAGCTGAAAACGAAACCTTCTACCATAGCAATCGGAGTTTTAGCGACCCTCACAGATAAAGCCTCAGGGTCCGTATTCACCAAGCATTCTTAGACTTATTCTCAAAGGGTTTCCAAATTTGAAAGTAACAAGCCAATAAGAGAATGTGTTGCTTTTCAGTTTCGAAAATGCTGGGCAATAAGACAAAGAACGTTCTTAAGAATGATTGGTGAATACAGACACAGATCATTTTGAGGGAAAATGAGCCTTTTATCCTTTTCCCTCTTTTTTCTTAGCCTTTAACATACTAAAGACATTAGGACCAAATTTAATTCGTTGTCCGCAAGTGCTTTCAATTTGAAGGCTTTCAAGGTCTTCTGGGTGGGGTACACAATAAATCACAACCTTTAGGACAACATTTTAAATCACCGGGGCACTGTCGATCCGAAGTACATCGAATGGCACATGTCGTTTTTTGACTTAATGGTGGACTGCGTGTGCAAAATCCAGGTTTGCTAATATTTATACGAGTGCCAGAATCGCCATTTTGTGGGTAAAACATGAAATAATAGCCACTGTCATCTTGCAGAATAGCTGAAACAACTGGTTCTTGTCCATGTCCATTCGCTGTCTCCGTCACTTGTCTCACTCTCTCACTACTGCTCAACAGTTTGTGTCTGGGTCTGATGTGCGTGTTTCTTGTTGGATCTGATGATCCCCGCGCACTGTTTCTTTGTCGACTTGCATTATTTGTCCGACTTGAACGGTTTCGTTCACTATTACTATTTCGATTTCGAGCTATTATTCTGTTACTTGATAGCCCCTTTTCACCATTCCTTCGCTGGGTCCTATTTCTTGCGTCATTTTGTCTTTGCGAACTTCCTCTCTGTGAGCTTTTGGAATTATTTAGTGATCGAAAGGACTGTCGGTTACTCGAAGCAGTTTGACTTGAGATGCGTGTTTGTGTGTTGCTTTTTGGATTTACTAACTCATCTAGAATTTCAGCTACACTTTTTTCACGATTATTCGAGGGAGAACCAACAGGCGTCAGACTCTGTTTAGAGGTTGAAGAAGCTGATAGCTGTTCCAACGAACCAACTGAGTTGTCGGATAGTTGGTTTTCGAATTGGTTTGCAGCGGGCACTCGATTAACTGTTTCTGGAATCCGCTGACGGGTAAACGTAGACTGTCCATCAAATGGACGTAACACAGTCTGCGGTCCACCAGACAGAGAATTGTGTCCCGGGGATTCCAAATGCCGATGTGTATGTGAATCTGACGTCTGCCTCGCTTTTTGATGGACATGGTTACCAGACGGACGTATGGAATGTCTGAAGTGAGGCCTGGTACCCGTTGTGGGTTCTTGATTCCTGGCTGGTATCGACGGTTCCTGTCCAGAGTGGGCATGATCATTTCCTCGTACCAGACTGAGATATAACTCCAAAGCTGCAATAAAAAAAAGAAGTAACTACATATTTGAACAAAAAAAAAAAAAAACGAATTGAAATGATCTCTAATCAAACGTCTGCTCACATAAGGTTAGGCCTATCTCCTCTTTTAACTTCGAAGACTCTATATCGAGCTAGATCTGCATACAGTTTAAAGCTTTCCAAAACGTTCCTGAGTTTTCAAAACGAAGACGAAAAAGTTTTCGGAAACATTATTGGAAAGTAAAACGCTGATAACCAGCATTTCGTCTTGGATCTATGCCGTTTGTTTGTTTAGTTTTAAAGCATGTGAGACAAATATCTTCCATCGTTTCTGTGGATTTTATTTTCGTTGAAAGAGATCAGGGTCCTTGTTCACCGACCATTCTTAAGAATGTTCCTGGTCTTATTCTTCAAGATTTCCTGACTGTGAAAGTAACAGAACTTCTGATTGGCTAAACCATTTGGTTTAGCCAATCAGAAGTTCTGTTACTTTCATAATGACAAAATTCTGGAGAATATGACTAAGGATAGGCTATTCTTAAGAAAGGTTAGTGAATACGGACCCTGGTCTATATATTTGGCCTTTAAAGTACTGAATAGGTGCAATATCTGGTAAAGCAATGTATGTTCTGCATGGCACTACGAAGGTTGAGGAAAAAAAGAACAGTTACCAATACACTGAGGTTCCATTATGCCATTTCTGTTTCTGACTGCATAGCACGTGTATCCGAGTTGACACGGTTCCGGAAAAGAAAAAAAGTAAAGATGAGTGTCATTAATGGGAGAATAAGCAGGAGGGGCAACTGAAGCAGCCGAACGAGGAGGAGGTAGAGCATGGGCAAAAGGTCATGCAGAATGTGTGAGAGGATATGCAACTAGAGGAGAATCGGCGTAGAGGAGGCCCATATGGTAGGAAAAGGAGAGGAGGAAACACGTGAATGAATCTGAGGTGCAGGAGAAGTAGATATAGGAGTAAGTGATGGTGAAGAAGGAACCTTGCAAGGACGATTAGATATACAGGACGTAAAGGAGAAAGTACAAGTGGAGAAGACACGGAAGAAGTAGATATAGAAAGAAGGTGGGTAAAGGGGAGGAGGAACCACTTGAAAGAATCTGAGGTACATGACGAGTAGATGTACGAGAAAAAGTGATTGTGAAGAATGTACATTGCAAGGACGATTAGATACAGGACGTAAAGGAGAAAGTCCAACTGGAGGAGACACTGAAGAAGTAGATGTAGAAAGAAAAGGAGGTATAAGAGGAGATACAGGAGGTGGAGGAGGCACCGGAGAAGGGAGGGAGGTACATGAAGATTAATAAAAAGTGTCGCAAGACAACAAGGTACAAAAGAAGGAGCTGAGAGCGCAAAAAAAATGAAGAAACTTACTGAGCACGATAAACTTCTCTGTGGCTCGCAGTACTTTACAAACAGCGCCAGGATTACCTAGAAGAATGGAGAAACCAACGGTTAAAACGTTCACATCTTTTGGTATGCTTTTTATAAACTGCTGTACTACCATAAGAACTTAAAGGTCCACAACTGGCTTAAAAACAACGCAGCTGTTAAAATGCATTTAGATTTAATGCATTTAAAAACCTGTATGGAAACATTAAGAAGTTGACAATCTATTATTGTGTGGTCGGTCTAAGTGTTGGTTGCTTAGTGAAAAAAGAAAATTCCAAAATCAGTCATAAAGAAAACGAAAGATAGAGTGACCTGGTAACTTTTAACCTAGCTCTGAAATTAGTTTCCCTGCCAGCGAAGAACGCTTCGATCTACCGTACAGTAACAGAATATCTTCACAATATTTTCCATACTTTTAAATGGTAGGATTTAGATTCAAATGTATTTTAACAGCCGCTTTATTACTTTTAGTAGCTATTTTACTTTAACCATAATGTTTTGTTTTACTATCATCGTACTACAAAACTTACATCTACTTTACCGTTGGACATCTGCCCATGTCATATTCTTCGAAGATTCCACCTGTCTTTATGACGCATCACCCATTCCCCGATACTTGGGAATAGTAGGGCTTATACCGAAGCTAAACCCAAACCTGTAGGGACTGTTTTGATAAATCGCGGGTTCAAAGGTTACCTGCTAGCTGATCATAACTGAATAAATCGCAGCAGGTAGCGTTTTACTGAGTAAACGTTTTTTTTTTATTATTTTGAAATTCAAAGTAACGCTTGTCGTTTTGAAAAATTAGTCCGCTTATGTACCAGAATGCTCATATTAGATAGATGTGTAGGCCTATTTGCGAATGCCATCTAGCGGAAGATAATGTCTGTTTTACCAATAATGTCTCGTGAAATGCAAAAATGGGATCTTTTTAACAGTGTGCGATTCTTATACATGTGCTATATGACTGATTATGGGCGTATTCCTTTCGCTACTCCGAACACTCCGAACATGTTCTAGGTCAATGGAGTATTTCGGAACACTGTGCCGTGTTCCTCAGAGCATGTTCTGACTGTTCTTATCCAATCAAAGTGTTGCGCACCTGCTGAACGGTTGCTAGGTGATTCAAGATGGCTGAAAGATGGACAATTCTTCATGACAAAATTTGCAATTGTCCTTCTTTACGAAATGAATGCCATGAATAGGGGCATAGTAGACTCGTCTCTACTCTCTCTGTGCAGCTAATCATGAATATTCTCAACTAACACAGCTAAGACAGTAGCTCTTGTAAGAGCCATCATGCCAATGTATTTTCATTTCGACATGATTTCGAATAATGTTTCAAACGTACTTCATTCAGAACATACTTCCGGAACAGTGTATTGTGTATTGAAATATTCCTTTCGTACGTTCCAGAACACAGAACATTGTGCCAGAACGGGTGAAAGGAATACGCCCTATGTAATCCATACCGTTGATAAAAGCAGCCCAAATGATGATCGTTCGACAAAATTTAGGGTACGACTATTGTCAAAACGCATCCCTGCATATCTATTCGTTGTATTATTTTGTTCCATTTTGAGTATTGCTTATATATGGTAAGAAGGAAACGTAATATGAACCGTGCTCTGGCAAAAGGGGCTTTATTGCATCTCCGTGATGCAAGTCATCACATAATTATGGATCAATAAAATCCATTCTGTCTAACAAACAATTATTTCATCGGGTAGCATTGTCCTTAGACATGCAGAAAACTGGTTCCTACTCATGTCAGTCTGCTCGAACCGCAACCGCGTAGGTTGACATGGGTTGATAGCTTTTGCAGATGCACTTGAAACTTCTTTTTCACAGTGCATGCCTCTTATACCGTGAAGTCTTAAAATTGCTAGTGTAAAATTGAGCTGTGCTGTTTGAAAAAGGAGCTTTACGCATCTGCACAGTCCGCGCAGGCTGACCTGGGCCAATACTTTTCGCTTTTTTTTTTCAATTGTCTGTTTTTCAAAGGACAAGTCTATCTCATGATTTAAGTCGGCTATTTAAAAAAAGTGGCTCTTATTGATCCATAATTGTAATAATAATAATAATGATAATAATAATAATAATAATAATAATAATAAAAGTAATAATAATGATATATATTGTATTCATAGGCCACCGGCCCTTATACGAGTACAAGTACATAGTACAAAATCAAAACACATTTGTTAATGCCTAGGGATAGTATAAGTATAATGGTATAAGATATCATAGTAATTGTATGATGACTCGGGCAGGTATCATGTATAACGGAGACCCATTAAGCCCCATTTTGCCAGATTATGGCCCAAGTGTATCGTGACTGCCATTATGATATGAAGATGTCACCTTTAACCTTTAACTCACTCGTATACGTATAGCTGTCATCTTTTACGTCGTGGTGTCCATTGGTATACACATGTATATTGAAGAGGAGAAATATAAGAAACATTTTAAGTTTGTTTGGTTTTTTTTTTCCAAAAAGTGAAAAATTTACGTTCACATTCCGCTTGTATAAATTCACACCTTAACTCTTTACCTAACGACAAAATTTTAGACTAGTCCAAAATGAAAGCAACTGCAGACGACAGAATACACGCAATTCAAAAAATGAAATTCGTTTCTAGCGGGGTTGAAAAAAACTGTAGGAAAAGGAGAAAATGCTGGTTACCAGCATTTTCTCCTTTTTCCACAATGTTTTCAAAAGGCTTCTATCGTAGGGTCGTAAAAACCAGGGATTGTTTGGTAAAAGATTAAAAATTCGCGCTATCCTTTTTCGGTCATGCGGAATATAAGGTGACGGGATAACGGCGTTTTGTTGCACTGCATTATGACACTAGAAATTTGTATTTTCCTAGTTAAGAATGTTTACATAGATTTAAAAAAAAAATGGGGAAAAAAGTGTAACTTACGAAAAACCATATTGGAACAGCCATTTGACCTTTTCTCATTTCTTCACATCTTGCCACATAGACGGAAAGAGAAATCGCGTTTCCTTCACATTTCTACATTGCCACGTAAACACAAGCAATGACTGTACTGTATATATGCAGAAGTCGCCTAACTAATACAGCGTCACTCTAGGACAAATGATCTTAATTGAGGGTTCCTCAAAATGTAACCAGTTGAGAATCTGTCTGTTTCACATTGATCGAATAAATCGTTATCTAATTATCTAAGTAGTGTACTGCGATTTTCGGTGTCCTTTTATGAAGTACAGATCAAGATTAGCCCACACGCCTATGCAGTCTGAACTAAGCATTTTGAGACGCGCCTGAAGTATTTTTTACAGTATTTTTTTTACACCGATATCAGACAACAAACATCCTAAATGGTTTGTTCCGTGTGTAAACATTATTCAGGCCCGTAGGAACAGGGGGCTGGGGGGAGGGCTATGTAGTGAAATTCGGAATCAGCCTATTAATTTTTTTATTGGTTGGTGCGCAAAGTGGTTTATTTCTCCTTTCTTGCGGTGTTTTGAAAATCCTTTGAAGCATCTTGTTAAGTCAAAAGTACCCAAACAACAAAAGTGTAAACTGGTCTAAGTTCAAAGCAGACAAGCAAATAGGTGTGGCTCAGTTGATTGAAATGGTCTTTGGAAGGGTAGAAAATATTATGGGTGAAAGAGAAAATGCTGATTAACAGTGTTTTCAAACGCCATTTCTAACAGGGTCATTAAAACGTGTGTGGTAAAAGATTGAAATATTATCAGGGGTAGACAATTTTTTCTTCATGCATCAGAACACCTTTAGAAACCATTGCGGTGTCAGGAGAAATTGCTCGTGACGAGGTGTGAGGGAACATGCCATATTTTACACTGTTCACGATTATGCTAACTTAACTTTTTTTTGCCATTCAGTTCGTAACCTATTCAACCACCCTCGTCGAATGAAGTGGTTGAATTTTTTGACAGGTAAATGACGAAAAAGATAAAACGTTTGTTTTTTTTGTGGTGATTTGTCTGAGCTGAATTTTAACAAGGTTAACCCTTTACCACACAATCCCGAGTTGAAACGACTTTGGGAAACATCGTTGGAAAAGAAAAAAGGCTGGTAACCAGCATTTTCTCCTTTTTCAACAGCGTTTTCTGTCCTTCAAATGACCCCGCTTATCATTTAGACCACATCTATGTTGTCGTTTACAAATGCTTTCAATTTCGTCACGTGTACAATATTGTAGTTTGGTATTTAAGCAGATCATTTATCTTACTGAGCAATTAAACCACAAAGAAAACAGGGAAACTAAAATCCCCTTGTATGTACAGTGTATGAATTGCGAAACTGTTGAAATGCAGGGGAAAAAGGAAGAAATATTTACAGAAAGAGGGACGACAGAAAGATAGAAGGAAAGAAGGAAAGATAGAAAGAAAGAAAGAAAGAAAGAAAGAAAGAAGAAAGATCGGAGAGACTACAGGACATTGGCCTTCCAAGAGACGCTCAATTGCAGGGACTCGGACGAAAGCATCCGATATTTCAATAACTGTCGATTGATAAAATTGGCGTTTACTTATGGTCACCACCAGTTGCCCATATGGGCGACGCCCTCCTGAACACGGCGGGGAATCACGTGACACAACAACAACAACAACAATGACCGTTATTTGAAAAAATTCCCCGACTTCAGGTAAGAAAATCTTCAATAATTCCATTAATACGTGACCGATTGGAATTTGGTTTGAAGCAGAGAAGGCGGAAGGACTCCGGGGATTTGCTTGATGTGTTAGATTTTTTAAACAACACCTGATAAAAAAGTTATTGACGAGCAAACAAAATATCCTGGGTAAACAATTTGTTTGCTCGTCAATAACTTTTTTATCAGGTGTTGTTTAAAAAATCTAACACACCAAGCAAATCCCTGGAGTCCTTCCGCCTTCTCTGCTTCAAACCAAATTCCAATCGGTCATGTATTAACGGAATTATTGAAGATTTTCTTACCTGAAGTCGGGAATTTTTTTCAAATAACGGTCATTGTTGTTGTTGTTGTTGTTGTTGTGTCACGTGATTCCCCGCCGTGTGAAGGCTGTCAGTTTTATTACGTGAGATAGTGCAAGATACAGGACTAAATCCATACTAAGTTATGTGTGCGCCTGGTTATTTAACCCTTTACCACACAATGACGACTTTAACTACCCTGAAGAAGAGGCATTTTGAAAACTTTGTGGGAAAAGGACAAAATGCTGGTAACCAGAAGAAGGGAGGTTATTATCTTAATCATACAAAGACGTGGGTTGGGGGGGGTGGGGGGGGGGGGAGAAACATTGTATTTTACAGAAATGAAAATAATACAAGAACGAAGATTAGTACTTTTTTTTGTATTTTTTCCTGAGTTTCAACAAATCATAACACAAAAATTAAATAATAAAAGTCCATGGAAGAGAGTGGTGTGATATATTTGTGTACCGTTATTTCATCCCCGCTGTCCTATCACACAGAATCTGACAAAAAGCAAAATGAAGTGATAATTACAATTCATACACCAGAGCCAAAATTCATTAACCATGCCAAATTACAATCTCGGTTTGATTCTAGATTTAAAAAGTAACAAAATTTCTGATTTGCTAAACCATTTGGTTAAGCGAATCAGAAATGGTGTAACTTTCTCAATTTTGAATAAGCCTGAGAATACAATTTAGAAGAGTTGATGACTTTAACCCTTTCCCAAACGACAAACTTTTGGACTAAACCAAATTGAAAGCATTTGCAGACGACAATTCAACTTTTGCTGTAAAGATGATTTCTGTCTATGACAGGGTAGAAAACATTGTGGGAAAAGGAGAAAATGCTGGTTACCAGCATTTTCTTCTTTTCCCACAATGTTTTCAAAAGTCAACTATTCTAGACCCGTAAAAACCAGGGATTGTTTGGGAAAGGGTTAAGCCCAAAACACTAAATCAACAGAACTTTCATTCTCAGGGTTAGACGTTCTGACCGTGACTTGAAACATGTTTTGGATTATCCAAACAAGATTGTCCTAAAATTTGCAAAAAAGGATTACAATATATCAACAGTATATTTGACAGGTTTTCTATCAATCAATTAGAGTCCTTTTGTACTCAGACCTGTCGTGCGTTATTTATATCAGTTAGTCGACCGTTAATCGCAACCAATCACACATTTTGTTTTGGAATTCAAAGCTAAATAGGCTGTATCGTAAGATGATTTTGACCTAATCTATCACAATCCTTATGCAAGGTTTATTTACCTTTCCGATCTACTTTGTTCTAGATATTTTGTGAAAAAGGGAGAACTGCTTGATAAAACAATGGTTGTCCTTTTCATTCCACGTTTTCAATGCGCCACAAGAGGAAAAGTTTTACTTTAACGTATTTCATTCAAAATGACTTAAAAGAAGAAGTCTCATGTGCAAGTGTTCGTAAACGCCTTACATTGGTTGAGTAAATGACATCGGCCGACCTCCATCTTGACCATTTATAGCAGGTTAGCGGATCACGTGGCCATGTCCCTCTGGGGAGGAAGTCTGACAGTCCTTGTTGTACCAACACCAACACCATTGGGCGGAACTTCTGAGTCTACAAAATATACTTTCTATGGTTACTCTAATTGACCTTTCTGTCGATTTTGCTTGACAGGTCTACCAACATCTTATCGCCCAATGAAAATGCAGCATTGGACGTCATGTAAAACAAAAAAGTCTGAGACATTTCTGGTTAGCTTGACAGGCTTGACAACCGAAATACCGCGTTACTATGGGGGAGGGGAGGGGGCGTGCCAAACTCACGTTTACAGAAAGGTCAGTTAGATACTGGGTCTGTATTCACCAACCATGACTTGAGAATTTGTAAGTAACACAACTTCTGATTGGCTACACCGAATGGTGTAGCCAATCAGAAGTTGTGTTACTTACAAATGTAGAAAATTCTGGAGAATAAGACAAAGAACGTTCTTAGGAAAGGTTGCTGAATACCGGCCCTGAGATCAGAAACCGTAGGCCCTATACATCAGCTATTATAGACTACATTGATTATCAGCTCAGTCTGCCTTTTGAGAGAAATGCAGTTTCTGAATGCCAAGGGCAAGTTGATTTTATCGATCAGATTTTGTGTCATTTCGAAATTTCGAAATTTCTCCCGAGTTAGACCAAGAATGTCATAAGGAGTGACTGGCTGATACGAGGGCTGCTCTATTTGAATACATTATTATTATTTTTAAAGAGATGGTTATTTGTAGAATTTACTTTTTTAGATATTTTCTCTCTTAGTTCAAAGAAACATTCACACACGCAAACAGAATGGAATTCAATTTCCATATCTCGGACTAGACAATGGATCCCGGGATATATCATTATAAAACGTGTCTACTTGACTGTTTTTCAAAACTCTCTTAATTCCTGTGAGTTTTAAACCCTTCTCAGGATCAGTCATGGTGTTGTGCATAGAAATGACCCCCATTACAAAACGACCCACGGGTCATTTCTCGACGTAGAGGAATGACCCATGGGTCATTATTCTACGTCGAGAAATGAACATGGGTCATTTGTAATGGGGGTCATTTCTCTGCATTACAACATCACGACCATACTTAGCCTGTGTATGTTAACCCTTTGGCTGCTAAGCCCGACTAGCTTACCTTTTGCGGACAGTATATATCAAGATCAGACAGCACAGAACGTGCAGCCTGATCTTCGATCTACCATGTCCGATAATGCGTTAGTATTCCCCAAAACATAACTTTGTAACAGCAATATTTGGGTTAACGTTATTAATATGGTATTGAAAAATTAATTTAGATATATAGCAGGATAAGGGTTCATTATCAGAATCTAACCAGTTTTTAAACCAATATTTGTCTGCGTGAGTATAATCTGTATTTAATGTATAATGACAAAGTGTGCTAACTAGTTCGGTGTTATGAACATAAAACAAGCGTTTTCAGAACTTTAAGTGTACCGGTTCTATTATATTGGATTTTGTTCAGCCCCCATATTTCACATGCATAACTAAGGGCGGGACTTAAAACCTTAGAGGTGGGACAATAGGCATAATATTTTGAGATACTGGAACCAAACTGCTAACACTGAAACAGTGGCATCTGTAAAGCTTTCAGAGTTTGAATGAATAAACAGCTTTACGAACGCATTAATTAACAGCTGAAGCGAAGATAGAGACAGTAAAAGGCAGACAAATAAAAGCCAAGGTCTGTGAAAAGGGAACTTAATTAATCTACGAAAAGTATCGACCCAAGTCAGCCTGGACTGTCTGTGCAGGTCAATTTTCTGCATGTCAAAGGACCGGTGTACCCGATGATTTAGTCGGTTTTTCTACAAAATAGATTTTAATAACTATAGTTATGGAGTGCCTTGTCTGGTCTCATACGTAACGAAGATGCACTTATCTATCTTTTGCCAGAACATACCTTACATGTGAATTGCAACACGCGAAAAGGGACACTCAGACATTTGCGTAAAGAGTCGTCTCGGATCAGCCTGCGCATGCCGCGCAAGCTAATCCGACACGTCACTTTACGACTTCATTAGATTCTGTGCTACAGTAGATTTGCGCAAAACAGAAAATAACATGAGAAACGGAAAGTGTCGTTTCGGATAAGCCTGCGCAGGCTGCGCAGGCTGATCCAAGAGGACACTTTACGCAAATGTCCGAATGTCCTTTTTCGCGTGTTTCAGGCCATTGTAATAAACACTAGTCAGTTGTGAGCAGATGGATTAGGTGCGAACACCAAGAGGCTTAAAGTAATAGATCGAGGTGGTAATTGTAATTTAAATACATGTAACTGAAGTCAAGAAATAATAATTATGAAAGTAAAATAGATCTATCATCTGTGACTTCAGTCGTGAACATTACATGCTTTTGTATAAAGGTTAAGGTATGTATACTATTCAATTCTGTACGAGAGGACAACAGTTCAAATTTATTCAGATTGAAAGATTTTGCAGACGGCAAATCTATTGAGGTAAAAACATGATGGGAAAATTTAAAAGGTGTTAATTACTAGCACTTTCATTGCGACAATATTTTCAATAGCTTTCTTTCTCAGGGTCGTTTGAACACGTGACTTTTGGGTAACGGGTCTAAATTTCCTAGCATTTTTGAAAATTCCCTAGGTACTCTCTCTCTCTCTCTCTCTCTCTCTCTCTCTCTCTCTCTCTCTCATTACCTAATTCTGTCATGTTCCTCACTGATGGAGGTCTCTCTCCTCTATAAATAGCGTTCAAAGCAGAAGACAAACTTCGAGCAAACCACTCTGTCCTTCTTACTGTAGGTCGAAAGGTCGGTACCACTGTTGTTGTATGCAGATCTATCGGAGTATCATCAGTCCAAAGTTTTACTGGATTTGTTTGTATTGCTGCAAAACATCATGTCATGTGCAGTGGTTGAAGAATAAAAAGATTATGAGGAGGACGGGTATGTTACAACGTATGGGTATCTCTGGAGCAGAAGGAGGAAGAGAGGCTGCAGGAGGGGGAGCAGGAGAAAAACAGAAGGAGGAAAAAATATAGGCTGGGGAAGTAAAACAAAGGAATAAAGACAGTTAAAACAAGGAAAAAGAGGGTGGAAAAGAGAAAATAAAAATGTTCCTTTGGCCGATATGGTTACTGTGGCCTTACAGACGCTTTAGCTTGTTCGGATTATGCGAACAGCATGATATACTATTATTAAAAGCATGACAAATACATAGATCTACATGCAACCCGTTGTCTGCGCATGTCATATTCTTCGAAGATTCGACTGTCTTAAATGACGCATCACTAGCCCCAAGAGCGGGCTGACTGTTATATTACCCTCTATAAAGTAGTAATGTAGAAAATAGCTTTTATCAATACGTTTGAGGAGAAATGAGACTTGCTTTAGCTCCAGATTTCTCTAGACTGCTGATCATAGCTGAGTGAATTGCACGAGGTAGCGTTTTATAGAGTAAACATTTATTTCAGTTTGAAATTCAAAGTAACGGTTGTCGCGTATATAGGAAAGTGGTTCGGTCCTGTACCCAGGATGCCCAAGTGAGATAAATGAGTATTTATAGAATGCCATCTAGCGCGAGATAATAACATGCAACCTTGTACAGTATATTCAACTTCAACCTTGGTTTTCGAAAATGTAAATTCTACACCGAAACTTCCTACTTGTACTGATACTACGCATTTTCTAATCATTATGTATGGAAAATTATTTGGTATGCAACACGCGAAAAAGGGCATTCGAGCTTAAATTGCGTAAAGTGCCGTCTCGGTCGGATCGGTCTGCACCTAATCAGAGATGATAACTTTCCGTTTTTTGAGTAATTTTCTGTATTGCGCAAGTCTATTGTAGCACAAAATCTAATGCAGTCGTATAAAGCGCCGCCTCGGATTAGCCTGCGCCGACTGAATGTCCATTTTCGCGTGTTGCAATTCATATGTTTAACCTCAGTCGGCGATGCACTTCAAACAGCTTATTCGACTGTTTACTAAGTATTCTATGATTCCTTTCCCCGTTTCTCTTCTTTCTCTCTATTCCGCTTTTATTGTAAAATGTAAAAGAACAGCATGATCTTCAATGCTTTCATTGTTTGTATATGTGTCGCTGACCTATACCGTAATAGATTTGTTTATATATTTTTTGTTGATGACGAAAAACTTGTATAGTTTAAGTCAATAAAATATTCTGATTCTGATTCTGATTCTGGCGAGGCACTAGGCTTGACACCAAGTGGTCGCGGATTCGAATTCCGATCTCGGCGTGCTCTTAATTTCCGAGAACTAATGATGGTCATTGAGACAAGATTTATTCCTCTGTCGTCACAGAATATTTTTTTTGTCCAGACTTATGTTGAGATATCAGCCAGTGGGTTGGAAACAATATTGTGTAGCACTAGTAAAAGAAACCCCAGTAAAGCATGAGTTAGTGTACTCTCCGCCATGAATGACGATTATAAGGCTTTGTGAGTATAAGGATGATATTTTTGTATTTTTGTAAAATTTTCGTCCCAAATTCTGAAGGGCCACCTTTAAACACCTCGCAAACAGAAATGTAATTAAGATCGTCGACACTTACGTAGACAAGCCGGAATGTACGCCCCTCCAGTGGTATAAATATACTGACACGTATATCCATATTCACAGGCATACTGCAAAATAACAAATGTATAATTTACGAATGATAAATTTACCGAATGTAAAGTATAAACGTGGTGAGGGAGAGTTCATTACAGACAAATTTTCGTAAAACGTTTATAGTTTAATAACAAAATTGTGTCACCTAGTAAGCCATATATTATTTGGATTTTAGGTTTAAAGAGTCTATATTTCCATGTTCCAAGTAACCTCTAGGCTAGTAGCACCGACTCAAGATTCAAGAGGTGTCCGTGGTCGTGAGGTAGAGCGTCGGCCTCATAACCTAAAGGTCCTGAGTTCGATACCCGGGAGTAGGTGTCAACTTTGGGATTTTTCATTGGCCCACACATTCGGCGCGAGTACTGGTGTAGTTCTCAGGAAGCAGAATCGAGAGAGATTAGTATAAGTTGTAAGAACTTGTTTCTCAATCGATGTAAAATAAATATGTTTAAACTAAGACTCAAGGAGGCCTAGTGTAGACAATGTAGATGCAGATCAGACTACACAGAATGTGTTGTATGGTCTTGGGTCTACACTGTCTGATAAGGATATATTAAAAAAAACCTGACAGCTGAAATAGCAAAATTCTGGTTATTTCTAAAGGTTTGAAAGTTTCATTTCACATATTAAGGCTTAACCCTTTACCAAACAATCCCTGGTTTACACGACCCAGAGGAAGAAGCCTTCTGAAAACATTGCGGGAAAAGGGGAAAATGCTGGTAACCAGCATTTTCACCTTTTCCCACAATCTTTTCTTCTCTTCTAAAAATCGAGTTTCAATTTCTGAGTCACTGTTATTTTGTCGTCTGCAAATGCTTTCAATTTGGACATGTCTAAAATTTTGTCGTTTGGTAAAGAGTTTAAGGAAATGTCGTTTATGGCTAAGTCATATTCAATAATTTGGAACAGATTATAACACCCCAGGCTGCTAAGCGCGGCTAGTGGATCTTTTCGAAGAGTGTAGATCAAGATCAGACTGCACAAATGTGCAGTCTGAACTTGGACCTACACTGTCCGATAAGGAAACATTTTTCCTCACAAAAAAATAACCAGAATTATGGGTTTGCCTATTGGCTGGAGACTTTCATTTCAAGCTGAAGGGTTTAAAGCACAAGTACATAAATTGCCACTTACCGAGCACCTGTAAAGGCTTTCATGATGTGATCTACTTGTATGTAAAATCTGAAAAAAAAGAGAACCAACATTTTGGTTGATTTGCATGTATAAAAGGCGCTTTCTGTGTTGTTTCCATCATAAGATGACAAAAAAAAATCACTTATTCACGCTTCGGGTGTTTCAATCGTCCTAGGCTTGGGCCTTGAAGTGCCTTTGCACGGGACAGTCCAATATTAACTTTTTTTTCGACATTACAGATTTGCATTTTCAAAGACCCATACAGTACCATAAGTATAACATCATCAGAAGTCTTCTGAAAAATTACATGTAGTTTTGATGTCAGGTCGTGCTTCATTATTTCATGTTTTCCGGTGATGTTGCTGATGGTGATGATGTTGCTGGGGAAAGGAGAAGGAAGAAGATGATGATGACGATAACTATGATTATGACGACGACGATGATGTTGCTGCTGCTGATGGTCATCACGGCGACGACGACGATAACGTTGTTGTTATGAAGTTGACGATGGTGGTGATGATGACGGCGACGATTCTGGTGAAGATGATGATGACTATAGATGCATTATGACAAAATCTCAATAATTGTAATCAACAGGAGGGAAAGAATATACGATCCCTTGATACGTCTACCTAAATTTTACACAATAGAGTAACGTTATTAGAGTAATAAATCACAATAACACACAAAGACATGTTTGACTATGCATGAAAAAGCATTTAGGCCTATATGCAGACTCTTTCTCATCATGAAAATGCAAATTTTGACCTTTTAAAACATGGAATATACAACGTGTTAATACAAACATATTTATTTCATTCTTTCACCTAACATTATCTCTTTAACACGAGTATAAAACTTTTTCATGACTTTCTGTTTCGTCCCATTTCCTTTTCGTACTTACGTTCCTTCTTTTAGCGAAATGTTGTTCATTATCTCATAACGATAACGGTATTTAAAAACAAACCAAAACATTTATCATAATATATATTTGAGCCATGCTCTATGAAATGGGGACTAAATACATCTGAAAAAAAAATATCGGCCCAGGTCAGCCTGCGCAGTCCGCGCAGGCTGACCTGGCCCGTTTTTTTTTTTTTCGTGTCAAGGAAACATTCTAACTCAGGATTCAGTCAGATGTTAGATAAAATTGGATTTCAACTACACGTAAATGACGACTTGCTTAGTACACTGCATTACAAAGAAACACTAAACCCCCCTTTCCATAGAGCATAGTTAATATATTACAAAGCAATTATTCATACGTACTTCAAATAAAATATAAATCATGAAAACCACTCGATAAGATATCCGGCATGTCGAAAATACAACCATTGTCTGCCAGGAGTTGCACGGCCTTCCGTTACTTGACTTTATTAATAGACGAGGTAAAGTAGTTATTGCCTGTCTAATATAGTATGATGAGAAGAAAAGGGGCGTTCAAAAAGTGCTTGAAGAGAAAAAAAAACAGACATTCTAAATATCATTACATCCGTCTGTTTGTCAGCCTGTCTGTCTGCCTGTCTTTCTGTCTCTCTTATTCTTCTCCGTCTGTCTGTCTGTCTGTCTGTCAGTCTGTCTGTCACTCTCTCATATTCTAAAAAAATCAATTTCTAGAGGCATACTAAAAGTACATGTACTTAAACATCCTAAACTAACAAGGTGAGACTAATCTAATATGAGCCTCGATGTGGAAAAAGGAGGCTGAATGTATGTCCGTGAATCATTATAATTTATATGAAAGAAGATATCACATAATTATCGATCGATATATAATTCATTCAATCTAATAATTTACTGACTCATGAGGTAGTATGGTCCGTCTTGGACGAGTAAAAAATATACAAAAAGTTCCGACCCAGATCAGCCTGAGTAGGCTGCGTGGGCTGAAATATATCGATATTTTACCTCCTAATACAACAAGTTCCCGTTTCAAACGACATGACCTTTAGCGGACAGCGTAGATCAAGATCAGACTGCACAAGATGTGCATATCCGATGAGGAGATATTATACCTCTTAACATAACTTTGAAATAGTAATATTTGGGGTTTCACTACCGACTTGAAATTTTCATTTTAGTTATTTAGCAGGGTAGAGATTTAAAAAAAAAAGACAAAATCTGTTAGAGTTAAAATTGTCCTGCTGTGTGGTTTTTTAACCATATTTCAATTTAACCCTTTCCCAAACAATCCCTGGTTTTTACGGGTCTGGAATAGTAGCCTTTTGAAAACATTGTCGGAAAAGGAGAAAATGCTGGTAACCAGCATTTTCTCCTTTTCCCACAATGTTTTCTACCCTGTCATAGACAGAAATCATCTTTTCAGCAAGAGTTGAATTGTCGTCTACAAATGCTTTCGATTTGGTCTAGCCCAAAAGTTTGTCGTTTGGGAAAGGATTAAAGATACATCTATAGATCTATTCGTTCTCAGGCAGTTTTAACGTAGTGGACCCGTAACAGAAAACGGCTATTTCCACTGTATTATTATCCTACAAAATTTGCTAAGATTAAACATGAGTATTATTGTACTACTTTCACCGAGCCACTTTTTCCTGTTTGTCCTTCCTGGAATTACCATTTATAAATCTAAAACCACTATATTCTCATTACAAACAGAAAACGGCTATTTCCACTGTATTATTATCCTACAAAATTTGCTAAGATTAAACATGAGTACTATTGTACTACTTTCACCGAGCCACTTTTTCCTGTTTGTCCTTCCTGGAATTACCATTTATAAATCTAAAACCACTATATTCTCATTACAAAGAGATATGATAATTACCTCCCTTTTCTGGAAAGTGACAAAAAGTATCAACAAATAATTTGAAGATAGAAATCATAGAAATTTCTGGTCGGTTAGAATTGTGCAGAAGTATTTTACCTATATAAATCTGTCTTTATCAACTGTCAAGACATTTTATGCCATGCTGCACTAGTAGTATTACGGGTCCACTTCCTAAACCAATTTAATCCTACTTTTTGACACTATAATAATTCTGTACTTGCATGCCAAATATTGTCCAATGATCGCAGCAAATTTGCACACGTCGCTATGGATAGAAAGTGCATGCCATGTTTTATAGGCCTTCCCAGGAATTGCTATGGTCGTTTTCGGTTTAACGTGAGGACAGATCCTTTTATTTGATTGATTGAATTTGCGTTTATTTATCGTCACCATCGGTTTCCCATATGGCGACACCCCCTGAAAACTGTTCGTATTGTTACGGGGGGGTGGGGGAATAGTGCAGATGCAAGACCCATCCTAAGTTTCGTCTTGTTCTTTAACGTGTTCGGTATATAGCACACGGGACCTCGGTTTAACGTCTCATCCGAAAGACTAAATTACTATAGTAATTTTTGATTGGCCAGCCGTGGGGATCGAACTCATACCCTCATTACCACGAGTCCTATGCTCTACAATTGAGCTATGCAGGCTGGTCGATCCTTGTATTTTTCTACACCTATGCAATATATCAATTGGTAATTTATCTATGTTTACATATCTGAGACTTCTACACACTGTCATGTTTTAAGAGCGGGTTTTCTCTTTAGCAGTAAGGATGCATGTATTTTGTTTGTAAATTTTAACTGGCATTTCAAAATGCAACTTGAATATTTAGATGACAAAAAAGAATATGTGCGCACTTATGTAACTGCCCTTCCTATGTTTTATTCATAATTATGACAAAACTTGTGCAATACTGTATAATTCAGCCATTTAAGCAAAATAAGTTTGGAAAATGAAAAAAATTTTTTTTAATTAATGATGAATGAACGAATAGAAATATTGAAAATGCGAATGACATTCCCATTGTTTTTCAAAGAAAATCTATGGGGTATGTCGTTAAATCTAAAGGTGTAGAACAAAGATCAGACAGCATGATTCGAATTGAAGGTAGTGAAAAATGGTGATGAATAAATGAATAATTTTTTAACTCATTACCACACGACCCTGAGAAAGAAGCCTTTATAAAATGTGGGAAGGGGAGAAAACGCTGGTAACAAGCCCTTTCATCTTTTCCCAAAAAGTTTTCTACCCCTCGCAAAACAAATTTCAAATTTTCAATCACTTTTATTTTGTCGTCTGCAAATGCTCTCGATTTGGACAAACCTAACATTTTGTCGTTTGGTTATGAGTTTTTTCGCAATGCTTTCCAACATTTGCTTGACGAATGTTAACGTTTTGATCACACTTGTCTTGAGCAGATACTCTCAAATTGGAAAAGTCAAACATTTTGTCGTTTAGTAAATAAAAAAAAAAAACACCTTGTCATTTCGCAACTTATTATTTTTCGCCCGGTAATGCCTGCCCATATTTCCGATATGGATGCGTTTAAAATCTTGTCAAAGATTAAATTTGCTATTATAAACTTCATAGAACAGTTTAAAGGCAGCTTAACTCTTTACCAAACGACAAAATTGTAGACTGGTTCAAATTGAAAGCATTTGCAGACGACAAAATAAACGTAACTCAAAAATGGAAATTTGTTTCCAGCTGGGTAGAAAACATTGTGGGAAAAGGAGAAAATGCTGGTAACCAGCATTTTCTCCTTTTCCCACAATGTTTTCAAAAGCTTTCCTTCTCAGGGTCGTTAAAAGTCGGGATTGTGTGGTAAAGAGCCCTTTACCACACAATCCCGACTTTTAACGACCCTGAGAAAGAAAGCCTTTGAAAACATTGTGGGAAAAGGAGAAAATGCTGGTAACCAGCATTTTCTCCTTTTCCCACAATTTTTTCTACCATTTCCAAATAAAATTTCAATTTTAGATTCACATTTATTTTGTCGTCTGCAAATGCTTTCAATTAGGACTGGTCCAAAATTTTGTCGTTTGGTTTAATGGGTTTGCAAAAAGTATCGGACCAATTTAGGCTGCGCAGTTCGCGCAGGCTTACCTGAGCCGAAACCTGTTAGCTTATTTTGGCCTTTTGGCTTATTTTCTGCATGTCAAATGACCAATCTGCCTCATGATTCTGTTGGTTATTACACAAAGTGGGTTTTGTAATTCGTGAATTGTGATGTTTTGCTACGTAAATGCATCCGGGACGTAACTTAACCTTTTGCCAAACGACAAAATTTTAGACAGGTCTAAATTGAAAGCACTTGTAGACGACAAAATCAACGTAACTCAAAAATTAAAATTCGTTTCCAGCAGGGTAGAAAACAATTTGGGTAAAGGAGAAAATGCTAGTTACCAACATTTTCTCCTTTTTCCACATCGTTTTCAAAAGATTTCTACCTGAGAGACGTAAAAACGAGGGACTGTTTGATAAAGGGTTAAACCACATTTTGTCTGAGTATGACTCAGTTACTTTCAACCAATTGATATATGAAAAAAAAAAGAATGTGCAGCAGACAACTCGATGAATTTTCTGCAGGTAACAGGACCAGTCTAACCAAATGATTCGGTCCGCTATTAGACAAACGGATTTCATGGTCCAGACTAACCAAATGATTCGCTTGGCTATTAGACAAAATGGATTTCATGGTCCAGTCTAAGTAAATGATTCAGGCGGCTATTAAACAAAATGAATTTCATGGACCAGTCTTACCAAATGTTTCAGGCGGCCATTAGACAAAATAGATTTCATGGACCAGTCTAACCAAATGATTCGGGCGGCTATTAGACAAAATGGATTTCATGGACCAGTCTTACCAAATGTTTCGGTTGACTATTAGATAAAATTGAATTCATAGACCAGTCTAACCAAAGTATTCAGCCGGCTGTTAGACAAAATTGATTTCATGGACCAGTCTAACCAAATGATTCGGTCGGCTATTAGTTAATTTGGATGCCGTGGACCAGTCTAACAAAATGATTTTGTCAGCTATTAGACAAACTTAGACAGTTTGGATGCCGTGGACCTATCTAACCAAATGATTCAGGCGGCAATTAGACAAAATGAAGTTCATGGACCAGTCTAACCAAATGATTCGGTCCGCTATTAGATAAAATGGATTTCATGGACCAGTCTAACCAAATGATTCGGTCGACTATTAGACAAAATGGATTTCATGGACCAGTCTAACCAAATGATTCGGGCGGCTATTAAACAGAAAGTGGATTTCATAGACCAGACTAGCCAAATTATTCGGGCGGCTATCAGACAAAACCAGTCTAACCAAATGATTCGGGCGGCTATCAGACAAAACGGATTTAATGAACCAGTCTAATCAAATGATTCGGGCGGCTATTAGACAAAATGAATTTCATGGACCAGTCTAACCAAATGATTCGGGCGGCTATTAGACAAAACGGATTTCATAGACCAGTCTAACCAAACGATTCAGGCGGCAATTAGGCAAAATGAATTTCATGGCCCAGTCTAACCAAATGATTCGGTCAGCTATATTAGACATAATGGATTTTATGGCCAGTCTAACTAAATGATTCAGGCGGCTAAATAATTCAGGCAGCTTTTAGACAAAATCGATTTCATGGACCAGTCTAACCAAATGTTTCAGGTGGCTATTAGATAACATGGATTTCTTGGACCCTTATTGTAAACAACTGTATGATGTTTTGCTGGGTATAATGCATCACGGAGATGCATTAAGTCCCCTTTTGTCAGAGCATGGCTCAGTTTATAAATACCAGCTGGATAGTGAATAAAGGGCGAAACATTTCAAATTTTTCAAACAGCTGTTGCCTTTTCCATGCCAATGGAATTTTATGTTGTATTTCGCAGAAAGTGAAAATCAGAGATCTGTCTGCAATTTTAGCTCAGTCTGATCCTGAACCAACTATGCCGTCTGATCCTTTAACTCATTACCAAACGATAATTTTTTAGGCTTGTCCAAACAGAAAGCATTTACAGACAACAAAATAAAAGTGACTAAAATTAGAAATTTGCTTTGTGAAGGGTAGAAAACATTGTGGGAAAAGGAGAAAATGCTGGTTACCAGCATTTTCTCCTTTTCCTACAATGTTTTCTAAAGGCTTCTTTCTCAGGGGCGTAAAAAGTAGGGATTGTGTGGTAATGGGTTAACCATTATCCTCCAATATAACTAAAATCAAATTCGATATTTACAACCCAAATATATCTGTTTCACAGTTAAGTTTTGTGGAATAACGTCTCCTTATCGGACGGTGTAGATCCAAGATCAGACTGCACGTTCTGTGCAGTCTGATCTTGATCTACACCGTCCGCAAAAGGTCAGTGAGTCGCGCTTAGCAGCTAAAGGGTTAAAATATAATACCCGATTATTTGCGCTCCTTTGATCAAAGTAGAGCGTTTAAAATACCTGCAGTGCCATGCGTATTTCTCTGTTATAAGTTGGTTTGGTACATCTGTGAAAAGTATCGACACATGCAAGCCTGCATATACATGTAAACTTAAAGGCTCATGGTCATGTGACATATGTTACAATTTTGAAAATACTGCCTGAAATGCCAATGAATGCATACCTGAGCCACCAACAACGGCGTAACTCCCACTACGCACAGTACGCGTGTGCGTGTAAAACATGTTGTGGCCAAAGCTTTAAATCATAACAACATATATAGCCACGACATGTTGGTTCACGGTACATATTGGTTCGGAGTAATCAGTATTCCATCATAACAAAAATCGGCACCTTCTTGTGGCTTTTCTGGTCTCTATTTTGATTGCAGATACCTTGAATTAAACATTTCTGTACCTTAACCAACTTCATTTTTCAAAATAAAAGATTAGAATGAAAGAAAAATTTACCGGAAGTGAAAACGGTGTCATCGGCACCTACATGCTTAACACAATTTACCCCAATCTCTAAAATCCTTCATTTCAAGTAGTTTTACTTCAAAACATGCATGATGACGTATTTAGATCATCTGGCATGTCATTTGGCAATTTTTTTCGATCATGTGACTGCAAATTGATGCCAAATATATCAAGTTGTATTCATTTTCTTACAAAAACCATCGAAGAAACATGCATGAATTTCAGAATGGCACTGGGAACATGGTGAAGGTCAAGGTTGATTTTATTTTGAATCTTCAGATGAAACTACATCATATTTTCTATGACGCAAACTACAAGATGAAATTAGGAAATAATTTGGTGATTTATTCTATACTCTGTCAAAATTTTGAGTTTTTCTTGATCGGACTATAACTACCGTGAACCAACAAACCGCAAGGCTACATGTTTTTCCTCGATCCCGGCGGGTTTTTTTTTGACGAAAAAGACGATTAAATTGATCCACTGATGACTTTGGAATTCCTCTATTCTTTACAATAAAATTCCACCCTCCACATCCCTCCCCATCGGAACTTTGTGCCTCCCTGTGCAAATTAATGTTTTAATCTTGGCAACGCCTATCACCCTTCACAACGTACGTCAGTGTGACGTCACAGGTAGTGATATCGGACCCTTGTTATAAAGTCAGTGTGCGTGTTTGGTAAGACTGTTTTTTTTTTTTGGGAATCGTTCCTTTAAATGATCTGAAAAAGTCTTTCTAACCTCCAAAGCGTACATTGCCTAGGGACTTTGTATTTGTCAAAGCTTTTGTTAACTACTTATAATAATGGAATAGACTTCGACCAACTATTAAAATCCAATCACTTTTTGATATTTGGTCAAAGTATTTGTGCATATAGACATCTGCTTTCTGTCTAAAACATCAGAATATTAAATGTATTAATCCAATGTCTTTGATAAATACATGAGAGTCTTTGAAGTCCGTTTGTATCCACCCAAGCTAGCCTCATTCTATCTTCAAATCGTACACGTTTACTTTTCAATATGGCGGACATAAGTTACGAAAATGCGCAGGTCAGATATCACTTCCTGTGACGTAGGTTGTTACCCTTGGCCTATGACCAAGGACTCATATAATTTGTCCAAAGGGCGTTTGACGTCACTTTTGACGTCACTTTCGACATTATTCAAGTTAGATAACAGCAACAGGTCAATTTTTGTTAGTGGAATCTAACTTACATCCTAAAATGACCTCAGAATTGTCGTTTACAATTCACGCGCTTAAAATCACTTCACCTTTTCGACATATGGCTAATCTATTTCTGAGAAAGTATTTCATTTATATAACAAAACAGGACACAGGACACATATATTCATGTGAATATGGGAAAAAGTGCTGTCCGGATGTGAAATGGGAAAGTATATACATGATAATTATTGGTTATGATGACAATCGACAAAGACCTGCGCCACGCGTCAACTATTTAACCCTTTCCCAAACGACAAACATTTAGACTAGACCAAATTAAAAGCATTTGCAGATGACAATTCAACTCTTGCTGAAAAGATGATTTCTGTCTATGATAGGGTAGAAAACATTGTGGGAAAAGGAGAAAATGCTGGTTACCAGCATTTTCTCCTTTTTCTACAATATTTTCATAAGGCTACTATTCCAGACCCGTAAAAACCAGGGATTGTTTGGGAAAGGGTTAATAATTAAATGCAGCAAGCTCGTAGCTATCACTGTTGTGTATACATTTATTTAACTCTTTACCACACGAGAAAATTTTAGACTGGTCCAAATTGTAAACATTTGCAGACGACAAAATAAAGGTGACTGAAAAATTGAAATTTGTTCTGGGAAAGGTAGAAAACACCGTGGAAAAAGGAGCGAATGCTGGTTACCAGCACTTTCTCCTTTTCCAACAGTGTTTTCAAAAGGCGTCTTTTTCAGGGGTGTCAAAAGTAGGGGTTGTGTGGTAATGGGCTAATGTTTACCTAGGCGAGCGACTAGACCTACAACTTGCATTTGAGGCCAGTGTAGAACATGATAAGACTGCACAAAATATACTGTCTGATCTTAGTCTACACTATCCGTTATGATAAAAATTAAATGATTTGTTGATTAGTGACAGAATTTTTAAAGTCATGTCTATCATGTACACATTATCATCAAAGTAACATTTTAATTTCATGCAGTGTATCCCTTTAAAAAACACCTAATGAAAAGGGAGCATTTTCTTGTACCGATCTCTCACAGTTTTTCAACAAATTAACCCTTTATTCCATAGATACTCATTTCTACGCATTGCTTGTAGGAGCCTTTGGAAAACATTGTGGCAAAAGGTGAAATTGCTCGTGACGAGCAATTTCACCTTTTGTCACAATGTTTTCTATGCTATCAAAAGTTGTCATATACACGTAAGAAACTGCTTCATCTTGGCTGTTAATTAGGGTCAATTAGAGATACTATAGAAATGCCTTGTGGAGTAAAGGGTTAACACAAAAATGGGCAGGCCGACCTTAGACTATGCCCTGAGAAAAAGATTCGTCCATAACTTCGTCCATTATATGTATATATACTGTGTTCTCGTTTTTTCGTTCACCTAAGCCTAAATAAGCTCATAAAATTCACATTTTCGGTCAAGGAATCAAAATTTTTGTGTGATGATCAAATATAAAATCTGAATCAAACTTGTAACTGAAAAAAGTCACTACAACTTGTATCAAAGAGTTCGATCCTAGGATTTTTTCAAACCTACCTCGCCATCCTTGGTAGTATGGCCACTTTCTCATTTTTCCACTCATTTGGTTGAATGTCAAGGCTGGTCGCTAAAGATTAATGAATATGCTATACTCTAGTTCAGACAGACTAGCTAATTCATGGTAAAGGGTAAACACAACCCATTGAGGCCTATTTAATGTTGAAAAACATTGAAAATTTGCTTTTCATTGTATCCAATGAAATATATTCTTTCAAACTATGAAAATTACTCTCTTTTGATGCATTTTTGCATCTTATTTGATAGGAAAATATTATCGATGTAGGATAGGATGTTATTCATAATATCTGACAGAGTAGAATAGAACCAGGGTGGAACAAAACGCCACGAGCGCTTATTCCTTCCGCTTTAGTACATGAACGAAGAAGTAAGAATGAACGGAGAAATGAGAAAAGGCCATACTATTCAAAATTTGCTGGGATCACCCTATCAGATTTACCCTAGATCTATATATGACATGCGTCACGTATGTTTTTACAATATGTTACATTGCCACACCGATTGATTAAATCACTAGTAGAAATGGATCTTTCACCCTTTACCAAAGTCGAATGTTTAAGACTCTGAGAAAGAAGCCTTTGCAAAACATTGTTGGAAAAGGAGAAAATGCTGGATACCAGCATTTTCTCCTTTTCCCACAATGTTTTCTACCCTAGTATGACAGACAGCATATTGTATTTGGTTCTTAGTCAGCAAATGCTTTCAACTCGGACGAATCGAGAATTTTATAGTGTTGTCATGAGTTAATGCTAAACTGTTGTAACATACATGTACATAGCCATGCTGAAAATATGTAAGCGATCCCTATCAAAGTGTGAGTAGTATAATTATGTCTTACGAATCAGAAGATCGAATTATAGAGGGCGAAGCATGTCCGTACACAAGAGCCTGTGGTAGTATGAGTGTATCATTTTTCCAGGTTTCCATGACCTTAGGGAGACTGACACAGACACCTGTGTGACAACCAAATGATGTTCAGAGGGACAAATAAAATCACAAGTTTTTGAATTTTGTCGTCTGTAATTCTTTCCTGAAGTTTTGCCTTAAATTCTTCTTGAAAACAGCCTAAGTTTGGCTTCAGTTATGGCATTTGTTTTTGAGAAGGCAAAAAAACATTTTTAGAAAAAATGGAACTGCTGTTAACCAGCATACTCTTCTTTTACCAAAATGCTTTTTAAAGCTGTTTCAGCTGCGTGGACCCTTTAACAGACGACAAAAATCTAGCCTTGTCCAAACTGAAAGTATTTGCAGACAATAATTTCAGTATGGCTCAATTGGTGCAACTGTTCATTGATAGGACAGAAAACATTGTGGGAAAAGGAGAAAATGCTGGTTACCAGCATTTTCTCATTTTTCCATTATGTTTTAAATAGGTTTCTAGTCCAGGGCCATTAAAAATGTGCATTGTGTGCTAAATGGTTAAAACAGAGGTCTGTAAAGTTTTTGTTTCTTTATTAAAAAAAAGCTTTTTTCCTAACTTTACTATTGTAATACAACTACCATAAATATGTCAAAAAACGATATACACTAAAGTGTGCCTTTTTTATAAGGCCTGGCTTTTAAAACTAGAGCTGTCACTGAATGTGACTTAATACCCCCGTCAGCACTTTGACAGAAAAAGTGTCAAGTTCAACTCATCCCTCAACTGGGAAGAGATGACACTTGAAAATCATGTCTTGCAAATCTTCCATATATGTTCAGTATATGTACAAAGTTTCAAAACAACTGAAGGAAAACTGTCGGAGGAGTTCGCATCATGAAATTACTAGTATTTTGTACACAGACGGACACATGGACGGACTGACAGACCCACGTATGGACGAACAGACACATGGATAGACAGGCTGATTCCAGTACACCCCCCCAAAAACATCGGTTTTGTGGGGGTATAATAAAAAAAGGTTGAGCCATTTATGCACCAAAATCGTAACAACCTGTAGGAAAAGCATTAATTGAAGGGTTCTTTCCCTTGCTTTATTGCTTTTAGTTTGAAAGTCTACTGATCACAGATATAAATTTGTAGATAAAGCCCTTACAAACATGCTTACCATACATGGGCAAAAAATGAAAACATCCTTACCGTGTATGGGCAAAAAGACATGAATAAAACGTGAAAATATTGTGGGGCCAACAAGAGAAATTTATACGCCTTTAGAGCATTCATGAGATTGGTTTTGACCCTTCAACAAACAATCCCGAGTTGGATTTTCCCAACCCTGAGTAAGAAGGCATCTGAAAACACAGCAGAAAAGAGGAAATTGCTGGTAACCACCTTTTTCTTCTTTTCCTATAGAGTTTTTACTAATCATAAGACTGCTAGACAAATATTATTACTTGAAACACATTTGTCATCTGCAAATGCTTTCAGTTTTATCAAGTCTAAAATCTTTTTGTTTGCTAAAGGATTAACCCTTTCCCAAACAAGCCCTGGTTTTTACGTGTCTGTAGTATAAGTTTTTTTAAAACACTGTGGGAAAAGGAGAAATTGCTCGTAACGAGCAATTTCTCCTTTTCCCACAGCGTTTTCTACCCTTTTTGAGAACTTTCTGCCATTTTCTCCAAATCTAAAATTGTCGTCTGCAAACTCTTTTGGTTTGGAAGATTCTAAAATTTGTCGTTTGGGAAGGGTTAATGATAAACCAATGTGAAAACAAGTCTCTGAGCCTTACAATAGCTCCTTCCCTGATGTAACTAGAGCAGTGTTGTCATAAATGTAACAGTTAATTCTTTCAAAGATGACAGAATTTTACAATTTTAGAATTAGAAAATTTTAAAGCATTTGAAGACAAAATCAAAATATTCATGATTCAGGTGATTGGATTCATCATTATAAGTGTAAATCCAAGTGGGAAAATGAGGAAATATCTGATTAACAGAGTTTTCTCATTTTTCAACTTTGTTATAACTCATAACCAAATACAATATTCTAGACTTGTCCAAATCGAAAGCATTTGCAGACCAGTTGACAAAATAAAAGTGACTGAAAATTTGAAACTTTTTTTTTGAACAGTACAAAAGACTGTGGGAAAAGGAAAAAATGCTGATTACCAGCATTATCTCCTTTACACACAATGTTTTTTAAAGGCTTCTTTCTCAGGGTCATCAAAAGTAGGGATTGTGTGGTAATAGGTTAGGGCTTCCTAAGTCATGTCAGAAACAGGATTGTTTGGTAAACGGTTAGTTCTCATCTGGTGAACAGATTAAATATGAAATATCACTAATCTCTTTCTAGTATCTCTTTACCAAACAACAAAACTCTAGACTTGTCCAAATTGAAAGCTTTTGCAGACGACAAATTGGATATGACTTAACCCTTTCCCAAACGGCAAATTTTAGACCAGACCAAATTGAAAGCATTTTCCAGGTGACAAATTAACAGTTGCTAAAAAGATGGTTTTTCTATATGACAGGGTAGAAAACATTGTGGGAAAAGGAGAAAATGCTGGTTACCAGCATTTTCTCCTTTTCCCATGATGTTTTCAAAAGTTTTCTATTCCTGACCCGTAAAAACCAGGGATTGTTTGGGAAAGGGTTAAATGATGAAATTTGTCTGTAAAAGGGTAGAAAACATTGTAGGAAAAAGGACAAAATGCTTGTTACCAGTGCTTTTTCCTTTTACACCAATGTTTACAGTAGCCCTCTACTCCAGGGACGTCAAAAGACTGGATTGTGTGGGAAAGAGTTACATAATTCTATATCATATCAATAGTGCTCTATAAATAGTCTTGGTAAACAAAAGTTACACACTGTAACAAACATAGACACAAACATAAAAAAAAAAAACATAAACACAAAATAAGTTCAAGGGAAAAAGGGGGTCTGACGAATCACCGAAATACCGAAATATCACCGAAACACCCCGATTTTTTTTTTTTCTATCAAGTTTGGATAACTGATAACAGTATGAAATAGATCTGTCTTTTTTCGTGATATTAGAGTGAACTATTGTTGATTGATGGTAAATTTAAAACATTATGACGGAAGCAAAAAAAAATTAACGACCCTGGGAAAGAATCCTTTTGCAAATATTGTGGGAAAAAGAGAAAATGCTGGTAACCAGCATTTTCTCCTTTTTCCGCAATATTTTCTATCCTATCATAGAGAACTTGCATCATTTGTACCACACTGAAATTGTCGTCTGCAAATGTTTTCAGTTCTGTCAAGGCTAAAACGTTGTGTCAAATATCACGAAAAAAGACAATTAATTCAGACTTTTATCAGTAATCTGAACTTGATAGCGGGAAAAAATGCGGTATCTGGGTGTTTCGGTGGTATTTCGGTGATTCGTCGGACCGGGGAAAATGGTAACAAATAATATGAGCTATGTTAAGTGAAGAGGCTTAACTCTATACCAAATGACAAAATTTTAGACTGGTCCAAATTGAAAGCATTAATTTTGCAGAGGACAAAATAAATGTACCGGTAACTCAAAAATTCAAATTTGTATCCAAAAGGATAGAAAACATTGTGGGAAATGGAAAATATGCTGGTTACCAGCATTTTCTCCTTTTCCCACAATGTTTTCAAAAGGCTTCTATCTCAGGGTCATAAAAACCAGGGTTTGTTTGGGAGAGGGTTAAAGTTAAAGATAACCATTTACTTATTTTAAGCCAAATATAACCAATTTCTTCGATATCTTATCAAACTACAGTATTTCTTGTGACTCCTTGACAAGTATTACATCTGGCAGTTGCAGGATTGCATAGATTACAATGGATAGAAAATACAATTTTGGACTTGGCTCCAATTCCACTTGTTCAATCAAGGATACATATTATGCTTGTCAGGTGACTCTACACATTATGTAACTGGCAAGAAAGTGGAGCTAAGATACACTACACAGGTCTACTATCACAATAATCTGTGTCACAAGAACCCAACAGCAAGTTAGTTAAGGTTGTGGGAATTTTATATCCAGAGTGCAGTGGAATAATTTTAAAGACAGTAGAAATGTAAATGTTGTATGTGCACTTTAATATTTTTCGAATTTCGATTGCTAAAATAAGGGGAAACCCGTAATCCTACAAATAGACACGAGAACGCCATTTCTCATGTTGAAACAAGAAGTCTAGATTTCCTTTTTTAGACAGGGACCTGTAAATGACTGAAGTAATAAACTCCCCCACTCTTTACAATTTTGACCAGACATAATTTTCTCCCTACCAAAGTTCATTTCAAACAACAAATATGATCCCTCTTTTCATTCTTTTTGGCTATAGATACTGGTAAATCATTAGTTTAAACACATTTCTACATTTGGCTAACATGAGTAAATGTGGATCTTTAATCCATCTGCAAAAACTGATTTTTTGCTATTTCAAATTTGTCAAAGGGTGCATATCAAAGGAATATTCAGGACAGATTCATTAACTCTTTACCACATGAGAAAATTTTAGACTGGTCCAAATTGAAAGCATTTGCAGACGACAAAATAAAGTTGACTGAAAAATTGAAATTTATTCTGTGAAGGGTAGAAAACACTGTGGGAAAAGGAGAAAATGCTGGTTACCAGCATTTTCTCCTTTTCCCACAGTGTTTTCAAGGGGCTTCTTTCTCAGGGTTGTCAAAAGTAGGGATTGTGTGGTAATGGGTTAAACCATCTTTTTACAAAGCATAAGTCATACATGTTAGTCCGTAAGTATGCATCTCTTTACTTAACTTAATGGCCTTTGTTTATGTAGCAGCTAATCACTTTTGAAAACATTGTGACAGAGGGAAAAATGCCTTCGACAAGACTAAAATAGTAACAGAAAATAGAGGATATTTGGGGGGGGGGGGGGGGGGTGTTTGGTGAAAGATCGAAATTTATTTCATCGAGTAAACATCATCTGAAATATTTTTACAAGTGGCACAGCTACCAATGAAATACTACAAATGGTGTACACAAGATGCAAAACATTTTGATCTTTCACCAAAAAAATCTATTTATTTCATGCTTTTAACCCTTTCTGGAAGAAGCTTTATCAAAATCCAGTACAATTCTTTTCAGTTATTCTCTGTGGTGTACCCCTTCTGCATAGCAACACATTACAATATTATGTCAAGGGTGAGAAATGTAAGGTAAATGCAGGGTTCGAATTTCATTTTTTTATCCACTTGCAAATTTTAGCAAGTAGCTTTTATTTCCACTAGCAAAATTAAAATAAGACTCGCATTCTTTTTTTAGCCCTACCAATGGTATAAAACGAATGACTGGTACAAAATGTTAAATTCTATTCTATTACATAACCTGTCGGGTAGAGACAACAATCTAACAAAATGAAACGTTAATCAGTATTAAAAACCTCATTAAACCATCAGTTCAATTCCAGTTGAATGTCTGTTCTCAAACTAAGTTCAATTTCTATAGAACTTACAATGGTTAACAATTTTGTGAATGAATTACGGATGTATTGCATCCAAATATCTGCGTGTCCAGTAACTGATTTAGTGAGTCAATCACGTCTGACTTGTTTCTCGTTGCTATTTGCGCATCTCATTGTATCTTTTCTTGAAAGATTCATAAATATTTTTGTTTTGTAATCAGGGATTGAATTCCCATGCCGTTTTTCCGTATAAAAACATGTATAAGTACATTTTGGTGACTGTTCTTCACTAATTTGCACTTGCATTTTTAAGCAAGTGCTTGAAATTTCAACTCGCATTTTCCAATTCTGACTTGCATCTTGCGAGTAAATATGTGGGAATTTCGAACCCTGAAATGACGTCAGATTCCATATGTTTGTGAGTCACACACATTTTACCTAGGTAACTAGAATATAAAAATCTTTATTTTCACTGATAGTACCTGTGGAATATCGAAAAATATTTTCACCACTACTTCTCTATATTCTACCAGAAAGCATAAAATAAAGCAAGTTATTACATTGCTTCCTTATCCCATTAGTTCTCAAAGATGTACCAGTAATGCTGAAAGCCATATACATGTATTTCCCTGAAAACTATCATTTGTACCCCTTTTTTCAGGGAAATGATTGAATTTGTAGCTATCATAAAATTACCTTTTTTTCCTGTGAACTATTTTCAAATATAACGCTATGTGACATATATATATATAGGACGGAATGAAGACATAACTTGAACACAATAACTTGGACAACCCTGTCAGACTGTTTAACATAATCAGTTAACTTTTGGAACAAACTTAACCATATTTTGAACAACAAAGATCATATAAAAAATCAACTCTCACTTCAAACTTTCTAAAAAATTACTCAAATTATTTCTCAGACTATGAATAACTCTAACAGAAGAAAGGAGAAATATCCTCATGACAAGGATAAATCAATTTCTGCACCTGTAGGCAAAATTAATTAAATTATGCAATGTTGATAAAAAGGATGAAATCTATTAATAGAATGGGCTGAGAACATTGTGCAAATAGGACAAAATACTTATTATTGTTTTCTCTATTTCCCACAATACATGTATTTTCAATTTTTTTAGGAAAAGAAATAACACACATTATTTGATTAACAGTTAACCCTTCAGCTGCTAAGCATGACTCACTGACCTTTTGAGGACAGTGTAGATCAAGATCAGAATGTGCAGTCTAATCTTGGATCTACACTGTCCGATAAAGAGATATCATTTCATATCAAATAACTTTACGCAATATTTTGGTTTTCATTATCGAAAAGTTCTTTGGCAGGATATGGGTTAAAACTCCATATCAGAACCATCAGCATCCGAGTCCCAGCCTGATTCAATCACATTTTCCTGATCAAAGTCTACCTCCACATCATACTGGAAATCCGGATCCCCTGGTTTAACTCTATTCTTTTCAAATGTTGCTTCCATAAGACTTTTCTTTCTCCTCAATGTTTCATCATCCACTGCGTTGAGATTCTCCTCTGGGTCTATTTGGTCCATGGCATCATTTTTGGCAAGACTTTCTGTCAAGCTCATTCCACAAAGTTTGTCTTTAATGATAGTTACAAGTCTATCCAACTGTCCTTTTGTAATATGGGCAACATATTTCTTATGTCTTGGATTTGTGCGTAGTTCGTCAACTGCATGATCAACTTTGGTAGTTTTGGTGAAATCCCGTAAAGGCATAGTCCTTCGTCGAAGTTTGCCTGAGCCTGTTTCTGTATATGTTATCACAATGGCTGGAGGATCAAACTTCACTCCACACTTCTGCAACTCAATGTTGTCCATTTTCATGCTTCCTGTTGAAAATAACAATTAACCCTTTATCACACAATCATATGTTTTAACAGTTTTGAGAATGAGCCTATAGAAAACCTTGTGAGAAGAGGAGCATATATCCTACCATTTCTGCCACATTTGAAATGTTGCCTTCGAATGCCTTCAATTTGGGCAAGTCTAAAACTTAGTACAGATAACTGTCAACAACGGTGATGTTACTTTTTGACTGGTTGCCTCTTGGTACAGAGACAATCAAGACAACACCAGTTAAAAGTTCCACACAGACTTTGTGCGAAAATTTAAACTCATAATTTCGAAATTACCGTATTTTGCGTATGTTTAGGGGCACCCAAAGAATTGGGACACCATCAACTAGAGAAGCTTGAGCGCCTGTGTCGCTCTACAGGCCTGATTTTTCTGTAACGGTGAAGAGAAGCTTTTAACAATTACCATTCATTCCTGCATTTTAGGTCACTAAAGAAAAAAAGCTTTGAAAAACATTGTGAGAAAAGAAGAAAATAATAGTAACCTGCATTTTCTTAGTTTTACACAATAATTTCTAGCCTTTTTGATACAAGTTTTACTAATTTGAAGATTTATTATGTTGTCTGCAACATCTTCCAATTATGACCAGATATAAAATTTTTGTCTTCAGGTTATAGTTAAAGAGGGTCTTGTTACAAACCATTTTGGGGGGGAAACATCAAAATACAGAAAATATGTATTGTGGCACTTCTTCTATTGAAGTGGCAGGATCAGTTTGATTGGATAGCAAAATGCCTTATCACAACAGTAAAGCCCTGTCCCTCTTTGTGCTAGGTCACCAGTTGGTCAACAAACCTTTACCAGAACTAATAAAAGTGCAGAGATTCTTTTGTTTTATATGAAAAGGATTATAGATTATGTAAAGCAACCATCTTTAACTCTTTACCAAATGACAAAATTTGGGATGTGACCAAACTGAAAGCATTTGCAGACAATAAATTGAACATTGATGAAATGATGATTTCTCTCTTTGATAGAGTAGAAAACACTGAGGGAAAAGGAGAAAATGCTGATTACCACCATTTTCTCCTTTTCCAAGAGTGTTTTCCAAAGACTTCTTCTTTAGGGTCGTTAAAAATCAGGACTGTATGGTAAAGACTTACCACCATAGGAACTAACCTGCAATACAACAATGAAATCCAACAAATAGTTTAAGAGAAGAAATTTTTCAAATATTTTACTTTAAACCATAAAAGGAAAATGAATCTCCCATAAAAGCCATGTTTTTTGACGGATTTTTTTTTTTTTTTTAAGGAATTCTGTAGACCTCTATCTAAGGAACATTCCTGCAAAATAATATTGCTATTTAGTGGTTTGGGAGGAGATTTTTAAAGGTTTTTTACTTTGGTTGCCATGGCAACCAGAATTATTCATGGAAAATAATTATTTGAAGGAATTTGAAAAAGGACCACCTAAGGAACATTCCTGTAAAATTTGGTAAAAATCCAGTCAATAGTTTATGAGGAGAAGTTTTTTAAAGAAAAAGTTTACAGACACACGGACGGACGCACGACGGACACAACGCCATGACAATAGCTTGCTGGCCTTCGGCCAGTGGAGCTAAAAATCACGAAAATAATTATTTCTTATGACCCAAAGATTTGGGACATACTAAAACTTGCAAAGCAAATTCTTTCAGTCTGTTTGATATGCCTACCCTTGGCAAATATTTATTTCGCAAGTTTTATCTTTACACAACATAAGCGTGCTTCCCAACCCTCTCGATTTCAATGAGAGTTACCTGACTCAAGACAAAAAACCTGATACTAGTCTAATTTAAACCCCAATTCTAAAAAAAATCTGACGCAAGTGTAGAAAGGGTATGATAAACTTTTATTCAAGACCCATAATGTGTATAACATGTGTACATCCAAAGTTGACAGAGTTGACATGCATGTATTTTACGGTCAATCCAGTTCGTTGTTTATAAATAGAAATCAAGGTACACAGTTTTACCCAAGGTTTATCAATCGAAGATCGATGAACAAATCAATTTTGAGAATGGTTCAAGCAGGTACTTGTCAGAGTGGAATTAACATCATTTACCTCAGGTACTGTACATGTAAGCAGATAAAATAATATGTTGTGAATTTTATCTACAAACACAAAATAACATCTTTATCGCAATCCCAAGATGCAGACAATAATGAGTGAAAAGGTAATAATCAATGAAAATAATGAGAAAAAGCAAAGTTTTAAACTCTTAGTGCTCAAATTGATCGGTGGAATTCCAAACTGTCTAAAATAGACCAACCTGCAAACATGACATCAATCATTTAGCAATATTTCAACGTCGACAATATTCGACGTGTAAGCGCCCAATGACAGACGTGTTGTTTGACCATAAATTTTGGGACAGCTAACATAATAATTATTTTTTGTTGACCAAAGTATTTAGACGTGCAAAAAATTGATTATCTTTTACTGTCCCAAAACGATCAAAATGGCCGCCATGCACGACAAAAGTGTTTTTCCACAGACTTAAATGTTAAAAACTATTTCTACAAGCTTTTTAGATGATGAATGGTTTAACATGTCTTTTGTCATGTTATTTAATTGAATTTAGTTGCATTTCGCTGCAATACAGATTAAACCCATGAAACAGAAAGGCAGTTTAGCACTCTATCTTTGCTACCAGAAATTTTTTGATGGACTTGAGCCAGTACTGTGCACAATAAATGTCAATACATGAAAAAAATCACGTAGCATCTCATTATTGAGACTAGTCTAAAACTTTGCTGCGATATAGTTTACAATACCTTCAGTCTGAAGGTCTGCTCCGATGCTACTTTTGTTTCTGGTCTCCGCAGGCCTTCATATCAGCCCTCTTTAAACCCTTCTGGAATTAATATGATTTTACCCACATCTTTTCGAATGGCTCTAGGCGACAAAGTTTCCAGTGACAGCTAATAAAATGGGCATGGATCATCAGATAAATGATTAATCTTTAAGAGCACACAAGATATGCTGCAAAATACCGATTAAATCAATGGGAATTTACCTTTTTTCCCAACGTAAATAAATCCATGGTAATTTGTAAACAACTAACACGGCGACTTCCGTTAGTCAGGCATGCGCACTCAATGGAATTTGAATTTTGTAGTCTGGTTCCCTAACCCTATACAGCCAAATTTGATCAAGGTGCGTTTGTATACAGCAAAATTCGCAACTAAACGTCCTGTAGTGTGTCAGAGATATTGCGATTTCTGCCGAGACATGCGCATTGATAAGCTCACCATGTTTTGATTTCTGGTGAAGTAGGTCAACGGTTATTTACGTTGAAAAGTACAGATTTGCACAAAGGTAAGAGTTGGATATTAACTATTCTAACATGACACGCGACTTTGGCTCTATAAACACAGTGCAAGGAAAACGTGGTAAAATCTGCAACAATCCATGTAGAGTGACGTCATCCTATATCGAGTGACGTCATTCAGTGAGTGAGTTATTCAATGGAACATAATCTTCATCCGCGTTTTTACTCTTCGTTTGAACTTGTTTTCCTTTCAGAAAGAATTGGCCATGTTAGAATCGAAATAATCTTCTTTCTATCATGGTATATCGTTCAATAAACCACGTTGTGAGTTATGAGGCGCAATGAATAACCCACTCGGGCTATCGCCCTCGTGGATTATTTATTGTGCCTCATAACTCACAACTGTGGTTTATTGAACGATATACCACGATAGAAAGAAGATTATTTCTTAAACACCAGTTTTTTTGTAAAGATTAATCATTTATCTAACGATCCATGCCCATTTTATTAGCTGTCATTGGAAATTTTGTCGCATAGACCAGTTCGAAAAGATGTGGGTAAAATCGTATTTTATCCAGATACCTTAAATGAAGGCTGGCCTGAAGGTGTGTGCGAAGACCAGTCACAAAAATAGCATCGGAGCAGACACCTTCAGACTGAAGGTTTACAAATGTTTCACTCTACTGTTCCACACAATATAATTGTACTCAAAATAGAAATCGACTTGATATGCGTCTGTTACTAGTCTACTATGATGACCCACTACTAGTAGACTGTATACTACTTAACAAATCGAATTACAATACTCAATAGACCATTGTAAACTACCTTCAGTCTGAAGGTGTCTGCTCCGATGCCTTTTTTGTGACTGGTCTTCGCTAACACCTTCAGGCCAGCCATTCATTGAACCCGTATGGAAAAAATACGATTTTACCCGCATCTTTTCGAACGGCTCTATGCGACAGAAATTCAAATGACAACTAATAAAATGGGCATGGATTGTTAGATAAATGATTAATCTTTACAAAAAAACTGATGTTAGTTAATATCCAACTCTTACCTTCGTGCAAATCTGTACTTTTCAACGTAAATAATCGTTGACCTACTTCACCAGAAATCAAAACATGGTGATCTTTTCAATGCGCATGTCTCGGCAGAAATCGCAGTATCTCTGACACGCTACAGGATGGTTTAGTTGCGAATTTTGCTGTAAACAAACGCACCTTGATCGAACTTGGCTCTGTAGGGTTAGGGAACCAGACTGTACAAATTTCAAATTCCGTTGAGTGCGCATGCCTGACTAACGGAAGTCGCCGTGTTAGTTGTTTACAAATTATGCTGGATTTATTTACGTTGGGAAAAAAGGTAAATTCCCATTGATTTAATTGGTATTTTGCAGCATATTTTGTGTGCTCTTAAAGATTAATCATTTATCTAACGGTCCATACCTATTTTATTAGCTGTCATTGGAAATTTTGTCGCATTGAGCCGTTCGAAAAGATGCGGGTAACATCGTATTTTTTCCAGAAGGGTTCAATGAATGGCTGGCCTGAAGGTGTTAGCGAAGACCAGTCACAAAAATAGCATCGGAGCAGACACCTTCAGACTGAAGGTAATTGTAAACTAGATCCACTTTCATTTACATTCATGTAGCAATAACTACAAACGCTAAATCAAAAGTTACTTGGAATTCTCTGTTTCAACTTGTAAATACATATTTGTGATTACCCAGAGCATACGATTCCGATTTATTTCACAATATCAGAAAATTGATAACATCTTTCAAGTTAAGATGATCTGTGTCGACTTGTCAGCCATGTTTGTCAGGTTAAACTTCCGGTTTGGATCAAAGTGCCTAGGGTTCAGCAGAAATGCGACTCTTGCAGTACTGATTTCAAATCTAAATTGCTTATGCGGACAGAATAAAGATTTAGATCAGACTGCACAAAACATGCAGCTTGATCTTTATCTATACTGTCCGCTTGTTTGCTTAATATCCTGATAAAAGCAGCTTTAAAACTGTAATATCTGCATATTTTGTCCTGACCGTGAATTTTGATTTCATTTATTTAGCATCACAAGGCTTAAAAGATTACTGTATCAGGAGAACTCGTACCCTGGAAAACTCGTACCCTGGAGAACTCGTACCCAAATCTCAAGGGTACGAGTTCTCCAGTAAAGTCGTACCGCCACAAATAAATATAACGTTAGTTTACCAAGATGCTGTCATCTTTTATTTTTATGCCGTTATTGTGATGTAGATTTGATTAATTTGTTTTTGCTTGTAGATGTATTTGACCTTATTTTGTGTAAGAACGGTCTAGGAATCAGTATTTGATTGGATTAGATATTTGTTAAATGGAAGGACTTGATAAAATGAACACAGAATTAATCATATTTTCACACCTGGTGAAAAGGCCTGAACAAAGAGAGCAAGAAAGGTGTGATAAACAATGATGAAATTACTGTAACATAATTGCAATGTTCAATATTGAACCCTTAATTCATTTAACGCTAGAATCGAAACGGGTGGTAAAGAACGAGATCAATATGGAAAAAAATGCAGTCTGAGCTTGGATTTACACCATCAAGATGCCCAGCCAAACCTTTCAGAAAAAAAATCTTTTCTGAATTTTACTGAGTCATCAATGAAGTCCCCTGTATACTTTTGGCGCCAAAAGAGTTAAACACGTAGGGTAACGATTGGAAAAGTCAGTGGGATCGTTTGTCCATAATGTTTCAGCAATACAAAAATGCTTCCGTAGAATCGCTTAATTGTAAGTCGAAAATTTCATATGAGCCGTCTGAAGAAGCTTTCAAAACTGTTTGAAAAGCTTAGAAAACTTATGGAAAAAGAAGACCATGTTGGTTACTTAATTTTGCACCTTTTCCCACAATAGTTATAGTTCTTTGGTGCGGTTGAAACTCGAGATCGTTAAGTAAACGTCTCAGAAAACATAGAAGAAGACTGTGCAATGAAAATGAGAGAAAAAGAGAGCGAGAGAACATGCAAATATTGCTATAGATCTATGTGAACTCAAAGTCTCTTCAAAATTGTATATATCTGCATAAAACAAATTCATATTTGGTACAGACGTATTTATTTATCGGACTGAAAGGTGGAAAATATTGTGGGAAAATGAGGAAATGCTGGTTATATAAGCACCCCCTTTTTTCAACAACATTTTCAAAAGCTATCTCCCACAGGGTGGTATTTAGCAACTCAGCACTATTTGGATCCATCAATTAAGATTCAAAGAGTTAGATTTCTTCTTTTAATGTTACATAATTATGTCTCTGGTTACCCCAAAGATTCCCGAGTCGAACTTTCGCGGTAATGACTCTACCTCTCTAGCCAGACCTAATCACAACGCAGACCTAATCGGAAATGCTAGGGATACGGCCCGGATCCGTACAGGTCTCTAGTCTCTGAGTTTTGAGATGCATACGGGTCCGTATCCCTAGTCTCGTAGGCTAGGAGGAGTAGGGATCCATACCCCTAGACACTTCCTTAGGAATAATCATTCAGTAAAACGGTTGCTAGAGAACTCGTACACTGGAGAACTCGTACTCTAAAGAACCCGTACCCCAATCTGAAGGGTACTATAGTTCTCTGGAGATGCTCGATCCCTCGGAAAAATTTGAAAATAATCGACGCTCACTGGTGCATTCCAGCGCATTTTTTTTTAGGTTTATATTACGCATGTAAGCCACGCTAGGGGGGGGGGGGGTCCGCATTTTTTTCGAAAATTGGTCTGGCCATTTTGCATTTGTGGTATTTTCTTAGAATTGATCGATCACTAGAACTAGATGTATTATCAATGTGCTGAGTAATTTCTTATACGTGTGTTAAAGTGTTCCTATGAACAGTAGAGGAGAAATCATCAGCAAATATATAGGTGCATCGTAACTTTAGGCGAGTAAAGGGTAACACCCTATATAACCCCCAGTGTGTAGGACAAGAGCCCACAAGGACAAAAGCCCATTAGGGCAAAAGCCCACTTGGACAAAAGCCCACTAGGACAAAAGCCCACTTGGACAAAAGCCCAATAGGACAATTTAAGTCCATGTAATTTCGTTATATATGTACATGATAGCCTACGTGACTTAATTGTCTTTAAAAGAGTAGAAAACATTATGTGGAAAGCAGAAAGTGCCTGTCTCTCAAAAATGATTTAAAGAAAAAAATATTTTCTTAGACTTTTTTATCAGCAGTGGGCTTTTGTCCTCCATTCCAAAATTAAAAGTGGGCTTTTGTCCAGTGGGTTTTTGTCTTAGTGGGCTTTTGTCCCAGTAGGCTTTTGTCCGTTCCGCTTGCCCACACATCTCTAATTACCAGAAAACAATAACCATAGGGCACCATTCAAGATTACAACCATATGCTCCTTTCCAATTTTAGTGGAGTTTTAGTGATATGTGATGGCTCTCGGCGATAAAACCGGAAAAAGATGAGGTTGCGTTAATGGTATTTTTCGGTGAAAATTAATGTGGCTTTCGGCGATTATAGGTTGATAACTTCCATCTCCAATACCTATTGTCAACCAGGGATAGTTAATATCAATTTTCCCTGAGGTAACATACAGCCCTATTGTATCCATTCGATCATCTCCTAATCAGTATATATTTTGCTATTTCTCAGGAATATTCCGGCGTTTTCCGGTCATTAGGTGTTATCCGGTCTTTCTGGTATCATATGACCAATCGTTCAAATTGAGAAAACGAATCAAAACCGTTAGGTTATTAAAACAGGTGCATCATAACTGTTTGAGTATTTAATAATGTACAATGCATTGTACAGCGAAGTATTAAACCCTTATATGCCACTGCTTGAGTCGTTATAGTGGGGTAACTAAAATCGCCACTTGAGGCGAATGCAGGGGAAATCGTCCCCTGGAGAAATCGCCCTTCAATTGCTTGGTGACGATTTCTCCAGAGAAATCGTCCCCAAGCAGCTTGGGGACGATTTCTCTATGGAACGATTTCTTCAGGGGACAATTTGCTGGTAACCATAATTTTCTCTTTTTCCCAAAATGTTTTCTTCCGACCCTAAAAGCAAATTCCAATTCTTTGGTCACATTCATTTTGTCGTCTGTAAATGCTTTCCATTTGGACCAGTCTAAAATTTTGTCATTTGGTAAAGAGTTAAAAGAGAGTTAATACTTCTAGATCTATATTATAACTTAAATGACTTTCTCTATCCACAGGAAGAGCCAAGATGGGAGGAAAAAGATGCACATGTACCAATTTGTTTTCTTAACACCAGAGGTTCTAAATTGCTTTTCAATCCTGCGCAGTATTTGTGAGAATGAACAAGACGAATCATTGTTCGTGTAAAGTTGCCAACGCTTCAGTGTCTCAAACATTAGATGAGCTTGACTTTACTCGAGGTATATGGACAGCTGCACTGGATGGTGATGAAACAGAGTTATTGAAATGGTTGGAAAAAAGGAATGTTCACCCAGATGTGAGGGACTCCTCTGGGTTTGCAGCCCTGGTAATAATTGCTTCTCTTTTTTCCTGGTAGTCAAATGAATGTTTGTTTTTGTTAACCTTTACCAAACAATTCCTGGTTTTTATGACCCTGAGATAGAAGCCTTTCGAAAACACTGGGGGAAAAGGGTCATCAAAATTCGTCATTCTGTGGTAAAGGGTTAACCCTTTCCCAAATAATCCCTGGTTTTTATGAGCCTGAGATAGATGCCTTTTAAAAAGACTCTGGGAAAAGGAGAAAATGATTCAGCATTTTCTCCTTTTCCCACAGTGTTTTCTAAACTTTACTAAACAAATTTCAACTTTTGAGTTAGATTTAAATTGTTGTCTTTATGAGCTTTCAGTTTGGACCAGTGTAAAATTTTGTTGTTTGGTAAAGAGTCAAGTTATTACACACCCTTGACACCAATGAAACCTTGACACATAAACATGTGATAACTTGAATGCAATGAAACCTGTCTTCAGAGCCCAACTTAGAAAAGTTAGATAATTGATTGACATTTAACTGGAGGTAGTCTTTGAATGCAAGATAAATGAGCCATGCACTGACATAAAGGGGTTTAATGTCTTTCTGTGATGCATTACACTAAATAAGTCACCACATAATTATTGATCGATGAACTCCAGTTTGTTTAAGAACACTATTTGTAGATGCATTAACCCTTTACCACACAGCACAATTTCAGACAGGTTTTCATTCATTGAATTCACAGTGGACAATACATATGTTTTTTGAAAGATAATACTTGTTCCTGAAAAGGTTGAAAACATTGTGGGAAAAGGAGAAAATGCTGGTTTCCAGCATTTTCTCCTTTTCCCACAATGTTTTCAAAAGGTCATTTTCTCATGGTCGTTAAAAGTGGGGATTGTGTGGTAAAGGGTTAAGCCCCTTTTCCACAGGGTAGGGCTCTTTTTATACGCCCGTCGAAGACGGGATGTATTTTGGGATCACCCATGGGGTCCGGGAGTCCAGGCGGGCGTGCGGCGTCCAGTTCTTTATCCAGAGCATATCTCCAAAACTATACTAGCTAGGGTTATGAAATTTCAGGGTGGATAGATCTCATCAAGGGGGAGTGCAGTGCAGAGGAATCATAACTTTTGTTTGCTTAATTTTTGAGTTATTGCCCTTTGTTGTTTTTCATACTTGAATTTTGTCTGGAGCATATATCTCCAAAACTGTACTAGCTAGGGTTATGAAATTTTGTGGGTGGAAAGATCTCATCATGGGGAGTGCATTACACAGGAATCATAACTCTTGCTTGCTTAATTTTTGAGTTATTGCCCTTTGTCATTTTTCATACTTGAATTTTGTCCGGAGCATTATCCAAAATATACTAACTAGGGTTATGAAATTTCATGGGTGGATAGATCTCATCAAGGGGGAGTGCAGTGCACAGGAATCATAACTCTTGCTTGCTTAATTTTTGAGTTATTGCCCTTTGTTTTTCATACTTGAATTTTGTGAAATTTCATGGGTGGATAGATCTAATTAAGGGGGAGTGCAGTGCTTATAAATTGCAACACTTGCTTGCTTAATTTTTGAGTTACTGTGGGAGAGTACATCTTATGAAATAGAACTGTAAGGAATTGTTCCTGCTTCCTAAACTTTTGTGTTTTTCCGCTGTATTGTTTTTGAGACTTAAATTTTGTATGGAGGATTCTCCAATGTTATGCTAGCTATGGCTAGGAAATTTCATGACATGATATATCTAGTTATTTCTACACATAAATTTTGACCACACTGTATCTCCAAAAGTATAGGTATGTCAATATGAAATTTCATCCTCTTATTTGTAGATTTTAATTTTTGTTTTTTGAAAGATGTGAAATCAAAACTGCCATTTGCTTCAATCAACGGCAAAAATTTCTGCACTACTATTTTTCTCTACCTCCCCAGGCTCCCCTATATGATTATTATGCCCCAGCTTTACAACTTGGGGTAAGAGGGGCGTATCTTGCGAAAATTTGCCGCTCTTGTTTTATTTTTGAAAATATTTTGGAAAGGATCATTCACTTACCAGTAGTCTTTATTTCTTTCAGCATTATGCAGCAAGAAATGGGCATTTAAATATTTGCCGAATTCTGATCGACCATTCTGCTTCCCCGAATGTTCAAACTAAATCTAGTAAGGTCACGCCACTCCATAGAGCAGCATACTGTGGACACACTGAAATTGTGAAGTTACTCATTAGACATGGAGCTGATACAACTGTTTTGGATGCTGATGGAAAAATTGCTCTACATAAGGTGACAGATTTTATGGTAACCCTTTACCACACAGTCCTGATTTTTAACAACTACATGTACAAGGAAATAGGTTTTTAGAAACATTGTAGAGAAAGGGGGAGATGCTGGGAACCAGCATTTTTGCATTTTTCTGCAATGATTTTTTTATACCACATTCAAGACATATATATCATACTTTAAACCAACATTGAATTCATTGTTCTCTTTTATCTTATTGACAGCACTTATTAGGAACTCTTTACTACAAAATCTTATGTTCTGACAACCCTATGGAAAATTGGGTTTGAATGTAGGGAGAAAAAGAGAAGATGTTGGTAACCAGCATTAATTTTTCTTTTCCCACAATGTTTTCTACTCCATCAAAGGTTAATTTCATTATTTGAGCCATATTTAGTGTCTGGTTTGGAATTTGAGTCAAGTTTGAAAAAGTATAAAATTTGGTAAACAGTCTACTCTTTGTATTAGAAAAGAACATTCATCACTTTTTGTTGGAGTAAAGAACAAGGTCAGATTGGAAAGAGCATACAAACTCTTTGATTTATTATACAGGTTTATGTATTATAGTTTTACCTATAACTGTGCAGGTCAATTGTAGGACAACAGAAGTCTACAGCAGGACATAGATAGGAAAGAAAAGCATTAGGTATTCTAGGAGACAATGTTTTAGTTGTTTTGAATATTAACTCTTATCAAATGACCAAATTTTAGACCAGTTCAAATTGAAAGCATTTGCAGACGTCAAATAAGAAAAAAAAAAGGCTCAAAAATTGAAAATTGTTTTGAGAAAAATAGAAATTATTGTGGGATAAGGAGTTACCAGCATTTTCTCCTTTTCCTACAGTGTTTTCTAAAGGCTCCTTTCTCTGGGTTGTTCAAAGTTGGGATAGTGTGGTAAATAGTTAAATACAAGTAGATACATGAATATGGTTTGCAAACATTTTATATATGGATAAATTTTCCTTTTTATACGCCTATCGAAGACGGGACATTATGGGATCACCCGTGGCAGGCGGGCGAGCAGCGTCCAGTTCTTTGTCCGGAGCATATCTCCAAAACTATTCTAGCTAGGGTTATGAAATTTCAGGGTGGATAGATCTCATCAAGGGGGAGTGCAGTGCACAGGAATCATAACTCTTGCTTGCTTAATTTTTGAGTTGTGGCCCTTTGTTGTTTTTCATACTTGAATTTTGTCCGGAGCATATCTCCAAAACTATACTGGCTAGGGTTATGAAATTTCATGGGTGGATAGATCTCATCAAGGGGGAGTGCAGTGCACAGAAATCATAACTCTTGCTTGCTTAATTTTTGAGTTAGTGCCCTTTGTTGTTTTTCATACTTGAAATTTGTCCAGTGCATGCCCACGCTTTACAACTTGGGGTAAGTTGGGCATATCTTGCGACAATTTGCCGCTCTTGTTTCACTATTTTTTCAAACAGAGACAAGTGCAAGATGCAACATTGTACCAGGAGCACTTAATTTAATGTGTGAACTGCAAAGAAAATGAAAAAAATTTAAACTATTTCAAGTTGAAAGCATTTGCAAACGACAAAATAAATGCAAGTAAGAAATTAAATTTGTTTTGGAAAGGGTAGAAAAATATTGTGGAAACCAGCATTTTTTTTCCTTTTTACACAATGTTTTCAAAACTCTTTTCCTTACTGATCATTAAAATTCAAAATAGTGTGATAAAAGCTCAAGACTTACCTGTTTTATTTTTAGGCTGCAGAGAAAGGATCCAAAGAAATTGTAGAAATACTTTTGCAAGAATACCCTGCTGGGAAAGCTGTATTAGATAGAAAAGGAAGTACACCAGCTGACTGTGTCCCTACAAACTGTAATAAACTTAAAGAAATTCTTCAGATGGAAGAAAAGCCACCCAAAAATGAACTTGATACAGGGTGATTGTAAGCCTGGGTTCAAATCTTTTTATTTTTGTTTTCTATCATTCAGACAACATTACTTTGTCAAAAATGGTGACTGAAGCGTTAAAGCGTTTTGCCACAGATTTTTATAGACTGTCAAAGGAGACTGCAATAAGGAGGGATTAACTCTTTACCACATTATCCTGATTTTAAAGACCCTAGAAATAGAAGCTTTTGAAAGCATTGTGGGAAAAGGAGAAAATGCTGATAACCAGCATTTTCTCTTTTCCCACAATGTTTTCTACCCTCCCCAAAACAAACTTCTTTTTTTCGTTCAATTTGGACAAGTCTAAAATTTTGCCATTTTGGTAAAGAGTTAACCCATTATCACACAATCCCTACTTTTGACACCCCTGAGAAAGAAGCCTTTTGAAAACACTGTGGGAAAAGGAGAAAATGCTGGTAACCAGCATTTTCTCCTTTTCCCAAAGTGTTTCCTACCCTTTCCAGAACAAATTTCAAATTTTCAGTCACCTTTATTTTGTCGTCAGCAAATACTTTCGATTTGGGCAAGCCTAAAATTTTGTCGTTTGGTAATGGGTTAATGGATTATTATCACCTGGACCCAGGCTAGGTGATTGTTTGAATTACTTGAAACTTTTTATAGTTTTATGGAAAGGAATGTCTTTGATATATATGTTCTGCGCAATGTAAGAATCGGGACAATTCCGGAATTGTCCTGCGCAAAGTAGGAATTCCTACTTTGTCCGCCGATACCGGAATTGTACTGGACAATTCTAGAATTGCGCAAGGGAGATATATCATATTGTGGTCAGTTATGGTCTGTGCGCAAAATAGGAATAGGCGTGGACAAAGTTGGAATTTAAAGGATAGAGCAAAGTGATAATAGTCTAGATATGTTGCAAATGTTTTAGATTCTGGTAATCAGGCTTTTCGTTGTTTCTTACATCTTAAACTGATGCCTATACTTTATACAAGAGGTTTTCACGATATACAATAAAACGCATGGTATCTTATTTGTTATATCCTGTTAACCAAAATTTATTGACTGATTGAATGGTGTTTAATGCCGTTCGTAACATCATTTCAGTTATATCACGGCAGCCAGTGCACCTATCCATGTTTTTCTGGGGGTATCTTTACCAGTACACCGCACAATATTATTTCCATGTCACAGGCTGCTTTCACACATAACCATCGTTGACACAATGATCAGCGGTAAGAAAGGAATGGATCCTGTCACAATGACTATCACCAGTCCTTGGAAAGTAATTGGCCGATCCGGGAATCGAACCATCAATTCCCTGTTTTCAAGTCCTGTACACTACCGACTGAGTTTTTGGGCTTGGCACCAAAATTAAGACAATGATGAAAAATGAAAAAAAAAAAAAAACAACTTTGTCTGCTATTCCTACTTTGCGCAGAGAAACAAAAGGTTCTCACGATGTCCCGATTCCTACTTTGCGCAGGGACAATTCTGGAATTGAACTATGCCTGGTAGGAATTCTTACTTCGCCCGACAAAGTGAGAATTCCTACTTTGCGCAGGACAATTCCGGAATTGTCTGGATTCCTACTTTGTGCAGAACATATATGGAGTGCAACACGCGAAAAGGGTCATTCGGACATTTGCGTAAAGTGTCGTCTCGGATCAGCGTCTGCAGTCCGCACAGGCTAATCCGAAACGACACTTTCCGATTTTATGTGATTTTCTGTTTTACGCAAGTCTACTGTAGCACAAAATCTAATGTAGTCGTAAAGTGCCGTCTCGGATTAGCCTGCGCGGAACGCAGGCTAATCCGGGACGACACTTTACGCAAATGTCCGAATGCACCTTTTCGCGTGTTGCACTCCATATACCAAAACTAGCCTGTCTGTCAAGTGTCATTCCATAATAGTGCATTTCCACTTACACTTATCTGAGGTTATAAAACCTTGGAACTATCTGGTGAATACATGGATCCGTGGAAATCTATATTTGACCAAACAGGTCATCGCATTTATTCTATCCGATGTGTATCGTTGTGATCTGCAATTTCGGCTCACAAATAAACGACTGTTAACTTTGGAGGGATGCGATACTATTTATTTTGTGTTTTTAACGTTTGAATTTAAGAAACACCTTAAAATATGTGCTTTGCGAACATGGACTGCTGACATGAGATCACGCAGAGGCTATAGAGAAGTTTGAATTATAATAATGACTGAAAATTTAGACTTATTGAAAGAGTTCTGATGAGCGCTGGAAAATGGATTAATTTAAATGTTTTCCCCTCTGAAAGAGAAAAATTGAAAATGAAGGTAAAAAATCGACCTATACGAAAAACTAATGAAAAGAAAATATGTTTACTTGAATATCTAACCTTGTTAAATAACATGCACATCCAAAAAGTGGCCGCGTAACTTGTCACCAATGTTTCAATTTGACATTAATCTTAACCCATGGTGCATGAAGAATATACTAAATGTATAGATGTAGATCAGGCTGAAAATTACATGATGTTTAGTCTTGGATTTAAACTACCTGCTATTCACAATAAGAACTTCAAATGACATGTACTTTTTTCTTCCTCACTATGAGTAGATTTCAATTTTAAAAAAGGTTTATCTTTTGTACTGGTGGAAATTTAAGCTCAATGTGCAACATGTTAATTTTTTTCCTGACTCAGCTTTTCCAACCGTTTATCACATAAACCCGAGTTTTGATGACCCTTAGAAAGCTGTTTAAAGTTTTGCGGAAAAAGGAGAAAATGCTTGTAACATATATTTTCTCCTTTTTTTGACTCTTTTGTGCTCTTTCAGAAACAAATTTCAATTTTTGAATCATTTCTTTTGTTGTCTACAAATTTTGGGGGTTGGATTGTTCTAAGAATTTTGTCATTTGGTGACAAGTTTGAGTTGATTAGCACATCTGCACATTAGCACAAATGGTATTTTGGTAGGGCGCAGGACATTTGAGCGAAATTGAAAATTTTTGTTGTGGACATTTGAGTGACAGCTTTGGTGGTCATTTGAGCGACAGATTTTAACGTCCACCTGCGTTTCCAGGTGGACATTTGAGCGAAAGATGGTGAAGTATGTCACTCCAGATTTACTTGTACTGGCATATAAATGTTTTAACAGTTTTATGAGATTTTAACATTAAAAAGTATTTTTAAAAAATTGTGCTGTTTAAAAAAAAAATTATCCTGCTTAAAATCCTCCTTCCACCTCCCCGTGATGAGCATGGGGGCAACAGACTTTGTCTGGCTGATGGAAGAGGTATAAATCCAATAAATTTGTCCAAGAATCTCTTAAAGAAATAGCTCAAATGAAGTAAAAACCTGTCGCTCAAATGTCAACCCCGAATTTGAAATGTTGCTCAAATGGGTAAAAAATTTGTTGCTCAAATGTCCACTATTTTGTCGCTCAAACAAACTATTTTTTCCCTCTTTTGTCCTGCGGGTTCGCTTGAATGTCCAACGCCGACTTTGGTAAACTTTTAATTGATAGGAAGTGTGTTTGATTGCAAAGCAATCTGCCGCTCTAATCAACTTGATCACCCATTGTCAAAAGATTGAACAAACTTTCGTCAATCATATTAACATTTTCTTAATTGACAGCACACTTATCGCATTTTAAAATCATCAGACAACCCTTTTCCCCTTAATCCGATATTGAAATTTTTCATTAACTTAAACCTCTCTTTTTAATCAGACAATCTATAAATTTTTCGAAAGATTTGTAATTCAGTGTTATTTAAGTTGGTATGATGCTGAGATGACTTTACTAGCCAAAGGAAAGCAATCAGTATCTGTTGTTTTATAATTCTGTAGCAAAACAGAGATTTGTTGATTTTTTTCCTTTCGCATCAAAGTTAAAAATTTTGTTACATGTTTACAAATCTGTTACATTGTTAGTTGTCCCAGTAATTCTCCCTTTTAATACGTTTCCGTGAGTAAATTCGTTCAAGAATCTTTAAATTACTTACTGAGAATTTATCATCAACATAAATATATACGATTAAAATATTTTTTCCAAAATTTTATAGAGAGAAACGTTCATGTAAGCACGATTTAATTAGCTTATCTGCTATACTGTATATGTATTGACTGTGTTTGTTTGCGAGTCCTTGGCGACAGTAACTAAGGTACCGGTAGTTGGTTTATCTTATCACCACAGATCCATGTATGGTTGACCAGAAGCTACATGTTAACTCTTTACCAAATGACAAAATCTTAGACTATTCCAGTTTGAAAGCATTTGCAGACGATAAATCAGTTTTGAATCAAAAATTGAAATTGGTTTTGGGAAGGGTAGAAAACATTATGGGAAAAGAAGAAAATTCTGCTTGCCAGCATTTTCTTTTTTTCTCTATAATGTTTTCAAAAGCTTTCCCTCTCAAGATCGTTAAAAGTCAGGATTGGTAAAGAGTAAATGAAAGATTTTTTGGATATTCTGTTTTGAAGCTTTGAAGAATTATTTTCCTTCAAACTTGATCTGTTTTGTGTAGTATGCATGTAAGGTTTTAAATTATTGTTTTCTGTGTCAACGGGCTTTGCCAACTGTAATTTTGGTTCTGGTACATTTTAATTTGATTTGTAATTGAAATGTTATGTATGGCAATGGCTTCAAAATAACAACTTTCAGTACCAAATATATAAGGTCAACCTCTTATCATGGGAGATTATTCCTTCCTTACAGCATACCTTCTTCCAATACAAAATCAATACCTGACACCTGCGTTAGGGAGAATTCTCTTTAGCTTAGTGGTTAAGGTATGCATCTTTTCACCCTTTACTGCATGGGAATATTTTAGACCTATCAGATTTGAAAGTATTTGCAGACAATATTTTCATGGTGGCTCAATTGACACAATTTTCCTTTGATAGGGCAGGAAACTTTAAAAGAGAAAATCCTGTAAACAAGCATTTTCCCCATTTGCCACTATGTTTTCTAAAGGCTTCTACCTCAGAGTCATCAAAAGTAGTCATTCTGTGGTAAAGGGCTAACCCTTTCCCAAACAAAAAATTTTAGACTGCTTCAAATTCAAAACATCTGCAGATGACCAATTCAGAATTGGTACAAATGAGTTTAAGCTCTAGGATAGGGTTTAAAAAACATTGTGGGAAAAGGAGAAAATGCTCATTTCCAGCATTTTGTGTTTTTCCCTCAGTGTGTTTTAAAAGCCTTCTTTCTTAGGATCGTGGAAACCCGGGATTGGTTGGTAAAGGGTAAAGGTGTTCATTTTTTTTAACCTCAAAAAACGAGGATCAGTGCCACCCAGGTTGGAAACGTGGCTGGAGCACTTTATATTTGAGCTATCATTTGTTGCAAACTTCCATGGTCCCAAGACTCTTTTTTTAAAAGCTGAAAATACAATAATCTGAAAATCAAAATGACTTTTATCTAGTCCAATTCGGACTAGACTCAAATAGATAAATATCACACAAGCCAAGGGTATAGATCCAGCATCAGAGAGTATGCTTTACACAGTCTGATCTTGATCAATGGTATCACCAAAACCCTGTGTTTGACTCTGGTACAGCTAGGGTTATTGATTTTATTAAAAAAATGATCACATTGCACAGAGAGTGAACCTTAGATCTATGCTGTCATAATTTTTATGGGTAAAGTAACTTAACCCTTTACATCACAGTGCCAACTTTTGAGTGACCTTGGCAAAGAAGCCTTTTGAAAACATGGTGGGGAAAAGGAGAAAAAGCTGGAAACCAGTATTTTCTCCTTTTCTCACAATATTTGCTACTTTGCCAAAGAAAAATTGGACCATTTGAGCCAAATTTATTTCGTTGTCTGCAAATGCTTGAATTTAGACAACTTTACATCCTTTTTTGTCTGGTAAAGAGTTTTAAAAAAATCCTTGATGATTGATTTATGAAACTTTGTGAATAAAAGAATATAATTTTTTATGGTTGTTTAGTACAAGGCCTCCTCCAGCAGTTGGTTTTTCAAAGAAAACCTGGAAAGTTATATTTGTAGGTGAAAAAGTTAATGAAGTTTTTTTTCAGTTACTTTACATGGAAAGTAGTCAAAATGGTTACTAAATACATTATTTATATGTTATACATGTGAAAGATGTTTTCAAATAAATTGGGAAATTGTGTACAGTGTTTTTTAAATGTATACTTCTCAGAGTGCCAAACAAATCCAGCAGCCATTTTCAATGTAGGAATAATGTAATAACATATTTCATGTTGCTCCTGTTAACCCTTTACCAAACAATCCCTGGTTTTTACAACCCAGAGGAAGAAGCTTTTTGAAAACAGTGTGGGAAAAGGAGAAAATACTAGTTTCCAGCATTTTCTCCTTTTTCCACAATGTTTTCTACTCTTCTAAAGTCTAGTTTCAATTTTTGAGTCATGCTTATATTGTCATCAGCAAATGCTTTCAATATTGAAAATCCCTTAGCTGTACTAAAGACGTTTCTTCTACATTGTACATGTATTTGTAATTCAATTGGAGTCAATATAACCCAAATTTAGAGTCTCGTAGATCTAATATTGAAAGCCTTGAAACCTTGTATAACAGGCTCAAGCCTCACTGGAAGCACTCCTTTTTCAATGAAAGTTTCCTTTGGCAAAAAATTTCATAGCCTCAGACTTGTACTGATGAAATCTAGGACATCCGTGAACAGGTGAACTATGGCAGCGATGAGACTGAAGTGATATTGAAAGAGGGGTTCAGCATGACTGAATCATTAATAATCCTGTATAGCAATGAAAGCGCTTACATTTCATTTGGCAATTAACAAAGGCTCAATTCATTTGCATTTTGCTTTGAAAGGATAGAAGGATTGAAAGGATGGAAAACATTGGAAGAAATAGGAGAAATGGTTGGTTTGAATTGAATGAATAGAATTTGATGCGTCGGTAGAAGTATGGAAAATCAAGTATACTACTACAGGTATACAGTCACTTCGTACCATAACCATTTCGTACCAATTATTTATTACCATTTCGTAATAATAATAATATTGCTGCAACATTGTGGACAAATGATGTCACTGACTTTTCCAATCATTACCCACCCTTAACTCTTTTGGCTCCATAAGTATACAGGGGACTTCATCGACGACTCACTAAAATTCAGGAAACATTTTTTTCTGAAAGGTTTGGCTGAGAATCTTGATGGTATAAATCCAAGCTCAAACTGCCGTTTTTGTATATTCATCTTGTTCTTTACTACCTGTTTTGATTCTAGCGTTAAATGAATTAAGGGTTCAATATTGAATATTGCAATTAATTATGTTACAGTAAATTTATCATTGTGAAAATCACACCTTTCTTGCTCTCTTTGTTGAGGAAATCCGCTTTTTCACCAGGTGTGAAAATTTGATTAATTCTGTGTTTATTTTATCAACTCCTTCCATTTAACAAATATCTAATCCAATCATATACTGATTCCTTGACCGTTCTTACACAAAACAACATCAAACATCAATTCAAAACTTGAATGCAAGTGAAGGCTACCCGAAGAATTGAATAGAGCAAAAATAATTCTGCTAATGATTTTTCAGTTGAATACAATTTATTTAACTCTTCCAGTTAATCACTGTTGAAATCGGTGAAATCGATTCTTCGAAAAATTAGAGGAATCACTCAAGGATATGTGAAATCACTGGGATCACCTTGTGATTTTTTGGAAGTAATGTATATTAATTAACGAGGGAAACAATCCATTTATTTATGAACACACAGGACATTGTTAATATGCACTATCCGATTATAACCTATACTTTCTGAAACCTGAAATCATCCGTCACTGAGAAAGAAAGCCAGTGCAAACAATGTGGAAAAACGCCATTGAAAACATCATGCAAGAGTAAAAAATACTGGTAACCAGCATTTTCTCCTTTTTTTCTGCAATGCCTTCCTCGATCTTAATTGTCAAAATATAGATGTACAGCTGTATATGGTTTTTATTCCTTGAAAAATTATAGCAAACAATAAACCAATCACTGCTTATCCAGTATATATAATCTAGTAAGATTTGTATACAACAACTAAACTCACCGGACTCTTTACCAAACAGCAAAGTTTTAGACTGGTCCAAATCGAAAGCACCTGCTGACGACAACATATGTAAAAAATTGAAAATAGAAAACATTGCGGGAAAAGGAGAAAATGCTGGTTACCAGCATTTCTCATTTTCCCACAATATTTTCAAAAGGCCTTTATCTCAGGGTTGTAAAAACTAGGGATTGTTTGGTTACCAGCATTTTCTCCTTTTCCCACAGTGTCTTAAAAAGGCATTTACATCAGGGATTGTTTTGTTAAGGGTTAATCACATGTACACCTACATGAATGTGGACATTTCAAGAAAAGGAGCCAAAGTTCAAATACATTAACATTAACTGTTACACCTTACAGCTGCTGATGCTGATGTGGGGATCTACATGTATTGCGCATACTGTGTAGATCAAGATCAGAAGCATGTAGTAGTTACACCTTACAGCTGCTGATGCTGATGTGGGGATCTACATGTATTGCGCATACTGTGTAGATCAAGATCAGAAGCATGTAGTAGTTACACCTTACAGCTGCTGATGCTGATGTGGGGATCTACATATATTGCAGACGGTAAAGATCAAGATCAGAAACATGTAGCATTTTCTCCCATTCCAACAGTGTTTTCTACAGGCTTCATTCTCAGGATCTTTAAATATTGGGATTGTGTGGTAAAGAGTTGAAACCATGTTTCCCATCATTAATTTTTTTTTCTGTTTTTGCCACATTCAAAACTGTCCTTTACAAAACTGTTTTAAATTTAGAATGTTTTTCTTTTTTTATAAGAAAAGGAATAGCTGACAAGATTGCTGTTTCAGCCTGACAGATACTGGACATTCAAATGGTTGTCAATGAATTAAGTCTTAAAGATAATCTATACTCATAAGTATTAACTCTTTAACAAACAACCAAATCTTAGACTAGTCCAAATTGAAAGCATTTGCAGACAACAAAATTCATGTGACTCAAATATTGAAATTTGTTCTGGGAACGGTGAAAAACGTTGTGGCAAAGGGAGAAAATTCTAGTTACCAGCATTTTCTCCTTTTTGTTTTCATGAACGAGCTTCTTTAAAAAATTTGTGAAAACCAGGGATTGTTTGGTAAAGAGTTAATGATACATCTATTCATGTACTCGCTGTCATTAAAAATTCAGTTTTCAGTCAGTCTATCACCCATTTCATCTTAACTGTATTACACTGTGATCATTCTTGCATCTTAATACCAAATGTTGCTCCAGATGGCTGCAAGGTTGCACAGATTACAACAGAGAGGAAACGTGTTTCACTGCATTAATTTATAAAGTAAACATATGCTGTCATACAGAGCTCCAGATAGGAGTGTTGTATTCGAAATCCATAATTTCTCTCTGAAGCCCTATGTTGTAGGTACTCATCAGAATTGTCTCTTTGAGACAATTCTAATGAGTACCTACAACATAGGATTTAGAGGGGAAAAAGCACTTTTGTAGAAATGATATCCCCTGCCGAAAAAGGCCTTTTTTGATACAAATGTATGAGAGTTATTGTGTTTTGCATGTACATGTGGACTTTTTGTTATTGGTCCATGATGAAATTATACATTAAGCTCCCTTGTTCCATGGCACAGGATTTCATTACATAAAAAAATGTAAAAGAGGTCCTTAACAGGATTATACATTAAGTACCCATTTCAGGATTTCATATATGTGGGAAAAAAAAAATGCATCTACGGACTATACAATGGAAAACATACATGAAGTTTCATCAATTTTTGTCAAGGACTTCAGAAGATATCCCTCTCACAATATAAGCCGCTACACTGCTGCCATTTCAACCAGGTAGCTAGAGACTAAAGTGTTGAAATTTGTAGCACCTGCCTGGGCAGCTGAATGGATATATGGTATTACTTGTGATCTAAAAGGATTACGAACAGACTGATGCATGGAGAGACGAATGCACAATTGACTCATTGGTCACTGGCTTTGATCAAGCAATAAAAATATGAAGTTCTATGAAAATATGTGCAAAAGTTGGAGATACATTGATAAAAAATTAAATTTGACATGAAGTCACCTTTTTCCATGATACAGTGTTAAATTGCAAAACCCTGACAACATGTGCTAGGTCGCATGATCTGTGAAAACCTCATCCAAATCTATTGAGATATGTCCAGTAATTATAGAGATTCTGGTGAAAAATGAAATTATAACAATAAGCCCCCTTATTCCATGATGCAGCTACAAATCTGAAAACTTTGGCAATATGCTGTAGGTCACATGATCATGTGACAATTCCATCCAAATCTGCCAAGAAATGTGGGAGGTGTTGTGTTAGGTCACATGATAATGTGAAAATTCCATTCAAATCTGCCAAGAAATGTGGGAGGAGTTGCCATCACAAGAAATAGAATGAAATAAAACATGAAACCCCCTTTTTTCATGACGCAGCTACAAATCACAAAACCTTGAGGATATGCGATAGGTCAGATGATGAGAAACATTCTGTGAATTTTTTTTTTTCAATTCTGTCAAGAAATATGGGACGAGTTGCATTCACAAGAAATAAAATCAAATAATACATGAAGCCCCCTTTTTTCATGATGCAGCTACAAATCGCAAAATGTTGACAATATGCAATAGGTCACATGACAAGAAATATTCTGTCAAAATTCTATTCAATTCCGTCAAGAAATGTGGAAGGAGTTGCCTTCACAAGAAATAGAATGAAACCCCCTTTTTCCATGACACCTTATTACAAAAACAAGGGCAAATAACTCTGGTCTTGCACTGTCAATGTAAGTGAAACTTTTTTTCCTGCATTTCCTAATGGAGGTTGACAGATATGACAAGTTCAATGTAAAAACTTTGTATAGTTTTGAAGACAAGACTCCAAACATCAAGTGTACTAAAGTGTAACTTAATTGAAACTTAGAATTGCTCTTAGTTGGCCATTTTGCATCGAATAAAAAAAAACAAAAAAGGTGTCTCGGGAGAATAGGCCATTGTACATGCCACTGTATAAAGTTTCACGAAATTCCGTCTGATGTTATTGGAGATATTTGCAGGGCCGGACACACACACGGATGGATGGATAATGCTAAAACTATATCCCTCCACCATGGGATAATAACCAAAATCACTGCCTCTATCTGGAGGTCTGGTCATATCCGGATTTAATGAGGACATCCCTCGAGCTTTTTTAATATTTATTGGCAATTTATCTATGTCACACATCTGACCTAATTCTAAGCTATTTCAGACATTTTCAACTTTCACAGGGTTTTCCTCTCTGGCTGCCAATCCATAGTAGCTCAGTCGGTAATGAGCAGGACTTGAGAATACGGGGTACAGGGTTCGATCCCTGGTTATGACCGCTGGCTTGGCCAGTTTCTTTCCAAGGAATGATGATAGTTACTGAGACAAGATTCATTCCTCTCCCACTGCTGACCATTGTTTCTACAATGGTCATGTGGGAAAGCCAGTGGCTTGGAAAGAAAATTGTGCAAAGTACTGGTAAAAGAAATCCAGGAATGCATGGATAGGTGCACTGGTGGCTGCTATATAACTGAAATAATGTTGAAAACGGCATTACACACCATACATTCTATCAATCAATCAATCCTCACTAGCTATAAGAATATATCCTTAACCACACAACAAAATTTCAGACCTGTCTAAATTGAAAGACTGTGATGCAGACAACAGTTTAGATGTACATGTAGCTAAAGATAAATTTTTCTTTAACATGGTTGGAAACATTGTGGGAATAGAGAAAATGCTGGTAACTAGCATGTTTTCCTACTGCCACAGTGTTTTCAAAAGGACTCTTCCTTTGTCATTAAAAGCTGTGACTGTGTTGAAACGTGTTAAGGCACAAGCAGCTTTCTTTTGTTAGAAACACTTTTGTTAAGCATAGATTCAGGAAAGTCTATCCTTCCACATTTTTTTTTTAAAATTTCTGTGTGATGTTCCACACTTGTATAATTGTTTCCCAAGGGCACTATTGAGACATGTCCCCTTCTTCTTGCTTTGTACAATGGCAGCTAGGCAGTCTTTCATTCCAGGTGCATGGTGTGACTGAATGTGCTCCAAAAAAAATTCTTTATCTTCCTCCCTTCATGAACTCTTTTACCTGCAGTTTGAATGTTTTCTTCCATTACAGCAAATATTTTAATAGCTCAGTCATATTTTATGCAAAGACCGCGGCCCTTGGTAGTACATGTAGGTAACAAGGCTTCTTTTTGTTGACAAACCTGTGGTGGCATATTTCTGCCACAAGATACGAGGTAGGTATTGCGATAATTTAACTCTTGACCACATGGCAAAATTTTAGACATATCTGAATTGAAAATTTCTAAACCACAGTTTCAAAGTGGCTCAAATAGTGCAATTTTGCTTTTATAGGGTAGAAAGCTTTGTGGGAAAAGGAGTAAAATGCTGGTTACTGGGATTTTCTCCTTTTCCCACAATATTTTCAAAAGCTTCTTCCTCAGGGTCATTAAAAGTCGTCATTGTGTGGTTACAACATTGTGTGCCTACAACTAACACTCATAGTACCTAAAATTAAATATGGTTCCGGAGCACCTTCATCATGAATCTTATGAATTCAATTCCCCAAATAGTTTTGAAGTTGTTCCAAGGAGGCATTTTGATTTGTATTTGTGATTTTAAAGAGCTCTGTTCATATAGAGTCTTGTCTAAATTTACTGATTAAGTCTTTGTGGTAACAACAAAATTTTAGATTGGTCTTAATTGATAGCATTTGCTGATGACAATAGAGCTATCACAATAACTTTGTCTCCATGTCAGCTTTGAGCATGATTGAAATATTTTAGGAAAAAGTATTAAGTTTATTGTGATACTTTTTTCAGGAAACTTTTTCTTATCTGGTAAATTATTAACCCTTACGCTACTTACTTAGTATGAATAAATGCTCTTTTGCAGACAATGAAGATCAACATAAGAAGGCACAGAGCATACTGTCTGATCTTGAATTACCAGCAGTGGTAAAAAATGTTGGTTACCAGTATTTTCTCCTTTTCCCACAATTTTTTCAAGGCATTCTTTCTCAGGGTGGTCAAAAGTCGGGATTGTGGTAAAGAGTTAAACAAAAACACTTAAACTGTGTTTATATGATCTTTAACTACTGTATGCTTGTGATGAGTAAATTTCAAGAAAGCACTTTTGATAAGTTCTTTTTTTCCTCTTTACTTACTGGTCTTATGCAAACACAGACATTGGGTGCCATTCCACATTACAGCTTGTCTTCATCTCTGTCAATACCTGGGCATATGCACTGACTTGGCATTGTGCCTGGTCTGGGACCTCAGGTGTTTGCTGTAATTACAACATATTTCATTTGATAACAAAAATTAATGTGGTTTAGATTAGTTGGTTGGTTGCATTGGGGTTTAACGCCACTTTAACAGCTAAGGTCATATCATGGCAGTCGGTGACAGGTGTTTCTTGATTTTCTTACACCAGTACTAACACAACTTTCTTTCCAAAGCCACCAACTACTTTTCTCACATATATGTTTCAGCAGAGGTGAGAGGCGAAAATATGCTGTAAAGAAAGTTCGCCTCAACCGGGTATCAAACTCACAACCACCAGGTCATGAGTCCGAGACGCTCACCACTGAGCCACCTGGGTGGGCAAATGTGATTTAGATGCAGAGATATGACCTTACGGCTGACTCAGTTTTGATCCAGATCAGCCTGTGCTATCTGCACAGGCTGACCTGGGTTGATTCTTTTCCCTATTTGTCAATTTTCTGTCTGTCAAAGGCTAAGTCTACCTCATGATTAAGTTGGTAGTAAAAAAGTTGGTATGTGATGGCTTGCTTAGTTCTACAGATCACCAAGATGCATTAAGCTCCATTTTGTCAGATCATGGCTCACACACAAATGTAAAGATAGTGGGTAGTGCAGTTTCAATATCAGACTACAAGTTCAATGCAATCTGATCTTGACCTAAACTATGTGCAAAAACAACTTGCATTGATGATACCTCTCCAAGGAATTATGCTTTGATAGGGTAGAAAACTTTATAGGAAAAGGAGAACCAGCATTTTCTCCTTTTCCTCACAATGTTTTCTAAAGGCTTCTTTCTCAGAGTTGTCAAAAGTAGGGACTGTGTGGTAATGGGTTAATTCCTCTGCGAAATGTGAAGACTGAACTGAGCCAAAACCTTTTGCTATCATTTAATTTTCTGTGTGCCGAAGGACCATTTTTCCTGTAGATTCAATCATTCATTAGACTAAATGAATTTTATGGATCCCAAATTATGTGATAACTTGCCTGGTACACAGATATTTGCATTATTCCTTTACCAGTCAATCCCCGGTTTTTACGACCCTGAGATGGAAGCCTTTTGAAAACATTTATGGGAAAAGGAGAAAATGCTGGTAACCAGCATTTTCTCCTTTTTGCACAATGTTTTCTACCCAGTTGGAAAAGAAATTCAATTTTTGAGTCATGTTTCTTTTGTCATCTGCAAATGCTTTCACCTTTCACCCTAAAATTTTGTCAATTGGTAAAGGGTTTGTCTCCTTTTGCAAGAGCATGCCTCATTTATATGAAATAGTGGACTTTATGGATCCACATTCTATGTGGTCTAATCTTGATCTACAGTATTATATAGGTTGATCTTACTTCCCCAAGTTGGTGTGAGTCGTATCTAGGTTTACAGTTGAAATTACTGTTTACAGGTTGTGTTGCATTTTATAAGCTCTGGGCCCTTCAGGATTCTACCATTCCAATACCAAACCAACAGTCTGTCATCATCTGTAAAACAGTGTGTAAGGTGGAAAAAATAAAAAGGATAATGAACAAAATTATGAAAATTCTTGATTATTTTATGAACAAGTTATAAACCATCTCTTCCAAACTGCTGCTTTACCCCTAGCAAAACAACCTGTGTTTTAATGATCCTGAGAAAGAAGGCTTATAAAACATTGTAGGAAAAGGAAAAAATACTGGTAACCAGCATTTACTCCTTTTCTTACAATGCTCTCTACCTTTTCAGAGACAAATCCCATTATTGAAGCCACATTCAGGGTTTTATCTACAATATTATTGCTTTCTAAGGACAAAATCTAACACTTTATCATCTGGCATGGAATTAAATACAAGTCTGTTTATTTTCAGAAATTTTACTTCTTGGATTTAGCTGTTTTTCTTGCATCTGCAGCTCAGCATAAAAATCCCATTTTTCAAAAATTTCTGCATAATTCTTTGTAGTTTTGAAGAAAACAGTCTACATTGGATTTGTCATCTGCAAATGATTTCGGTTTGGATGAGTTTAAAATTTTATTGTGGTGTCTGTGAGGTAGAACATCTGCCTCATAAGCCACAGGTCTCAAGATCGTTATGTGGGAGCAGGTGTCAACTTTGGGATTTTTCATTGGCCCTCATATTCCATGTGAGTATTGGTGTAGTTCCCAGGAAGCAGAATCGAGAAAGATTAATATAATTTGTAAGAACTTGTTTCTCAATGATGTATAATAAATCTGCTTAACCCTTTACCAAACAATTCCTGGATTTAACAACCCTGAGATAGAAGCATTTTGAAAACATCGTGGGAAAGGGAGAAAATGTTGTGTTGATAACTAGTATTTTCTCCTTTTTCCACACTGTTTTCTACCTTGCTGGAAACAAATTTCAAATTTTGAGTTACGTCTATTTTGTAGTCTGCAAGTGCTTTGGATTTGGATCAGTCTAAAATTTTGTTGTTTGGTAAAGAGTTAAACTAAACTTAACTAAAACTTTGTTGTGTGGGAAAGGGTCAAAACTAAAAATTTGAGCTTCATACACTTCATTAACTGTTTATTCTACTTTTATTGTGAAACAAGTCCAATGCACCTCAACAGATTATTTCTATCTTTGAAATTGTAGAAAACATTCTGTTTGAAATTGTAGAAAACATTCTGAAAAAAGGAGAAAATGCTTGTAACCAGCATTTTCTCCCTTTTCAACAATTAATGTTGTCAAAATGCTACTCCATCAGTCATAAAAACCTGTTTGGAAATGGGTTAATGTAGTTTTAGAGTAAAGGGTAATGCTTAATGACATGTGAAAGGCAGATAGAGCCACTGTGTACAATATGTAGTTTTTAAAAGTTTAACCCTTTACCAGATGACAAAATTTTAGCCCCACCCAAATTGAAAGCATAATTTTGAAGATGATAAATCAATGTGGCTAAAATGGTGCAATTGTTTAGTGATAGGTAGAAAACATTGTGGGAAAACGAGAAAATACTGGTTACCAGCATGTTCTCCTTTGCCCACAATGTTTTCAAAAGGCTTCTTTCCAAAGATCGTCAAAAGTCATAATTGTGTGGTTAAGGGTTAAATGTAAAAATGTTCTATTGGAGCGAAGAGTCCTGTGTGTGTTTGTTATCTATTTGGAGGGTTGTGCCTGTTGCATCGGCACATGAATTCTGTGAATTATGGGATAGCAAGTCATGTTAAGCTATAAACTGAGGGGTCAGCAAGCATCTTTAGACATGTATTTTTGCAAGGGATATACCTGAATAGTGTGCCGCAGTGCTTGAAAGAGTTCTGGGGTAAGCTTTATCCTAGAGATTTTCAGTTTTAGAGCATATTTTTTGAGGGTAGACTTTGAAACCATTGATTGTTGAAAGGTTGTCCTGTTCTTTAATTGTTGGACAGTGCTGAAGAAGGAGCAGTGCTCTTTTTCTTGCAGTGCAATCATGGGTTGCAGAAGCATGTTGTCGAAATTTGTAAATACTGTATTGAGTTATGTTTTGGTACTATGGCTTTGTATATAGTATTTTACAATAGCATTCTCCCTAAGAATCATGCAGGCCCTGTAGAAATGGTGATAAGTGACTTTTTCAGAATACCAAAAAAGTTTCCTTTAGTCACAAAAGTCCAAAAGCCAAAGGGAAATTTTTATTGTCATGCTGTTACCATGGCAACGGCCACTGAAAGTTTTTGCCCCCAGAAACATTTTTTCCTTTTTAAAACTTGAAAAATTATGCACTTTGAATTCAATGCAACATATTTGTCACCAAAAGTCCAGTGAGTTGTGCTATCATAACATAATCACCAATGTATTGGCTTTCAATATCATTTTTTTTACATTTTTTACATTTTTATTGGTTATCAGCAATACATGTTGCCTTTGGCCATTTACAAAAAAAAGGTATGGCAAAGACTGATATGAAAAATACAACATACAGACACATGTTAGACAGGATAAGCAAATATATTTCTGAATGGGAAAACAAACACAAAATAATCTATACAAGTGTATAACAAAAAAAAAAACTAGAGATGCTTGAGCGCCTGTATCGCTCCACAGGCCTGATTTTTCTGTAACGATGAAGAGAAGTTTTTAACAATTACCATCATTCCTGCATTTTAGGTCACTAAAGAAAAAAAGCAATGAAAAACATTGTGAGAAAAGAAGAAAATAATAGTAATCTACATTTTCTTAGTTTTACACAATAATAACTACCCTTTTTGATAAAAGTTTTACTAATTTGAAGATTTATTATGTTGTCTGGGACATCTTTCAATTATGACTGGTTAAAAAATGTTTGTCTTCTGGTTACAGTTAAAGAGGGTCTTGTTACAAACCATTTTGGGTGGGGAAACATCAAAATACACAAAAAAATATGTATTGTGGCAATTGTTTTATTGAAGTTGCAGGATCATTTTGATTGGATAACAAAATGCCTTATCACAACAGTAAAGCCCTGTCCCTCTTTGTACTAGGTCACCAGTAGGTCAACAAACCTTTACCAGAACTAATAAAAGTGCAGAGTTTCTCTTGTTTTATATGAAAAGGATTATAGATTATGTAAAGCAACCATCTTTAACTCTTTACCAAACAACAAAATCTGGGATGTGACCAAACTGAAAGCATTTGCAGACAACAAATTAAACATTGATGAAATGATGATTTCTCTCTTTTGATGAAAACACTCTTGGAAAAGGAGAAAATGCTGATTACCAGTATTTTCTCCTTTTCCAAGAGTGTTTTCCAAAGACTTCTTCTTTGGGGATGTTAAAAGTCAGGATTGTATGGTAAAGACTTACCACCATAGGAACTAACCTGCAATACAACAATGAAATCCAACAAATAGCTTGAGAGAAGAAATTTTTCAAAGATTTTACTTTATACCATAAAAGGAAAATGAGTCTCCCATAAAAGCCATGTTTTTTGACGGATCTTTTTTTTTTTCCAAGGAATTCTATAGACCTCTACCTTAAGAAAATTCCTGCTAAATAATAATGCTATCCAATTAGCGGTTTGGAAGGAGAAGATTTTTAAAGGTTTTTTACTTTGGTTGCCATGGCAACCAAAATTATACATGGAACACAAGTATTTGAAGGAATTTGAAAGAGGACCACCTAAGGAACACTCCTGTGAAATTTATCCAGTCAATAGTTTCTGAGGAGAAGTTTTTTAAAGAAAAAGTTCACGGACGCATGCACGGACGAACGAACGCACGGACGAACAAATGGACGCACGACGGACACAACACCATGACAATATCTCGCTTGCCTTTGGCCAGTGGAGCTAAAAACGGTAACACATGTGACATAGGGCATTTCAAGCTAATGGGACTGAAATTTAGGCAAATGAGACAGAAGTTATGGCCATAGTATTTGCTGTTTCAAGGATTCGTCCCTTAATAAAAGTGCACTAGATATATATCGGGCTATTCTCATTTGAGAATTTTTATTACTAGAAGACATCAAGTTATAGAGCACATGAAGAGAGGGCCATGGGACTCTACCAATGTATTTTGTGCATAATTCATTATATTTTGGACAACAAAGTAGGAATTCAGATTCTACAGTTATCAGAGAACAAAGTTTACAGATATGGTTATTTCTATCGACCCTATTACGTCTACCTGATTCGATTTCTAAAGAGTGTGAACTTAGTTTTAACCTTGTGAAATTTTTTCTGAGATTCTCGTTTTGGAGTCTTGAAGATAATTTTCAAATTTAAATTCTGTTTAAATCTGCTGAAATCTTCTAATTTTGGAGTAATATTAATGTAACCAAACCAGTCTTGAACAAAGTGGTCTCTTAAAGGTGGGTATTTAGGTTTTTCACATCTCACCAAATTAAAAATACCTATATCACTGAAATTTATATGAAAAAACAATACAAATTAATCATCAATAATTAAGAATCATAAAATTATGCAAACAATTTTTTTTATGGTATTCCCTTAACCCATTACCACACAATCCCTACTTTTGACACCCCTGAGAAAGAAGCTTTTAGAAAACATTGTGGGAAAAGGAGAAAATGCTGGTTACCAGCATTTTCTCCTTTTCCCACAAAGTTTTCTTCCCTTCAAAAAACAAATTTCAAATTTTCAGTCAGTTTTTTTTTGTCGTAGACCTGCAAATGCTGTCAATTTGGACAAACCTAAAATTTTGTCATGTGGTAATGAGTTAAAAGGCTACGTAGCCTCTCAAGCTATTCTTAGATTTCGCTCCAAAAATAAAATAAGGCATTGTGGGAATGTTAAGTGATTGGCACATGTCTAATGATGCTTAAATTCAATAACATAACAAATATGAAATTATTTTCTATAATGTCTTCTTCGGACGCTATGTTTGAAGCTTTGTCTGTGTATTTCTGGTATGTAAATAAGAGAATTAGTCATGCAAAAATAAACCATGTTTCCCGTCGGTGTCAACCTGGGCAGCAGTAAATCTCAAATTTCTCATTTTGTTGGATGTTTTTCGACAACTGGGGTTTTATGTATGAAAATTATAAGGCTTTGAGAGTATAAGGATGATTTTTTTTGTATTTTTGCAAAATTTTCGTCCCAAATTCTGAAGGGCCACCTTTAAGCGGTTTCATAATAATTTGAGCGAAGGTATGATGTTTGTATTATTATTAAGAACATAATGGTTCAGATAATTAAAGCCTAAAAGATCAAGTTTTTTTCATTTTATAAGCCCATCCATTTTAACATTACTAAGTATTTGATCATGGAATGATTTAAAAAGTAATGAATCTGGGTTTTTTAATAACTTAAGATAAAAATCAATCGATCTTTCTTTCGCTAGAATGTATAAAGGAAAACGCCCAAGCTCTCCGTGGATTGCATAGTTTGGGGTCTGCTGACTCAATATCAATATCAAGAATGCAAAAGTAAAATAAGCTTTCAGAATGTGCTTCTATGGCAACGAATTGATGTATTTTGCACCTCTGCTGGTGCTTAAATTGACAAATTTCTATCTCAATTATCTCCTTACAGCAAAGCTAGGATTCAAGGTTTCAGTATTAGACATATAGACTAACGTATTGGGTCACAAATGAAAAAAAAAGGTCAAAATGTTTTTAGCTAAGGTAACCGTGGCAACCGAAGTGGCAACACATTTGTAAAATTTGGAACATGCCATGTTTCATGCAATAAAATGATCACTAAACACAATTATGTGAGCATCAGTTAACATGACATATGAAGCATTAATACAAGTATAAAAAGCTGCATACAAGATATTTTGGTTTTGTGTCTTAATTCGGTTTCCATAGCAACCTGAATGTCCACACTAGCACAAAACTGCAGTTTTTGCTCATTTTTAAAGTATAATTGTAGACACTAGAATAAGTAAAATGAATAACTTTGGTTTAACCCATTACCACACAATCCCTACTTTTGATGCCCCTGAGAAAGAAGCCTTTTGAAAACCCTGTGGGAAAAGGAGAAAATGCTGGTAACCAGCATTTTCTCCTTTTCCCACAGTGATTTCTACCCTTCCCAGAACAAATTTCAATTTTTCAGTCACTTTTATTTTGTTGCCTGCAAACGCTTTCAATTTGGACCAGTCTAGATTTTTCTCGTGTGGTAATGGGTTAAGAATAGCTACTAATCTAATGTGTTGTCATTGAAAATATAAACAATGAGCAATTCATGTCATACTCCATGTTACCATGGCAGCCAAAGCAGCATATCATAAAATTGAGAAAATACCATTATCCATTGAATATAATGAACAACAATAATTAGGAAATCTTCATACCCCTCTATATAATGATGGTTCATGGTGTGTCAGTTTTCATTTATAAAGCAGCATACATGCTAATTATCCCCTGCCAAGGATCTGGTAATAGTAGCTTTCCATCTGTCTGTCTGTCCCTTCTTCTGTCATTCCATCTTTCCCTCCTTGCATCCCACTTTCTTGTCCGGAGCATAACTGAAAAAGTATTTAACATATAACCATGAAACTTCACAGATGGATAGATCTCACAAAAAAGGAGTGTAGTGCATAAGAACCATTCAACTTGATTGCATAGGAGTTTTGCCCTTTATTTTTCTCACTTAAATTTTGTCTAGAGCATAACTCAACTAGAGGTGCTTGAGCTCCTGTATCGCTCCACAGGCCTGATTTTTCTGTAACGGTGAAGAGAAGTTTTTAACAATTACCATTCATTCCTGCATTTTAGGTCACTAAAGAAAACAAGAGCCGTCAGAGACGGGTTATGCTCCCCGAACAAGTGCTTGTCATAAAATATGAGAAATTGATATAAATTCACTTCTTTTATCCTAGAAGAACCTGTTCATGCCCCCCAAAATTTGAAGTGAAAAGGCAATTACTATCTTAGAGATAGCCAAATAACAAACTTGTAGAGGACAATAAGCCCAATAAGCCCCCTTTAAGCTCCCTTTTCCCATAAGATGATATTGGATCATTGCAATAAATACAACTTGTGTGTGGTTTGTGGCATTTTTTAATAATAATTCAAAATTTGAAATTTCATAAAATTTTGAGCAGTCATCTATTAAATATTACATAAAACAATTTTTTACATGAAGCCCCCTTTTTCCGAGACACAGTCTGAAATTGAGAAAAAGGAAGAGAGGTACCTGGGCAATGTTTCAACAAGTTCAGATTTGAAATTTCACAAAGTTTTGAGCACTGATAAAGGAGAACCTAGTGAAAAACAATTTTTTCCATGAAGTCTCCTTTTTCCGTGATGCAGCCTTAATTTGAGAAACCTGGAAAGACGTATTTGCGCATTAATAATTCATAGATTGCAAAAACAAAGGGCACATGTTTAAACTTGTAAAACAAGATATAACCATGAAATGTTGACAAAAAGTAAACAAGATATTAGTAAAAATTGCAATTTTGCATTAGGGCCCCTTTTTCATTTTACAAGAAACTCCCTTTTTCCATGACAGAGGGTCAAATTGAAAAACACATAGATAAAAAAACAAGAGCACATGGTGAAACTTTGAAAAAACAATATAACCATGAAGTGTAATGAAATTTTGACCAAAACTGAATGAAATATTAGTAAAGATTGGAATTTTGCAAGAAGCCCCCTTTTTCCATGACAGAACTCAACTTAAAAAATGCCCAGATTAAAAATAGGAAGGGCACATGCTAAAACTTTCCATAAACAATATAACCATGAAGTTTCATGATATTCTGACAAAAACTGAATGAGATGTTGGTAAAAATTGCAATTTTGCATTAAGCCCCCTTTTTCCATGACACGGGGTCAAATTGAAAATCCGGGAAAAGTATATCGGCGCATTACGGTAATTTGCCCTAAGGAGTTCATATATGAAGTTTCATCCAATTTGGTCCAAGGGTTGTGGAGAAATTGCTTCGGACGGACGGACGGACGGACGGACGGACAGACGAAGCGGCGACTACATGCTGGCCCTTCGGGGAGCATAAAAAGCTATGAAAAACATTGTGAGAAAAGAAGAAAATAATAGTAACCTGCATTTTCTTAGTTTTACACAGTAATTTCTACCCTTTTTGATACAAGTTTTACTAATTTGAAAATTTATTATGTTGTCTGGGACATCTTTCAATTATGACCAGTTATAAAAATTTTGTCTTCTGATTATAGTTAAAGAGGGTCTTGTTACAACCCATTTTGGGTGGGGAAATATCAAAATATAGAAAATATGTATAGTGGCAATTGTTTTATTGAAGTTGCAGGATCAATTTGATTGGATAGCAAAATGCCTTATCACAACAGTAAAGCCCTGGCCCTCTTTGTACTAGGTCACCAGTAGGCCAACAAACCTTTACCAGAACTAATAACAGAGCACAGGTTCTCTTGTTTTATATGAAAAGGATTATAGATTATGTAAAGCAGCCATCTTTAACTCTTTACCAAATGACAAAATTTGGGATGTGTCCAAACTGAAAGCATTTGCAGACAACAAATTGAACATTGATGAAATGATGATTTCTCTCTTTGATAGAGTAGAAAACACTGAGGGAAAAGGAGAAAATGCTGATTACCAGCAGTTTCTCCTTTTCCAAGAGTGTTTTCCAAAGACTTCTTTAGGGTTGTTAAAAGTCAGGATTGTATGGTAAAGACTTACCACCATAGGAACTAACCTGCAATACAACAATGAAATCCAACAAATAGTTTAAGAGAAGAAATTTTTCAAATATTTATGCCCCCCTTTCGAAGAAAAGGGGGTATATTGCTTTGCACTTGTCGGTCGGTCCGTCCGTAGACCAAGTTTGTCCGGAGCATAACTCAATAACTATTTAAGTTATCATCTTGAAACTTCATAGGTGGATAGATCTCATTAAGGAGAAGTGCAGTGCACAAGAACCATAACTCTGCCCATCATATTTTTGGAGTTATTGCCCTTTGTTGATTTTCATACTTAATTTTTGTCCGGAGCATAACTCAAAAACTATTTAAGGTATCATCTTGAAACTACATAGGTGGATAGATCTCATTAAGGAGAAGTGCAGTGCACAATAACAACAACTCTGCTCATCATATTTTTGGAGTTATTGCCCTTTGTTGATTTTCATACTTAATTTTTGTCTGGAGCATAACTCAAAAAGTATTTCAGGTATCATCTTGAAATTACATAGGTGGATAGATCTCATTAAAGAGAAGTGCAGTGTACAAGAACCATAACTCTGCCCATCATATTTTTGGAGTTATTGCCCTTTGTTGATTTTCATACTTAATTTTTGTCCAGAGCATAACTCAAAAAGTATTTTAGGTATCACCTTGAAACTTCATAGGTGGATAGATCTCATTAAGGAGAAGTGCAGTGCACAAGTACCATAACTCTGCCCATCATATTTTTGGAGTTATTGCCCTTTGTTGATTTTCATATTTAATTTTTGTCCGTAGCATAACTGTAAAAGTATTTCAGGTATCACCTTGAAACCTTATATGTGAAAAGATCTTATTAAAGAGAAGTGCAGTGCACAAGAACCATAACTCTGCCTATCATATTTTTAGAGTTATTGCTCTTTGTTGATTTTCATAGTTAATTTTTGTCCAGAGCATAACTCAAAAAGTATTTCAGGTATCATCTTGAAACTACATAGGTGGATAGATCTCATTAAGGAGAAGTGCAGTGCACAAGAACAACAACTCTGCCCATCATATTTATGGAGTTATTGCCCTTTGTTGATTTTAATACTTAATTTTTGTCCGGAGCATAACTCTAAAAGTGTTTCAGGTATTATCCTAAAACCTCATAGGTGGATAGATTATACTAAGGAGAAGTGCAGTGCACAAGTACCATAACTCTGACCATCATATTTTTGGAGTTATTGCCCTTTGTTGATTTTCGTAGTTAATTTTTGTCTGGAGCATAACTCAAAAAGTATTTCAGGTATCACCTTGAAACCTTATAGGTGGATTAACCTTATTAAGGAGAAGTGCAGTGCACAAGAACCATAACTCTGCCCATTATATTTTTGGAGCTTTTGCCCTTTGTTGATTTTCATACTTAATTTTTGTCCAGAGCATAACTCAAAAGGTTTTTCAGGTATCATCTTGAAACCATATATGTGGATAGATCTTATTCAGGAGAAGTGCATTGCACAAGAACCATAACTCTGCCCATTATATTTTTGCAATTACTGCCCTTTGTTGATTTTCATACTTATTTTTTTTCCGGAGCATAACTCAAAAAGTATGTGAGGTAAAATCATGAAACTTTAAAAGTTGATAGTTCACTTAAATGGGAAGTACAGTGCCCAAGAATTGTTAATTTATCATTAATAATTTTTGAGTAATTACCCTTTGTTCGTTTTTACATTTTGAACGTAAGAGTTTATAATCACATTGGATGCCATTAGGGGGGCATACATGTTTTACAAACATCTCTTGTTTACTTTGTATCACATGTTTTTTGACAGATTGTTTTTTAAGGAATTCTGTAGACCTCTATCTAAGGAACATTCCTGCAAAATAATAATGCTATCCAATTAGCGGTTTGAAAGGAGATTTTTAATGGTTTTTTACTTTGGTTGCCATGGCAACCAGAATTATTCATGGAACACACTTATTTGAAGGAATTTGAAAGAGGACCACCTAGGGAACATTCCTGTGAACTTTGCTAAAAATCCAGTCAATAGTTCATGAGGAGAAGTTTTTTAAAGAAAATGTTTACGGACGCACGCACGGACAAACGGACGAACGAACAGACGGACGCACACACGCACGCACGCACGACGGACACAATGCCATGACAATAGCTTGCTGGCCTTTGGCCAGTGGAGCTAAAAACTATAAGAGGTGTACTGCCCCACTCTTTGTTTTTTTTTTCAAAATCAATGTGGTTCAAGCCATTAATAAGACAAACAAACTGTGCAAGTTTCATCAAAATCTGACAACAAATCTGGACTTAATCGCGTAAACAAGAAAAAGACAGACAGACGCATGATGGAAACCATACCACGACAAAAGCTCAGCTGGTTTTCAGCCAGTAGAGCCAGAAACTACTGGTAACCATGATTACTTAATTGTGTCAAGAGCATTCAAGGCATTTCCTTTCAGATATTTGGTTTATTAAAATTTTTAGGAACTCATCAAATCTTTTTTAGTCAATGGAAGAAGATCGTCTGCACTGACTTTGCTATATTTTATGGGGATGAGTTTACTGTCTCTGTTGCCATGGGAACATTTCTTTTTCTGAGGTGTTGAATACTTTTGATATTTTGTATGTGCATTACAGATATGGATGTTTAATTTATTCAGATGCCTCTTTGCTGGAAGGAGTTAATTTGCTTTGAATAAGCTATATTTGGCTATATTATTTGTAATGGTTCGTTGATGTGGTTGCCATGGTAACATATAATCTGGCCATTACATTGTTTCTTTTAAATTCTGATATTGACAAATAGATGTGGGTAATTTGAGTAAGTATTACTTATCAGTGTAATCCTTTGTTAATGGGTGGCAGTTTATTTTGAATGTGCTGATTTTTGTTAAAATCACAAACTGTTGAACAGTTTGTTTGCCATGGTAACTATTATTTGGATTGTTGCAGAACTTAAATTTTTCTTAATTGGTTGAACAGATGTGGATCAATCTAATACATAAATACACTGTAAATATTTCTCTTTGCAGAAAGGAGATAATTTGCTTTGAAATTGCCACTTTTTTGTAAAATCACTGACGGACCAATAGTTTTGTCGCCATTGTTACAAAATTATAGACATTTTGAGTTTTTTATGTTGGCTGTGAAAATTCAGATGTTGCTCATTTAGGCACTATATGTATTTTTCATATGCACCTTTACTGTTGGAAGATAATTTGGTTTGAAAATGTCCAAAATGGAAGTTTGATTCTGTTGCTATGCAAAACAATGCAAGTGACATTTTTTACTTCTCTGTGTAATTTCGAGTACTAATCATGCCTTCCTTTTAACAAAAGTAGTCGTATAGATAATCTAAATTGGTGGTAGTTTACTTTGAATGTGCTGATTTTTGTTAAAGTCGAGAACTGCTGGATAGTATGGTTGCCACGGTAACTTATATTTGGATTGTTGCAGAACATTTTCCTTCTTAATTGGTTGAACAGGGTTGTTGAAAGTCAGGATTGTATAGAAAAGGATTGAATGGTAAAGATATATCAGGGGTACATTCATCACAGCTGTGTTTTTTTGCATTTTATTAAATAAAAAGATCTACTTCATTCTTTACTTCTTTGACAAACTAACAAAATTTGGAATCTAACAAACTAAAAGTATATGCAGATGTATTACAGATCTAATAGAGTTCAAATGGAAATTTCACTATGATAAAGTACAAAACATTGCAAGGAAAGTGGAAAATGCTGGTACCCACCATTTTCTACTTGCCTTGCAATTTTCTCTGAGGCTTTACATGTATCTTTCAGGATCATAAAGATTGGGCTTGTGTGGTACCTAGCAGGTTAAAGTTTCATACTCTGTTTATAAATTGTATGCCAAATGATAAAAAGAAAACAATTTCGTATTTGATTCATTACTTTTATAGAAAGCAAGTAACTATAATCATAATTTAATATAAACATTTCTATTTTAATTGTAATTTATGGATTTTTTTCTAAATAATTGAATCAAAGTCTGGTCACATTTTATGTAGTTGACCATATTAGGAAACTTCCATAGTTGTCCATATTAAACACACTATGTTTAAGTAAGGTCAATTAGTTAACTTTAGTCAATGACATTCAAACTACAGTCACAACATCGAAGTTAACTGTAACAAATTTTTTGAACTGTAATTTCAGACTATGTTTATTACTAAGTTGATCTATGGTGAACTATGTGTGACCATGTCCAACTATTTTTGATATGTTTAACTATGGCCATCTTATGGTCATTCCCCAGTACGGTCAGCTACGTAAGGTAGGACCACAGCTTTACACATACATTTATATTCCTTTCGTTATAGGCAAGGTTGGCAAAAAGCTAGTCAATACTGGTTAAAACTGGTCATTACTGGTCAATAGTGGTCAATTGGAGTGGTTTATTGGGTCATTTAAATCACAGACTTACATACCTGTTTCTAAACTAGTCTTTGAAGCTCTCCCCCTACATCTTGCACTGAAGGTATATTACATGTTATCATCAGTATAATAGTTTCTATAAATGGGGTCCTTTTTTTATTTGATCATAATTCAAAAGACAGTATTGCTGGTTAACTAAAGAAGTTGATTGGATTGACTTTCCTTTTTGAACTTACATGCAGGTCAGTTTTTTTCAACCAAGAACTTTTATCATCATTCCTTATAGGTTAGATAACTGTTTATAGTTCTAAGGTTTTAAAAATTTAGATTATTTTAACATAGTCTTTAGACATAAAAGTTCAGATGTAGCATCAAAAAGCATCGGATTTGTGAAACAGTACTGGTTTGATATTGCACAGGATTTATGTAAAACACAGTCATAAATTTGAAAAAAAAAAAAGGTTCTAAATGTGAGACCTCCACATGTTTAGAACTGAAAACGTTGACTTTTCTTGTAAATGGCTTACATCCACTGAAATCTAGAAATCAAAGTATAATATAATAAGACAATAAGACGAATGCATTTTCGATGGGGACCCTTCGCGCCCCCCCCCCCCCCCCCCCCCCCTCCACGAGAAAGATATCTGGATCCGTGCGTGGTCTTGGATCAATCTGCGTGGATTGCAAGTCTGGTCAATGACGACAATTTACACAATCATATGAATAAAAGCCCATCCCTATCTATTGCAGGCCATATACACCAATACAGGTACATAGTAGCATGTATCTTCTTTCCAACCAATGTTTATTAGTCAGCATTCGTTATACGGGCGAAAGACCGCGCCGAAGGCGCGGTCTGAAGACCGCCTATAGGTTACACGTACGAATAAAAGTCAAAATCATCAAATTTCATAATTCAAATTACAAACCCCATAAGACTTTTTTCGGCCATTTTGAATTTTTGTTGATTTTTTTGTCCACTGGAGGTGAGCTTCCGGTAACAGACTGGACCGTACCACAGAAACAAGAATACGTTTATTTACTGACAATTTTGAGAACACAGTCAGCATTATGTTTTAAATTCTTCTAATAACAAAAATATGTCTTAGATTCTTCTAATAACAATATTCAACATAAATCACACAGATTTAGGTTGAACAAAGAAGTCTTTCGATTACATTTGTTTTTAATAAAAAAAAAAACGAAAAAATGACGTAATTACTGTATGTGTTCTACGTCACGCGCACTGAGTTCAGCAACTTAGGATGTCAACATATCAATCGTTCAAGATAAAAAAAAAAGTCGCGTCAGATATAAAAATATAACATAATGTATGTATGTCAGAGCACATTCTTCACTTTAAATGCAATTACTTGTTTAATCGCCGACATACACTTCACACAAGCTTACAGTACAGAACCGAGAGTCAGTTCATTTTTTTGACCGATAAGCGAGCAAAGCGGACGATTCAAACACTCGTCATATAGTGGTATTTTTCAAATTTTAGGGGAAATCATTAAAAAAAAGGTAAGTTTGTCTTTCATTAACGAAAAATTGAGTTAATAACGAAAATATTGTTATGTTATTTCTTTTGAAATTAACTGCATATGTTCTGGGAATTTCCAAATAATCAAATTGTGTAAAATAGTCACCTGATTCATCATGTGACGGTTTGTGTATCACGTGACGGTTTGTGTATCACGTGACGGTTTGTTTATCGTCTGCAGTTGTCAAAATTCTGTCAGTGACTGTCATTCCGGTTTGAAAACCAAAATATCTGAATTACATCCGTAATAATGACTTACTCTGATTTGTAAAACATTCCCTCTTTTATCAATTGACATTATATTTCATAAACTTGATCCAAAATTTATCTTTAATGTGATTTTGATGAAAAAGGTTGATTGACACCCCCCACCCTCCTCCCTCCTTCTTACCATACCGATAAGATTTATAATCTAAGCATTGAATTTTATACTCTAAGCATTGAATTATCAAAAATTCTTTTCAGCTTATTGTGATAGACTATGGTGATTGAATTAGATCTAGATCTATTTGAAGATGAAAATACAAATTTATGATTCTCATAAGTGAGAAGTTTGAACACTTTCATCACTGTCTCCCACCCCCCTCCGTTTTCTATTGATCTTAACAATAACAATAAAAAATTAGAATAGTGAATATGTCCTTTAAAGACGGTAAAGAATACATAAGACCTTTTTATTCAGATCATAATTATGCCATTAAAAATTGCAAAGTCAAGAGAAAGTATTCAAATACTAATGTTAGTCAACATGTTCACTTTCATGACCACACTTATAGTTACAAAAAGTCTTACTCAAATGAGTCATGCCAAAATGATATTTCTGCAAATAAACCTATTGATTCCGCACATTGTGAGACATCCTCACAATGCAAACCAAGCGAACGTATTCAAAAATTGTTTGACCTGAGCTGTTATGCAAGAAACAAAGTATCTTCATGCACAGAAATTATAGAAAATACTCTGTACACAAGTATACCGGTACCAGGTGATGGAGATTGTTTTTTTCATTGCTTAAGTTTAAATATTCATGGAAACTTTGACTACAGTTACCACTATAGACAAATCATCTGTTCTCATATAGTCAAGAATTGGTTGCACTATAAAGATTCAGCTGTCATGTTGCATTCCTTAAATGGAAATACAGTCCAATACTACATAAATCACATGCTAGTTAATCATGGATGGGCTACACATTGTGAAATTTCAGCTGCATGTGAAATTCTTAAAGTTAATATAGATGTATGGTTAAAGGGGTTTGTGTTCAACAGAAATTTGGAAAGAGAAGTACGATTCCATCTGTCTAAATACACTTCTTCAGTGCATACAAACAAGACAATTATATTGAGACTTTGGAATAATCATTTCACAGTCCTTGCATGTAAAGCCATTGAGCCTCCCTCTCCTAAAAAACGAACCCTTTCAACCAAAAAGCAGACATTGCAGAAGACGCGGGTAAAAGCAAATAAAACATTAAAATTAAAGCCCATCAATGTCAAGAAAGAAAGGAACAACTTTAAAAGAAAAAGAAAAGAAAAGAAGAAACTTGTTAACAAACAAACAGGTAGTAGTAAGCCCCTATTATCAGATCAATCAAAGTTAAAAGATAAAAAAAAAACAACAGTTCAGTCTGAAAAAAAATCATTTCATTTTGAAAACAATTTGCTTGAAGAATGCAGGCAGCTGGGTTTGGATAAAAAACAGATTTCAGAACAGGACCCTAACACTAACCCAGCTAAGCAGTTAACTAAAATGAAAATGGCTATTACAAATGTGGAAAAGAAATTACATGTGACAGCTTCAGATCTTCCTTCTGCTCCTCCACTCAATGACAATGATCAATATAATATTGCAATGGATAGTATAAGGGCTTTTGAATTGGCACAGATGTCATATAATTTTAAACAATGCTCTGTATGTAATGAATGCAGGCTAGAAATGAAACTGAGAGCAGACAATATTTGTCATAGATGCTTTATTGACAAAAATAAAATCAAGATGTTTTCTTTGGAAAATGAAATGGACCCTGGACTTCTTCCAGGAGAATTAAAAAATCTTTCTATTGTTGAACAACAGCTGATAAGTCGCCTAGCTCCAATTATGCACATACATATGTTGAAACATGGAGGAACATCCGCTAAAGGTCATTGCGTAACATTCCCCCAAGAAGTAAATGAGCCTGCCCAAATTCTTCCAAAACTTACACAAAGTAAAAATACAGTTGTCTCAAAAAAATTTTTACACAAAGTAAAAATACAGTTGTCTCAAAAAATTAAATTTGTTTGGGAAAGAATAGAAAACATGGTGAGAAAAGGAGAAAATGATAATTCTTAGTGTTTCCTCCTTTTTCAACAATTGTTTCAAAAATGCTGGTTCCTAAGGGTCTTAAAAAGATTTTACAAGCTGTCAAAATTTTCATACACAAAGTAGCAATACTGATCTGAATTGCCCAAACTAAAACTGCTACGAATAACATTGTATTTTCATGACCCCATGAGAGAAATCCTCTGAAAACATTTTGAATTACAATGAATTGCTCTTAACCAACAATTTCTTCTTATTATAATAAATTTTGAGTCAGAACAAAGTCAATACAACAAACACAAGCCAGGACTGAGGACAAGTCTTCTCCTTACTGGGTTAAATCATCGTGGGTCCCTCAACTATTTGTGTCGGGTCGAACTGTCTTGGGGCCGAATGCTCTTCCACCAAAGTGAAAACATCCCCCACATTCAGTGAGATAAAAAACATTAATGTCATAAAATTGTTTGTTCATATTCAGCAGTATTAGCCAGAACTTGCTTTTTTTCAATTTTATTAGATCATAAGCAATTTAATACGGGCGAAAGACCGCGCCGAAGGCGCGGTCTGAAGACCGCCTATAGGTTACACGTACGAATAAAAGTCAAAATCATCAAATTTCATAATTCAAATTACAAACCCCATAAGACTTTTTTCGGCCATTTTGAATTTTTGTTGATTTTTTTGTCCACTGGAGGTGAGCTTCCGGTAACAGACTGGACCGTACCACAGAAACAAGAATACGTTTATTTACTGACAATTTTGAGAACACAGTCAGCATTATGTTTTAAATTCTTCTAATAACAAAAATATGTCTTAGATTCTTCTAATAACAATATTCAACATAAATCACACAGATTTAGGTTGAACAAAGAAGTCTTTCGATTACATTTGTTTTTAATAAAAAAAAAACGAAAAAATGACGTAATTACTGTATGTGTTCTACGTCACGCGCACTGAGTTCAGCAACTTAGGATGTCAACATATCAATCGTTCAAGATAAAAAAAAAAGTCGCGTCAGATATAAAAATATAACATAATGTATGTATGTCAGAGCACATTCTTCACTTTAAATGCAATTACTTGTTTAATCGCCGACATACACTTCACACAAGCTTACAGTACAGAACCGAGAGTCAGTTCATTTTTTTGACCGATAAGCGAGCAAAGCGGACGATTCAAACACTCGTCATATAGTGGTATTTTTCAAATTTTAGGGGAAATCATTAAAAAAAAGGTAAGTTTGTCTTTCATTAACGAAAAATTGAGTTAATAACGAAAATATTGTTATGTTATTTCTTTTGAAATTAACTGCATATGTTCTGGGAATTTCCAAATAATCAAATTGTGTAAAATAGTCACCTGATTCATCATGTGACGGTTTGTGTATCACGTGACGGTTTGTGTATCACGTGACGGTTTGTTTATCGTCTGCAGTTGTCAAAATTCTGTCAGTGACTGTCATTCCGGTTTGAAAACCAAAATATCTGAATTACATCCGTAATAATGACTTACTCTGATTTGTAAAACATTCCCTCTTTTATCAATTGACATTATATTTCATAAACTTGATCCAAAATTTATCTTTAATGTGATTTTGATGAAAAAGGTTGATTGACACCCCCCCCCCTCCTCCCTCCTTCTTACCATACCGATAAGATTTATAATCTAAGCATTGAATTTTATACTCTAAGCATTGAATTATCAAAAATTCTTTTCAGCTTATTGTGATAGACTATGGTGATTGAATTAGATCTAGATCTATTTGAAGATGAAAATACAAATTTATGATTCTCATAAGTGAGAAGTTTGAACACTTTCATCACTGTCTCCCACCCCCCTCCGTTTTCTATTGATCTTAACAATAACAATAAAAAATTAGAATAGTGAATATGTCCTTTAAAGACGGTAAAGAATACATAAGACCTTTTTATTCAGATCATAATTATGCCATTAAAAATTGCAAAGTCAAGAGAAAGTATTCAAATACTAATGTTAGTCAACATGTTCACTTTCATGACCACACTTATAGTTACAAAAAGTCTTACTCAAATGAGTCATGCCAAAATGATATTTCTGCAAATAAACCTATTGATTCCGCACATTGTGAGACATCCTCACAATGCAAACCAAGCGAACGTATTCAAAAATTGTTTGACCTGAGCTGTTATGCAAGAAACAAAGTATCTTCATGCACAGAAATTATAGAAAATACTCTGTACACAAGTATACCGGTACCAGGTGATGGAGATTGTTTTTTTCATTGCTTAAGTTTAAATATTCATGGAAACTTTGACTACAGTTACCACTATAGACAAATCATCTGTTCTCATATAGTCAAGAATTGGTTGCACTATAAAGATTCAGCTGTCATGTTGCATTCCTTAAATGGAAATACAGTCCAATACTACATAAATCACATGCTAGTTAATCATGGATGGGCTACACATTGTGAAATTTCAGCTGCATGTGAAATTCTTAAAGTTAATATAGATGTATGGTTAAAGGGGTTTGTGTTCAACAGAAATTTGGAAAGAGAAGTACGATTCCATCTGTCTAAATACACTTCTTCAGTGCATACAAACAAGACAATTATATTGAGACTTTGGAATAATCATTTCACAGTCCTTGCATGTAAAGCCATTGAGCCTCCCTCTCCTAAAAAACGAACCCTTTCAACCAAAAAGCAGACATTGCAGAAGACGCGGGTAAAAGCAAATAAAACATTAAAATTAAAGCCCATCAATGTCAAGAAAGAAAGGAACAACTTTAAAAGAAAAAGAAAAGAAAAGAAGAAACTTGTTAACAAACAAACAGGTAGTAGTAAGCCCCTATTATCAGATCAATCAAAGTTAAAAGATAAAAAAAAAACAACAGTTCAGTCTGAAAAAAAATCATTTCATTTTGAAAACAATTTGCTTGAAGAATGCAGGCAGCTGGGTTTGGATAAAAAACAGATTTCAGAACAGGACCCTAACACTAACCCAGCTAAGCAGTTAACTAAAATGAAAATGGCTATTACAAATGTGGAAAAGAAATTACATGTGACAGCTTCAGATCTTCCTTCTGCTCCTCCACTCAATGACAATGATCAATATAATATTGCAATGGATAGTATAAGGGCTTTTGAATTGGCACAGATGTCATATAATTTTAAACAATGCTCTGTATGTAATGAATGCAGGCTAGAAATGAAACTGAGAGCAGACAATATTTGTCATAGATGCTTTATTGACAAAAATAAAATCAAGATGTTTTCTTTGGAAAATGAAATGGACCCTGGACTTCTTCCAGGAGAATTAAAAAATCTTTCTATTGTTGAACAACAGCTGATAAGTCGCCTAGCTCCAATTATGCACATACATATGTTGAAACATGGAGGAACATCCGCTAAAGGTCATTGCGTAACATTCCCCCAAGAAGTAAATGAGCCTGCCCAAATTCTTCCAAAACTTGCTAAAGATATCTCTATCTTACGTGTAAGAAAGCAAGGGATAAATAATCATACAAAAGATTTCAATGTTCGAAGAGCAAATGTTCAACAGGCACTTCTGTGGTTGAAAAATAACAATGAAGCTTATTCAGATATTATGATAAGTGAAGAAAGATTACAACTTCTACCAGAAGAAGGCGAAATTGATATTGATACAATTAATGCAAATAATATTTCATGTGAAAATGATCTTGGTCCTGCTCCACATCAAGTAAACACTGATGACATATCTGGTGAAACTTCCTCAAATGTCCCTCTTCCAGAGCAATCTCTTGACTTGAAACAACAAGTTCAAAATACCATTAAAAACATAGCTCTTCAAAGCAATAGTGCAAAAAGAGTAGTAATTCCTTGGCCTTCACAGAATGACACCCCTATGTCAGAATTTACCACACAGCATTTTTTCACTCTTTCTTTTCCCTGTCTTTTTCCATATGGAGCAGGGGACTTTCACATTAATCGTGCAAGAACATGTACTTCAATGTCTGATTGGGCTGAGCACCTCATGTGGTACAAGGATGGAAGGTTTGCGCAACACAAGTATTTCAAATTTATTGTACACAATATAATTATGAGAAAAAGAACCTTAGAACAAAGCACATACATCATGAAACAGCAAATAGGTGATGAACATATGTCTCTGGATGAATTAAAACAGAGGATTCAGAAAGGTGACAATAGTATTGCTCAGAAAATCTTATATTTTGGAGCATGCTTAAGGGGTACATCCCAATACTGGTCTCAAAGATCAAGAGAGCTAAAAGCTTTGATAAACTACCAGATTAATGAAGGAAAAGGTCTTCCTTCAATTTTCACCACAGGTAGTTGTGCTGAATTTCATTTCAAGCCATTAAAACGTTTACTTTCATTGTATTTACAAAGTACAGGTAGAGGCGCACTTGACCTCGATAACAGAAGTACCCTTTTTAATGTCTTGCAAGAGAATTCTCACATTGTATCAGAATACTTTAATCTACGCACAAAATCTTACTTTGATACCGTTATGAAAAGAGCATTCAATGTTGACACTTACTGGTACAGATATGAGTTTGCAAAGTCCAGAGGAATGATACACTGGCATGGTCTTTGTTGGCGGTCTGACCGAGAACCTCATGGTCTTCTCCATGAAGCTTTTGAGAAAGGACTTGCTGCAAATGAAACTGCACTTCAACTTTCAGACTGGGCAAAAAAATATTTTTCAATGACTGCTTCTCACCCTGCCGGAAAAGATGCAGATGGCAACTCACGAAAAGATATGTGGCCACCTCCAGAAGGCACAGCACCCCCTCCATCTGAAGAGAAGAACCCGTTGGTAAAACTTCTTCTTGATGTTAGTGAAAGCCAAGAATCCCTTCTAGAGGATCATATCTTACTTACCAACAGAATTAATCTACACAGGTGTTCTGATTATTGCCTACAACAAAAACGAGGTCAAAAAGTTCGAACATGCAGAATGGAATATGGAAATGAAAATGAACCAGGAAAGTGTATCAGAAACGAGCCTGCAATAGTAAGAGACAAAAATGGTAGTCTCAGACTTGAAATGGAGAGAGACCATCCAGTAATTGTTCAACATTCTCAAATTCACACACAGGGATGGAGGGCAAATGGTGACATATCAATAATTTTGTCAAAAAGTAGTCCTGATAATCCCACAGTGAGTGATATTATTGCAACTGAGAAATATGTTACTGGATATGCATGTAAGGGCAATCAATCTACTGGAGAATTAGTTGATTTGTTCAATGTAATGGCCAAGTCATCTGATGAAAATACTTGTGCAAATGGAAAGAGCATTTGTACAAAACTTCTTATGAATACTGTAAAGAGAGATATCTCAAATACTGAGTCAGCATATGAACTTTTAGGACTTCCCCTTTTCCATTGTAGTCACCAGTTCTTAAACATAAGTATGACAGGATCTCGTGTCCTTGAAAAAAATGGTAAAACTTTTACCAAATGTACCCCATTGGACAAATATCTTTCCCGCTCTATTGAAGATGAATCATCATGGTATCAATACATCTGTAAAAATGGTCGTGTTCCAGTACTGTCTGGTGGCTCAGTTCGTGCTACATGGCCACTTACTGAAGATTATTGCCGCTCAATGATGCTTCTTCACTGGCCTAATTGGAGAAGTATAGCAAACATAAAACATGACAATGTCACCTGGCTAGAAGCTTTCAAACAATTTTTCGAGACAACTAACTGTCCAAACTTTGTTAAAGCAGATGTTCAAAGAGCACAACAAAATAATTCAAATGAGGAAGAAAATGAAAGCCAGGACGAATACGAGGAAGAAATCGAACAACCTGATTGGGTTCAACTTATGAGACCAAATATAGAAATAACCAATGATGACAATGATTTTCAGTATGATGATGGGGGTCCAAATCATAACTGGGGAGAAACAACAACAGAGTATCCAGAAAATTATGGCAAGCAGTTTTTAGAAAATCTTCCAAAAACTGATGAAATGAGCCTTCAAACTGAAAAAGTTGATTTAAGTACATTAAATACAGACCAAAAGTTTGCTTTCAACATTGTTATAGATACACTACTAAAATATAAAAACCAAGAACCTTTTAAACCATTAAGAATGATAATTTCTGGAACAGCTGGATCAGGCAAGTCTTATCTCATTAAATCATTAGTTTATGCCATTACTAATTTGTTTCAGTCAAAGAATTCTGTTCAAGTTCTTTGTCCTACTGGCAACAGTGCAAACCTTATATCAGGGGTTACTATCCATTCCTTTTTAAAAGTACCAACATCTTTCAAAGTTGTTAAAGACATGAAGGCACCAGATGGAAATATCGGTGAACAACTGCAAGAAAACTGTGAAGGTATGTCAGCACTTTTAGTTGATGAGAGGTCTCTAGTTGGCTGTACTACTCTTGGCTGGATGGAGTTCCACTGCAGATACGGAATGAAAAATGAATCAATGGACTGGGGAGGGCTTCCAGTGGTTGTTTTCCTTGGAGACGACATACAGTTACCACCTGTCTGTGATTCACCTGTTTACTTCTGTAAAAGCAAAATTCCAGCTGCTTTGCATGGTGCATTGATTTGGAAATCTTTTAACACTGTTGTCCATCTTCAAACAATTGTTAGACAAAATAATGACCAAAAACACTTCAAAAAGGTATTAAATTCTTTACGAACATATTCGCTGTCAAAGGAAGATTCAATATGGCTTCAGTCTTTTCAGTGGAACAATATGAAAAAGAAGTACGGATCTGAAACAATGAATGATATAAGTAAAAATGCTCTATTTGTATTCCCTACACATGTGGCAGAATGGCAGCATAACAAATCACAACTTTTGCAAGCAAATAAACATTATGCAATTGCAAAGTTGAAGTCTGTTAATGAGGGCAGTCATGCAAATGCTGCATCAAAGGACAAAGCCAGTGGTTTAGTTAACACCCTTTACCTTTGTAAAAGTGCAAAAGTGATGTTAACATCTAATCTGAATGTGAAGTATGGCCTCTTCAATGGCTCTACAGGTGTAGTTCAAGACATAGTATACCTCAATGGGAAAACACCAAGTGATTCTTTACCAGATGTTGTTATGGTTTTCTTTCCTAAATACTCTGGCCCTCCATTTCTACTGGAAAGTCCTAAAATTGTTCCTGTTGTACCAATAGAGCGTAAAATTGACTGTTTATGTCATACCTGTAGGAGGAAACAGATACCACTAAGATTAGGCTGGGGCACTACAATTCATAGGTGTCAGGGAATGACAATTGGTAACGATGAACCCAACAAATACATTGTCATTGACCCAGGTTTGAAAAAATTTGAATCCCAAAACCCAGGTGCTCTATTTGTTGCTCTGTCTCGAGCTAAGACAGCAGGAAACTCAACACAAAAATCTGATTTCTACTGGCACCCAAATATATTAGTAAATGAAGATCGTTTATGTTTTTCCCCATCTACACCAAAACTTAGAGCTAGACAGGAGGAGGTACAAAGAATTACAAAACTAGCAGACACAACAAAAAAGGAATTAGATTTCAATAACACTCAAGCTATCTTTAATCAGATTCTTGAAAAAATGCAAAGTTAGTAAAACATTGATCTTTGATTGGTGGCATGTCAGCTACTGAGCTTGGTCAGTGGATATATTTTCGTGTATTTTAAACGATTGATCATTGTAAGTTTTTAACAAATACTAGTATTAAAGGGGATATCAAAAAAATTTTTTCATGAAAAACAAAAAATAATTTTGAAAAACTTTGATTTTACTATCTTTACCTGATGTAAGTTGTTTTACAACATTTTAGCATTGGAACAAAATACAAGTGATAAACAGTAAAACCCTTTCTCTAAAAAGTAGGATTTTTATTGTATTTTCATAGCTAGGTATACACCAACCTATGAAAATACACTGTAATTCCCTACTGTGCAGGGAAACTGTTCCTAATTTTTGTTTTGTCCCATTGCTATAAACATTTTACTGACCTATATTTCAAGTTTAAAAGGAAAAATCAAAAGTCTATGATAGTTTTTTTTTTTATGAAAAAAAAAAATCCATCCTCCCCCTTTAATCAACAATGTCATGTCACATGTTTTCAGCCGTTTTCCATTATTCTCTGTCATTAGCTAAATGAACATGTACAATCTTTTGAAATTTCTTCACAATATGTATATGTATATTCATTTTTGACTATTTTGGTGTAAACTGTACAAAACAAAATATTTATAAGCATTCTGGCTCTCAAATACTTTGGTGGCATGTCAGCTACTAATAACTATCTTCAATATTCAAGCATTTATTTTCAACTATTCAATTACAATGAAATAGCTTCTTTTACATACTTTACCACATGGGGATTTAATGTTCAGCTCAACAAGTTCATACACTTGCACAATAATCCTTATTTATATATAGTTCTCATCTTTCTAATCAATGTGAAGAACCTTCAGTCACAGAGGATAAGTAATCTTAATTGGTGGTATGTCAACTACTAATTGGATACCTCTCTGTGTGTCTTTTTTGTCTTTTTTTTTTTCTTGTATTCTTGTATTTTCATTGCAGGGAGGCTCAATGTTTTGACATAGTAAACAGTACACATCAATTTGCCTAGAATTCCCTACCAAATCATATATCCATAACAATCTAATCATAACGGTTAACCTCACGTCTGAAACAATACACACTTTTGTAATATTTAGACAAAGATCAGCTTCCTACTTTCCAGTCTACTTATCTTTTTAGATATATGCTTTTATTTCAGGCTTCCTGGTACCATGAAGAAAAGAGAAATATCGGTGAAATATTTTTCGATATTTCATGGTAACGACTAGTGAAAATACCTATTTTTATATTCTAATTGTTCAATTGAACGTGGAAACAGTTGTTCCCGTGCACTAATTACCTAGAGGTAACATGCGTATGCCTCACAACCAGATGGAAATATGACGTAATTTACCTTACATTTCTTGTGCTTGACGTAATATTGTAATGCGTTGCTATGGGAAGGGGGAATAGTGTACTAGATTTTGATTAAGTTCCCCCCATAAAGCCAAAGATTAAAAACATGAAATAAATAAAATATTTTTTTGTGAGAGATTGAAATTTATTCATCAAGTAAGTATAATCAGTATTATTTTCAATTGTGGCTGTGTCACTCATGAAAATGTTACCAATGATGTTCACTTGATGAAATAAATTTTGATCTTTTACTGTAAAAAGCAAATATCCTCTATGTATTTCAGATGGAACATTTCATTTTTGCAACAGATTCAAGAGGGGCAAACCTTATAAAATCGGTTAACAGTTCATCAATCTTCAATTCTAATAACACATCACTTATAATCATTCCAGGCGCTAGTATAAACACTCTTAAAACTGCAGTTGAAAAAAAAATTTCATCAATTAATGACTACTCCCTCTCATGTTCACAAAATCAGGTGTTTTATATCACAATAGCTGCAGGTATATGCAACTTAACTAAAAAAATTTTCCATAGTGGAGGGCAAGAGCTTGTATACATACATGACGATAACAACATAAGTAACTTCAAATCATTTGTTATTGATCATTACTCTGAAAACAGTTCTGTTCAAAAGATAAAATATGTCCATATTGCACCAGCTTGTCTACAAAAATATAACTTGTTCAACATTTCAAGAGGAAAATTAAAATTTTGTACCTCTACATCTGCAGAAATGGCTTCTCAGCAAAAGCAACTTGAATCGGACATTTCAGATATAAACCATTTTTTGTCTGCACTAAACCAAAAGTATCATAAACACTCTGTTAGATGGGATAGGGACTTACTAGTATGTAAAAACAAAAAGAGGGGTAATAACACTATCAAATGTAGAAAAATATCTTATCAAAAGCTTTATGATGGTGTGCATCCATCCTTTCAGCTCCATCAAAAATGGTATTTTTATTTATTGAATTCCATAGTTAAAGACAGAGCTGGAAACTGTGACTCTGATAGTTCCGATGAAGATGATATGTGGGATTTCAAAAGACTTAACTACACAACAGAATAATCAGATTTTCATCCCAATTTATCCTCATATAATTGTTTTATTTAAAAAAGGGAAACTGTTACATTTTTTAGCACCAGAAAAGTTAAACATGTTTTAAAACAGTTCATTTCATCATATGTGAAATCTTTGCATGTTACATTGCTGCTTTCTGCAAGTTATCCTTTTAACAGTACAAATCTCAGCATAATTTCAAAACCAATTTCAACCAGCTTAACACATTTCAATCTTTTTCATCATTTTTTATGCGAAGAATGGGAAATTATTATTGTTTTAAATTTTTTCCATTCTCATTAGTAAAATTAGTTAATTTTGTGTAATACATATTATCAGTTTACCATTAATCTATCAAAGGATTATTCAATGTGTGTTTGTTTTTTGTAATATGGACGTGTAAATTATTAATATGCCAACAGTGGCATTTCCCTCACACAGAGATTTTCTTCCTTTTTTCGCTCTACTGGCTGGCGGGGTTTCCGTCGTCCGTCTGTCCATCCGTCCGTTACTTTTTTTCTTGTTTACACGATAAAGTCTGCATTTGTTATCAGATTTTTGTGAAACTTGCACAGTTTGTTTATCTCATCACCAGCTTCAACCCTACGGATTTTGAAAAAAATCCAACAAACAGTATGGGAAGAGTAGCCATTTCAAGTTGACTGCCAGTAGAGCATATTCAGGCCCTTCAGGGCCTTTTAATTTTCAAAAGCGTTCAAGACGTACTTGTGGGTGACATGTCAGTCACTAACTGTACTCTTGAAAGCCATCTACAGTCTTCTGGCACAGAATCAATGTATAATTTTCTTTCAAAACAAGATACAGTGCAGTTTTCTTCATCCTCAATAATTACAGTCATGTAAATATATATAATTATCTACTTTGTAGTTACCTAAGATGGAATTGTGGGTCACATGTTAGTCACTAGCTTTACTCTTGGACAACTCTTTCAAGTCAAATACATTCTCATTTAGTACGCTTATACTGTACAGTTTTATATACTCTTACTTATTTCATTTAAAGACATTTAAAAACACAAACACACCAACTCTACCTTACATTCAAGCACAGGAATTTGACATTCTATAACCAAAATAACTGATAAAACATGAAAACAAAAATCTCCCTTATATAATATAAACACAAGGAATGCAACGTCTCGATTGCTGGCGCTAGCACCCGACAGCCTTTCCCAACCAAAATCACCCACGAAACAAACATTGATCATAATCTCATTTAGCCTAGCGATAGACAAGACAATAATGTACCTGCGACAACCGGCGATACCTCAGTAGACACCTTTCAACCAGAGATATCCGTCATGTTTTACAGCTCTATCACGACATTTTGATTTATCCAGGTAGCCATTCGCTGACGTCACAAGAAGTGCAAGGAAGCGTATTTTCGTATTACTTATTACTATTATTTTTTTTGTTTTAAGATATTTATGGACATCAGATGATACTAAAGATTCTAGAAAAATCTTTAGTATCATGTGATGTCCATAAGTATCTTAAAAATGAAAAAAATAATAGTAATAAGTGATACGAAAATACGATACCTGCTACTTTCTGTGACGTCAGCAAATGGCTACCCGGATAAATCAAAATGTCCCGATAGAGCTGTAAAACATGACGGATATCTCTGGTTGAAAGGTGTCTACTGAGGTATCCCCGGATGTCACAGGTACTTTATTGTCTTGTCTATCGCTAGGCTAAATGAGATTATAATCAATGTTTGTTTTGTGGGTGATTTTGGTTGGGAAAGGCTGTCGGGTGCTAGCGCCAGCAATCGAGACGTTGCATTCCTTGTGTTTATATTGTATAGGGGAGATTTTTTTTTTTCATGTTTTATCATTTATTTTGGTTATAGAATGTCAAATTCCTGTGATTCAAAAAGTATTTGTGGGTGACATGTTGGTCATTAACTCTACCCTTGAACATGGCTTTTCAAGTCAAATATATATGAATATGATACTGGTCTTCTGATCAGAATGTCTCTGTCTTTAATGATCCAAGTATAATATTTCTATAAAAAGTTCAGTCCAACAATTAATTAATAGCACTGATACTGCTAGTAATTGAGTATCAAATTTGATACTAAAGTTTGTAAATTAACTTCAATGAAATACTTTTAGTTTGTTAAGTATTTCAAACATTAATTCACAAAAATTATAAAACACTAAAGCACTCTTTTTTGGCCAGAATAATGATAAAGTATAAAACTGATGACAATATGGTGGTTTAGCCCTCTGAATACACAACACCAAAAGGCACAGGTAATTTTCTAATGTGTTTTCTTTTCAAATGAAATTATTATGATTACAGAGAGAGAGAGAGATGATCGAAATGAATCCGGTTAGATAATTAGTCTGATCATACCATTTTTAAAAAAACTTGATTTTATACAGCAAGGTTATAATTATTAGATCAGTATTGGTAGCATACATTACTGTTATACATAAAAAATGTCCATGATTATGTACCAATAATTTCACTTTTGACAGTAGACCTATCTTTGGACATAAAGTGATTTGTGTGTGTGTATGGTTTTTTTTTTCAGTTCTGATGATTATCCGAATTTAAAGATAATCCTACTTGAGATCAACTAATATCTACATTACACAACTGCAATAAGGTAAGACTGTTGCTTCTTTCGCCCGAACTTAGGCTTTGCCTATATTCATATTAGATCTAGTCTTAGACTGTTGTTTTATAAATAATCATTCTATCATGGTTTATCATTCAGTATACGGCAGTAGTGAATTATAAGGCACAATCGGTAATCCACAAGGGGAAGGTTTTCTATTACTAGTAGGTTTCAATGAATAAATGGAACAAAATGGTGGAAATGCACACAGGAAATCGGCCAGGAATTCTCACCTATTTTCAAAACCTTTTTTTCAAATTTCACAATAAAATTAATATCTTGTAATAATTACAGTCACGGCCATCATATGACATAAGCTTTTAAGAAGGCGATTTATTCTAAACAATCAACCAATCAAACTACAATTTCTGAAATTAGTCAAACCTGTTTCGTGCAAACTGCGGTGAAATCCGTCTTCCCTTCACTTTCTATTTATTTGGAGCAAACATATCATCATAGTTTCGAATTGGCCAGGGTCAAAATTATAAACAATAGAGAAAGACAATTTTTTCATCCAATTCTGATAAGAATAAAAGTTAATACACACATAAATTGTGCAAGATGGTGATTTCTACCGTTCCTTCTGCCCAAGTTTGAACCAAAATGCGAAACGGAGGTTAAGGCTTTGGCTGTAGCTGTCACAACACTATAAAGCAAAATCGATTATCTTTGAAGTTTCAGTGATTGCTTAATCGATGGCCATTGGCTTTTCTGCCTCTTGCTTTCTAAAGTAAATCTCAAGTCAAAAAATAACAACAAAATAAACAATAAGATGTAAGGATAAACAGGGCCAATAAAAAAATTCCTTTTGCTTAGTCCTATTGCCTCATAAAAATGTAAAATGCTCTTTGTTACTTGCTATTGCATATATCAAACAATGGCAACTGAAGTGTAATTTTTCTAATCTCTTCAAACCGCAACAAGAAACCCAGTTACGTTGACTACTGTCACATATGTGCCAGTTACGCTCATGCGAAAACCCCAGAAATGAATGTGACAAGTGGCTAAAAAAAGACTGAAGGCTCTTTCAGTAGCAACTGCTTCTTTTTGCATAAATCAAACAAAAGGAACTAAATTTTCAATGTGTATTTTTTTTCTCCAATCTCTTTATACTGTGACGACAAATCCATTTACGTTGACTACCGTCTCATAGGTGCCGGTTACGTGCCCGCGAAAATCGACTTATGGAACATTTCATAGCAGACGACACCTGTTGCTTAATAGGTCAAATATAGGGAACTTGGTTTCTAATATCTGTTTTTTATTTCTGCAATCTTTTTTTACCGTGACAACAAACCCTTTTAGGTTGTCTGTTGTCTCGCAGGTGCCACTTACGTATCCGCAAAAACATGAAAATCCGACTTACGGAATATTTTATAGCAGACGCCAACTGTTGCTTAAGTCAATTACATGGATTTTTCTTTTTCTTTTTCTCTCACTAGGGCCTTTGGTTTGGTTACGGTGACCATCTCACGCATACGTGACTGTTACGTGCTGCGCATAAAATCGTAAAATCAACTTCAACACTTTCTGAGGCAACTGATACCTATTGTACAATTCAAGGACAGGTAAACAAAATTTTTCCCTGTTTTCTTACCAGGGTCATGAAAACATTGAACCAATTTTGACGACCGCGCGAGTCAAAAGTCAATTTTAGGTTTAATCGCTGCGCAAAAATATAAAATTCAGAAGCAACCGTTTGCTGTTGCGGAAACTTTTTCCGATAAAAAAATCTAGAAGTAGGCCATAAAGATACAATAAGATGTAAGAATAACTAAAAATCAATTCCTTCTTTGATAGGGTAGAAAACATTGTGGGAAAAGGAGAAAATGCTGGTGACCTGCATTGTCTCCTTTCCTCAGATTATTTTCAAAAGCCTTCTCTTTCAGGGGTGTTCAAAGGCATCATTGTGCGGTAAAAGGTTAATAAGAATAAACAGATATCCCCCCCATCATCAGCCAATCAAATCTCTTCCCTCTCTGAAATTATCCAATCAGAGAAGCTTTAAGGAAATCAGAATGAAAACCAACAGCCAATCAGAGAAGACTTTAGAAATTTCAACAGCCAATCAGAGAGCTTCAAATTCGCGCCAAAATGGCGCCCTAATTTATCGATTTAAAACAGTAAAAAAAACGGCATAAAAGTGGATTTAAAGTCTTCTTTAAAGGCTGCTGTGCAGTTCTTGGCAAACTGCCATCCACATATGCCAGATTTCATTGAAAATAGGCACACATTTAAGAAAATAGGGGCGTAGAAGGCCATGTTTTGGTCTTTTCAAGCCTCTTGCAAGAATTACTTCCCTTTATTCCTCGATGCACCCCCCCCCCTCCCCAGCTCATATGTTTTGGTCTTTACAAGCCTCTTGCAAGAATTACTTCCCTTTAACCCTCGATGCACCCCCTCCCCAGCCCTTTACTGGATTTGCTTTTTTAACTCAGCCCACAAGAAATGCTGCACATTGAAACTTTCAATAGACCAAAGTGATCAATGAACAGTGAAAAAAAACAAAAAAAAAAAAACAACAGAAATTAATGCGACAAGTGGCTAAAAAAAGACTGAAAACTCTTTTCAGTTACTTCCTATTGCATATATCAAACAATGGCAACTGAAGTGTAATTTTTCTAATCTCTTCAATCCGCAACAAGAAACCCAGTGACATTGACTACCGTCTCATGTTTTGGTCTTTTCAAGCCCCTTGCAAGAATTACTTCCCTTTAACCCTCGATGCACACCCCCCCCCCCCCATCCCCAGCCCTTTACTTGATTTGCTTTTCTAACTCAGCCTACAAGAAATGCTGCACATTGAAACTTTCAATAGACCAAGGTGATCAATGTACAGTGTAAAAAGAAAAACCAGAAATTAATGCGACAAGTGGCTAAAAAAAGACTGAAATCTCTTTCAGTAACTTGCTATTGCATATATCAAACAGTGGCAACTGAAGTGTAATTTTTCTAATCTCTTCAAACCGCAACAAGAAACCCAGTTACGTTGACTACTGTCACATATGTGCCAGTTACGCTCATGCGAAAACCCCAGAAATGAATGTGACAAGTGGCTAAAAAAAGACTGAAGGCTCTTTCAGTAGCAACTGCTTCTTTTTGCATAAATCAAACAAAAGGAACTAAATTTTCAATGTGTATTTTTTTTCTCCAATCTCTTTATACTGTGACGACAAATCCATTTACGTTGACTACCGTCTCATAGGTGCCGGTTACGTGCCCGCGAAAATCGACTTATGGAACATTTCATAGCAGACGACACCTGTTGCTTAATAGGTCAAATATAGGGAACTTGGTTTCTAATATCTGTTTTTTATTTCTGCAATCTTTTTTTACCGTGACAACAAACCCTTTTAGGTTGTCTGTTGTCTCGCAGGTGCCACTTACGTATCCGCAAAAACATGAAAATCCGACTTACGGAATATTTTATAGCAGACGCCAACTGTTGCTTAAGTCAATTACATGGATTTTTCTTTTTCTTTTTCTCTCACTAGGGCCTTTGGTTTGGTTACGGTGACCATCTCACGCATACGTGACTGTTACGTGCTGCGCATAAAATCGTAAAATCAACTTCAACACTTTCTGAGGCAACTGATACCTATTGTACAATTCAAGGACAGGTAAACAAAATTTTTCCCTGTTTTCTTACCAGGGTCATGAAAACATTGAACCAATTTTGACGACCGCGCGAGTCAAAAGTCAATTTTAGGTTTAATCGCTGCGCAAAAATATAAAATTCAGAAGCAACCGTTTGCTGTTGCGGAAACTTTTTCCGATAAAAAAATCTAGAAGTAGGCCATAAAGATACAATAAGATGTAAGAATAACTAAAAATCAATTCCTTCTTTGATAGGGTAGAAAACATTGTGGGAAAAGGAGAAAATGCTGGTGACCTGCATTGTCTCCTTTCCTCAGATTATTTTCAAAAGCCTTCTCTTTCAGGGGTGTTCAAAGGCATCATTGTGCGGTAAAAGGTTAATAAGAATAAACAGATATCCCCCCCATCATCAGCCAATCAAATCTCTTCCCTCTCTGAAATTATCCAATCAGAGAAGCTTTAAGGAAATCAGAATGAAAACCAACAGCCAATCAGAGAAGACTTTAGAAATTTCAACAGCCAATCAGAGAGCTTCAAATTCGCGCCAAAATGGCGCCCTAATTTATCGATTTAAAACAGTAAAAAAAACGGCATAAAAGTGGATTTAAAGTCTTCTTTAAAGGCTGCTGTGCAGTTCTTGGCAAACTGCCATCCACATATGCCAGATTTCATTGAAAATAGGCACACATTTAAGAAAATAGGGGCGTAGAAGGCCATGTTTTGGTCTTTTCAAGCCTCTTGCAAGAATTACTTCCCTTTATTCCTCGATGCACCCCCCCCCCTCCCCAGCTCATATGTTTTGGTCTTTACAAGCCTCTTGCAAGAATTACTTCCCTTTAACCCTCGATGCACCCCCTCCCCAGCCCTTTACTGGATTTGCTTTTTTAACTCAGCCCACAAGAAATGCTGCACATTGAAACTTTCAATAGACCAAAGTGATCAATGAACAGTGAAAAAAAACAAAAAAAAAAAAACAACAGAAATTAATGCGACAAGTGGCTAAAAAAAGACTGAAAACTCTTTTCAGTTACTTCCTATTGCATATATCAAACAATGGCAACTGAAGTGTAATTTTTCTAATCTCTTCAATCCGCAACAAGAAACCCAGTGACATTGACTACCGTCTCATGTTTTGGTCTTTTCAAGCCCCTTGCAAGAATTACTTCCCTTTAACCCTCGATGCACACCCCCCCCCCCCCATCCCCAGCCCTTTACTTGATTTGCTTTTCTAACTCAGCCTACAAGAAATGCTGCACATTGAAACTTTCAATAGACCAAGGTGATCAATGTACAGTGTAAAAAGAAAAACCAGAAATTAATGCGACAAGTGGCTAAAAAAAGACTGAAATCTCTTTCAGTAACTTGCTATTGCATATATCAAACAGTGGCAACTGAAGTGTAATTTTTCTAATCTCTTCAAACCGCAACAAGAAACCCAGTTACGTTGACTACTGTCACATATGTGCCAGTTACGCTCATGCGAAAACCCCAGAAATGAATGTGACAAGTGGCTAAAAAAAGACTGAAGGCTCTTTCAGTAGCAACTGCTTCTTTTTGCATAAATCAAACAAAAGGAACTAAATTTTCAATGTGTATTTTTTTTCTCCAATCTCTTTATACTGTGACGACAAATCCATTTACGTTGACTACCGTCTCATAGGTGCCGGTTACGTGCCCGCGAAAATCGACTTATGGAACATTTCATAGCAGACGACACCTGTTGCTTAATAGGTCAAATATAGGGAACTTGGTTTCTAATATCTGTTTTTTATTTCTGCAATCTTTTTTTACCGTGACAACAAACCCTTTTAGGTTGTCTGTTGTCTCGCAGGTGCCACTTACGTATCCGCAAAAACATGAAAATCCGACTTACGGAATATTTTATAGCAGACGCCAACTGTTGCTTAAGTCAATTACATGGATTTTTCTTTTTCTTTTTCTCTCACTAGGGCCTTTGGTTTGGTTACGGTGACCATCTCACGCATACGTGACTGTTACGTGCTGCGCATAAAATCGTAAAATCAACTTCAACACTTTCTGAGGCAACTGATACCTATTGTACAATTCAAGGACAGGTAAACAAAATTTTTCCCTGTTTTCTTACCAGGGTCATGAAAACATTGAACCAATTTTGACGACCGCGCGAGTCAAAAGTCAATTTTAGGTTTAATCGCTGCGCAAAAATATAAAATTCAGAAGCAACCGTTTGCTGTTGCGGAAACTTTTTCCGATAAAAAAATCTAGAAGTAGGCCATAAAGATACAATAAGATGTAAGAATAACTAAAAATCAATTCCTTCTTTGATAGGGTAGAAAACATTGTGGGAAAAGGAGAAAATGCTGGTGACCTGCATTGTCTCCTTTCCTCAGATTATTTTCAAAAGCCTTCTCTTTCAGGGGTGTTCAAAGGCATCATTGTGCGGTAAAAGGTTAATAAGAATAAACAGATATCCCCCCCATCATCAGCCAATCAAATCTCTTCCCTCTCTGAAATTATCCAATCAGAGAAGCTTTAAGGAAATCAGAATGAAAACCAACAGCCAATCAGAGAAGACTTTAGAAATTTCAACAGCCAATCAGAGAGCTTCAAATTCGCGCCAAAATGGCGCCCTAATTTATCGATTTAAAACAGTAAAAAAAACGGCATAAAAGTGGATTTAAAGTCTTCTTTAAAGGCTGCTGTGCAGTTCTTGGCAAACTGCCATCCACATATGCCAGATTTCATTGAAAATAGGCACACATTTAAGAAAATAGGGGCGTAGAAGGCCATGTTTTGGTCTTTTCAAGCCTCTTGCAAGAATTACTTCCCTTTATTCCTCGATGCACCCCCCCCCCTCCCCAGCTCATATGTTTTGGTCTTTACAAGCCTCTTGCAAGAATTACTTCCCTTTAACCCTCGATGCACCCCCTCCCCAGCCCTTTACTGGATTTGCTTTTTTAACTCAGCCCACAAGAAATGCTGCACATTGAAACTTTCAATAGACCAAAGTGATCAATGAACAGTGAAAAAAAACAAAAAAAAAAAAACAACAGAAATTAATGCGACAAGTGGCTAAAAAAAGACTGAAAACTCTTTTCAGTTACTTCCTATTGCATATATCAAACAATGGCAACTGAAGTGTAATTTTTCTAATCTCTTCAATCCGCAACAAGAAACCCAGTGACATTGACTACCGTCTCATGTTTTGGTCTTTTCAAGCCCCTTGCAAGAATTACTTCCCTTTAACCCTCGATGCACACCCCCCCCCCCCCATCCCCAGCCCTTTACTTGATTTGCTTTTCTAACTCAGCCTACAAGAAATGCTGCACATTGAAACTTTCAATAGACCAAGGTGATCAATGTACAGTGTAAAAAGAAAAACCAGAAATTAATGCGACAAGTGGCTAAAAAAAGACTGAAATCTCTTTCAGTAACTTGCTATTGCATATATCAAACAGTGGCAACTGAAGTGTAATTTTTCTAATCTCTTCAAACCGCAACAAGAAACCCAGTTACGTTGACTACTGTCACATATGTGCCAGTTACGCTCATGCGAAAACCCCAGAAATGAATGTGACAAGTGGCTAAAAAAAGACTGAAGGCTCTTTCAGTAGCAACTGCTTCTTTTTGCATAAATCAAACAAAAGGAACTAAATTTTCAATGTGTATTTTTTTTCTCCAATCTCTTTATACTGTGACGACAAATCCATTTACGTTGACTACCGTCTCATAGGTGCCGGTTACGTGCCCGCGAAAATCGACTTATGGAACATTTCATAGCAGACGACACCTGTTGCTTAATAGGTCAAATATAGGGAACTTGGTTTCTAATATCTGTTTTTTATTTCTGCAATCTTTTTTTACCGTGACAACAAACCCTTTTAGGTTGTCTGTTGTCTCGCAGGTGCCACTTACGTATCCGCAAAAACATGAAAATCCGACTTACGGAATATTTTATAGCAGACGCCAACTGTTGCTTAAGTCAATTACATGGATTTTTCTTTTTCTTTTTCTCTCACTAGGGCCTTTGGTTTGGTTACGGTGACCATCTCACGCATACGTGACTGTTACGTGCTGCGCATAAAATCGTAAAATCAACTTCAACACTTTCTGAGGCAACTGATACCTATTGTACAATTCAAGGACAGGTAAACAAAATTTTTCCCTGTTTTCTTACCAGGGTCATGAAAACATTGAACCAATTTTGACGACCGCGCGAGTCAAAAGTCAATTTTAGGTTTAATCGCTGCGCAAAAATATAAAATTCAGAAGCAACCGTTTGCTGTTGCGGAAACTTTTTCCGATAAAAAAATCTAGAAGTAGGCCATAAAGATACAATAAGATGTAAGAATAACTAAAAATCAATTCCTTCTTTGATAGGGTAGAAAACATTGTGGGAAAAGGAGAAAATGCTGGTGACCTGCATTGTCTCCTTTCCTCAGATTATTTTCAAAAGCCTTCTCTTTCAGGGGTGTTCAAAGGCATCATTGTGCGGTAAAAGGTTAATAAGAATAAACAGATATCCCCCCCATCATCAGCCAATCAAATCTCTTCCCTCTCTGAAATTATCCAATCAGAGAAGCTTTAAGGAAATCAGAATGAAAACCAACAGCCAATCAGAGAAGACTTTAGAAATTTCAACAGCCAATCAGAGAGCTTCAAATTCGCGCCAAAATGGCGCCCTAATTTATCGATTTAAAACAGTAAAAAAAACGGCATAAAAGTGGATTTAAAGTCTTCTTTAAAGGCTGCTGTGCAGTTCTTGGCAAACTGCCATCCACATATGCCAGATTTCATTGAAAATAGGCACACATTTAAGAAAATAGGGGCGTAGAAGGCCATGTTTTGGTCTTTTCAAGCCTCTTGCAAGAATTACTTCCCTTTATTCCTCGATGCACCCCCCCCCCTCCCCAGCTCATATGTTTTGGTCTTTACAAGCCTCTTGCAAGAATTACTTCCCTTTAACCCTCGATGCACCCCCTCCCCAGCCCTTTACTGGATTTGCTTTTTTAACTCAGCCCACAAGAAATGCTGCACATTGAAACTTTCAATAGACCAAAGTGATCAATGAACAGTGAAAAAAAACAAAAAAAAAAAAACAACAGAAATTAATGCGACAAGTGGCTAAAAAAAGACTGAAAACTCTTTTCAGTTACTTCCTATTGCATATATCAAACAATGGCAACTGAAGTGTAATTTTTCTAATCTCTTCAATCCGCAACAAGAAACCCAGTGACATTGACTACCGTCTCATGTTTTGGTCTTTTCAAGCCCCTTGCAAGAATTACTTCCCTTTAACCCTCGATGCACACCCCCCCCCCCCCATCCCCAGCCCTTTACTTGATTTGCTTTTCTAACTCAGCCTACAAGAAATGCTGCACATTGAAACTTTCAATAGACCAAGGTGATCAATGTACAGTGTAAAAAGAAAAACCAGAAATTAATGCGACAAGTGGCTAAAAAAAGACTGAAATCTCTTTCAGTAACTTGCTATTGCATATATCAAACAGTGGCAACTGAAGTGTAATTTTTCTAATCTCTTCAAACCGCAACAAGAAACCCAGTTACGTTGACTACTGTCACATATGTGCCAGTTACGCTCATGCGAAAACCCCAGAAATGAATGTGACAAGTGGCTAAAAAAAGACTGAAGGCTCTTTCAGTAGCAACTGCTTCTTTTTGCATAAATCAAACAAAAGGAACTAAATTTTCAATGTGTATTTTTTTTCTCCAATCTCTTTATACTGTGACGACAAATCCATTTACGTTGACTACCGTCTCATAGGTGCCGGTTACGTGCCCGCGAAAATCGACTTATGGAACATTTCATAGCAGACGACACCTGTTGCTTAATAGGTCAAATATAGGGAACTTGGTTTCTAATATCTGTTTTTTATTTCTGCAATCTTTTTTTACCGTGACAACAAACCCTTTTAGGTTGTCTGTTGTCTCGCAGGTGCCACTTACGTATCCGCAAAAACATGAAAATCCGACTTACGGAATATTTTATAGCAGACGCCAACTGTTGCTTAAGTCAATTACATGGATTTTTCTTTTTCTTTTTCTCTCACTAGGGCCTTTGGTTTGGTTACGGTGACCATCTCACGCATACGTGACTGTTACGTGCTGCGCATAAAATCGTAAAATCAACTTCAACACTTTCTGAGGCAACTGATACCTATTGTACAATTCAAGGACAGGTAAACAAAATTTTTCCCTGTTTTCTTACCAGGGTCATGAAAACATTGAACCAATTTTGACGACCGCGCGAGTCAAAAGTCAATTTTAGGTTTAATCGCTGCGCAAAAATATAAAATTCAGAAGCAACCGTTTGCTGTTGCGGAAACTTTTTCCGATAAAAAAATCTAGAAGTAGGCCATAAAGATACAATAAGATGTAAGAATAACTAAAAATCAATTCCTTCTTTGATAGGGTAGAAAACATTGTGGGAAAAGGAGAAAATGCTGGTGACCTGCATTGTCTCCTTTCCTCAGATTATTTTCAAAAGCCTTCTCTTTCAGGGGTGTTCAAAGGCATCATTGTGCGGTAAAAGGTTAATAAGAATAAACAGATATCCCCCCCATCATCAGCCAATCAAATCTCTTCCCTCTCTGAAATTATCCAATCAGAGAAGCTTTAAGGAAATCAGAATGAAAACCAACAGCCAATCAGAGAAGACTTTAGAAATTTCAACAGCCAATCAGAGAGCTTCAAATTCGCGCCAAAATGGCGCCCTAATTTATCGATTTAAAACAGTAAAAAAAACGGCATAAAAGTGGATTTAAAGTCTTCTTTAAAGGCTGCTGTGCAGTTCTTGGCAAACTGCCATCCACATATGCCAGATTTCATTGAAAATAGGCACACATTTAAGAAAATAGGGGCGTAGAAGGCCATGTTTTGGTCTTTTCAAGCCTCTTGCAAGAATTACTTCCCTTTATTCCTCGATGCACCCCCCCCCCTCCCCAGCTCATATGTTTTGGTCTTTACAAGCCTCTTGCAAGAATTACTTCCCTTTAACCCTCGATGCACCCCCTCCCCAGCCCTTTACTGGATTTGCTTTTTTAACTCAGCCCACAAGAAATGCTGCACATTGAAACTTTCAATAGACCAAAGTGATCAATGAACAGTGAAAAAAAACAAAAAAAAAAAAACAACAGAAATTAATGCGACAAGTGGCTAAAAAAAGACTGAAAACTCTTTTCAGTTACTTCCTATTGCATATATCAAACAATGGCAACTGAAGTGTAATTTTTCTAATCTCTTCAATCCGCAACAAGAAACCCAGTGACATTGACTACCGTCTCATGTTTTGGTCTTTTCAAGCCCCTTGCAAGAATTACTTCCCTTTAACCCTCGATGCACACACCCCCCCCCCCCCATCCCCAGCCCTTTACTTGATTTGCTTTTCTAACTCAGCCTACAAGAAATGCTGCACATTGAAACTTTCAATAGACCAAGGTGATCAATGTACAGTGTAAAAAGAAAAACCAGAAATTAATGCGACAAGTGGCTAAAAAAAGACTGAAATCTCTTTCAGTAACTTGCTATTGCATATATCAAACAGTGGCAACTGAAGTGTAATTTTTCTAATCTCTTCAAACCGCAACAAGAAACCCAGTTACGTTGACTACTGTCACATATGTGCCAGTTACGCTCATGCGAAAACCCCAGAAATGAATGTGACAAGTGGCTAAAAAAAGACTGAAGGCTCTTTCAGTAGCAACTGCTTCTTTTTGCATAAATCAAACAAAAGGAACTAAATTTTCAATGTGTATTTTTTTTCTCCAATCTCTTTATACTGTGACGACAAATCCATTTACGTTGACTACCGTCTCATAGGTGCCGGTTACGTGCCCGCGAAAATCGACTTATGGAACATTTCATAGCAGACGACACCTGTTGCTTAATAGGTCAAATATAGGGAACTTGGTTTCTAATATCTGTTTTTTATTTCTGCAATCTTTTTTTACCGTGACAACAAACCCTTTTAGGTTGTCTGTTGTCTCGCAGGTGCCACTTACGTATCCGCAAAAACATGAAAATCCGACTTACGGAATATTTTATAGCAGACGCCAACTGTTGCTTAAGTCAATTACATGGATTTTTCTTTTTCTTTTTCTCTCACTAGGGCCTTTGGTTTGGTTACGGTGACCATCTCACGCATACGTGACTGTTACGTGCTGCGCATAAAATCGTAAAATCAACTTCAACACTTTCTGAGGCAACTGATACCTATTGTACAATTCAAGGACAGGTAAACAAAATTTTTCCCTGTTTTCTTACCAGGGTCATGAAAACATTGAACCAATTTTGACGACCGCGCGAGTCAAAAGTCAATTTTAGGTTTAATCGCTGCGCAAAAATATAAAATTCAGAAGCAACCGTTTGCTGTTGCGGAAACTTTTTCCGATAAAAAAATCTAGAAGTAGGCCATAAAGATACAATAAGATGTAAGAATAACTAAAAATCAATTCCTTCTTTGATAGGGTAGAAAACATTGTGGGAAAAGGAGAAAATGCTGGTGACCTGCATTGTCTCCTTTCCTCAGATTATTTTCAAAAGCCTTCTCTTTCAGGGGTGTTCAAAGGCATCATTGTGCGGTAAAAGGTTAATAAGAATAAACAGATATCCCCCCCATCATCAGCCAATCAAATCTCTTCCCTCTCTGAAATTATCCAATCAGAGAAGCTTTAAGGAAATCAGAATGAAAACCAACAGCCAATCAGAGAAGACTTTAGAAATTTCAACAGCCAATCAGAGAGCTTCAAATTCGCGCCAAAATGGCGCCCTAATTTATCGATTTAAAACAGTAAAAAAAACGGCATAAAAGTGGATTTAAAGTCTTCTTTAAAGGCTGCTGTGCAGTTCTTGGCAAACTGCCATCCACATATGCCAGATTTCATTGAAAATAGGCACACATTTAAGAAAATAGGGGCGTAGAAGGCCATGTTTTGGTCTTTTCAAGCCTCTTGCAAGAATTACTTCCCTTTATTCCTCGATGCACCCCCCCCCCTCCCCAGCTCATATGTTTTGGTCTTTACAAGCCTCTTGCAAGAATTACTTCCCTTTAACCCTCGATGCACCCCCTCCCCAGCCCTTTACTGGATTTGCTTTTTTAACTCAGCCCACAAGAAATGCTGCACATTGAAACTTTCAATAGACCAAAGTGATCAATGAACAGTGAAAAAAAACAAAAAAAAAAAAACAACAGAAATTAATGCGACAAGTGGCTAAAAAAAGACTGAAAACTCTTTTCAGTTACTTCCTATTGCATATATCAAACAATGGCAACTGAAGTGTAATTTTTCTAATCTCTTCAATCCGCAACAAGAAACCCAGTGACATTGACTACCGTCTCATGTTTTGGTCTTTTCAAGCCCCTTGCAAGAATTACTTCCCTTTAACCCTCGATGCACACCCCCCCCCCCCCATCCCCAGCCCTTTACTTGATTTGCTTTTCTAACTCAGCCTACAAGAAATGCTGCACATTGAAACTTTCAATAGACCAAGGTGATCAATGTACAGTGTAAAAAGAAAAACCAGAAATTAATGCGACAAGTGGCTAAAAAAAGACTGAAATCTCTTTCAGTAACTTGCTATTGCATATATCAAACAGTGGCAACTGAAGTGTAATTTTTCTAATCTCTTCAAACCGCAACAAGAAACCCAGTTACGTTGACTACTGTCACATATGTGCCAGTTACGCTCATGCGAAAACCCCAGAAATGAATGTGACAAGTGGCTAAAAAAAGACTGAAGGCTCTTTCAGTAGCAACTGCTTCTTTTTGCATAAATCAAACAAAAGGAACTAAATTTTCAATGTGTATTTTTTTTCTCCAATCTCTTTATACTGTGACGACAAATCCATTTACGTTGACTACCGTCTCATAGGTGCCGGTTACGTGCCCGCGAAAATCGACTTATGGAACATTTCATAGCAGACGACACCTGTTGCTTAATAGGTCAAATATAGGGAACTTGGTTTCTAATATCTGTTTTTTATTTCTGCAATCTTTTTTTACCGTGACAACAAACCCTTTTAGGTTGTCTGTTGTCTCGCAGGTGCCACTTACGTATCCGCAAAAACATGAAAATCCGACTTACGGAATATTTTATAGCAGACGCCAACTGTTGCTTAAGTCAATTACATGGATTTTTCTTTTTCTTTTTCTCTCACTAGGGCCTTTGGTTTGGTTACGGTGACCATCTCACGCATACGTGACTGTTACGTGCTGCGCATAAAATCGTAAAATCAACTTCAACACTTTCTGAGGCAACTGATACCTATTGTACAATTCAAGGACAGGTAAACAAAATTTTTCCCTGTTTTCTTACCAGGGTCATGAAAACATTGAACCAATTTTGACGACCGCGCGAGTCAAAAGTCAATTTTAGGTTTAATCGCTGCGCAAAAATATAAAATTCAGAAGCAACCGTTTGCTGTTGCGGAAACTTTTTCCGATAAAAAAATCTAGAAGTAGGCCATAAAGATACAATAAGATGTAAGAATAACTAAAAATCAATTCCTTCTTTGATAGGGTAGAAAACATTGTGGGAAAAGGAGAAAATGCTGGTGACCTGCATTGTCTCCTTTCCTCAGATTATTTTCAAAAGCCTTCTCTTTCAGGGGTGTTCAAAGGCATCATTGTGCGGTAAAAGGTTAATAAGAATAAACAGATATCCCCCCCATCATCAGCCAATCAAATCTCTTCCCTCTCTGAAATTATCCAATCAGAGAAGCTTTAAGGAAATCAGAATGAAAACCAACAGCCAATCAGAGAAGACTTTAGAAATTTCAACAGCCAATCAGAGAGCTTCAAATTCGCGCCAAAATGGCGCCCTAATTTATCGATTTAAAACAGTAAAAAAAACGGCATAAAAGTGGATTTAAAGTCTTCTTTAAAGGCTGCTGTGCAGTTCTTGGCAAACTGCCATCCACATATGCCAGATTTCATTGAAAATAGGCACACATTTAAGAAAATAGGGGCGTAGAAGGCCATGTTTTGGTCTTTTCAAGCCTCTTGCAAGAATTACTTCCCTTTATTCCTCGATGCACCCCCCCCCCCTCCCCAGCTCATATGTTTTGGTCTTTACAAGCCTCTTGCAAGAATTACTTCCCTTTAACCCTCGATGCACCCCCTCCCCAGCCCTTTACTGGATTTGCTTTTTTAACTCAGCCCACAAGAAATGCTGCACATTGAAACTTTCAATAGACCAAAGTGATCAATGAACAGTGAAAAAAAACAAAAAAAAAAAAACAACAGAAATTAATGCGACAAGTGGCTAAAAAAAGACTGAAAACTCTTTTCAGTTACTTCCTATTGCATATATCAAACAATGGCAACTGAAGTGTAATTTTTCTAATCTCTTCAATCCGCAACAAGAAACCCAGTGACATTGACTACCGTCTCATGTTTTGGTCTTTTCAAGCCCCTTGCAAGAATTACTTCCCTTTAACCCTCGATGCACACCCCCCCCCCCCCATCCCCAGCCCTTTACTTGATTTGCTTTTCTAACTCAGCCTACAAGAAATGCTGCACATTGAAACTTTCAATAGACCAAGGTGATCAATGTACAGTGTAAAAAGAAAAACCAGAAATTAATGCGACAAGTGGCTAAAAAAAGACTGAAATCTCTTTCAGTAACTTGCTATTGCATATATCAAACAGTGGCAACTGAAGTGTAATTTTTCTAATCTCTTCAAACCGCAACAAGAAACCCAGTTACGTTGACTACTGTCACATATGTGCCAGTTACGCTCATGCGAAAACCCCAGAAATGAATGTGACAAGTGGCTAAAAAAAGACTGAAGGCTCTTTCAGTAGCAACTGCTTCTTTTTGCATAAATCAAACAAAAGGAACTAAATTTTCAATGTGTATTTTTTTTCTCCAATCTCTTTATACTGTGACGACAAATCCATTTACGTTGACTACCGTCTCATAGGTGCCGGTTACGTGCCCGCGAAAATCGACTTATGGAACATTTCATAGCAGACGACACCTGTTGCTTAATAGGTCAAATATAGGGAACTTGGTTTCTAATATCTGTTTTTTATTTCTGCAATCTTTTTTTACCGTGACAACAAACCCTTTTAGGTTGTCTGTTGTCTCGCAGGTGCCACTTACGTATCCGCAAAAACATGAAAATCCGACTTACGGAATATTTTATAGCAGACGCCAACTGTTGCTTAAGTCAATTACATGGATTTTTCTTTTTCTTTTTCTCTCACTAGGGCCTTTGGTTTGGTTACGGTGACCATCTCACGCATACGTGACTGTTACGTGCTGCGCATAAAATCGTAAAATCAACTTCAACACTTTCTGAGGCAACTGATACCTATTGTACAATTCAAGGACAGGTAAACAAAATTTTTCCCTGTTTTCTTACCAGGGTCATGAAAACATTGAACCAATTTTGACGACCGCGCGAGTCAAAAGTCAATTTTAGGTTTAATCGCTGCGCAAAAATATAAAATTCAGAAGCAACCGTTTGCTGTTGCGGAAACTTTTTCCGATAAAAAAATCTAGAAGTAGGCCATAAAGATACAATAAGATGTAAGAATAACTAAAAATCAATTCCTTCTTTGATAGGGTAGAAAACATTGTGGGAAAAGGAGAAAATGCTGGTGACCTGCATTGTCTCCTTTCCTCAGATTATTTTCAAAAGCCTTCTCTTTCAGGGGTGTTCAAAGGCATCATTGTGCGGTAAAAGGTTAATAAGAATAAACAGATATCCCCCCCATCATCAGCCAATCAAATCTCTTCCCTCTCTGAAATTATCCAATCAGAGAAGCTTTAAGGAAATCAGAATGAAAACCAACAGCCAATCAGAGAAGACTTTAGAAATTTCAACAGCCAATCAGAGAGCTTCAAATTCGCGCCAAAATGGCGCCCTAATTTATCGATTTAAAACAGTAAAAAAAACGGCATAAAAGTGGATTTAAAGTCTTCTTTAAAGGCTGCTGTGCAGTTCTTGGCAAACTGCCATCCACATATGCCAGATTTCATTGAAAATAGGCACACATTTAAGAAAATAGGGGCGTAGAAGGCCATGTTTTGGTCTTTTCAAGCCTCTTGCAAGAATTACTTCCCTTTATTCCTCGATGCACCCCCCCCCCTCCCCAGCTCATATGTTTTGGTCTTTACAAGCCTCTTGCAAGAATTACTTCCCTTTAACCCTCGATGCACCCCCTCCCCAGCCCTTTACTGGATTTGCTTTTTTAACTCAGCCCACAAGAAATGCTGCACATTGAAACTTTCAATAGACCAAAGTGATCAATGAACAGTGAAAAAAAACAAAAAAAAAAAAACAACAGAAATTAATGCGACAAGTGGCTAAAAAAAGACTGAAAACTCTTTTCAGTTACTTCCTATTGCATATATCAAACAATGGCAACTGAAGTGTAATTTTTCTAATCTCTTCAATCCGCAACAAGAAACCCAGTGACATTGACTACCGTCTCATGTTTTGGTCTTTTCAAGCCCCTTGCAAGAATTACTTCCCTTTAACCCTCGATGCACACCCCCCCCCCCCCATCCCCAGCCCTTTACTTGATTTGCTTTTCTAACTCAGCCTACAAGAAATGCTGCACATTGAAACTTTCAATAGACCAAGGTGATCAATGTACAGTGTAAAAAGAAAAACCAGAAATTAATGCGACAAGTGGCTAAAAAAAGACTGAAATCTCTTTCAGTAACTTGCTATTGCATATATCAAACAGTGGCAACTGAAGTGTAATTTTTCTAATCTCTTCAAACCGCAACAAGAAACCCAGTTACGTTGACTACTGTCACATATGTGCCAGTTACGCTCATGCGAAAACCCCAGAAATGAATGTGACAAGTGGCTAAAAAAAGACTGAAGGCTCTTTCAGTAGCAACTGCTTCTTTTTGCATAAATCAAACAAAAGGAACTAAATTTTCAATGTGTATTTTTTTTCTCCAATCTCTTTATACTGTGACGACAAATCCATTTACGTTGACTACCGTCTCATAGGTGCCGGTTACGTGCCCGCGAAAATCGACTTATGGAACATTTCATAGCAGACGACACCTGTTGCTTAATAGGTCAAATATAGGGAACTTGGTTTCTAATATCTGTTTTTTATTTCTGCAATCTTTTTTTACCGTGACAACAAACCCTTTTAGGTTGTCTGTTGTCTCGCAGGTGCCACTTACGTATCCGCAAAAACATGAAAATCCGACTTACGGAATATTTTATAGCAGACGCCAACTGTTGCTTAAGTCAATTACATGGATTTTTCTTTTTCTTTTTCTCTCACTAGGGCCTTTGGTTTGGTTACGGTGACCATCTCACGCATACGTGACTGTTACGTGCTGCGCATAAAATCGTAAAATCAACTCAACACTTTCTGAGGCAACTGATACCTATTGTACAATTCAAGGACAGGTAAACAAAATTTTTCCCTGTTTTCTTACCAGGGTCATGAAAACATTGAACCAATTTTGACGACCGCGCGAGTCAAAAGTCAATTTTAGGTTTAATCGCTGCGCAAAAATATAAAATTCAGAAGCAACCGTTTGCTGTTGCGGAAACTTTTTCCGATAAAAAAATCTAGAAGTAGGCCATAAAGATACAATAAGATGTAAGAATAACTAAAAATCAATTCCTTCTTTGATAGGGTAGAAAACATTGTGGGAAAAGGAGAAAATGCTGGTGACCTGCATTGTCTCCTTTCCTCAGATTATTTTCAAAAGCCTTCTCTTTCAGGGGTGTTCAAAGGCATCATTGTGCGGTAAAAGGTTAATAAGAATAAACAGATATCCCCCCCATCATCAGCCAATCAAATCTCTTCCCTCTCTGAAATTATCCAATCAGAGAAGCTTTAAGGAAATCAGAATGAAAACCAACAGCCAATCAGAGAAGACTTTAGAAATTTCAACAGCCAATCAGAGAGCTTCAAATTCGCGCCAAAATGGCGCCCTAATTTATCGATTTAAAACAGTAAAAAAAACGGCATAAAAGTGGATTTAAAGTCTTCTTTAAAGGCTGCTGTGCAGTTCTTGGCAAACTGCCATCCACATATGCCAGATTTCATTGAAAATAGGCACACATTTAAGAAAATAGGGGCGTAGAAGGCCATGTTTTGGTCTTTTCAAGCCTCTTGCAAGAATTACTTCCCTTTATTCCTCGATGCACCCCCCCCCCTCCCCAGCTCATATGTTTTGGTCTTTACAAGCCTCTTGCAAGAATTACTTCCCTTTAACCCTCGATGCACCCCCTCCCCAGCCCTTTACTGGATTTGCTTTTTTAACTCAGCCCACAAGAAATGCTGCACATTGAAACTTTCAATAGACCAAAGTGATCAATGAACAGTGAAAAAAAACAAAAAAAAAAAAACAACAGAAATTAATGCGACAAGTGGCTAAAAAAAGACTGAAAACTCTTTTCAGTTACTTCCTATTGCATATATCAAACAATGGCAACTGAAGTGTAATTTTTCTAATCTCTTCAATCCGCAACAAGAAACCCAGTGACATTGACTACCGTCTCATGTTTTGGTCTTTTCAAGCCCCTTGCAAGAATTACTTCCCTTTAACCCTCGATGCACACCCCCCCCCCCCCCCCCCCATCCCCAGCCCTTTACTTGATTTGCTTTTCTAACTCAGCCTACAAGAAATGCTGCACATTGAAACTTTCAATAGACCAAGGTGATCAATGTACAGTGTAAAAAGAAAAACCAGAAATTAATGCGACAAGTGGCTAAAAAAAGACTGAAATCTCTTTCAGTAACTTGCTATTGCATATATCAAACAGTGGCAACTGAAGTGTAATTTTTCTAATCTCTTCAAACCGCAACAAGAAACCCAGTTACGTTGACTACTGTCACATATGTGCCAGTTACGCTCATGCGAAAACCCCAGAAATGAATGTGACAAGTGGCTAAAAAAAGACTGAAGGCTCTTTCAGTAGCAACTGCTTCTTTTTGCATAAATCAAACAAAAGGAACTAAATTTTCAATGTGTATTTTTTTTCTCCAATCTCTTTATACTGTGACGACAAATCCATTTACGTTGACTACCGTCTCATAGGTGCCGGTTACGTGCCCGCGAAAATCGACTTATGGAACATTTCATAGCAGACGACACCTGTTGCTTAATAGGTCAAATATAGGGAACTTGGTTTCTAATATCTGTTTTTTATTTCTGCAATCTTTTTTTACCGTGACAACAAACCCTTTTAGGTTGTCTGTTGTCTCGCAGGTGCCACTTACGTATCCGCAAAAACATGAAAATCCGACTTACGGAATATTTTATAGCAGACGCCAACTGTTGCTTAAGTCAATTACATGGATTTTTCTTTTTCTTTTTCTCTCACTAGGGCCTTTGGTTTGGTTACGGTGACCATCTCACGCATACGTGACTGTTACGTGCTGCGCATAAAATCGTAAAATCAACTTCAACACTTTCTGAGGCAACTGATACCTATTGTACAATTCAAGGACAGGTAAACAAAATTTTTCCCTGTTTTCTTACCAGGGTCATGAAAACATTGAACCAATTTTGACGACCGCGCGAGTCAAAAGTCAATTTTAGGTTTAATCGCTGCGCAAAAATATAAAATTCAGAAGCAACCGTTTGCTGTTGCGGAAACTTTTTCCGATAAAAAAATCTAGAAGTAGGCCATAAAGATACAATAAGATGTAAGAATAACTAAAAATCAATTCCTTCTTTGATAGGGTAGAAAACATTGTGGGAAAAGGAGAAAATGCTGGTGACCTGCATTGTCTCCTTTCCTCAGATTATTTTCAAAAGCCTTCTCTTTCAGGGGTGTTCAAAGGCATCATTGTGCGGTAAAAGGTTAATAAGAATAAACAGATATCCCCCCCATCATCAGCCAATCAAATCTCTTCCCTCTCTGAAATTATCCAATCAGAGAAGCTTTAAGGAAATCAGAATGAAAACCAACAGCCAATCAGAGAAGACTTTAGAAATTTCAACAGCCAATCAGAGAGCTTCAAATTCGCGCCAAAATGGCGCCCTAATTTATCGATTTAAAACAGTAAAAAAAACGGCATAAAAGTGGATTTAAAGTCTTCTTTAAAGGCTGCTGTGCAGTTCTTGGCAAACTGCCATCCACATATGCCAGATTTCATTGAAAATAGGCACACATTTAAGAAAATAGGGGCGTAGAAGGCCATGTTTTGGTCTTTTCAAGCCTCTTGCAAGAATTACTTCCCTTTATTCCTCGATGCACCCCCCCCCCTCCCCAGCTCATATGTTTTGGTCTTTACAAGCCTCTTGCAAGAATTACTTCCCTTTAACCCTCGATGCACCCCCTCCCCAGCCCTTTACTGGATTTGCTTTTTTAACTCAGCCCACAAGAAATGCTGCACATTGAAACTTTCAATAGACCAAAGTGATCAATGAACAGTGAAAAAAAACAAAAAAAAAAAAACAACAGAAATTAATGCGACAAGTGGCTAAAAAAAGACTGAAAACTCTTTTCAGTTACTTCCTATTGCATATATCAAACAATGGCAACTGAAGTGTAATTTTTCTAATCTCTTCAATCCGCAACAAGAAACCCAGTGACATTGACTACCGTCTCATGTTTTGGTCTTTTCAAGCCCCTTGCAAGAATTACTTCCCTTTAACCCTCGATGCACACCCCCCCCCCCCCAATCCCCAGCCCTTTACTTGATTTGCTTTTCTAACTCAGCCTACAAGAAATGCTGCACATTGAAACTTTCAATAGACCAAGGTGATCAATGTACAGTGTAAAAAGAAAAACCAGAAATTAATGCGACAAGTGGCTAAAAAAAGACTGAAATCTCTTTCAGTAACTTGCTATTGCATATATCAAACAGTGGCAACTGAAGTGTAATTTTTCTAATCTCTTCAAACCGCAACAAGAAACCCAGTTACGTTGACTACTGTCACATATGTGCCAGTTACGCTCATGCGAAAACCCCAGAAATGAATGTGACAAGTGGCTAAAAAAAGACTGAAGGCTCTTTCAGTAGCAACTGCTTCTTTTTGCATAAATCAAACAAAAGGAACTAAATTTTCAATGTGTATTTTTTTTCTCCAATCTCTTTATACTGTGACGACAAATCCATTTACGTTGACTACCGTCTCATAGGTGCCGGTTACGTGCCCGCGAAAATCGACTTATGGAACATTTCATAGCAGACGACACCTGTTGCTTAATAGGTCAAATATAGGGAACTTGGTTTCTAATATCTGTTTTTTATTTCTGCAATCTTTTTTTACCGTGACAACAAACCCTTTTAGGTTGTCTGTTGTCTCGCAGGTGCCACTTACGTATCCGCAAAAACATGAAAATCCGACTTACGGAATATTTTATAGCAGACGCCAACTGTTGCTTAAGTCAATTACATGGATTTTTCTTTTTCTTTTTCTCTCACTAGGGCCTTTGGTTTGGTTACGGTGACCATCTCACGCATACGTGACTGTTACGTGCTGCGCATAAAATCGTAAAATCAACTTCAACACTTTCTGAGGCAACTGATACCTATTGTACAATTCAAGGACAGGTAAACAAAATTTTTCCCTGTTTTCTTACCAGGGTCATGAAAACATTGAACCAATTTTGACGACCGCGCGAGTCAAAAGTCAATTTTAGGTTTAATCGCTGCGCAAAAATATAAAATTCAGAAGCAACCGTTTGCTGTTGCGGAAACTTTTTCCGATAAAAAAATCTAGAAGTAGGCCATAAAGATACAATAAGATGTAAGAATAACTAAAAATCAATTCCTTCTTTGATAGGGTAGAAAACATTGTGGGAAAAGGAGAAAATGCTGGTGACCTGCATTGTCTCCTTTCCTCAGATTATTTTCAAAAGCCTTCTCTTTCAGGGGTGTTCAAAGGCATCATTGTGCGGTAAAAGGTTAATAAGAATAAACAGATATCCCCCCCATCATCAGCCAATCAAATCTCTTCCCTCTCTGAAATTATCCAATCAGAGAAGCTTTAAGGAAATCAGAATGAAAACCAACAGCCAATCAGAGAAGACTTTAGAAATTTCAACAGCCAATCAGAGAGCTTCAAATTCGCGCCAAAATGGCGCCCTAATTTATCGATTTAAAACAGTAAAAAAAACGGCATAAAAGTGGATTTAAAGTCTTCTTTAAAGGCTGCTGTGCAGTTCTTGGCAAACTGCCATCCACATATGCCAGATTTCATTGAAAATAGGCACACATTTAAGAAAATAGGGACGTAGAAGGCCATGTTTTGGTCTTTTCAAGCCTCTTGCAAGAATTACTTCCCTTTATTCCTCGATGCACCCCCCCCCTCCCCAGCTCATATGTTTTGGTCTTTACAAGCCTCTTGCAAGAATTACTTCCCTTTAACCCTCGATGCACCCCCTCCCCAGCCCTTTACTGGATTTGCTTTTTTAACTCAGCCCACAAGAAATGCTGCACATTGAAACTTTCAATAGACCAAAGTGATCAATGAACAGTGAAAAAAAACAAAAAAAAAAAAACAACAGAAATTAATGCGACAAGTGGCTAAAAAAAGACTGAAAACTCTTTTCAGTTACTTCCTATTGCATATATCAAACAATGGCAACTGAAGTGTAATTTTTCTAATCTCTTCAATCCGCAACAAGAAACCCAGTGACATTGACTACCGTCTCATGTTTTGGTCTTTTCAAGCCCCTTGCAAGAATTACTTCCCTTTAACCCTCGATGCACACCCCCCCCCCCCCCCATCCCCAGCCCTTTACTTGATTTGCTTTTCTAACTCAGCCTACAAGAAATGCTGCACATTGAAACTTTCAATAGACCAAGGTGATCAATGTACAGTGTAAAAAGAAAAACCAGAAATTAATGCGACAAGTGGCTAAAAAAAGACTGAAATCTCTTTCAGTAACTTGCTATTGCATATATCAAACAGTGGCAACTGAAGTGTAATTTTTCTAATCTCTTCAAACCGCAACAAGAAACCCAGTTACGTTGACTACTGTCACATATGTGCCAGTTACGCTCATGCGAAAACCCCAGAAATGAATGTGACAAGTGGCTAAAAAAAGACTGAAGGCTCTTTCAGTAGCAACTGCTTCTTTTTGCATAAATCAAACAAAAGGAACTAAATTTTCAATGTGTATTTTTTTTCTCCAATCTCTTTATACTGTGACGACAAATCCATTTACGTTGACTACCGTCTCATAGGTGCCGGTTACGTGCCCGCGAAAATCGACTTATGGAACATTTCATAGCAGACGACACCTGTTGCTTAATAGGTCAAATATAGGGAACTTGGTTTCTAATATCTGTTTTTTATTTCTGCAATCTTTTTTTACCGTGACAACAAACCCTTTTAGGTTGTCTGTTGTCTCGCAGGTGCCACTTACGTATCCGCAAAAACATGAAAATCCGACTTACGGAATATTTTATAGCAGACGCCAACTGTTGCTTAAGTCAATTACATGGATTTTTCTTTTTCTTTTTCTCTCACTAGGGCCTTTGGTTTGGTTACGGTGACCATCTCACGCATACGTGACTGTTACGTGCTGCGCATAAAATCGTAAAATCAACTTCAACACTTTCTGAGGCAACTGATACCTATTGTACAATTCAAGGACAGGTAAACAAAATTTTTCCCTGTTTTCTTACCAGGGTCATGAAAACATTGAACCAATTTTGACGACCGCGCGAGTCAAAAGTCAATTTTAGGTTTAATCGCTGCGCAAAAATATAAAATTCAGAAGCAACCGTTTGCTGTTGCGGAAACTTTTTCCGATAAAAAAATCTAGAAGTAGGCCATAAAGATACAATAAGATGTAAGAATAACTAAAAATCAATTCCTTCTTTGATAGGGTAGAAAACATTGTGGGAAAAGGAGAAAATGCTGGTGACCTGCATTGTCTCCTTTCCTCAGATTATTTTCAAAAGCCTTCTCTTTCAGGGGTGTTCAAAGGCATCATTGTGCGGTAAAAGGTTAATAAGAATAAACAGATATCCCCCCCATCATCAGCCAATCAAATCTCTTCCCTCTCTGAAATTATCCAATCAGAGAAGCTTTAAGGAAATCAGAATGAAAACCAACAGCCAATCAGAGAAGACTTTAGAAATTTCAACAGCCAATCAGAGAGCTTCAAATTCGCGCCAAAATGGCGCCCTAATTTATCGATTTAAAACAGTAAAAAAAACGGCATAAAAGTGGATTTAAAGTCTTCTTTAAAGGCTGCTGTGCAGTTCTTGGCAAACTGCCATCCACATATGCCAGATTTCATTGAAAATAGGCACACATTTAAGAAAATAGGGGCGTAGAAGGCCATGTTTTGGTCTTTTCAAGCCTCTTGCAAGAATTACTTCCCTTTATTCCTCGATGCACCCCCCCCCCTCCCCAGCTCATATGTTTTGGTCTTTACAAGCCTCTTGCAAGAATTACTTCCCTTTAACCCTCGATGCACCCCCTCCCCAGCCCTTTACTGGATTTGCTTTTTTAACTCAGCCCACAAGAAATGCTGCACATTGAAACTTTCAATAGACCAAAGTGATCAATGAACAGTGAAAAAAAACAAAAAAAAAAAAACAACAGAAATTAATGCGACAAGTGGCTAAAAAAAGACTGAAAACTCTTTTCAGTTACTTCCTATTGCATATATCAAACAATGGCAACTGAAGTGTAATTTTTCTAATCTCTTCAATCCGCAACAAGAAACCCAGTGACATTGACTACCGTCTCATGTTTTGGTCTTTTCAAGCCCCTTGCAAGAATTACTTCCCTTTAACCCTCGATGCACACCCCCCCCCCCCCATCCCCAGCCCTTTACTTGATTTGCTTTTCTAACTCAGCCTACAAGAAATGCTGCACATTGAAACTTTCAATAGACCAAGGTGATCAATGTACAGTGTAAAAAGAAAAACCAGAAATTAATGCGACAAGTGGCTAAAAAAAGACTGAAATCTCTTTCAGTAACTTGCTATTGCATATATCAAACAGTGGCAACTGAAGTGTAATTTTTCTAATCTCTTCAAACCGCAACAAGAAACCCAGTTACGTTGACTACTGTCACATATGTGCCAGTTACGCTCATGCGAAAACCCCAGAAATGAATGTGACAAGTGGCTAAAAAAAGACTGAAGGCTCTTTCAGTAGCAACTGCTTCTTTTTGCATAAATCAAACAAAAGGAACTAAATTTTCAATGTGTATTTTTTTTCTCCAATCTCTTTATACTGTGACGACAAATCCATTTACGTTGACTACCGTCTCATAGGTGCCGGTTACGTGCCCGCGAAAATCGACTTATGGAACATTTCATAGCAGACGACACCTGTTGCTTAATAGGTCAAATATAGGGAACTTGGTTTCTAATATCTGTTTTTTATTTCTGCAATCTTTTTTTACCGTGACAACAAACCCTTTTAGGTTGTCTGTTGTCTCGCAGGTGCCACTTACGTATCCGCAAAAACATGAAAATCCGACTTACGGAATATTTTATAGCAGACGCCAACTGTTGCTTAAGTCAATTACATGGATTTTTCTTTTTCTTTTTCTCTCACTAGGGCCTTTGGTTTGGTTACGGTGACCATCTCACGCATACGTGACTGTTACGTGCTGCGCATAAAATCGTAAAATCAACTTCAACACTTTCTGAGGCAACTGATACCTATTGTACAATTCAAGGACAGGTAAACAAAATTTTTCCCTGTTTTCTTACCAGGGTCATGAAAACATTGAACCAATTTTGACGACCGCGCGAGTCAAAAGTCAATTTTAGGTTTAATCGCTGCGCAAAAATATAAAATTCAGAAGCAACCGTTTGCTGTTGCGGAAACTTTTTCCGATAAAAAAATCTAGAAGTAGGCCATAAAGATACAATAAGATGTAAGAATAACTAAAAATCAATTCCTTCTTTGATAGGGTAGAAAACATTGTGGGAAAAGGAGAAAATGCTGGTGACCTGCATTGTCTCCTTTCCTCAGATTATTTTCAAAAGCCTTCTCTTTCAGGGGTGTTCAAAGGCATCATTGTGCGGTAAAAGGTTAATAAGAATAAACAGATATCCCCCCCATCATCAGCCAATCAAATCTCTTCCCTCTCTGAAATTATCCAATCAGAGAAGCTTTAAGGAAATCAGAATGAAAACCAACAGCCAATCAGAGAAGACTTTAGAAATTTCAACAGCCAATCAGAGAGCTTCAAATTCGCGCCAAAATGGCGCCCTAATTTATCGATTTAAAACAGTAAAAAAAACGGCATAAAAGTGGATTTAAAGTCTTCTTTAAAGGCTGCTGTGCAGTTCTTGGCAAACTGCCATCCACATATGCCAGATTTCATTGAAAATAGGCACACATTTAAGAAAATAGGGGCGTAGAAGGCCATGTTTTGGTCTTTTCAAGCCTCTTGCAAGAATTACTTCCCTTTATTCCTCGATGCACCCCCCCCCCTCCCCAGCTCATATGTTTTGGTCTTTACAAGCCTCTTGCAAGAATTACTTCCCTTTAACCCTCGATGCACCCCCTCCCCAGCCCTTTACTGGATTTGCTTTTTTAACTCAGCCCACAAGAAATGCTGCACATTGAAACTTTCAATAGACCAAAGTGATCAATGAACAGTGAAAAAAAACAAAAAAAAAAAAACAACAGAAATTAATGCGACAAGTGGCTAAAAAAAGACTGAAAACTCTTTTCAGTTACTTCCTATTGCATATATCAAACAATGGCAACTGAAGTGTAATTTTTCTAATCTCTTCAATCCGCAACAAGAAACCCAGTGACATTGACTACCGTCTCATGTTTTGGTCTTTTCAAGCCCCTTGCAAGAATTACTTCCCTTTAACCCTCGATGCACACCCCCCCCCCCCCATCCCCAGCCCTTTACTTGATTTGCTTTTCTAACTCAGCCTACAAGAAATGCTGCACATTGAAACTTTCAATAGACCAAGGTGATCAATGTACAGTGTAAAAAGAAAAACCAGAAATTAATGCGACAAGTGGCTAAAAAAAGACTGAAATCTCTTTCAGTAACTTGCTATTGCATATATCAAACAGTGGCAACTGAAGTGTAATTTTTCTAATCTCTTCAAACCGCAACAAGAAACCCAGTTACGTTGACTACTGTCACATATGTGCCAGTTACGCTCATGCGAAAACCCCAGAAATGAATGTGACAAGTGGCTAAAAAAAGACTGAAGGCTCTTTCAGTAGCAACTGCTTCTTTTTTGCATAAATCAAACAAAAGGAACTAAATTTTCAATGTGTATTTTTTTTCTCCAATCTCTTTATACTGTGACGACAAATCCATTTACGTTGACTACCGTCTCATAGGTGCCGGTTACGTGCCTGCGAAAATCGACTTATGGAACATTTCATAGCAGACGACACCTGTTGCTTAATAGGTCAAATATAGGGAACTTGGTTTCTAATATCTGTTTTTTATTTCTGCAATCTTTTTTTACCGTGACAACAAACCCTTTTAGGTTGTCTGTTGTCTCGCAGGTGCCACTTACGTATCCGCAAAAACATGAAAATCCGACTTACGGAATATTTTATAGCAGACGCCAACTGTTGCTTAAGTCAATTACATGGATTTTTCTTTTTCTTTTTCTCTCACTAGGGCCTTTGGTTTGGTTACGGTGACCATCTCACGCATACGTGACTGTTACGTGCTGCGCATAAAATCGTAAAATCAACTTCAACACTTTCTGAGGCAACTGATACCTATTGTACAATTCAAGGACAGGTAAACAAAATTTTTCCCTGTTTTCTTACCAGGGTCATGAAAACATTGAACCAATTTTGACGACCGCGCGAGTCAAAAGTCAATTTTAGGTTTAATCGCTGCGCAAAAATATAAAATTCAGAAGCAACCGTTTGCTGTTGCGGAAACTTTTTCCGATAAAAAAATCTAGAAGTAGGCCATAAAGATACAATAAGATGTAAGAATAACTAAAAATCAATTCCTTCTTTGATAGGGTAGAAAACATTGTGGGAAAAGGAGAAAATGCTGGTGACCTGCATTGTCTCCTTTCCTCAGATTATTTTCAAAAGCCTTCTCTTTCAGGGGTGTTCAAAGGCATCATTGTGCGGTAAAAGGTTAATAAGAATAAACAGATATCCCCCCCATCATCAGCCAATCAAATCTCTTCCCTCTCTGAAATTATCCAATCAGAGAAGCTTTAAGGAAATCAGAATGAAAACCAACAGCCAATCAGAGAAGACTTTAGAAATTTCAACAGCCAATCAGAGAGCTTCAAATTCGCGCCAAAATGGCGCCCTAATTTATCGATTTAAAACAGTAAAAAAAACGGCATAAAAGTGGATTTAAAGTCTTCTTTAAAGGCTGCTGTGCAGTTCTTGGCAAACTGCCATCCACATATGCCAGATTTCATTGAAAATAGGCACACATTTAAGAAAATAGGGGCGTAGAAGGCCATGTTTTGGTCTTTTCAAGCCTCTTGCAAGAATTACTTCCCTTTATTCCTCGATGCACCCCCCCCCCCCTCCCCAGCTCATATGTTTTGGTCTTTACAAGCCTCTTGCAAGAATTACTTCCCTTTAACCCTCGATGCACCCCCTCCCCAGCCCTTTACTGGATTTGCTTTTTTAACTCAGCCCACAAGAAATGCTGCACATTGAAACTTTCAATAGACCAAAGTGATCAATGAACAGTGAAAAAAAACAAAAAAAAAAAAACAACAGAAATTAATGCGACAAGTGGCTAAAAAAAGACTGAAAACTCTTTTCAGTTACTTCCTATTGCATATATCAAACAATGGCAACTGAAGTGTAATTTTTCTAATCTCTTCAATCCGCAACAAGAAACCCAGTGACATTGACTACCGTCTCATGTTTTGGTCTTTTCAAGCCCCTTGCAAGAATTACTTCCCTTTAACCCTCGATGCACACCCCCCCCCCCCCATCCCCAGCCCTTTACTTGATTTGCTTTTCTAACTCAGCCTACAAGAAATGCTGCACATTGAAACTTTCAATAGACCAAGGTGATCAATGTACAGTGTAAAAAGAAAAACCAGAAATTAATGCGACAAGTGGCTAAAAAAAGACTGAAATCTCTTTCAGTAACTTGCTATTGCATATATCAAACAGTGGCAACTGAAGTGTAATTTTTCTAATCTCTTCAAACCGCAACAAGAAACCCAGTTACGTTGACTACTGTCACATATGTGCCAGTTACGCTCATGCGAAAACCCCAGAAATGAATGTGACAAGTGGCTAAAAAAAGACTGAAGGCTCTTTCAGTAGCAACTGCTTCTTTTTGCATAAATCAAACAAAAGGAACTAAATTTTCAATGTGTATTTTTTTTTTCCAATCTCTTTATACTGTGACGACAAATCCATTTACGTTGACTACCGTCTCATAGGTGCCGGTTACGTGCCCGCGAAAATCGACTTATGGAACATTTCATAGCAGACGACACCTGTTGCTTAATAGGTCAAATATAGGGAACTTGGTTTCTAATATCTGTTTTTTATTTCTGCAATCTTTTTTTACCGTGACAACAAACCCTTTTAGGTTGTCTGTTGTCTCGCAGGTGCCACTTACGTATCCGCAAAAACATGAAAATCCGACTTACGGAATATTTTATAGCAGACGCCAACTGTTGCTTAAGTCAATTACATGGATTTTTCTTTTTCTTTTTCTCTCACTAGGGCCTTTGGTTTGGTTACGGTGACCATCTCACGCATACGTGACTGTTACGTGCTGCGCATAAAATCGTAAAATCAACTTCAACACTTTCTGAGGCAACTGATACCTATTGTACAATTCAAGGACAGGTAAACAAAATTTTTCCCTGTTTTCTTACCAGGGTCATGAAAACATTGAACCAATTTTGACGACCGCGCGAGTCAAAAGTCAATTTTAGGTTTAATCGCTGCGCAAAAATATAAAATTCAGAAGCAACCGTTTGCTGTTGCGGAAACTTTTTCCGATAAAAAAATCTAGAAGTAGGCCATAAAGATACAATAAGATGTAAGAATAACTAAAAATCAATTCCTTCTTTGATAGGGTAGAAAACATTGTGGGAAAAGGAGAAAATGCTGGTGACCTGCATTGTCTCCTTTCCTCAGATTATTTTCAAAAGCCTTCTCTTTCAGGGGTGTTCAAAGGCATCATTGTGCGGTAAAAGGTTAATAAGAATAAACAGATATCCCCCCCATCATCAGCCAATCAAATCTCTTCCCTCTCTGAAATTATCCAATCAGAGAAGCTTTAAGGAAATCAGAATGAAAACCAACAGCCAATCAGAGAAGACTTTAGAAATTTCAACAGCCAATCAGAGAGCTTCAAATTCGCGCCAAAATGGCGCCCTAATTTATCGATTTAAAACAGTAAAAAAAACGGCATAAAAGTGGATTTAAAGTCTTCTTTAAAGGCTGCTGTGCAGTTCTTGGCAAACTGCCATCCACATATGCCAGATTTCATTGAAAATAGGCACACATTTAAGAAAATAGGGGCGTAGAAGGCCATGTTTTGGTCTTTTCAAGCCTCTTGCAAGAATTACTTCCCTTTATTCCTCGATGCACCCCCCCCCTCCCCAGCTCATATGTTTTGGTCTTTACAAGCCTCTTGCAAGAATTACTTCCCTTTAACCCTCGATGCACCCCCTCCCCAGCCCTTTACTGGATTTGCTTTTTTAACTCAGCCCACAAGAAATGCTGCACATTGAAACTTTCAATAGACCAAAGTGATCAATGAACAGTGAAAAAAAACAAAAAAAAAAAAACAACAGAAATTAATGCGACAAGTGGCTAAAAAAAGACTGAAAACTCTTTTCAGTTACTTCCTATTGCATATATCAAACAATGGCAACTGAAGTGTAATTTTTCTAATCTCTTCAATCCGCAACAAGAAACCCAGTGACATTGACTACCGTCTCATGTTTTGGTCTTTTCAAGCCCCTTGCAAGAATTACTTCCCTTTAACCCTCGATGCACACCCCCCCCCCCCCATCCCCAGCCCTTTACTTGATTTGCTTTTCTAACTCAGCCTACAAGAAATGCTGCACATTGAAACTTTCAATAGACCAAGGTGATCAATGTACAGTGTAAAAAGAAAAACCAGAAATTAATGCGACAAGTGGCTAAAAAAAGACTGAAATCTCTTTCAGTAACTTGCTATTGCATATATCAAACAGTGGCAACTGAAGTGTAATTTTTCTAATCTCTTCAAACCGCAACAAGAAACCCAGTTACGTTGACTACTGTCACATATGTGCCAGTTACGCTCATGCGAAAACCCCAGAAATGAATGTGACAAGTGGCTAAAAAAAGACTGAAGGCTCTTTCAGTAGCAACTGCTTCTTTTTGCATAAATCAAACAAAAGGAACTAAATTTTCAATGTGTATTTTTTTTCTCCAATCTCTTTATACTGTGACGACAAATCCATTTACGTTGACTACCGTCTCATAGGTGCCGGTTACGTGCCCGCGAAAATCGACTTATGGAACATTTCATAGCAGACGACACCTGTTGCTTAATAGGTCAAATATAGGGAACTTGGTTTCTAATATCTGTTTTTTATTTCTGCAATCTTTTTTTACCGTGACAACAAACCCTTTTAGGTTGTCTGTTGTCTCGCAGGTGCCACTTACGTATCCGCAAAAACATGAAAATCCGACTTACGGAATATTTTATAGCAGACGCCAACTGTTGCTTAAGTCAATTACATGGATTTTTCTTTTTCTTTTTCTCTCACTAGGGCCTTTGGTTTGGTTACGGTGACCATCTCACGCATACGTGACTGTTACGTGCTGCGCATAAAATCGTAAAATCAACTTCAACACTTTCTGAGGCAACTGATACCTATTGTACAATTCAAGGACAGGTAAACAAAATTTTTCCCTGTTTTCTTACCAGGGTCATGAAAACATTGAACCAATTTTGACGACCGCGCGAGTCAAAAGTCAATTTTAGGTTTAATCGCTGCGCAAAAATATAAAATTCAGAAGCAACCGTTTGCTGTTGCGGAAACTTTTTCCGATAAAAAAATCTAGAAGTAGGCCATAAAGATACAATAAGATGTAAGAATAACTAAAAATCAATTCCTTCTTTGATAGGGTAGAAAACATTGTGGGAAAAGGAGAAAATGCTGGTGACCTGCATTGTCTCCTTTCCTCAGATTATTTTCAAAAGCCTTCTCTTTCAGGGGTGTTCAAAGGCATCATTGTGCGGTAAAAGGTTAATAAGAATAAACAGATATCCCCCCCATCATCAGCCAATCAAATCTCTTCCCTCTCTGAAATTATCCAATCAGAGAAGCTTTAAGGAAATCAGAATGAAAACCAACAGCCAATCAGAGAAGACTTTAGAAATTTCAACAGCCAATCAGAGAGCTTCAAATTCGCGCCAAAATGGCGCCCTAATTTATCGATTTAAAACAGTAAAAAAAACGGCATAAAAGTGGATTTAAAGTCTTCTTTAAAGGCTGCTGTGCAGTTCTTGGCAAACTGCCATCCACATATGCCAGATTTCATTGAAAATAGGCACACATTTAAGAAAATAGGGGCGTAGAAGGCCATGTTTTGGTCTTTTCAAGCCTCTTGCAAGAATTACTTCCCTTTATTCCTCGATGCACCCCCCCCCCTCCCCAGCTCATATGTTTTGGTCTTTACAAGCCTCTTGCAAGAATTACTTCCCTTTAACCCTCGATGCACCCCCTCCCCAGCCCTTTACTGGATTTGCTTTTTTAACTCAGCCCACAAGAAATGCTGCACATTGAAACTTTCAATAGACCAAAGTGATCAATGAACAGTGAAAAAAAACAAAAAAAAAAAAACAACAGAAATTAATGCGACAAGTGGCTAAAAAAAGACTGAAAACTCTTTTCAGTTACTTCCTATTGCATATATCAAACAATGGCAACTGAAGTGTAATTTTTCTAATCTCTTCAATCCGCAACAAGAAACCCAGTGACATTGACTACCGTCTCATGTTTTGGTCTTTTCAAGCCCCTTGCAAGAATTACTTCCCTTTAACCCTCGATGCACACCCCCCCCCCCCCATCCCCAGCCCTTTACTTGATTTGCTTTTCTAACTCAGCCTACAAGAAATGCTGCACATTGAAACTTTCAATAGACCAAGGTGATCAATGTACAGTGTAAAAAGAAAAACCAGAAATTAATGCGACAAGTGGCTAAAAAAAGACTGAAATCTCTTTCAGTAACTTGCTATTGCATATATCAAACAGTGGCAACTGAAGTGTAATTTTTCTAATCTCTTCAAACCGCAACAAGAAACCCAGTTACGTTGACTACTGTCACATATGTGCCAGTTACGCTCATGCGAAAACCCCAGAAATGAATGTGACAAGTGGCTAAAAAAAGACTGAAGGCTCTTTCAGTAGCAACTGCTTCTTTTTGCATAAATCAAACAAAAGGAACTAAATTTTCAATGTGTATTTTTTTTCTCCAATCTCTTTATACTGTGACGACAAATCCATTTACGTTGACTACCGTCTCATAGGTGCCGGTTACGTGCCCGCGAAAATCGACTTATGGAACATTTCATAGCAGACGACACCTGTTGCTTAATAGGTCAAATATAGGGAACTTGGTTTCTAATATCTGTTTTTTATTTCTGCAATCTTTTTTTACCGTGACAACAAACCCTTTTAGGTTGTCTGTTGTCTCGCAGGTGCCACTTACGTATCCGCAAAAACATGAAAATCCGACTTACGGAATATTTTATAGCAGACGCCAACTGTTGCTTAAGTCAATTACATGGATTTTTCTTTTTCTTTTTCTCTCACTAGGGCCTTTGGTTTGGTTACGGTGACCATCTCACGCATACGTGACTGTTACGTGCTGCGCATAAAATCGTAAAATCAACTTCAACACTTTCTGAGGCAACTGATACCTATTGTACAATTCAAGGACAGGTAAACAAAATTTTTCCCTGTTTTCTTACCAGGGTCATGAAAACATTGAACCAATTTTGACGACCGCGCGAGTCAAAAGTCAATTTTAGGTTTAATCGCTGCGCAAAAATATAAAATTCAGAAGCAACCGTTTGCTGTTGCGGAAACTTTTTCCGATAAAAAAATCTAGAAGTAGGCCATAAAGATACAATAAGATGTAAGAATAACTAAAAATCAATTCCTTCTTTGATAGGGTAGAAAACATTGTGGGAAAAGGAGAAAATGCTGGTGACCTGCATTGTCTCCTTTCCTCAGATTATTTTCAAAAGCCTTCTCTTTCAGGGGTGTTCAAAGGCATCATTGTGCGGTAAAAGGTTAATAAGAATAAACAGATATCCCCCCCATCATCAGCCAATCAAATCTCTTCCCTCTCTGAAATTATCCAATCAGAGAAGCTTTAAGGAAATCAGAATGAAAACCAACAGCCAATCAGAGAAGACTTTAGAAATTTCAACAGCCAATCAGAGAGCTTCAAATTCGCGCCAAAATGGCGCCCTAATTTATCGATTTAAAACAGTAAAAAAAACGGCATAAAAGTGGATTTAAAGTCTTCTTTAAAGGCTGCTGTGCAGTTCTTGGCAAACTGCCATCCACATATGCCAGATTTCATTGAAAATAGGCACACATTTAAGAAAATAGGGGCGTAGAAGGCCATGTTTTGGTCTTTTCAAGCCTCTTGCAAGAATTACTTCCCTTTATTCCTCGATGCACCCCCCCCCCTCCCCAGCTCATATGTTTTGGTCTTTACAAGCCTCTTGCAAGAATTACTTCCCTTTAACCCTCGATGCACCCCCTCCCCAGCCCTTTACTGGATTTGCTTTTTTAACTCAGCCCACAAGAAATGCTGCACATTGAAACTTTCAATAGACCAAAGTGATCAATGAACAGTGAAAAAAAACAAAAAAAAAAAAACAACAGAAATTAATGCGACAAGTGGCTAAAAAAAGACTGAAAACTCTTTTCAGTTACTTCCTATTGCATATATCAAACAATGGCAACTGAAGTGTAATTTTTCTAATCTCTTCAATCCGCAACAAGAAACCCAGTGACATTGACTACCGTCTCATGTTTTGGTCTTTTCAAGCCCCTTGCAAGAATTACTTCCCTTTAACCCTCGATGCACACCCCCCCCCCCCCATCCCCAGCCCTTTACTTGATTTGCTTTTCTAACTCAGCCTACAAGAAATGCTGCACATTGAAACTTTCAATAGACCAAGGTGATCAATGTACAGTGTAAAAAGAAAAACCAGAAATTAATGCGACAAGTGGCTAAAAAAAGACTGAAATCTCTTTCAGTAACTTGCTATTGCATATATCAAACAGTGGCAACTGAAGTGTAATTTTTCTAATCTCTTCAAACCGCAACAAGAAACCCAGTTACGTTGACTACTGTCACATATGTGCCAGTTACGCTCATGCGAAAACCCCAGAAATGAATGTGACAAGTGGCTAAAAAAAGACTGAAGGCTCTTTCAGTAGCAACTGCTTCTTTTTGCATAAATCAAACAAAAGGAACTAAATTTTCAATGTGTATTTTTTTTCTCCAATCTCTTTATACTGTGACGACAAATCCATTTACGTTGACTACCGTCTCATAGGTGCCGGTTACGTGCCCGCGAAAATCGACTTATGGAACATTTCATAGCAGACGACACCTGTTGCTTAATAGGTCAAATATAGGGAACTTGGTTTCTAATATCTGTTTTTTATTTCTGCAATCTTTTTTTACCGTGACAACAAACCCTTTTAGGTTGTCTGTTGTCTCGCAGGTGCCACTTACGTATCCGCAAAAACATGAAAATCCGACTTACGGAATATTTTATAGCAGACGCCAACTGTTGCTTAAGTCAATTACATGGATTTTTCTTTTTCTTTTTCTCTCACTAGGGCCTTTGGTTTGGTTACGGTGACCATCTCACGCATACGTGACTGTTACGTGCTGCGCATAAAATCGTAAAATCAACTTCAACACTTTCTGAGGCAACTGATACCTATTGTACAATTCAAGGACAGGTAAACAAAATTTTTCCCTGTTTTCTTACCAGGGTCATGAAAACATTGAACCAATTTTGACGACCGCGCGAGTCAAAAGTCAATTTTAGGTTTAATCGCTGCGCAAAAATATAAAATTCAGAAGCAACCGTTTGCTGTTGCGGAAACTTTTTCCGATAAAAAAATCTAGAAGTAGGCCATAAAGATACAATAAGATGTAAGAATAACTAAAAATCAATTCCTTCTTTGATAGGGTAGAAAACATTGTGGGAAAAGGAGAAAATGCTGGTGACCTGCATTGTCTCCTTTCCTCAGATTATTTTCAAAAGCCTTCTCTTTCAGGGGTGTTCAAAGGCATCATTGTGCGGTAAAAGGTTAATAAGAATAAACAGATATCCCCCCCATCATCAGCCAATCAAATCTCTTCCCTCTCTGAAATTATCCAATCAGAGAAGCTTTAAGGAAATCAGAATGAAAACCAACAGCCAATCAGAGAAGACTTTAGAAATTTCAACAGCCAATCAGAGAGCTTCAAATTCGCGCCAAAATGGCGCCCTAATTTATCGATTTAAAACAGTAAAAAAAACGGCATAAAAGTGGATTTAAAGTCTTCTTTAAAGGCTGCTGTGCAGTTCTTGGCAAACTGCCATCCACATATGCCAGATTTCATTGAAAATAGGCACACATTTAAGAAAATAGGGGCGTAGAAGGCCATGTTTTGGTCTTTTCAAGCCTCTTGCAAGAATTACTTCCCTTTATTCCTCGATGCACCCCCCCCCCTCCCCAGCTCATATGTTTTGGTCTTTACAAGCCTCTTGCAAGAATTACTTCCCTTTAACCCTCGATGCACCCCCTCCCCAGCCCTTTACTGGATTTGCTTTTTTAACTCAGCCCACAAGAAATGCTGCACATTGAAACTTTCAATAGACCAAAGTGATCAATGAACAGTGAAAAAAAACAAAAAAAAAAAAACAACAGAAATTAATGCGACAAGTGGCTAAAAAAAGACTGAAAACTCTTTTCAGTTACTTCCTATTGCATATATCAAACAATGGCAACTGAAGTGTAATTTTTCTAATCTCTTCAATCCGCAACAAGAAACCCAGTGACATTGACTACCGTCTCATGTTTTGGTCTTTTCAAGCCCCTTGCAAGAATTACTTCCCTTTAACCCTCGATGCACACCCCCCCCCCCCCATCCCCAGCCCTTTACTTGATTTGCTTTTCTAACTCAGCCTACAAGAAATGCTGCACATTGAAACTTTCAATAGACCAAGGTGATCAATGTACAGTGTAAAAAGAAAAACCAGAAATTAATGCGACAAGTGGCTAAAAAAAGACTGAAATCTCTTTCAGTAACTTGCTATTGCATATATCAAACAGTGGCAACTGAAGTGTAATTTTTCTAATCTCTTCAAACCGCAACAAGAAACCCAGTTACGTTGACTACTGTCACATATGTGCCAGTTACGCTCATGCGAAAACCCCAGAAATGAATGTGACAAGTGGCTAAAAAAAGACTGAAGGCTCTTTCAGTAGCAACTGCTTCTTTTTGCATAAATCAAACAAAAGGAACTAAATTTTCAATGTGTATTTTTTTTCTCCAATCTCTTTATACTGTGACGACAAATCCATTTACGTTGACTACCGTCTCATAGGTGCCGGTTACGTGCCCGCGAAAATCGACTTATGGAACATTTCATAGCAGACGACACCTGTTGCTTAATAGGTCAAATATAGGGAACTTGGTTTCTAATATCTGTTTTTTATTTCTGCAATCTTTTTTTACCGTGACAACAAACCCTTTTAGGTTGTCTGTTGTCTCGCAGGTGCCACTTACGTATCCGCAAAAACATGAAAATCCGACTTACGGAATATTTTATAGCAGACGCCAACTGTTGCTTAAGTCAATTACATGGATTTTTCTTTTTCTTTTTCTCTCACTAGGGCCTTTGGTTTGGTTACGGTGACCATCTCACGCATACGTGACTGTTACGTGCTGCGCATAAAATCGTAAAATCAACTTCAACACTTTCTGAGGCAACTGATACCTATTGTACAATTCAAGGACAGGTAAACAAAATTTTTCCCTGTTTTCTTACCAGGGTCATGAAAACATTGAACCAATTTTGACGACCGCGCGAGTCAAAAGTCAATTTTAGGTTTAATCGCTGCGCAAAAATATAAAATTCAGAAGCAACCGTTTGCTGTTGCGGAAACTTTTTCCGATAAAAAAATCTAGAAGTAGGCCATAAAGATACAATAAGATGTAAGAATAACTAAAAATCAATTCCTTCTTTGATAGGGTAGAAAACATTGTGGGAAAAGGAGAAAATGCTGGTGACCTGCATTGTCTCCTTTCCTCAGATTATTTTCAAAAGCCTTCTCTTTCAGGGGTGTTCAAAGGCATCATTGTGCGGTAAAAGGTTAATAAGAATAAACAGATATCCCCCCCATCATCAGCCAATCAAATCTCTTCCCTCTCTGAAATTATCCAATCAGAGAAGCTTTAAGGAAATCAGAATGAAAACCAACAGCCAATCAGAGAAGACTTTAGAAATTTCAACAGCCAATCAGAGAGCTTCAAATTCGCGCCAAAATGGCGCCCTAATTTATCGATTTAAAACAGTAAAAAAAACGGCATAAAAGTGGATTTAAAGTCTTCTTTAAAGGCTGCTGTGCAGTTCTTGGCAAACTGCCATCCACATATGCCAGATTTCATTGAAAATAGGCACACATTTAAGAAAATAGGGGCGTAGAAGGCCATGTTTTGGTCTTTTCAAGCCTCTTGCAAGAATTACTTCCCTTTATTCCTCGATGCACCCCCCCCCCTCCCCAGCTCATATGTTTTGGTCTTTACAAGCCTCTTGCAAGAATTACTTCCCTTTAACCCTCGATGCACCCCCTCCCCAGCCCTTTACTGGATTTGCTTTTTTAACTCAGCCCACAAGAAATGCTGCACATTGAAACTTTCAATAGACCAAAGTGATCAATGAACAGTGAAAAAAAACAAAAAAAAAAAAACAACAGAAATTAATGCGACAAGTGGCTAAAAAAAGACTGAAAACTCTTTTCAGTTACTTCCTATTGCATATATCAAACAATGGCAACTGAAGTGTAATTTTTCTAATCTCTTCAATCCGCAACAAGAAACCCAGTGACATTGACTACCGTCTCATGTTTTGGTCTTTTCAAGCCCCTTGCAAGAATTACTTCCCTTTAACCCTCGATGCACACCCCCCCCCCCCCATCCCCAGCCCTTTACTTGATTTGCTTTTCTAACTCAGCCTACAAGAAATGCTGCACATTGAAACTTTCAATAGACCAAGGTGATCAATGTACAGTGTAAAAAGAAAAACCAGAAATTAATGCGACAAGTGGCTAAAAAAAGACTGAAATCTCTTTCAGTAACTTGCTATTGCATATATCAAACAGTGGCAACTGAAGTGTAATTTTTCTAATCTCTTCAAACCGCAACAAGAAACCCAGTTACGTTGACTACTGTCACATATGTGCCAGTTACGCTCATGCGAAAACCCCAGAAATGAATGTGACAAGTGGCTAAAAAAAGACTGAAGGCTCTTTCAGTAGCAACTGCTTCTTTTTGCATAAATCAAACAAAAGGAACTAAATTTTCAATGTGTATTTTTTTTCTCCAATCTCTTTATACTGTGACGACAAATCCATTTACGTTGACTACCGTCTCATAGGTGCCGGTTACGTGCCCGCGAAAATCGACTTATGGAACATTTCATAGCAGACGACACCTGTTGCTTAATAGGTCAAATATAGGGAACTTGGTTTCTAATATCTGTTTTTTATTTCTGCAATCTTTTTTTACCGTGACAACAAACCCTTTTAGGTTGTCTGTTGTCTCGCAGGTGCCACTTACGTATCCGCAAAAACATGAAAATCCGACTTACGGAATATTTTATAGCAGACGCCAACTGTTGCTTAAGTCAATTACATGGATTTTTCTTTTTCTTTTTCTCTCACTAGGGCCTTTGGTTTGGTTACGGTGACCATCTCACGCATACGTGACTGTTACGTGCTGCGCATAAAATCGTAAAATCAACTTCAACACTTTCTGAGGCAACTGATACCTATTGTACAATTCAAGGACAGGTAAACAAAATTTTTCCCTGTTTTCTTACCAGGGTCATGAAAACATTGAACCAATTTTGACGACCGCGCGAGTCAAAAGTCAATTTTAGGTTTAATCGCTGCGCAAAAATATAAAATTCAGAAGCAACCGTTTGCTGTTGCGGAAACTTTTTCCGATAAAAAAATCTAGAAGTAGGCCATAAAGATACAATAAGATGTAAGAATAACTAAAAATCAATTCCTTCTTTGATAGGGTAGAAAACATTGTGGGAAAAGGAGAAAATGCTGGTGACCTGCATTGTCTCCTTTCCTCAGATTATTTTCAAAAGCCTTCTCTTTCAGGGGTGTTCAAAGGCATCATTGTGCGGTAAAAGGTTAATAAGAATAAACAGATATCCCCCCCATCATCAGCCAATCAAATCTCTTCCCTCTCTGAAATTATCCAATCAGAGAAGCTTTAAGGAAATCAGAATGAAAACCAACAGCCAATCAGAGAAGACTTTAGAAATTTCAACAGCCAATCAGAGAGCTTCAAATTCGCGCCAAAATGGCGCCCTAATTTATCGATTTAAAACAGTAAAAAAAACGGCATAAAAGTGGATTTAAAGTCTTCTTTAAAGGCTGCTGTGCAGTTCTTGGCAAACTGCCATCCACATATGCCAGATTTCATTGAAAATAGGCACACATTTAAGAAAATAGGGGCGTAGAAGGCCATGTTTTGGTCTTTTCAAGCCTCTTGCAAGAATTACTTCCCTTTATTCCTCGATGCACCCCCCCCCCTCCCCAGCTCATATGTTTTGGTCTTTACAAGCCTCTTGCAAGAATTACTTCCCTTTAACCCTCGATGCACCCCCTCCCCAGCCCTTTACTGGATTTGCTTTTTTAACTCAGCCCACAAGAAATGCTGCACATTGAAACTTTCAATAGACCAAAGTGATCAATGAACAGTGAAAAAAAACAAAAAAAAAAAAACAACAGAAATTAATGCGACAAGTGGCTAAAAAAAGACTGAAAACTCTTTTCAGTTACTTCCTATTGCATATATCAAACAATGGCAACTGAAGTGTAATTTTTCTAATCTCTTCAATCCGCAACAAGAAACCCAGTGACATTGACTACCGTCTCATGTTTTGGTCTTTTCAAGCCCCTTGCAAGAATTACTTCCCTTTAACCCTCGATGCACACCCCCCCCCCCCCATCCCCAGCCCTTTACTTGATTTGCTTTTCTAACTCAGCCTACAAGAAATGCTGCACATTGAAACTTTCAATAGACCAAGGTGATCAATGTACAGTGTAAAAAGAAAAACCAGAAATTAATGCGACAAGTGGCTAAAAAAAGACTGAAATCTCTTTCAGTAACTTGCTATTGCATATATCAAACAGTGGCAACTGAAGTGTAATTTTTCTAATCTCTTCAAACCGCAACAAGAAACCCAGTTACGTTGACTACTGTCACATATGTGCCAGTTACGCTCATGCGAAAACCCCAGAAATGAATGTGACAAGTGGCTAAAAAAAGACTGAAGGCTCTTTCAGTAGCAACTGCTTCTTTTTGCATAAATCAAACAAAAGGAACTAAATTTTCAATGTGTATTTTTTTTCTCCAATCTCTTTATACTGTGACGACAAATCCATTTACGTTGACTACCGTCTCATAGGTGCCGGTTACGTGCCCGCGAAAATCGACTTATGGAACATTTCATAGCAGACGACACCTGTTGCTTAATAGGTCAAATATAGGGAACTTGGTTTCTAATATCTGTTTTTTATTTCTGCAATCTTTTTTTACCGTGACAACAAACCCTTTTAGGTTGTCTGTTGTCTCGCAGGTGCCACTTACGTATCCGCAAAAACATGAAAATCCGACTTACGGAATATTTTATAGCAGACGCCAACTGTTGCTTAAGTCAATTACATGGATTTTTCTTTTTCTTTTTCTCTCACTAGGGCCTTTGGTTTGGTTACGGTGACCATCTCACGCATACGTGACTGTTACGTGCTGCGCATAAAATCGTAAAATCAACTTCAACACTTTCTGAGGCAACTGATACCTATTGTACAATTCAAGGACAGGTAAACAAAATTTTTCCCTGTTTTCTTACCAGGGTCATGAAAACATTGAACCAATTTTGACGACCGCGCGAGTCAAAAGTCAATTTTAGGTTTAATCGCTGCGCAAAAATATAAAATTCAGAAGCAACCGTTTGCTGTTGCGGAAACTTTTTCCGATAAAAAAATCTAGAAGTAGGCCATAAAGATACAATAAGATGTAAGAATAACTAAAAATCAATTCCTTCTTTGATAGGGTAGAAAACATTGTGGGAAAAGGAGAAAATGCTGGTGACCTGCATTGTCTCCTTTCCTCAGATTATTTTCAAAAGCCTTCTCTTTCAGGGGTGTTCAAAGGCATCATTGTGCGGTAAAAGGTTAATAAGAATAAACAGATATCCCCCCCATCATCAGCCAATCAAATCTCTTCCCTCTCTGAAATTATCCAATCAGAGAAGCTTTAAGGAAATCAGAATGAAAACCAACAGCCAATCAGAGAAGACTTTAGAAATTTCAACAGCCAATCAGAGAGCTTCAAATTCGCGCCAAAATGGCGCCCTAATTTATCGATTTAAAACAGTAAAAAAAACGGCATAAAAGTGGATTTAAAGTCTTCTTTAAAGGCTGCTGTGCAGTTCTTGGCAAACTGCCATCCACATATGCCAGATTTCATTGAAAATAGGCACACATTTAAGAAAATAGGGGCGTAGAAGGCCATGTTTTGGTCTTTTCAAGCCTCTTGCAAGAATTACTTCCCTTTATTCCTCGATGCACCCCCCCCCCTCCCCAGCTCATATGTTTTGGTCTTTACAAGCCTCTTGCAAGAATTACTTCCCTTTAACCCTCGATGCACCCCCTCCCCAGCCCTTTACTGGATTTGCTTTTTTAACTCAGCCCACAAGAAATGCTGCACATTGAAACTTTCAATAGACCAAAGTGATCAATGAACAGTGAAAAAAAACAAAAAAAAAAAAACAACAGAAATTAATGCGACAAGTGGCTAAAAAAAGACTGAAAACTCTTTTCAGTTACTTCCTATTGCATATATCAAACAATGGCAACTGAAGTGTAATTTTTCTAATCTCTTCAATCCGCAACAAGAAACCCAGTGACATTGACTACCGTCTCATGTTTTGGTCTTTTCAAGCCCCTTGCAAGAATTACTTCCCTTTAACCCTCGATGCACACCCCCCCCCCCCCATCCCCAGCCCTTTACTTGATTTGCTTTTCTAACTCAGCCTACAAGAAATGCTGCACATTGAAACTTTCAATAGACCAAGGTGATCAATGTACAGTGTAAAAAGAAAAACCAGAAATTAATGCGACAAGTGGCTAAAAAAAGACTGAAATCTCTTTCAGTAACTTGCTATTGCATATATCAAACAGTGGCAACTGAAGTGTAATTTTTCTAATCTCTTCAAACCGCAACAAGAAACCCAGTTACGTTGACTACTGTCACATATGTGCCAGTTACGCTCATGCGAAAACCCCAGAAATGAATGTGACAAGTGGCTAAAAAAAGACTGAAGGCTCTTTCAGTAGCAACTGCTTCTTTTTGCATAAATCAAACAAAAGGAACTAAATTTTCAATGTGTATTTTTTTTCTCCAATCTCTTTATACTGTGACGACAAATCCATTTACGTTGACTACCGTCTCATAGGTGCCGGTTACGTGCCCGCGAAAATCGACTTATGGAACATTTCATAGCAGACGACACCTGTTGCTTAATAGGTCAAATATAGGGAACTTGGTTTCTAATATCTGTTTTTTATTTCTGCAATCTTTTTTTACCGTGACAACAAACCCTTTTAGGTTGTCTGTTGTCTCGCAGGTGCCACTTACGTATCCGCAAAAACATGAAAATCCGACTTACGGAATATTTTATAGCAGACGCCAACTGTTGCTTAAGTCAATTACATGGATTTTTCTTTTTCTTTTTCTCTCACTAGGGCCTTTGGTTTGGTTACGGTGACCATCTCACGCATACGTGACTGTTACGTGCTGCGCATAAAATCGTAAAATCAACTTCAACACTTTCTGAGGCAACTGATACCTATTGTACAATTCAAGGACAGGTAAACAAAATTTTTCCCTGTTTTCTTACCAGGGTCATGAAAACATTGAACCAATTTTGACGACCGCGCGAGTCAAAAGTCAATTTTAGGTTTAATCGCTGCGCAAAAATATAAAATTCAGAAGCAACCGTTTGCTGTTGCGGAAACTTTTTCCGATAAAAAAATCTAGAAGTAGGCCATAAAGATACAATAAGATGTAAGAATAACTAAAAATCAATTCCTTCTTTGATAGGGTAGAAAACATTGTGGGAAAAGGAGAAAATGCTGGTGACCTGCATTGTCTCCTTTCCTCAGATTATTTTCAAAAGCCTTCTCTTTCAGGGGTGTTCAAAGGCATCATTGTGCGGTAAAAGGTTAATAAGAATAAACAGATATCCCCCCCATCATCAGCCAATCAAATCTCTTCCCTCTCTGAAATTATCCAATCAGAGAAGCTTTAAGGAAATCAGAATGAAAACCAACAGCCAATCAGAGAAGACTTTAGAAATTTCAACAGCCAATCAGAGAGCTTCAAATTCGCGCCAAAATGGCGCCCTAATTTATCGATTTAAAACAGTAAAAAAAACGGCATAAAAGTGGATTTAAAGTCTTCTTTAAAGGCTGCTGTGCAGTTCTTGGCAAACTGCCATCCACATATGCCAGATTTCATTGAAAATAGGCACACATTTAAGAAAATAGGGGCGTAGAAGGCCATGTTTTGGTCTTTTCAAGCCTCTTGCAAGAATTACTTCCCTTTATTCCTCGATGCACCCCCCCCCCTCCCCAGCTCATATGTTTTGGTCTTTACAAGCCTCTTGCAAGAATTACTTCCCTTTAACCCTCGATGCACCCCCTCCCCAGCCCTTTACTGGATTTGCTTTTTTAACTCAGCCCACAAGAAATGCTGCACATTGAAACTTTCAATAGACCAAAGTGATCAATGAACAGTGAAAAAAAACAAAAAAAAAAAAACAACAGAAATTAATGCGACAAGTGGCTAAAAAAAGACTGAAAACTCTTTTCAGTTACTTCCTATTGCATATATCAAACAATGGCAACTGAAGTGTAATTTTTCTAATCTCTTCAATCCGCAACAAGAAACCCAGTGACATTGACTACCGTCTCATGTTTTGGTCTTTTCAAGCCCCTTGCAAGAATTACTTCCCTTTAACCCTCGATGCACACCCCCCCCCCCCCATCCCCAGCCCTTTACTTGATTTGCTTTTCTAACTCAGCCTACAAGAAATGCTGCACATTGAAACTTTCAATAGACCAAGGTGATCAATGTACAGTGTAAAAAGAAAAACCAGAAATTAATGCGACAAGTGGCTAAAAAAAGACTGAAATCTCTTTCAGTAACTTGCTATTGCATATATCAAACAGTGGCAACTGAAGTGTAATTTTTCTAATCTCTTCAAACCGCAACAAGAAACCCAGTTACGTTGACTACTGTCACATATGTGCCAGTTACGCTCATGCGAAAACCCCAGAAATGAATGTGACAAGTGGCTAAAAAAAGACTGAAGGCTCTTTCAGTAGCAACTGCTTCTTTTTGCATAAATCAAACAAAAGGAACTAAATTTTCAATGTGTATTTTTTTTCTCCAATCTCTTTATACTGTGACGACAAATCCATTTACGTTGACTACCGTCTCATAGGTGCCGGTTACGTGCCCGCGAAAATCGACTTATGGAACATTTCATAGCAGACGACACCTGTTGCTTAATAGGTCAAATATAGGGAACTTGGTTTCTAATATCTGTTTTTTATTTCTGCAATCTTTTTTTACCGTGACAACAAACCCTTTTAGGTTGTCTGTTGTCTCGCAGGTGCCACTTACGTATCCGCAAAAACATGAAAATCCGACTTACGGAATATTTTATAGCAGACGCCAACTGTTGCTTAAGTCAATTACATGGATTTTTCTTTTTCTTTTTCTCTCACTAGGGCCTTTGGTTTGGTTACGGTGACCATCTCACGCATACGTGACTGTTACGTGCTGCGCATAAAATCGTAAAATCAACTTCAACACTTTCTGAGGCAACTGATACCTATTGTACAATTCAAGGACAGGTAAACAAAATTTTTCCCTGTTTTCTTACCAGGGTCATGAAAACATTGAACCAATTTTGACGACCGCGCGAGTCAAAAGTCAATTTTAGGTTTAATCGCTGCGCAAAAATATAAAATTCAGAAGCAACCGTTTGCTGTTGCGGAAACTTTTTCCGATAAAAAAATCTAGAAGTAGGCCATAAAGATACAATAAGATGTAAGAATAACTAAAAATCAATTCCTTCTTTGATAGGGTAGAAAACATTGTGGGAAAAGGAGAAAATGCTGGTGACCTGCATTGTCTCCTTTCCTCAGATTATTTTCAAAAGCCTTCTCTTTCAGGGGTGTTCAAAGGCATCATTGTGCGGTAAAAGGTTAATAAGAATAAACAGATATCCCCCCCATCATCAGCCAATCAAATCTCTTCCCTCTCTGAAATTATCCAATCAGAGAAGCTTTAAGGAAATCAGAATGAAAACCAACAGCCAATCAGAGAAGACTTTAGAAATTTCAACAGCCAATCAGAGAGCTTCAAATTCGCGCCAAAATGGCGCCCTAATTTATCGATTTAAAACAGTAAAAAAAACGGCATAAAAGTGGATTTAAAGTCTTCTTTAAAGGCTGCTGTGCAGTTCTTGGCAAACTGCCATCCACATATGCCAGATTTCATTGAAAATAGGCACACATTTAAGAAAATAGGGGCGTAGAAGGCCATGTTTTGGTCTTTTCAAGCCTCTTGCAAGAATTACTTCCCTTTATTCCTCGATGCACCCCCCCCCCTCCCCAGCTCATATGTTTTGGTCTTTACAAGCCTCTTGCAAGAATTACTTCCCTTTAACCCTCGATGCACCCCCTCCCCAGCCCTTTACTGGATTTGCTTTTTTAACTCAGCCCACAAGAAATGCTGCACATTGAAACTTTCAATAGACCAAAGTGATCAATGAACAGTGAAAAAAAACAAAAAAAAAAAAACAACAGAAATTAATGCGACAAGTGGCTAAAAAAAGACTGAAAACTCTTTTCAGTTACTTCCTATTGCATATATCAAACAATGGCAACTGAAGTGTAATTTTTCTAATCTCTTCAATCCGCAACAAGAAACCCAGTGACATTGACTACCGTCTCATGTTTTGGTCTTTTCAAGCCCCTTGCAAGAATTACTTCCCTTTAACCCTCGATGCACACCCCCCCCCCCCCATCCCCAGCCCTTTACTTGATTTGCTTTTCTAACTCAGCCTACAAGAAATGCTGCACATTGAAACTTTCAATAGACCAAGGTGATCAATGTACAGTGTAAAAAGAAAAACCAGAAATTAATGCGACAAGTGGCTAAAAAAAGACTGAAATCTCTTTCAGTAACTTGCTATTGCATATATCAAACAGTGGCAACTGAAGTGTAATTTTTCTAATCTCTTCAAACCGCAACAAGAAACCCAGTTACGTTGACTACTGTCACATATGTGCCAGTTACGCTCATGCGAAAACCCCAGAAATGAATGTGACAAGTGGCTAAAAAAAGACTGAAGGCTCTTTCAGTAGCAACTGCTTCTTTTTGCATAAATCAAACAAAAGGAACTAAATTTTCAATGTGTATTTTTTTTCTCCAATCTCTTTATACTGTGACGACAAATCCATTTACGTTGACTACCGTCTCATAGGTGCCGGTTACGTGCCCGCGAAAATCGACTTATGGAACATTTCATAGCAGACGACACCTGTTGCTTAATAGGTCAAATATAGGGAACTTGGTTTCTAATATCTGTTTTTTATTTCTGCAATCTTTTTTTACCGTGACAACAAACCCTTTTAGGTTGTCTGTTGTCTCGCAGGTGCCACTTACGTATCCGCAAAAACATGAAAATCCGACTTACGGAATATTTTATAGCAGACGCCAACTGTTGCTTAAGTCAATTACATGGATTTTTCTTTTTCTTTTTCTCTCACTAGGGCCTTTGGTTTGGTTACGGTGACCATCTCACGCATACGTGACTGTTACGTGCTGCGCATAAAATCGTAAAATCAACTTCAACACTTTCTGAGGCAACTGATACCTATTGTACAATTCAAGGACAGGTAAACAAAATTTTTCCCTGTTTTCTTACCAGGGTCATGAAAACATTGAACCAATTTTGACGACCGCGCGAGTCAAAAGTCAATTTTAGGTTTAATCGCTGCGCAAAAATATAAAATTCAGAAGCAACCGTTTGCTGTTGCGGAAACTTTTTCCGATAAAAAAATCTAGAAGTAGGCCATAAAGATACAATAAGATGTAAGAATAACTAAAAATCAATTCCTTCTTTGATAGGGTAGAAAACATTGTGGGAAAAGGAGAAAATGCTGGTGACCTGCATTGTCTCCTTTCCTCAGATTATTTTCAAAAGCCTTCTCTTTCAGGGGTGTTCAAAGGCATCATTGTGCGGTAAAAGGTTAATAAGAATAAACAGATATCCCCCCCATCATCAGCCAATCAAATCTCTTCCCTCTCTGAAATTATCCAATCAGAGAAGCTTTAAGGAAATCAGAATGAAAACCAACAGCCAATCAGAGAAGACTTTAGAAATTTCAACAGCCAATCAGAGAGCTTCAAATTCGCGCCAAAATGGCGCCCTAATTTATCGATTTAAAACAGTAAAAAAAACGGCATAAAAGTGGATTTAAAGTCTTCTTTAAAGGCTGCTGTGCAGTTCTTGGCAAACTGCCATCCACATATGCCAGATTTCATTGAAAATAGGCACACATTTAAGAAAATAGGGGCGTAGAAGGCCATGTTTTGGTCTTTTCAAGCCTCTTGCAAGAATTACTTCCCTTTATTCCTCGATGCACCCCCCCCCCTCCCCAGCTCATATGTTTTGGTCTTTACAAGCCTCTTGCAAGAATTACTTCCCTTTAACCCTCGATGCACCCCCTCCCCAGCCCTTTACTGGATTTGCTTTTTTAACTCAGCCCACAAGAAATGCTGCACATTGAAACTTTCAATAGACCAAAGTGATCAATGAACAGTGAAAAAAAACAAAAAAAAAAAAACAACAGAAATTATTGCGACAAGTGGCTAAAAAAAGACTGAAAACTCTTTTCAGTTACTTCCTATTGCATATATCAAACAATGGCAACTGAAGTGTAATTTTTCTAATCTCTTCAATCCGCAACAAGAAACCCAGTGACATTGACTACCGTCTCATGTTTTGGTCTTTTCAAGCCCCTTGCAAGAATTACTTCCCTTTAACCCTCCATGCACACCCCCCCCCCCCCCCATCCCCAGCCCTTTACTTGATTTGCTTTTCTAACTCAGCCTACAAGAAATGCTGCACATTGAAACTTTCAATAGACCAAGGTGATCAATGTACAGTGTAAAAAGAAAAACCAGAAATTAATGCGACAAGTGGCTAAAAAAAGACTGAAATCTCTTTCAGTAACTTGCTATTGCATATATCAAACAGTGGCAACTGAAGTGTAATTTTTCTAATCTCTTCAAACCGCAACAAGAAACCCAGTTACGTTGACTACTGTCACATATGTGCCAGTTACGCTCATGCGAAAACCCCAGAAATGAATGTGACAAGTGGCTAAAAAAAGACTGAAGGCTCTTTCAGTAGCAACTGCTTCTTTTTGCATAAATCAAACAAAAGGAACTAAATTTTCAATGTGTATTTTTTTTCTCCAATCTCTTTATACTGTGACGACAAATCCATTTACGTTGACTACCGTCTCATAGGTGCCGGTTACGTGCCCGCGAAAATCGACTTATGGAACATTTCATAGCAGACGACACCTGTTGCTTAATAGGTCAAATATAGGGAACTTGGTTTCTAATATCTGTTTTTTATTTCTGCAATCTTTTTTTACCGTGACAACAAACCCTTTTAGGTTGTCTGTTGTCTCGCAGGTGCCACTTACGTATCCGCAAAAACATGAAAATCCGACTTACGGAATATTTTATAGCAGACGCCAACTGTTGCTTAAGTCAATTACATGGATTTTTCTTTTTCTTTTTCTCTCACTAGGGCCTTTGGTTTGGTTACGGTGACCATCTCACGCATACGTGACTGTTACGTGCTGCGCATAAAATCGTAAAATCAACTTCAACACTTTCTGAGGCAACTGATACCTATTGTACAATTCAAGGACAGGTAAACAAAATTTTTCCCTGTTTTCTTACCAGGGTCATGAAAACATTGAACCAATTTTGACGACCGCGCGAGTCAAAAGTCAATTTTAGGTTTAATCGCTGCGCAAAAATATAAAATTCAGAAGCAACCGTTTGCTGTTGCGGAAACTTTTTCCGATAAAAAAATCTAGAAGTAGGCCATAAAGATACAATAAGATGTAAGAATAACTAAAAATCAATTCCTTCTTTGATAGGGTAGAAAACATTGTGGGAAAAGGAGAAAATGCTGGTGACCTGCATTGTCTCCTTTCCTCAGATTATTTTCAAAAGCCTTCTCTTTCAGGGGTGTTCAAAGGCATCATTGTGCGGTAAAAGGTTAATAAGAATAAACAGATATCCCCCCCATCATCAGCCAATCAAATCTCTTCCCTCTCTGAAATTATCCAATCAGAGAAGCTTTAAGGAAATCAGAATGAAAACCAACAGCCAATCAGAGAAGACTTTAGAAATTTCAACAGCCAATCAGAGAGCTTCAAATTCGCGCCAAAATGGCGCCCTAATTTATCGATTTAAAACAGTAAAAAAAACGGCATAAAAGTGGATTTAAAGTCTTCTTTAAAGGCTGCTGTGCAGTTCTTGGCAAACTGCCATCCACATATGCCAGATTTCATTGAAAATAGGCACACATTTAAGAAAATAGGGGCGTAGAAGGCCATGTTTTGGTCTTTTCAAGCCTCTTGCAAGAATTACTTCCCTTTATTCCTCGATGCACCCCCCCCCTCCCCAGCTCATATGTTTTGGTCTTTACAAGCCTCTTGCAAGAATTACTTCCCTTTAACCCTCGATGCACCCCCTCCCCAGCCCTTTACTGGATTTGCTTTTTTAACTCAGCCCACAAGAAATGCTGCACATTGAAACTTTCAATAGACCAAAGTGATCAATGAACAGTGAAAAAAAACAAAAAAAAAAAAACAACAGAAATTAATGCGACAAGTGGCTAAAAAAAGACTGAAAACTCTTTTCAGTTACTTCCTATTGCATATATCAAACAATGGCAACTGAAGTGTAATTTTTCTAATCTCTTCAATCCGCAACAAGAAACCCAGTGACATTGACTACCGTCTCATGTTTTGGTCTTTTCAAGCCCCTTGCAAGAATTACTTCCCTTTAACCCTCGATGCACACCCCCCCCCCCCATCCCCAGCCCTTTACTTGATTTGCTTTTCTAACTCAGCCTACAAGAAATGCTGCACATTGAAACTTTCAATAGACCAAGGTGATCAATGTACAGTGTAAAAAGAAAAACCAGAAATTAATGCGACAAGTGGCTAAAAAAAGACTGAAATCTCTTTCAGTAACTTGCTATTGCATATATCAAACAGTGGCAACTGAAGTGTAATTTTTCTAATCTCTTCAAACCGCAACAAGAAACCCAGTTACGTTGACTACTGTCACATATGTGCCAGTTACGCTCATGCGAAAACCCCAGAAATGAATGTGACAAGTGGCTAAAAAAAGACTGAAGGCTCTTTCAGTAGCAACTGCTTCTTTTTGCATAAATCAAACAAAAGGAACTAAATTTTCAATGTGTATTTTTTTTCTCCAATCTCTTTATACTGTGACGACAAATCCATTTACGTTGACTACCGTCTCATAGGTGCCGGTTACGTGCCCGCGAAAATCGACTTATGGAACATTTCATAGCAGACGACACCTGTTGCTTAATAGGTCAAATATAGGGAACTTGGTTTCTAATATCTGTTTTTTATTTCTGCAATCTTTTTTTACCGTGACAACAAACCCTTTTAGGTTGTCTGTTGTCTCGCAGGTGCCACTTACGTATCCGCAAAAACATGAAAATCCGACTTACGGAATATTTTATAGCAGACGCCAACTGTTGCTTAAGTCAATTACATGGATTTTTCTTTTTCTTTTTCTCTCACTAGGGCCTTTGGTTTGGTTACGGTGACCATCTCACGCATACGTGACTGTTACGTGCTGCGCATAAAATCGTAAAATCAACTTCAACACTTTCTGAGGCAACTGATACCTATTGTACAATTCAAGGACAGGTAAACAAAATTTTTCCCTGTTTTCTTACCAGGGTCATGAAAACATTGAACCAATTTTGACGACCGCGCGAGTCAAAAGTCAATTTTAGGTTTAATCGCTGCGCAAAAATATAAAATTCAGAAGCAACCGTTTGCTGTTGCGGAAACTTTTTCCGATAAAAAAATCTAGAAGTAGGCCATAAAGATACAATAAGATGTAAGAATAACTAAAAATCAATTCCTTCTTTGATAGGGTAGAAAACATTGTGGGAAAAGGAGAAAATGCTGGTGACCTGCATTGTCTCCTTTCCTCAGATTATTTTCAAAAGCCTTCTCTTTCAGGGGTGTTCAAAGGCATCATTGTGCGGTAAAAGGTTAATAAGAATAAACAGATATCCCCCCCATCATCAGCCAATCAAATCTCTTCCCTCTCTGAAATTATCCAATCAGAGAAGCTTTAAGGAAATCAGAATGAAAACCAACAGCCAATCAGAGAAGACTTTAGAAATTTCAACAGCCAATCAGAGAGCTTCAAATTCGCGCCAAAATGGCGCCCTAATTTATCGATTTAAAACAGTAAAAAAAACGGCATAAAAGTGGATTTAAAGTCTTCTTTAAAGGCTGCTGTGCAGTTCTTGGCAAACTGCCATCCACATATGCCAGATTTCATTGAAAATAGGCACACATTTAAGAAAATAGGGGCGTAGAAGGCCATGTTTTGGTCTTTTCAAGCCTCTTGCAAGAATTACTTCCCTTTATTCCTCGATGCACCCCCCCCCCTCCCCAGCTCATATGTTTTGGTCTTTACAAGCCTCTTGCAAGAATTACTTCCCTTTAACCCTCGATGCACCCCCTCCCCAGCCCTTTACTGGATTTGCTTTTTTAACTCAGCCCACAAGAAATGCTGCACATTGAAACTTTCAATAGACCAAAGTGATCAATGAACAGTGAAAAAAAACAAAAAAAAAAAAACAACAGAAATTAATGCGACAAGTGGCTAAAAAAAGACTGAAAACTCTTTTCAGTTACTTCCTATTGCATATATCAAACAATGGCAACTGAAGTGTAATTTTTCTAATCTCTTCAATCCGCAACAAGAAACCCAGTGACATTGACTACCGTCTCATGTTTTGGTCTTTTCAAGCCCCTTGCAAGAATTACTTCCCTTTAACCCTCGATGCACACCCCCCCCCCCCCATCCCCAGCCCTTTACTTGATTTGCTTTTCTAACTCAGCCTACAAGAAATGCTGCACATTGAAACTTTCAATAGACCAAGGTGATCAATGTACAGTGTAAAAAGAAAAACCAGAAATTAATGCGACAAGTGGCTAAAAAAAGACTGAAATCTCTTTCAGTAACTTGCTATTGCATATATCAAACAGTGGCAACTGAAGTGTAATTTTTCTAATCTCTTCAAACCGCAACAAGAAACCCAGTTACGTTGACTACTGTCACATATGTGCCAGTTACGCTCATGCGAAAACCCCAGAAATGAATGTGACAAGTGGCTAAAAAAAGACTGAAGGCTCTTTCAGTAGCAACTGCTTCTTTTTGCATAAATCAAACAAAAGGAACTAAATTTTCAATGTGTATTTTTTTTCTCCAATCTCTTTATACTGTGACGACAAATCCATTTACGTTGACTACCGTCTCATAGGTGCCGGTTACGTGCCCGCGAAAATCGACTTATGGAACATTTCATAGCAGACGACACCTGTTGCTTAATAGGTCAAATATAGGGAACTTGGTTTCTAATATCTGTTTTTTATTTCTGCAATCTTTTTTTACCGTGACAACAAACCCTTTTAGGTTGTCTGTTGTCTCGCAGGTGCCACTTACGTATCCGCAAAAACATGAAAATCCGACTTACGGAATATTTTATAGCAGACGCCAACTGTTGCTTAAGTCAATTACATGGATTTTTCTTTTTCTTTTTCTCTCACTAGGGCCTTTGGTTTGGTTACGGTGACCATCTCACGCATACGTGACTGTTACGTGCTGCGCATAAAATCGTAAAATCAACTTCAACACTTTCTGAGGCAACTGATACCTATTGTACAATTCAAGGACAGGTAAACAAAATTTTTCCCTGTTTTCTTACCAGGGTCATGAAAACATTGAACCAATTTTGACGACCGCGCGAGTCAAAAGTCAATTTTAGGTTTAATCGCTGCGCAAAAATATAAAATTCAGAAGCAACCGTTTGCTGTTGCGGAAACTTTTTCCGATAAAAAAATCTAGAAGTAGGCCATAAAGATACAATAAGATGTAAGAATAACTAAAAATCAATTCCTTCTTTGATAGGGTAGAAAACATTGTGGGAAAAGGAGAAAATGCTGGTGACCTGCATTGTCTCCTTTCCTCAGATTATTTTCAAAAGCCTTCTCTTTCAGGGGTGTTCAAAGGCATCATTGTGCGGTAAAAGGTTAATAAGAATAAACAGATATCCCCCCCATCATCAGCCAATCAAATCTCTTCCCTCTCTGAAATTATCCAATCAGAGAAGCTTTAAGGAAATCAGAATGAAAACCAACAGCCAATCAGAGAAGACTTTAGAAATTTCAACAGCCAATCAGAGAGCTTCAAATTCGCGCCAAAATGGCGCCCTAATTTATCGATTTAAAACAGTAAAAAAAACGGCATAAAAGTGGATTTAAAGTCTTCTTTAAAGGCTGCTGTGCAGTTCTTGGCAAACTGCCATCCACATATGCCAGATTTCATTGAAAATAGGCACACATTTAAGAAAATAGGGGCGTAGAAGGCCATGTTTTGGTCTTTTCAAGCCTCTTGCAAGAATTACTTCCCTTTATTCCTCGATGCACCCCCCCCCCTCCCCAGCTCATATGTTTTGGTCTTTACAAGCCTCTTGCAAGAATTACTTCCCTTTAACCCTCGATGCACCCCCTCCCCAGCCCTTTACTGGATTTGCTTTTTTAACTCAGCCCACAAGAAATGCTGCACATTGAAACTTTCAATAGACCAAAGTGATCAATGAACAGTGAAAAAAAACAAAAAAAAAAAAACAACAGAAATTAATGCGACAAGTGGCTAAAAAAAGACTGAAAACTCTTTTCAGTTACTTCCTATTGCATATATCAAACAATGGCAACTGAAGTGTAATTTTTCTAATCTCTTCAATCCGCAACAAGAAACCCAGTGACATTGACTACCGTCTCATGTTTTGGTCTTTTCAAGCCCCTTGCAAGAATTACTTCCCTTTAACCCTCGATGCACACCCCCCCCCCCCCATCCCCAGCCCTTTACTTGATTTGCTTTTCTAACTCAGCCTACAAGAAATGCTGCACATTGAAACTTTCAATAGACCAAGGTGATCAATGTACAGTGTAAAAAGAAAAACCAGAAATTAATGCGACAAGTGGCTAAAAAAAGACTGAAATCTCTTTCAGTAACTTGCTATTGCATATATCAAACAGTGGCAACTGAAGTGTAATTTTTCTAATCTCTTCAAACCGCAACAAGAAACCCAGTTACGTTGACTACTGTCACATATGTGCCAGTTACGCTCATGCGAAAACCCCAGAAATGAATGTGACAAGTGGCTAAAAAAAGACTGAAGGCTCTTTCAGTAGCAACTGCTTCTTTTTGCATAAATCAAACAAAAGGAACTAAATTTTCAATGTGTATTTTTTTTCTCCAATCTCTTTATACTGTGACGACAAATCCATTTACGTTGACTACCGTCTCATAGGTGCCGGTTACGTGCCCGCGAAAATCGACTTATGGAACATTTCATAGCAGACGACACCTGTTGCTTAATAGGTCAAATATAGGGAACTTGGTTTCTAATATCTGTTTTTTATTTCTGCAATCTTTTTTTACCGTGACAACAAACCCTTTTAGGTTGTCTGTTGTCTCGCAGGTGCCACTTACGTATCCGCAAAAACATGAAAATCCGACTTACGGAATATTTTATAGCAGACGCCAACTGTTGCTTAAGTCAATTACATGGATTTTTCTTTTTCTTTTTCTCTCACTAGGGCCTTTGGTTTGGTTACGGTGACCATCTCACGCATACGTGACTGTTACGTGCTGCGCATAAAATCGTAAAATCAACTTCAACACTTTCTGAGGCAACTGATACCTATTGTACAATTCAAGGACAGGTAAACAAAATTTTTCCCTGTTTTCTTACCAGGGTCATGAAAACATTGAACCAATTTTGACGACCGCGCGAGTCAAAAGTCAATTTTAGGTTTAATCGCTGCGCAAAAATATAAAATTCAGAAGCAACCGTTTGCTGTTGCGGAAACTTTTTCCGATAAAAAAATCTAGAAGTAGGCCATAAAGATACAATAAGATGTAAGAATAACTAAAAATCAATTCCTTCTTTGATAGGGTAGAAAACATTGTGGGAAAAGGAGAAAATGCTGGTGACCTGCATTGTCTCCTTTCCTCAGATTATTTTCAAAAGCCTTCTCTTTCAGGGGTGTTCAAAGGCATCATTGTGCGGTAAAAGGTTAATAAGAATAAACAGATATCCCCCCCATCATCAGCCAATCAAATCTCTTCCCTCTCTGAAATTATCCAATCAGAGAAGCTTTAAGGAAATCAGAATGAAAACCAACAGCCAATCAGAGAAGACTTTAGAAATTTCAACAGCCAATCAGAGAGCTTCAAATTCGCGCCAAAATGGCGCCCTAATTTATCGATTTAAAACAGTAAAAAAAACGGCATAAAAGTGGATTTAAAGTCTTCTTTAAAGGCTGCTGTGCAGTTCTTGGCAAACTGCCATCCACATATGCCAGATTTCATTGAAAATAGGCACACATTTAAGAAAATAGGGGCGTAGAAGGCCATGTTTTGGTCTTTTCAAGCCTCTTGCAAGAATTACTTCCCTTTATTCCTCGATGCACCCCCCCCCTCCCCAGCTCATATGTTTTGGTCTTTACAAGCCTCTTGCAAGAATTACTTCCCTTTAACCCTCGATGCACCCCCTCCCCAGCCCTTTACTGGATTTGCTTTTTTAACTCAGCCCACAAGAAATGCTGCACATTGAAACTTTCAATAGACCAAAGTGATCAATGAACAGTGAAAAAAAACAAAAAAAAAAAAACAACAGAAATTAATGCGACAAGTGGCTAAAAAAAGACTGAAAACTCTTTTCAGTTACTTCCTATTGCATATATCAAACAATGGCAACTGAAGTGTAATTTTTCTAATCTCTTCAATCCGCAACAAGAAACCCAGTGACATTGACTACCGTCTCATGTTTTGGTCTTTTCAAGCCCCTTGCAAGAATTACTTCCCTTTAACCCTCGATGCACACCCCCCCCCCATCCCCAGCCCTTTACTTGATTTGCTTTTCTAACTCAGCCTACAAGAAATGCTGCACATTGAAACTTTCAATAGACCAAGGTGATCAATGTACAGTGTAAAAAGAAAAACCAGAAATTAATGCGACAAGTGGCTAAAAAAAGACTGAAATCTCTTTCAGTAACTTGCTATTGCATATATCAAACAGTGGCAACTGAAGTGTAATTTTTCTAATCTCTTCAAACCGCAACAAGAAACCCAGTTACGTTGACTACTGTCACATATGTGCCAGTTACGCTCATGCGAAAACCCCAGAAATGAATGTGACAAGTGGCTAAAAAAAGACTGAAGGCTCTTTCAGTAGCAACTGCTTCTTTTTGCATAAATCAAACAAAAGGAACTAAATTTTCAATGTGTATTTTTTTTCTCCAATCTCTTTATACTGTGACGACAAATCCATTTACGTTGACTACCGTCTCATAGGTGCCGGTTACGTGCCCGCGAAAATCGACTTATGGAACATTTCATAGCAGACGACACCTGTTGCTTAATAGGTCAAATATAGGGAACTTGGTTTCTAATATCTGTTTTTTATTTCTGCAATCTTTTTTTACCGTGACAACAAACCCTTTTAGGTTGTCTGTTGTCTCGCAGGTGCCACTTACGTATCCGCAAAAACATGAAAATCCGACTTACGGAATATTTTATAGCAGACGCCAACTGTTGCTTAAGTCAATTACATGGATTTTTCTTTTTCTTTTTCTCTCACTAGGGCCTTTGGTTTGGTTACGGTGACCATCTCACGCATACGTAACTGTTACGTGCTGCGCATAAAATCGTAAAATCAACTTCAACACTTTCTGAGGCAACTGATACCTATTGTACAATTCAAGGACAGGTAAACAAAATTTTTCCCTGTTTTCTTACCAGGGTCATGAAAACATTGAACCAATTTTGACGACCGCGCGAGTCAAAAGTCAATTTTAGGTTTAATCGCTGCGCAAAAATATAAAATTCAGAAGCAACCGTTTGCTGTTGCGGAAACTTTTTCCGATAAAAAAATCTAGAAGTAGGCCATAAAGATACAATAAGATGTAAGAATAACTAAAAATCAATTCCTTCTTTGATAGGGTAGAAAACATTGTGGGAAAAGGAGAAAATGCTGGTGACCTGCATTGTCTCCTTTCCTCAGATTATTTTCAAAAGCCTTCTCTTTCAGGGGTGTTCAAAGGCATCATTGTGCGGTAAAAGGTTAATAAGAATAAACAGATATCCCCCCCATCATCAGCCAATCAAATCTCTTCCCTCTCTGAAATTATCCAATCAGAGAAGCTTTAAGGAAATCAGAATGAAAACCAACAGCCAATCAGAGAAGACTTTAGAAATTTCAACAGCCAATCAGAGAGCTTCAAATTCGCGCCAAAATGGCGCCCTAATTTATCGATTTAAAACAGTAAAAAAAACGGCATAAAAGTGGATTTAAAGTCTTCTTTAAAGGCTGCTGTGCAGTTCTTGGCAAACTGCCATCCACATATGCCAGATTTCATTGAAAATAGGCACACATTTAAGAAAATAGGGGCGTAGAAGGCCATGTTTTGGTCTTTTCAAGCCTCTTGCAAGAATTACTTCCCTTTATTCCTCGATGCACCCCCCCCCTCCCCAGCTCATATGTTTTGGTCTTTACAAGCCTCTTGCAAGAATTACTTCCCTTTAACCCTCGATGCACCCCCTCCCCAGCCCTTTACTGGATTTGCTTTTTTAACTCAGCCCACAAGAAATGCTGCACATTGAAACTTTCAATAGACCAAAGTGATCAATGAACAGTGAAAAAAAACAAAAAAAAAAAAACAACAGAAATTAATGCGACAAGTGGCTAAAAAAAGACTGAAAACTCTTTTCAGTTACTTCCTATTGCATATATCAAACAATGGCAACTGAAGTGTAATTTTTCTAATCTCTTCAATCCGCAACAAGAAACCCAGTGACATTGACTACCGTCTCATGTTTTGGTCTTTTCAAGCCCCTTGCAAGAATTACTTCCCTTTAACCCTCGATGCACACCCCCCCCCCCCCATCCCCAGCCCTTTACTTGATTTGCTTTTCTAACTCAGCCTACAAGAAATGCTGCACATTGAAACTTTCAATAGACCAAGGTGATCAATGTACAGTGTAAAAAGAAAAACCAGAAATTAATGCGACAAGTGGCTAAAAAAAGACTGAAATCTCTTTCAGTAACTTGCTATTGCATATATCAAACAGTGGCAACTGAAGTGTAATTTTTCTAATCTCTTCAAACCGCAACAAGAAACCCAGTTACGTTGACTACTGTCACATATGTGCCAGTTACGCTCATGCGAAAACCCCAGAAATGAATGTGACAAGTGGCTAAAAAAAGACTGAAGGCTCTTTCAGTAGCAACTGCTTCTTTTTGCATAAATCAAACAAAAGGAACTAAATTTTCAATGTGTATTTTTTTTCTCCAATCTCTTTATACTGTGACGACAAATCCATTTACGTTGACTACCGTCTCATAGGTGCCGGTTACGTGCCCGCGAAAATCGACTTATGGAACATTTCATAGCAGACGACACCTGTTGCTTAATAGGTCAAATATAGGGAACTTGGTTTCTAATATCTGTTTTTTATTTCTGCAATCTTTTTTTACCGTGACAACAAACCCTTTTAGGTTGTCTGTTGTCTCGCAGGTGCCACTTACGTATCCGCAAAAACATGAAAATCCGACTTACGGAATATTTTATAGCAGACGCCAACTGTTGCTTAAGTCAATTACATGGATTTTTCTTTTTCTTTTTCTCTCACTAGGGCCTTTGGTTTGGTTACGGTGACCATCTCACGCATACGTGACTGTTACGTGCTGCGCATAAAATCGTAAAATCAACTTCAACACTTTCTGAGGCAACTGATACCTATTGTACAATTCAAGGACAGGTAAACAAAATTTTTCCCTGTTTTCTTACCAGGGTCATGAAAACATTGAACCAATTTTGACGACCGCGCGAGTCAAAAGTCAATTTTAGGTTTAATCGCTGCGCAAAAATATAAAATTCAGAAGCAACCGTTTGCTGTTGCGGAAACTTTTTCCGATAAAAAAATCTAGAAGTAGGCCATAAAGATACAATAAGATGTAAGAATAACTAAAAATCAATTCCTTCTTTGATAGGGTAGAAAACATTGTGGGAAAAGGAGAAAATGCTGGTGACCTGCATTGTCTCCTTTCCTCAGATTATTTTCAAAAGCCTTCTCTTTCAGGGGTGTTCAAAGGCATCATTGTGCGGTAAAAGGTTAATAAGAATAAACAGATATCCCCCCCATCATCAGCCAATCAAATCTCTTCCCTCTCTGAAATTATCCAATCAGAGAAGCTTTAAGGAAATCAGAATGAAAACCAACAGCCAATCAGAGAAGACTTTAGAAATTTCAACAGCCAATCAGAGAGCTTCAAATTCGCGCCAAAATGGCGCCCTAATTTATCGATTTAAAACAGTAAAAAAAACGGCATAAAAGTGGATTTAAAGTCTTCTTTAAAGGCTGCTGTGCAGTTCTTGGCAAACTGCCATCCACATATGCCAGATTTCATTGAAAATAGGCACACATTTAAGAAAATAGGGGCGTAGAAGGCCATGTTTTGGTCTTTTCAAGCCTCTTGCAAGAATTACTTCCCTTTATTCCTCGATGCACCCCCCCCCCTCCCCAGCTCATATGTTTTGGTCTTTACAAGCCTCTTGCAAGAATTACTTCCCTTTAACCCTCGATGCACCCCCTCCCCAGCCCTTTACTGGATTTGCTTTTTTAACTCAGCCCACAAGAAATGCTGCACATTGAAACTTTCAATAGACCAAAGTGATCAATGAACAGTGAAAAAAAAAAAAAAAAAAAAAACAACAGAAATTAATGCGACAAGTGGCTAAAAAAAGACTGAAAACTCTTTTCAGTTACTTCCTATTGCATATATCAAACAATGGCAACTGAAGTGTAATTTTTCTAATCTCTTCAATCCGCAACAAGAAACCCAGTGACATTGACTACCGTCTCATGTTTTGGTCTTTTCAAGCCCCTTGCAAGAATTACTTCCCTTTAACCCTCGATGCACACCCCCCCCCATCCCCAGCCCTTTACTTGATTTGCTTTTCTAACTCAGCCTACAAGAAATGCTGCACATTGAAACTTTCAATAGACCAAGGTGATCAATGTACAGTGTAAAAAGAAAAACCAGAAATTAATGCGACAAGTGGCTAAAAAAAGACTGAAATCTCTTTCAGTAACTTGCTATTGCATATATCAAACAGTGGCAACTGAAGTGTAATTTTTCTAATCTCTTCAAACCGCAACAAGAAACCCAGTTACGTTGACTACTGTCACATATGTGCCAGTTACGCTCATGCGAAAACCCCAGAAATGAATGTGACAAGTGGCTAAAAAAAGACTGAAGGCTCTTTCAGTAGCAACTGCTTCTTTTTGCATAAATCAAACAAAAGGAACTAAATTTTCAATGTGTATTTTTTTTCTCCAATCTCTTTATACTGTGACGACAAATCCATTTACGTTGACTACCGTCTCATAGGTGCCGGTTACGTGCCCGCGAAAATCGACTTATGGAACATTTCATAGCAGACGACACCTGTTGCTTAATAGGTCAAATATAGGGAACTTGGTTTCTAATATCTGTTTTTTATTTCTGCAATCTTTTTTTACCGTGACAACAAACCCTTTTAGGTTGTCTGTTGTCTCGCAGGTGCCACTTACGTATCCGCAAAAACATGAAAATCCGACTTACGGAATATTTTATAGCAGACGCCAACTGTTGCTTAAGTCAATTACATGGATTTTTCTTTTTCTTTTTCTCTCACCAGGGCCTTTGGTTTGGTTACGGTGACCATCTCACGCATACGTGACTGTTACGTGCTGCGCATAAAATCGTAAAATCAACTTCAACACTTTCTGAGGCAACTGATACCTATTGTACAATTCAAGGACAGGTAAACAAAATTTTTCCCTGTTTTCTTACCAGGGTCATGAAAACATTGAACCAATTTTGACGACCGCGCGAGTCAAAAGTCAATTTTAGGTTTAATCGCTGCGCAAAAATATAAAATTCAGAAGCAACCGTTTGCTGTTGCGGAAACTTTTTCCGATAAAAAAATCTAGAAGTAGGCCATAAAGATACAATAAGATGTAAGAATAACTAAAAATCAATTCCTTCTTTGATAGGGTAGAAAACATTGTGGGAAAAGGAGAAAATGCTGGTGACCTGCATTGTCTCCTTTCCTCAGATTATTTTCAAAAGCCTTCTCTTTCAGGGGTGTTCAAAGGCATCATTGTGCGGTAAAAGGTTAATAAGAATAAACAGATATCCCCCCCATCATCAGCCAATCAAATCTCTTCCCTCTCTGAAATTATCCAATCAGAGAAGCTTTAAGGAAATCAGAATGAAAACCAACAGCCAATCAGAGAAGACTTTAGAAATTTCAACAGCCAATCAGAGAGCTTCAAATTCGCGCCAAAATGGCGCCCTAATTTATCGATTTAAAACAGTAAAAAAAACGGCATAAAAGTGGATTTAAAGTCTTCTTTAAAGGCTGCTGTGCAGTTCTTGGCAAACTGCCATCCACATATGCCAGATTTCATTGAAAATAGGCACACATTTAAGAAAATAGGGGCGTAGAAGGCCATGTTTTGGTCTTTTCAAGCCTCTTGCAAGAATTACTTCCCTTTATTCCTCGATGCACCCCCCCCCCTCCCCAGCTCATATGTTTTGGTCTTTACAAGCCTCTTGCAAGAATTACTTCCCTTTAACCCTCGATGCACCCCCTCCCCAGCCCTTTACTGGATTTGCTTTTTTAACTCAGCCCACAAGAAATGCTGCACATTGAAACTTTCAATAGACCAAAGTGATCAATGAACAGTGAAAAAAAACAAAAAAAAAAAAACAACAGAAATTAATGCGACAAGTGGCTAAAAAAAGACTGAAAACTCTTTTCAGTTACTTCCTATTGCATATATCAAACAATGGCAACTGAAGTGTAATTTTTCTAATCTCTTCAATCCGCAACAAGAAACCCAGTGACATTGACTACCGTCTCATGTTTTGGTCTTTTCAAGCCCCTTGCAAGAATTACTTCCCTTTAACCCTCGATGCACACCCCCCCCCCATCCCCAGCCCTTTACTTGATTTGCTTTTCTAACTCAGCCTACAAGAAATGCTGCACATTGAAACTTTCAATAGACCAAGGTGATCAATGTACAGTGTAAAAAGAAAAACCAGAAATTAATGCGACAAGTGGCTAAAAAAAGACTGAAATCTCTTTCAGTAACTTGCTATTGCATATATCAAACAGTGGCAACTGAAGTGTAATTTTTCTAATCTCTTCAAACCGCAACAAGAAACCCAGTTACGTTGACTACTGTCACATATGTGCCAGTTACGCTCATGCGAAAACCCCAGAAATGAATGTGACAAGTGGCTAAAAAAAGACTGAAGGCTCTTTCAGTAGCAACTGCTTCTTTTTGCATAAATCAAACAAAAGGAACTAAATTTTCAATGTGTATTTTTTTTCTCCAATCTCTTTATACTGTGACGACAAATCCATTTACGTTGACTACCGTCTCATAGGTGCCGGTTACGTGCCCGCGAAAATCGACTTATGGAACATTTCATAGCAGACGACACCTGTTGCTTAATAGGTCAAATATAGGGAACTTGGTTTCTAATATCTGTTTTTTATTTCTGCAATCTTTTTTTACCGTGACAACAAACCCTTTTAGGTTGTCTGTTGTCTCGCAGGTGCCACTTACGTATCCGCAAAAACATGAAAATCCGACTTACGGAATATTTTATAGCAGACGCCAACTGTTGCTTAAGTCAATTACATGGATTTTTCTTTTTCTTTTTCTCTCACTAGGGCCTTTGGTTTGGTTACGGTGACCATCTCACGCATACGTGACTGTTACGTGCTGCGCATAAAATCGTAAAATCAACTTCAACACTTTCTGAGGCAACTGATACCTATTGTACAATTCAAGGACAGGTAAACAAAATTTTTCCCTGTTTTCTTACCAGGGTCATGAAAACATTGAACCAATTTTGACGACCGCGCGAGTCAAAAGTCAATTTTAGGTTTAATCGCTGCGCAAAAATATAAAATTCAGAAGCAACCGTTTGCTGTTGCGGAAACTTTTTCCGATAAAAAAATCTAGAAGTAGGCCATAAAGATACAATAAGATGTAAGAATAACTAAAAATCAATTCCTTCTTTGATAGGGTAGAAAACATTGTTGGAAAAGGAGAAAATGCTGGTGACCTGCATTGTCTCTTTTCCTCAGATTATTTTCAAAAGCCTTCTCTTTCAGGGGTGTTCAAAGGCATCATTGTGCGGTAAAAGGTTAATAAGAATAAACAGATATCCCCCCCATCATCAGCCAATCAAATCTCTTCCCTCTCTGAAATTATCCAATCAGAGAAGCTTTAAGGAAATCAGAATGAAAACCAACAGCCAATCAGAGAAGACTTTAGAAATTTCAACAGCCAATCAGAGAGCTTCAAATTCGCGCCAAAATGGCGCCCTAATTTATCGATTTAAAACAGTAAAAAAAACGGCATAAAAGTGGATTTAAAGTCTTCTTTAAAGGCTGCTGTGCAGTTCTTGGCAAACTGCCATCCACATATGCCAGATTTCATTGAAAATAGGCACACATTTAAGAAAATAGGGGCGTAGAAGGCCATGTTTTGGTCTTTTCAAGCCTCTTGCAAGAATTACTTCCCTTTATTCCTCGATGCACCCCCCCCCCTCCCCAGCTCATATGTTTTGGTCTTTACAAGCCTCTTGCAAGAATTACTTCCCTTTAACCCTCGATGCACCCCCTCCCCAGCCCTTTACTGGATTTGCTTTTTTAACTCAGCCCACAAGAAATGCTGCACATTGAAACTTTCAATAGACCAAAGTGATCAATGAACAGTGAAAAAAAACAAAAAAAAAAAAACAACAGAAATTAATGCGACAAGTGGCTAAAAAAAGACTGAAAACTCTTTTCAGTTACTTCCTATTGCATATATCAAACAATGGCAACTGAAGTGTAATTTTTCTAATCTCTTCAATCCGCAACAAGAAACCCAGTGACATTGACTACCGTCTCATGTTTTGGTCTTTTCAAGCCCCTTGCAAGAATTACTTCCCTTTAACCCTCGATGCACACCCCCCCCCCATCCCCAGCCCTTTACTTGATTTGCTTTTCTAACTCAGCCTACAAGAAATGCTGCACATTGAAACTTTCAATAGACCAAGGTGATCAATGTACAGTGTAAAAAGAAAAACCAGAAATTAATGCGACAAGTGGCTAAAAAAAGACTGAAATCTCTTTCAGTAACTTGCTATTGCATATATCAAACAGTGGCAACTGAAGTGTAATTTTTCTAATCTCTTCAAACCGCAACAAGAAACCCAGTTACGTTGACTACTGTCACATATGTGCCAGTTACGCTCATGCGAAAACCCCAGAAATGAATGTGACAAGTGGCTAAAAAAAGACTGAAGGCTCTTTCAGTAGCAACTGCTTCTTTTTGCATAAATCAAACAAAAGGAACTAAATTTTCAATGTGTATTTTTTTTCTCCAATCTCTTTATACTGTGACGACAAATCCATTTACGTTGACTACCGTCTCATAGGTGCCGGTTACGTGCCCGCGAAAATCGACTTATGGAACATTTCATAGCAGACGACACCTGTTGCTTAATAGGTCAAATATAGGGAACTTGGTTTCTAATATCTGTTTTTTATTTCTGCAATCTTTTTTTACCGTGACAACAAACCCTTTTAGGTTGTCTGTTGTCTCGCAGGTGCCACTTACGTATCCGCAAAAACATGAAAATCCGACTTACGGAATATTTTATAGCAGACGCCAACTGTTGCTTAAGTCAATTACATGGATTTTTCTTTTTCTTTTTCTCTCACTAGGGCCTTTGGTTTGGTTACGGTGACCATCTCACGCATACGTGACTGTTACGTGCTGCGCATAAAATCGTAAAATCAACTTCAACACTTTCTGAGGCAACTGATACCTATTGTACAATTCAAGGACAGGTAAACAAAATTTTTCCCTGTTTTCTTACCAGGGTCATGAAAACATTGAACCAATTTTGACAACCGCGCGAGTCAAAAGTCAATTTTAGGTTTAATCGCTGCGCAAAAATATAAAATTCAGAAGCAACCGTTTGCTGTTGCGGAAACTTTTTCCGATAAAAAAATCTAGAAGTAGGCCATAAAGATACAATAAGATGTAAGAATAACTAAAAATCAATTCCTTCTTTGATAGGGTAGAAAACATTGTGGGAAAAGGAGAAAATGCTGGTGACCTGCATTGTCTCCTTTCCTCAGATTATTTTCAAAAGCCTTCTCTTTCAGGGGTGTTCAAAGGCATCATTGTGCGGTAAAAGGTTAATAAGAATAAACAGATATCCCCCCCATCATCAGCCAATCAAATCTCTTCCCTCTCTGAAATTATCCAATCAGAGAAGCTTTAAGGAAATCAGAATGAAAACCAACAGCCAATCAGAGAAGACTTTAGAAATTTCAACAGCCAATCAGAGAGCTTCAAATTCGCGCCAAAATGGCGCCCTAATTTATCGATTTAAAACAGTAAAAAAAACGGCATAAAAGTGGATTTAAAGTCTTCTTTAAAGGCTGCTGTGCAGTTCTTGGCAAACTGCCATCCACATATGCCAGATTTCATTGAAAATAGGCACACATTTAAGAAAATAGGGGCGTAGAAGGCCATGTTTTGGTCTTTTCAAGCCTCTTGCAAGAATTACTTCCCTTTATTCCTCGATGCACCCCCCCCCTCCCCAGCTCATATGTTTTGGTCTTTACAAGCCTCTTGCAAGAATTACTTCCCTTTAACCCTCGATGCACCCCCTCCCCAGCCCTTTACTGGATTTGCTTTTTTAACTCAGCCCACAAGAAATGCTGCACATTGAAACTTTCAATAGACCAAAGTGATCAATGAACAGTGAAAAAAAACAAAAAAAAAAAAACAACAGAAATTAATGCGACAAGTGGCTAAAAAAAGACTGAAAACTCTTTTCAGTTACTTCCTATTGCATATATCAAACAATGGCAACTGAAGTGTAATTTTTCTAATCTCTTCAATCCGCAACAAGAAACCCAGTGACATTGACTACCGTCTCATGTTTTGGTCTTTTCAAGCCCCTTGCAAGAATTACTTCCCTTTAACCCTCGATGCACACCCCCCCCCATCCCCAGCCCTTTACTTGATTTGCTTTTCTAACTCAGCCTACAAGAAATGCTGCACATTGAAACTTTCAATAGACCAAGGTGATCAATGTACAGTGTAAAAAGAAAAACCAGAAATTAATGCGACAAGTGGCTAAAAAAAGACTGAAATCTCTTTCAGTAACTTGCTATTGCATATATCAAACAGTGGCAACTGAAGTGTAATTTTTCTAATCTCTTCAAACCGCAACAAGAAACCCAGTTACGTTGACTACTGTCACATATGTGCCAGTTACGCTCATGCGAAAACCCCAGAAATGAATGTGACAAGTGGCTAAAAAAAGACTGAAGGCTCTTTCAGTAGCAACTGCTTCTTTTTGCATAAATCAAACAAAAGGAACTAAATTTTCAATGTGTATTTTTTTTCTCCAATCTCTTTATACTGTGACGACAAATCCATTTACGTTGACTACCGTCTCATAGGTGCCGGTTACGTGCCCGCGAAAATCGACTTATGGAACATTTCATAGCAGACGACACCTGTTGCTTAATAGGTCAAATATAGGGAACTTGGTTTCTAATATCTGTTTTTTATTTCTGCAATCTTTTTTTACCGTGACAACAAACCCTTTTAGGTTGTCTGTTGTCTCGCAGGTGCCACTTACGTATCCGCAAAAACATGAAAATCCGACTTACGGAATATTTTATAGCAGACGCCAACTGTTGCTTAAGTCAATTACATGGATTTTTCTTTTTCTTTTTCTCTCACTAGGGCCTTTGGTTTGGTTACGGTGACCATCTCACGCATACGTGACTGTTACGTGCTGCGCATAAAATCGTAAAATCAACTTCAACACTTTCTGAGGCAACTGATACCTATTGTACAATTCAAGGACAGGTAAACAAAATTTTTCCCTGTTTTCTTACCAGGGTCATGAAAACATTGAACCAATTTTGACAACCGCGCGAGTCAAAAGTCAATTTTAGGTTTAATCGCTGCGCAAAAATATAAAATTCAGAAGCAACCGTTTGCTGTTGCGGAAACTTTTTCCGATAAAAAAATCTAGAAGTAGGCCATAAAGATACAATAAGATGTAAGAATAACTAAAAATCAATTCCTTCTTTGATAGGGTAGAAAACATTGTGGGAAAAGGAGAAAATGCTGGTGACCTGCATTGTCTCCTTTCCTCAGATTATTTTCAAAAGCCTTCTCTTTCAGGGGTGTTCAAAGGCATCATTGTGCGGTAAAAGGTTAATAAGAATAAACAGATATCCCCCCCATCATCAGCCAATCAAATCTCTTCCCTCTCTGAAATTATCCAATCAGAGAAGCTTTAAGGAAATCAGAATGAAAACCAACAGCCAATCAGAGAAGACTTTAGAAATTTCAACAGCCAATCAGAGAGCTTCAAATTCGCGCCAAAATGGCGCCCTAATTTATCGATTTAAAACAGTAAAAAAAACGGCATAAAAGTGGATTTAAAGTCTTCTTTAAAGGCTGCTGTGCAGTCCTTGGCAAACTGCCATCCACATATGCCAGATTTCATTGAAAATAGGCACACATTTAAGAAAATAGGGGCGTAGAAGGCCATGTTTTGGTCTTTTCAAGCCTCTTGCAAGAATTACTTCCCTTTATTCCTCGATGCACCCCCCCCCCCTCCCCAGCTCATATGTTTTGGTCTTTACAAGCCTCTTGCAAGAATTACTTCCCTTTAACCCTCGATGCACCCCCTCCCCAGCCCTTTACTGGATTTGCTTTTTTAACTCAGCCCACAAGAAATGCTGCACATTGAAACTTTCAATAGACCAAAGTGATCAATGAACAGTGAAAAAAATCAAAAAAAAAAAACAACAGAAATTAATGCGACAAGTGGCTAAAAAAAGACTGAAAACTCTTTTCAGTTACTTCCTATTACATATATCAAACAATGGCAACTGAAGTGTAATTTTTCTAATCTCTTCAATCCGCAACAAGAAACCCAGTGACATTGACTACCGTCTCATGTTTTGGTCTTTTCAAGCCCCTTGCAAGAATTACTTCCCTTTAACCCTCGATGCACACCCCCCCCCATCCCCAGCCCTTTACTTGATTTGCTTTTCTAACTCAGCCTACAAGAAATGCTGCACATTGAAACTTTCAATAGACCAAGGTGATCAATGTACAGTGTAAAAAGAAAAACCAGAAATTAATGCGACAAGTGGCTAAAAAAAGACTGAAATCTCTTTCAGTAACTTGCTATTGCATATATCAAACAGTGGCAACTGAAGTGTAATTTTTCTAATCTCTTCAAACCGCAACAAGAAACCCAGTTACGTTGACTACTGTCACATATGTGCCAGTTACGCTCATGCGAAAACCCCAGAAATGAATGTGACAAGTGGCTAAAAAAAGACTGAAGGCTCTTTCAGTAGCAACTGCTTCTTTTTGCATAAATCAAACAAAAGGAACTAAATTTTCAATGTGTATTTTTTTTCTCCAATCTCTTTATACTGTGACGACAAATCCATTTACGTTGACTACCGTCTCATAGGTGCCGGTTACGTGCCCGCGAAAATCGACTTATGGAACATTTCATAGCAGACGACACCTGTTGCTTAATAGGTCAAATATAGGGAACTTGGTTTCTAATATCTGTTTTTTATTTCTGCAATCTTTTTTTACCGTGACAACAAACCCTTTTAGGTTGTCTGTTGTCTCGCAGGTGCCACTTACGTATCCGCAAAAACATGAAAATCCGACTTACGGAATATTTTATAGCAGACGCCAACTGTTGCTTAAGTCAATTACATGGATTTTTCTTTTTCTTTTTCTCTCACTAGGGCCTTTGGTTTGGTTACGGTGACCATCTCACGCATACGTGACTGTTACGTGCTGCGCATAAAATCGTAAAATCAACTTCAACACTTTCTGAGGCAACTGATACCTATTGTACAATTCAAGGACAGGTAAACAAAATTTTTCCCTGTTTTCTTACCAGGGTCATGAAAACATTGAACCAATTTTGACGACCGCGCGAGTCAAAAGTCAATTTTAGGTTTAATCGCTGCGCAAAAATATAAAATTCAGAAGCAACCGTTTGCTGTTGCGGAAACTTTTTCCGATAAAAAAATCTAGAAGTAGGCCATAAAGATACAATAAGATGTAAGAATAACTAAAAATCAATTCCTTCTTTGATAGGGTAGAAAACATTGTGGGAAAAGGAGAAAATGCTGGTGACCTGCATTGTCTCCTTTCCTCAGATTATTTTCAAAAGCCTTCTCTTTCAGGGGTGTTCAAAGGCATCATTGTGCGGTAAAAGGTTAATAAGAATAAACAGATATCCCCCCCATCATCAGCCAATCAAATCTCTTCCCTCTCTGAAATTATCCAATCAGAGAAGCTTTAAGGAAATCAGAATGAAAACCAACAGCCAATCAGAGAAAACTTTAGAAATTTCAACAGCCAATCAGAGAGCTTCAAATTCGCGCCAAAATGGCGCCCTAATTTATCGATTTAAAACAGTAAAAAAAACGGCATAAAAGTGGATTTAAAGTCTTCTTTAAAGGCTGCTGTGCAGTTCTTGGCAAACTGCCATCCACATATGCCAGATTTCATTGAAAATAGGCACACATTTAAGAAAATAGGGGCGTAGAAGGCCATGTTTTGGTCTTTTCAAGCCTCTTGCAAGAATTACTTCCCTTTATTCCTCGATGCACCCCCCCCCTCCCCAGCTCATATGTTTTGGTCTTTACAAGCCTCTTGCAAGAATTACTTCCCTTTAACCCTCGATGCACCCCCTCCCCAGCCCTTTACTGGATTTGCTTTTTTAACTCAGCCCACAAGAAATGCTGCACATTGAAACTTTCAATAGACCAAAGTGATCAATGAACAGTGAAAAAAAACAAAAAAAAAAAAAACAACAGAAATTAATGCGACAAGTGGCTAAAAAAAGACTGAAAACTCTTTTCAGTTACTTCCTATTGCATATATCAAACAATGGCAACTGAAGTGTAATTTTTCTAATCTCTTCAATCCGCAACAAGAAACCCAGTGACATTGACTACCGTCTCATGTTTTGGTCTTTTCAAGCCCCTTGCAAGAATTACTTCCCTTTAACCCTCGATGCACACCCCCCCCCCCATCCCCAGCCCTTTACTTGATTTGCTTTTCTAACTCAGCCTACAAGAAATGCTGCACATTGAAACTTTCAATAGACCAAGGTGATCAATGTACAGTGTAAAAAGAAAAACCAGAAATTAATGCGACAAGTGGCTAAAAAAAGACTGAAATCTCTTTCAGTAACTTGCTATTGCATATATCAAACAGTGGCAACTGAAGTGTAATTTTTCTAATCTCTTCAAACCGCAACAAGAAACCCAGTTACGTTGACTACTGTCACATATGTGCCAGTTACGCTCATGCGAAAACCCCAGAAATGAATGTGACAAGTGGCTAAAAAAAGACTGAAGGCTCTTTCAGTAGCAACTGCTTCTTTTTGCATAAATCAAACAAAAGGAACTAAATTTTCAATGTGTATTTTTTTTCTCCAATCTCTTTATACTGTGACGACAAATCCATTTACGTTGACTACCGTCTCATAGGTGCCGGTTACGTGCCCGCGAAAATCGACTTATGGAACATTTCATAGCAGACGACACCTGTTGCTTAATAGGTCAAATATAGGGAACTTGGTTTCTAATATCTGTTTTTTATTTCTGCAATCTTTTTTTACCGTGACAACAAACCCTTTTAGGTTGTCTGTTGTCTCGCAGGTGCCACTTACGTATCCGCAAAAACATGAAAATCCGACTTACGGAATATTTTATAGCAGACGCCAACTGTTGCTTAAGTCAATTACATGGATTTTTCTTTTTCTTTTTCTCTCACTAGGGCCTTTGGTTTGGTTACGGTGACCATCTCACGCATACGTGACTGTTACGTGCTGCGCATAAAATCGTAAAATCAACTTCAACACTTTCTGAGGCAACTGATACCTATTGTACAATTCAAGGACAGGTAAACAAAATTTTTCCCTGTTTTCTTACCAGGGTCATGAAAACATTGAACCAATTTTGACGACCGCGCGAGTCAAAAGTCAATTTTAGGTTTAATCGCTGCGCAAAAATATAAAATTCAGAAGCAACCGTTTGCTGTTGCGGAAACTTTTTCCGATAAAAAAATCTAGAAGTAGGCCATAAAGATACAATAAGATGTAAGAATAACTAAAAATCAATTCCTTCTTTGATAGGGTAGAAAACATTGTGGGAAAAGGAGAAAATGCTGGTGACCTGCATTGTCTCCTTTCCTCAGATTATTTTCAAAAGCCTTCTCTTTCAGGGGTGTTCAAAGGCATCATTGTGCGGTAAAAGGTTAATAAGAATAAACAGATATCCCCCCCATCATCAGCCAATCAAATCTCTTCCCTCTCTGAAATTATCCAATCAGAGAAGCTTTAAGGAAATCAGAATGAAAACCAACAGCCAATCAGAGAAGACTTTAGAAATTTCAACAGCCAATCAGAGAGCTTCAAATTCGCGCCAAAATGGCGCCCTAATTTATCGATTTAAAACAGTAAAAAAAACGGCATAAAAGTGGATTTAAAGTCTTCTTTAAAGGCTGCTGTGCAGTTCTTGGCAAACTGCCATCCACATATGCCAGATTTCATTGAAAATAGGCACACATTTAAGAAAATAGGGGCGTAGAAGGCCATGTTTTGGTCTTTTCAAGCCTCTTGCAAGAATTACTTCCCTTTATTCCTCGATGCACCCCCCCCCCTCCCCAGCTCATATGTTTTGGTCTTTACAAGCCTCTTGCAAGAATTACTTCCCTTTAACCCTCGATGCACCCCCTCCCCAGCCCTTTACTGGATTTGCTTTTTTAACTCAGCCCACAAGAAATGCTGCACATTGAAACTTTCAATAGACCAAAGTGATCAATGAACAGTGAAAAAAAACAAAAAAAAAAAAACAACAGAAATTAATGCGACAAGTGGCTAAAAAAAGACTGAAAACTCTTTTCAGTTACTTCCTATTGCATATATCAAACAATGGCAACTGAAGTGTAATTTTTCTAATCTCTTCAATCCGCAACAAGAAACCCAGTGACATTGACTACCGTCTCATGTTTTGGTCTTTTCAAGCCCCTTGCAAGAATTACTTCCCTTTAACCCTCGATGCACACCCCCCCCCCCCATCCCCAGCCCTTTACTTGATTTGCTTTTCTAACTCAGCCTACAAGAAATGCTGCACATTGAAACTTTCAATAGACCAAGGTGATCAATGTACAGTGTAAAAAGAAAAACCAGAAATTAATGCGACAAGTGGCTAAAAAAAGACTGAAATCTCTTTCAGTAACTTGCTATTGCATATATCAAACAGTGGCAACTGAAGTGTAATTTTTCTAATCTCTTCAAACCGCAACAAGAAACCCAGTTACGTTGACTACTGTCACATATGTGCCAGTTACGCTCATGCGAAAACCCCAGAAATGAATGTGACAAGTGGCTAAAAAAAGACTGAAGGCTCTTTCAGTAGCAACTGCTTCTTTTTGCATAAATCAAACAAAAGGAACTAAATTTTCAATGTGTATTTTTTTTCTCCAATCTCTTTATACTGTGACGACAAATCCATTTACGTTGACTACCGTCTCATAGGTGCCGGTTACGTGCCCGCGAAAATCGACTTATGGAACATTTCATAGCAGACGACACCTGTTGCTTAATAGGTCAAATATAGGGAACTTGGTTTCTAATATCTGTTTTTTATTTCTGCAATCTTTTTTTACCGTGACAACAAACCCTTTTAGGTTGTCTGTTGTCTCGCAGGTGCCACTTACGTAATCCGCAAAAACATGAAAATCCGACTTACGGAATATTTTATAGCAGACGCCAACTGTTGCTTAAGTCAATTACATGGATTTTTCTTTTTCTTTTTCTCTCACTAGGGCCTTTGGTTTGGTTACGGTGACCATCTCACGCATACGTGACTGTTACGTGCTGCGCATAAAATCGTAAAATCAACTTCAACACTTTCTGAGGCAACTGATACCTATTGTACAATTCAAGGACAGGTAAACAAAATTTTTCCCTGTTTTCTTACCAGGGTCATGAAAACATTGAACCAATTTTGACGACCGCGCGAGTCAAAAGTCAATTTTAGGTTTAATCGCTGCGCAAAAATATAAAATTCAGAAGCAACCGTTTGCTGTTGCGGAAACTTTTTCCGATAAAAAAATCTAGAAGTAGGCCATAAAGATACAATAAGATGTAAGAATAACTAAAAATCAATTCCTTCTTTGATAGGGTAGAAAACATTGTGGGAAAAGGAGAAAATGCTGGTGACCTGCATTGTCTCCTTTCCTCAGATTATTTTCAAAAGCCTTCTCTTTCAGGGGTGTTCAAAGGCATCATTGTGCGGTAAAAGGTTAATAAGAATAAACAGATATCCCCCCCATCATCAGCCAATCAAATCTCTTCCCTCTCTGAAATTATCCAATCAGAGAAGCTTTAAGGAAATCAGAATGAAAACCAACAGCCAATCAGAGAAGACTTTAGAAATTTCAACAGCCAATCAGAGAGCTTCAAATTCGCGCCAAAATGGCGCCCTAATTTATCGATTTAAAACAGTAAAAAAAACGGCATAAAAGTGGATTTAAAGTCTTCTTTAAAGGCTGCTGTGCAGTTCTTGGCAAACTGCCATCCACATATGCCAGATTTCATTGAAAATAGGCACACATTTAAGAAAATAGGGGCGTAGAAGGCCATGTTTTGGTCTTTTCAAGCCTCTTGCAAGAATTACTTCCCTTTATTCCTCGATGCACCCCCCCCCCTCCCCAGCTCATATGTTTTGGTCTTTACAAGCCTCTTGCAAGAATTACTTCCCTTTAACCCTCGATGCACCCCCTCCCCAGCCCTTTACTGGATTTGCTTTTTTAACTCAGCCCACAAGAAATGCTGCACATTGAAACTTTCAATAGACCAAAGTGATCAATGAACAGTGAAAAAAAACAAAAAAAAAAAAACAACAGAAATTAATGCGACAAGTGGCTAAAAAAAGACTGAAAACTCTTTTCAGTTACTTCCTATTGCATATATCAAACAATGGCAACTGAAGTGTAATTTTTCTAATCTCTTCAATCCGCAACAAGAAACCCAGTGACATTGACTACCGTCTCATGTTTTGGTCTTTTCAAGCCCCTTGCAAGAATTACTTCCCTTTAACCCTCGATGCACACCCCCCCCCCCCCATCCCCAGCCCTTTACTTGATTTGCTTTTCTAACTCAGCCTACAAGAAATGCTGCACATTGAAACTTTCAATAGACCAAGGTGATCAATGTACAGTGTAAAAAGAAAAACCAGAAATTAATGCGACAAGTGGCTAAAAAAAGACTGAAATCTCTTTCAGTAACTTGCTATTGCATATATCAAACAGTGGCAACTGAAGTGTAATTTTTCTAATCTCTTCAAACCGCAACAAGAAACCCAGTTACGTTGACTACTGTCACATATGTGCCAGTTACGCTCATGCGAAAACCCCAGAAATGAATGTGACAAGTGGCTAAAAAAAGACTGAAGGCTCTTTCAGTAGCAACTGCTTCTTTTTGCATAAATCAAACAAAAGGAACTAAATTTTCAATGTGTATTTTTTTTCTCCAATCTCTTTATACTGTGACGACAAATCCATTTACGTTGACTACCGTCTCATAGGTGCCGGTTACGTGCCCGCGAAAATCGACTTATGGAACATTTCATAGCAGACGACACCTGTTGCTTAATAGGTCAAATATAGGGAACTTGGTTTCTAATATCTGTTTTTTATTTCTGCAATCTTTTTTTACCGTGACAACAAACCCTTTTAGGTTGTCTGTTGTCTCGCAGGTGCCACTTACGTATCCGCAAAAACATGAAAATCCGACTTACGGAATATTTTATAGCAGACGCCAACTGTTGCTTAAGTCAATTACATGGATTTTTCTTTTTCTTTTTCTCTCACTAGGGCCTTTGGTTTGGTTACGGTGACCATCTCACGCATACGTGACTGTTACGTGCTGCGCATAAAATCGTAAAATCAACTTCAACACTTTCTGAGGCAACTGATACCTATTGTACAATTCAAGGACAGGTAAACAAAATTTTTCCCTGTTTTCTTACCAGGGTCATGAAAACATTGAACCAATTTTGACGACCGCGCGAGTCAAAAGTCAATTTTAGGTTTAATCGCTGCGCAAAAATATAAAATTCAGAAGCAACCGTTTGCTGTTGCGGAAACTTTTTCCGATAAAAAAATCTAGAAGTAGGCCATAAAGATACAATAAGATGTAAGAATAACTAAAAATCAATTCCTTCTTTGATAGGGTAGAAAACATTGTGGGAAAAGGAGAAAATGCTGGTGACCTGCATTGTCTCCTTTCCTCAGATTATTTTCAAAAGCCTTCTCTTTCAGGGGTGTTCAAAGGCATCATTGTGCGGTAAAAGGTTAATAAGAATAAACAGATATCCCCCCCATCATCAGCCAATCAAATCTCTTCCCTCTCTGAAATTATCCAATCAGAGAAGCTTTAAGGAAATCAGAATGAAAACCAACAGCCAATCAGAGAAGACTTTAGAAATTTCAACAGCCAATCAGAGAGCTTCAAATTCGCGCCAAAATGGCGCCCTAATTTATCGATTTAAAACAGTAAAAAAAACGGCATAAAAGTGGATTTAAAGTCTTCTTTAAAGGCTGCTGTGCAGTTCTTGGCAAACTGCCATCCACATATGCCAGATTTCATTGAAAATAGGCACACATTTAAGAAAATAGGGGCGTAGAAGGCCATGTTTTGGTCTTTTCAAGCCTCTTGCAAGAATTACTTCCCTTTATTCCTCGATGCACCCCCCCCCCTCCCCAGCTCATATGTTTTGGTCTTTACAAGCCTCTTGCAAGAATTACTTCCCTTTAACCCTCGATGCACCCCCTCCCCAGCCCTTTACTGGATTTGCTTTTTTAACTCAGCCCACAAGAAATGCTGCACATTGAAACTTTCAATAGACCAAAGTGATCAATGAACAGTGAAAAAAAACAAAAAAAAAAAAACAACAGAAATTAATGCGACAAGTGGCTAAAAAAAGACTGAAAACTCTTTTCAGTTACTTCCTATTGCATATATCAAACAATGGCAACTGAAGTGTAATTTTTCTAATCTCTTCAATCCGCAACAAGAAACCCAGTGACATTGACTACCGTCTCATGTTTTGGTCTTTTCAAGCCCCTTGCAAGAATTACTTCCCTTTAACCCTCGATGCACACCCCCCCCCCCCCATCCCCAGCCCTTTACTTGATTTGCTTTTCTAACTCAGCCTACAAGAAATGCTGCACATTGAAACTTTCAATAGACCAAGGTGATCAATGTACAGTGTAAAAAGAAAAACCAGAAATTAATGCGACAAGTGGCTAAAAAAAGACTGAAATCTCTTTCAGTAACTTGCTATTGCATATATCAAACAGTGGCAACTGAAGTGTAATTTTTCTAATCTCTTCAAACCGCAACAAGAAACCCAGTTACGTTGACTACTGTCACATATGTGCCAGTTACGCTCATGCGAAAACCCCAGAAATGAATGTGACAAGTGGCTAAAAAAAGACTGAAGGCTCTTTCAGTAGCAACTGCTTCTTTTTGCATAAATCAAACAAAAGGAACTAAATTTTCAATGTGTATTTTTTTTCTCCAATCTCTTTATACTGTGACGACAAATCCATTTACGTTGACTACCGTCTCATAGGTGCCGGTTACGTGCCCGCGAAAATCGACTTATGGAACATTTCATAGCAGACGACACCTGTTGCTTAATAGGTCAAATATAGGGAACTTGGTTTCTAATATCTGTTTTTTATTTCTGCAATCTTTTTTTACCGTGACAACAAACCCTTTTAGGTTGTCTGTTGTCTCGCAGGTGCCACTTACGTATCCGCAAAAACATGAAAATCCGACTTACGGAATATTTTATAGCAGACGCCAACTGTTGCTTAAGTCAATTACATGGATTTTTCTTTTTCTTTTTCTCTCACTAGGGCCTTTGGTTTGGTTACGGTGACCATCTCACGCATACGTGACTGTTACGTGCTGCGCATAAAATCGTAAAATCAACTTCAACACTTTCTGAGGCAACTGATACCTATTGTACAATTCAAGGACAGGTAAACAAAATTTTTCCCTGTTTTCTTACCAGGGTCATGAAAACATTGAACCAATTTTGACGACCGCGCGAGTCAAAAGTCAATTTTAGGTTTAATCGCTGCGCAAAAATATAAAATTCAGAAGCAACCGTTTGCTGTTGCGGAAACTTTTTCCGATAAAAAAATCTAGAAGTAGGCCATAAAGATACAATAAGATGTAAGAATAACTAAAAATCAATTCCTTCTTTGATAGGGTAGAAAACATTGTGGGAAAAGGAGAAAATGCTGGTGACCTGCATTGTCTCCTTTCCTCAGATTATTTTCAAAAGCCTTCTCTTTCAGGGGTGTTCAAAGGCATCATTGTGCGGTAAAAGGTTAATAAGAATAAACAGATATCCCCCCCATCATCAGCCAATCAAATCTCTTCCCTCTCTGAAATTATCCAATCAGAGAAGCTTTAAGGAAATCAGAATGAAAACCAACAGCCAATCAGAGAAGACTTTAGAAATTTCAACAGCCAATCAGAGAGCTTCAAATTCGCGCCAAAATGGCGCCCTAATTTATCGATTTAAAACAGTAAAAAAAACGGCATAAAAGTGGATTTAAAGTCTTCTTTAAAGGCTGCTGTGCAGTTCTTGGCAAACTGCCATCCACATATGCCAGATTTCATTGAAAATAGGCACACATTTAAGAAAATAGGGGCGTAGAAGGCCATGTTTTGGTCTTTTCAAGCCTCTTGCAAGAATTACTTCCCTTTATTCCTCGATGCACCCCCCCCCCTCCCCAGCTCATATGTTTTGGTCTTTACAAGCCTCTTGCAAGAATTACTTCCCTTTAACCCTCGATGCACCCCCTCCCCAGCCCTTTACTGGATTTGCTTTTTTAACTCAGCCCACAAGAAATGCTGCACATTGAAACTTTCAATAGACCAAAGTGATCAATGAACAGTGAAAAAAAACAAAAAAAAAAAAACAACAGAAATTAATGCGACAAGTGGCTAAAAAAAGACTGAAAACTCTTTTCAGTTACTTCCTATTGCATATATCAAACAATGGCAACTGAAGTGTAATTTTTCTAATCTCTTCAATCCGCAACAAGAAACCCAGTGACATTGACTACCGTCTCATGTTTTGGTCTTTTCAAGCCCCTTGCAAGAATTACTTCCCTTTAACCCTCGATGCACACCCCCCCCCCCCCATCCCCAGCCCTTTACTTGATTTGCTTTTCTAACTCAGCCTACAAGAAATGCTGCACATTGAAACTTTCAATAGACCAAGGTGATCAATGTACAGTGTAAAAAGAAAAACCAGAAATTAATGCGACAAGTGGCTAAAAAAAGACTGAAATCTCTTTCAGTAACTTGCTATTGCATATATCAAACAGTGGCAACTGAAGTGTAATTTTTCTAATCTCTTCAAACCGCAACAAGAAACCCAGTTACGTTGACTACTGTCACATATGTGCCAGTTACGCTCATGCGAAAACCCCAGAAATGAATGTGACAAGTGGCTAAAAAAAGACTGAAGGCTCTTTCAGTAGCAACTGCTTCTTTTTGCATAAATCAAACAAAAGGAACTAAATTTTCAATGTGTATTTTTTTTCTCCAATCTCTTTATACTGTGACGACAAATCCATTTACGTTGACTACCGTCTCATAGGTGCCGGTTACGTGCCCGCGAAAATCGACTTATGGAACATTTCATAGCAGACGACACCTGTTGCTTAATAGGTCAAATATAGGGAACTTGGTTTCTAATATCTGTTTTTTATTTCTGCAATCTTTTTTTACCGTGACAACAAACCCTTTTAGGTTGTCTGTTGTCTCGCAGGTGCCACTTACGTATCCGCAAAAACATGAAAATCCGACTTACGGAATATTTTATAGCAGACGCCAACTGTTGCTTAAGTCAATTACATGGATTTTTCTTTTTCTTTTTCTCTCACTAGGGCCTTTGGTTTGGTTACGGTGACCATCTCACGCATACGTGACTGTTACGTGCTGCGCATAAAATCGTAAAATCAACTTCAACACTTTCTGAGGCAACTGATACCTATTGTACAATTCAAGGACAGGTAAACAAAATTTTTCCCTGTTTTCTTACCAGGGTCATGAAAACATTGAACCAATTTTGACGACCGCGCGAGTCAAAAGTCAATTTTAGGTTTAATCGCTGCGCAAAAATATAAAATTCAGAAGCAACCGTTTGCTGTTGCGGAAACTTTTTCCGATAAAAAAATCTAGAAGTAGGCCATAAAGATACAATAAGATGTAAGAATAACTAAAAATCAATTCCTTCTTTGATAGGGTAGAAAACATTGTGGGAAAAGGAGAAAATGCTGGTGACCTGCATTGTCTCCTTTCCTCAGATTATTTTCAAAAGCCTTCTCTTTCAGGGGTGTTCAAAGGCATCATTGTGCGGTAAAAGGTTAATAAGAATAAACAGATATCCCCCCCATCATCAGCCAATCAAATCTCTTCCCTCTCTGAAATTATCCAATCAGAGAAGCTTTAAGGAAATCAGAATGAAAACCAACAGCCAATCAGAGAAGACTTTAGAAATTTCAACAGCCAATCAGAGAGCTTCAAATTCGCGCCAAAATGGCGCCCTAATTTATCGATTTAAAACAGTAAAAAAAACGGCATAAAAGTGGATTTAAAGTCTTCTTTAAAGGCTGCTGTGCAGTTCTTGGCAAACTGCCATCCACATATGCCAGATTTCATTGAAAATAGGCACACATTTAAGAAAATAGGGGCGTAGAAGGCCATGTTTTGGTCTTTTCAAGCCTCTTGCAAGAATTACTTCCCTTTATTCCTCGATGCACCCCCCCCCTCCCCAGCTCATATGTTTTGGTCTTTACAAGCCTCTTGCAAGAATTACTTCCCTTTAACCCTCGATGCACCCCCTCCCCAGCCCTTTACTGGATTTGCTTTTTTAACTCAGCCCACAAGAAATGCTGCACATTGAAACTTTCAATAGACCAAAGTGATCAATGAACAGTGAAAAAAAACAAAAAAAAAAAAACAACAGAAATTAATGCGACAAGTGGCTAAAAAAAGACTGAAAACTCTTTTCAGTTACTTCCTATTGCATATATCAAACAATGGCAACTGAAGTGTAATTTTTCTAATCTCTTCAATCCGCAACAAGAAACCCAGTGACATTGACTACCGTCTCATGTTTTGGTCTTTTCAAGCCCCTTGCAAGAATTACTTCCCTTTAACCCTCGATGCACACCCCCCCGCCCCCCATCCCCAGCCCTTTACTTGATTTGCTTTTCTAACTCAGCCTACAAGAAATGCTGCACATTGAAACTTTCAATAGACCAAGGTGATCAATGTACAGTGTAAAAAGAAAAACCAGAAATTAATGCGACAAGTGGCTAAAAAAAGACTGAAATCTCTTTCAGTAACTTGCTATTGCATATATCAAACAGTGGCAACTGAAGTGTAATTTTTCTAATCTCTTCAAACCGCAACAAGAAACCCAGTTACGTTGACTACTGTCACATATGTGCCAGTTACGCTCATGCGAAAACCCCAGAAATGAATGTGACAAGTGGCTAAAAAAAGACTGAAGGCTCTTTCAGTAGCAACTGCTTCTTTTTGCATAAATCAAACAAAAGGAACTAAATTTTCAATGTGTATTTTTTTTCTCCAATCTCTTTATACTGTGACGACAAATCCATTTACGTTGACTACCGTCTCATAGGTGCCGGTTACGTGCCCGCGAAAATCGACTTATGGAACATTTCATAGCAGACGACACCTGTTGCTTAATAGGTCAAATATAGGGAACTTGGTTTCTAATATCTGTTTTTTATTTCTGCAATCTTTTTTTACCGTGACAACAAACCCTTTTAGGTTGTCTGTTGTCTCGCAGGTGCCACTTACGTATCCGCAAAAACATGAAAATCCGACTTACGGAATATTTTATAGCAGACGCCAACTGTTGCTTAAGTCAATTACATGGATTTTTCTTTTTCTTTTTCTCTCACTAGGGCCTTTGGTTTGGTTACGGTGACCATCTCACGCATACGTGACTGTTACGTGCTGCGCATAAAATCGTAAAATCAACTTCAACACTTTCTGAGGCAACTGATACCTATTGTACAATTCAAGGACAGGTAAACAAAATTTTTCCCTGTTTTCTTACCAGGGTCATGAAAACATTGAACCAATTTTGACGACCGCGCGAGTCAAAAGTCAATTTTAGGTTTAATCGCTGCGCAAAAATATAAAATTCAGAAGCAACCGTTTGCTGTTGCGGAAACTTTTTCCGATAAAAAAATCTAGAAGTAGGCCATAAAGATACAATAAGATGTAAGAATAACTAAAAATCAATTCCTTCTTTGATAGGGTAGAAAACATTGTGGGAAAAGGAGAAAATGCTGGTGACCTGCATTGTCTCCTTTCCTCAGATTATTTTCAAAAGCCTTCTCTTTCAGGGGTGTTCAAAGGCATCATTGTGCGGTAAAAGGTTAATAAGAATAAACAGATATCCCCCCCATCATCAGCCAATCAAATCTCTTCCCTCTCTGAAATTATCCAATCAGAGAAGCTTTAAGGAAATCAGAATGAAAACCAACAGCCAATCAGAGAAGACTTTAGAAATTTCAACAGCCAATCAGAGAGCTTCAAATTCGCGCCAAAATGGCGCCCTAATTTATCGATTTAAAACAGTAAAAAAAACGGCATAAAAGTGGATTTAAAGTCTTCTTTAAAGGCTGCTGTGCAGTTCTTGGCAAACTGCCATCCACATATGCCAGATTTCATTGAAAATAGGCACACATTTAAGAAAATAGGGGCGTAGAAGGCCATGTTTTGGTCTTTTCAAGCCTCTTGCAAGAATTACTTCCCTTTATTCCTCGATGCACCCCCCCCCTCCCCAGCTCATATGTTTTGGTCTTTACAAGCCTCTTGCAAGAATTACTTCCCTTTAACCCTCGATGCACCCCCTCCCCAGCCCTTTACTGGATTTGCTTTTTTAACTCAGCCCACAAGAAATGCTGCACATTGAAACTTTCAATAGACCAAAGTGATCAATGAACAGTGAAAAAAAACAAAAAAAAAAAAACAACAGAAATTAATGCGACAAGTGGCTAAAAAAAGACTGAAAACTCTTTTCAGTTACTTCCTATTGCATATATCAAACAATGGCAACTGAAGTGTAATTTTTCTAATCTCTTCAATCCGCAACAAGAAACCCAGTGACATTGACTACCGTCTCATGTTTTGGTCTTTTCAAGCCCCTTGCAAGAATTACTTCCCTTTAACCCTCGATGCACACCCCCCCCCCCATCCCCAGCCCTTTACTTGATTTGCTTTTCTAACTCAGCCTACAAGAAATGCTGCACATTGAAACTTTCAATAGACCAAGGTGATCAATGTACAGTGTAAAAAGAAAAACCAGAAATTAATGCGACAAGTGGCTAAAAAAAGACTGAAATCTCTTTCAGTAACTTGCTATTGCATATATCAAACAGTGGCAACTGAAGTGTAATTTTTCTAATCTCTTCAAACCGCAACAAGAAACCCAGTTACGTTGACTACTGTCACATATGTGCCAGTTACGCTCATGCGAAAACCCCAGAAATGAATGTGACAAGTGGCTAAAAAAAGACTGAAGGCTCTTTCAGTAGCAACTGCTTCTTTTTGCATAAATCAAACAAAAGGAACTAAATTTTCAATGTGTATTTTTTTTCTCCAATCTCTTTATACTGTGACGACAAATCCATTTACGTTGACTACCGTCTCATAGGTGCCGGTTACGTGCCCGCGAAAATCGACTTATGGAACATTTCATAGCAGACGACACCTGTTGCTTAATAGGTCAAATATAGGGAACTTGGTTTCTAATATCTGTTTTTTATTTCTGCAATCTTTTTTTACCGTGACAACAAACCCTTTTAGGTTGTCTGTTGTCTCGCAGGTGCCACTTACGTATCCGCAAAAACATGAAAATCCGACTTACGGAATATTTTATAGCAGACGCCAACTGTTGCTTAAGTCAATTACATGGATTTTTCTTTTTCTTTTTCTCTCACTAGGGCCTTTGGTTTGGTTACGGTGACCATCTCACGCATACGTGACTGTTACGTGCTGCGCATAAAATCGTAAAATCAACTTCAACACTTTCTGAGGCAACTGATACCTATTGTACAATTCAAGGACAGGTAAACAAAATTTTTCCCTGTTTTCTTACCAGGGTCATGAAAACATTGAACCAATTTTGACAACCGCGCGAGTCAAAAGTCAATTTTAGGTTTAATCGCTGCGCAAAAATATAAAATTCAGAAGCAACCGTTTGCTGTTGCGGAAACTTTTTCCGATAAAAAAATCTAGAAGTAGGCCATAAAGATACAATAAGATGTAAGAATAACTAAAAATCAATTCCTTCTTTGATAGGGTAGAAAACATTGTGGGAAAAGGAGAAAATGCTGGTGACCTGCATTGTCTCCTTTCCTCAGATTATTTTCAAAAGCCTTCTCTTTCAGGGGTGTTCAAAGGCATCATTGTGCGGTAAAAGGTTAATAAGAATAAACAGATATCCCCCCCATCATCAGCCAATCAAATCTCTTCCCTCTCTGAAATTATCCAATCAGAGAAGCTTTAAGGAAATCAGAATGAAAACCAACAGCCAATCAGAGAAGACTTTAGAAATTTCAACAGCCAATCAGAGAGCTTCAAATTCGCGCCAAAATGGCGCCCTAATTTATCGATTTAAAACAGTAAAAAAAACGGCATAAAAGTGGATTTAAAGTCTTCTTTAAAGGCTGCTGTGCAGTTCTTGGCAAACTGCCATCCACATATGCCAGATTTCATTGAAAATAGGCACACATTTAAGAAAATAGGGGCGTAGAAGGCCATGTTTTGGTCTTTTCAAGCCTCTTGCAAGAATTACTTCCCTTTATTCCTCGATGCACCCCCCCCCTCCCCAGCTCATATGTTTTGGTCTTTACAAGCCTCTTGCAAGAATTACTTCCCTTTAACCCTCGATGCACCCCCTCCCCAGCCCTTTACTGGATTTGCTTTTTTAACTCAGCCCACAAGAAATGCTGCACATTGAAACTTTCAATAGACCAAAGTGATCAATGAACAGTGAAAAAAAACAAAAAAAAAAAAACAACAGAAATTAATGCGACAAGTGGCTAAAAAAAGACTGAAAACTCTTTTCAGTTACTTCCTATTGCATATATCAAACAATGGCAACTGAAGTGTAATTTTTCTAATCTCTTCAATCCGCAACAAGAAACCCAGTGACATTGACTACCGTCTCATGTTTTGGTCTTTTCAAGCCCCTTGCAAGAATTACTTCCCTTTAACCCTCGATGCACACCCCCCCCCCCATCCCCAGCCCTTTACTTGATTTGCTTTTCTAACTCAGCCTACAAGAAATGCTGCACATTGAAACTTTCAATAGACCAAGGTGATCAATGTACAGTGTAAAAAGAAAAACCAGAAATTAATGCGACAAGTGGCTAAAAAAAGACTGAAATCTCTTTCAGTAACTTGCTATTGCATATATCAAACAGTGGCAACTGAAGTGTAATTTTTCTAATCTCTTCAAACCGCAACAAGAAACCCAGTTACGTTGACTACTGTCACATATGTGCCAGTTACGCTCATGCGAAAACCCCAGAAATGAATGTGACAAGTGGCTAAAAAAAGACTGAAGGCTCTTTCAGTAGCAACTGCTTCTTTTTGCATAAATCAAACAAAAGGAACTAAATTTTCAATGTGTATTTTTTTTCTCCAATCTCTTTATACTGTGACGACAAATCCATTTACGTTGACTACCGTCTCATAGGTGCCGGTTACGTGCCCGCGAAAATCGACTTATGGAACATTTCATAGCAGACGACACCTGTTGCTTAATAGGTCAAATATAGGGAACTTGGTTTCTAATATCTGTTTTTTATTTCTGCAATCTTTTTTTACCGTGACAACAAACCCTTTTAGGTTGTCTGTTGTCTCGCAGGTGCCACTTACGTATCCGCAAAAACATGAAAATCCGACTTACGGAATATTTTATAGCAGACGCCAACTGTTGCTTAAGTCAATTACATGGATTTTTCTTTTTCTTTTTCTCTCACTAGGGCCTTTGGTTTGGTTACGGTGACCATCTCACGCATACGTGACTGTTACGTGCTGCGCATAAAATCGTAAAATCAACTTCAACACTTTCTGAGGCAACTGATACCTATTGTACAATTCAAGGACAGGTAAACAAAATTTTTCCCTGTTTTCTTACCAGGGTCATGAAAACATTGAACCAATTTTGACGACCGCGCGAGTCAAAAGTCAATTTTAGGTTTAATCGCTGCGCAAAAATATAAAATTCAGAAGCAACCGTTTGCTGTTGCGGAAACTTTTTCCGATAAAAAAATCTAGAAGTAGGCCATAAAGATACAATAAGATGTAAGAATAACTAAAAATCAATTCCTTCTTTGATAGGGTAGAAAACATTGTGGGAAAAGGAGAAAATGCTGGTGACCTGCATTGTCTCCTTTCCTCAGATTATTTTCAAAAGCCTTCTCTTTCAGGGGTGTTCAAAGGCATCATTGTGCGGTAAAAGGTTAATAAGAATAAACAGATATCCCCCCCATCATCAGCCAATCAAATCTCTTCCCTCTCTGAAATTATCCAATCAGAGAAGCTTTAAGGAAATCAGAATGAAAACCAACAGCCAATCAGAGAAGACTTTAGAAATTTCAACAGCCAATCAGAGAGCTTCAAATTCGCGCCAAAATGGCGCCCTAATTTATCGATTTAAAACAGTAAAAAAAACGGCATAAAAGTGGATTTAAAGTCTTCTTTAAAGGCTGCTGTGCAGTTCTTGGCAAACTGCCATCCACATATGCCAGATTTCATTGAAAATAGGCACACATTTAAGAAAATAGGGGCGTAGAAGGCCATGTTTTGGTCTTTTCAAGCCTCTTGCAAGAATTACTTCCCTTTATTCCTCGATGCACCCCCCCCCCTCCCCAGCTCATATGTTTTGGTCTTTACAAGCCTCTTGCAAGAATTACTTCCCTTTAACCCTCGATGCACCCCCTCCCCAGCCCTTTACTGGATTTGCTTTTTTAACTCAGCCCACAAGAAATGCTGCACATTGAAACTTTCAATAGACCAAAGTGATCAATGAACAGTGAAAAAAAACAAAAAAAAAAAAACAACAGAAATTAATGCGACAAGTGGCTAAAAAAAGACTGAAAACTCTTTTCAGTTACTTCCTATTGCATATATCAAACAATGGCAACTGAAGTGTAATTTTTCTAATCTCTTCAATCCGCAACAAGAAACCCAGTGACATTGACTACCGTCTCATGTTTTGGTCTTTTCAAGCCCCTTGCAAGAATTACTTCCCTTTAACCCTCGATGCACACCCCCCCCCCCCATCCCCAGCCCTTTACTTGATTTGCTTTTCTAACTCAGCCTACAAGAAATGCTGCACATTGAAACTTTCAATAGACCAAGGTGATCAATGTACAGTGTAAAAAGAAAAACCAGAAATTAATGCGACAAGTGGCTAAAAAAAGACTGAAATCTCTTTCAGTAACTTGCTATTGCATATATCAAACAGTGGCAACTGAAGTGTAATTTTTCTAATCTCTTCAAACCGCAACAAGAAACCCAGTTACGTTGACTACTGTCACATATGTGCCAGTTACGCTCATGCGAAAACCCCAGAAATGAATGTGACAAGTGGCTAAAAAAAGACTGAAGGCTCTTTCAGTAGCAACTGCTTCTTTTTGCATAAATCAAACAAAAGGAACTAAATTTTCAATGTGTATTTTTTTTCTCCAATCTCTTTATACTGTGACGACAAATCCATTTACGTTGACTACCGTCTCATAGGTGCCGGTTACGTGCCCGCGAAAATCGACTTATGGAACATTTCATAGCAGACGACACCTGTTGCTTAATAGGTCAAATATAGGGAACTTGGTTTCTAATATCTGTTTTTTATTTCTGCAATCTTTTTTTACCGTGACAACAAACCCTTTTAGGTTGTCTGTTGTCTCGCAGGTGCCACTTACGTATCCGCAAAAACATGAAAATCCGACTTACGGAATATTTTATAGCAGACGCCAACTGTTGCTTAAGTCAATTACATGGATTTTTCTTTTTCTTTTTCTCTCACTAGGGCCTTTGGTTTGGTTACGGTGACCATCTCACGCATACGTGACTGTTACGTGCTGCGCATAAAATCGTAAAATCAACTTCAACACTTTCTGAGGCAACTGATACCTATTGTACAATTCAAGGACAGGTAAACAAAATTTTTCCCTGTTTTCTTACCAGGGTCATGAAAACATTGAACCAATTTTGACGACCGCGCGAGTCAAAAGTCAATTTTAGGTTTAATCGCTGCGCAAAAATATAAAATTCAGAAGCAACCGTTTGCTGTTGCGGAAACTTTTTCCGATAAAAAAATCTAGAAGTAGGCCATAAAGATACAATAAGATGTAAGAATAACTAAAAATCAATTCCTTCTTTGATAGGGTAGAAAACATTGTGGGAAAAGGAGAAAATGCTGGTGACCTGCATTGTCTCCTTTCCTCAGATTATTTTCAAAAGCCTTCTCTTTCAGGGGTGTTCAAAGGCATCATTGTGCGGTAAAAGGTTAATAAGAATAAACAGATATCCCCCCCATCATCAGCCAATCAAATCTCTTCCCTCTCTGAAATTATCCAATCAGAGAAGCTTTAAGGAAATCAGAATGAAAACCAACAGCCAATCAGAGAAGACTTTAGAAATTTCAACAGCCAATCAGAGAGCTTCAAATTCGCGCCAAAATGGCGCCCTAATTTATCGATTTAAAACAGTAAAAAAAACGGCATAAAAGTGGATTTAAAGTCTTCTTTAAAGGCTGCTGTGCAGTTCTTGGCAAACTGCCATCCACATATGCCAGATTTCATTGAAAATAGGCACACATTTAAGAAAATAGGGGCGTAGAAGGCCATGTTTTGGTCTTTTCAAGCCTCTTGCAAGAATTACTTCCCTTTATTCCTCGATGCACCCCCCCCTCCCCAGCTCATATGTTTTGGTCTTTACAAGCCTCTTGCAAGAATTACTTCCCTTTAACCCTCGATGCACCCCCTCCCCAGCCCTTTACTGGATTTGCTTTTTTAACTCAGCCCACAAGAAATGCTGCACATTGAAACTTTCAATAGACCAAAGTGATCAATGAACAGTGAAAAAAAACAAAAAAAAAAAAACAACAGAAATTAATGCGACAAGTGGCTAAAAAAAGACTGAAAACTCTTTTCAGTTACTTCCTATTGCATATATCAAACAATGGCAACTGAAGTGTAATTTTTCTAATCTCTTCAATCCGCAACAAGAAACCCAGTGACATTGACTACCGTCTCATGTTTTGGTCTTTTCAAGCCCCTTGCAAGAATTACTTCCCTTTAACCCTCGATGCACACCCCCCCCCCCCCATCCCCAGCCCTTTACTTGATTTGCTTTTCTAACTCAGCCTACAAGAAATGCTGCACATTGAAACTTTCAATAGACCAAGGTGATCAATGTACAGTGTAAAAAGAAAAACCAGAAATTAATGCGACAAGTGGCTAAAAAAAGACTGAAATCTCTTTCAGTAACTTGCTATTACATATATCAAACAGTGGCAACTGAAGTGTAATTTTTCTAATCTCTTCAAACCGCAACAAGAAACCCAGTTACGTTGACTACTGTCACATATGTGCCAGTTACGCTCATGCGAAAACCCCAGAAATGAATGTGACAAGTGGCTAAAAAAAGACTGAAGGCTCTTTCAGTAGCAACTGCTTCTTTTTGCATAAATCAAACAAAAGGAACTAAATTTTCAATGTGTATTTTTTTTCTCCAATCTCTTTATACTGTGACGACAAATCCATTTACGTTGACTACCGTCTCATAGGTGCCGGTTACGTGCCCGCGAAAATCGACTTATGGAACATTTCATAGCAGACGACACCTGTTGCTTAATAGGTCAAATATAGGGAACTTGGTTTCTAATATCTGTTTTTTATTTCTGCAATCTTTTTTTACCGTGACAACAAACCCTTTTAGGTTGTCTGTTGTCTCGCAGGTGCCACTTACGTATCCGCAAAAACATGAAAATCCGACTTACGGAATATTTTATAGCAGACGCCAACTGTTGCTTAAGTCAATTACATGGATTTTTCTTTTTCTTTTTCTCTCACTAGGGCCTTTGGTTTGGTTACGGTGACCATCTCACGCATACGTGACTGTTACGTGCTGCGCATAAAATCGTAAAATCAACTTCAACACTTTCTGAGGCAACTGATACCTATTGTACAATTCAAGGACAGGTAAACAAAATTTTTCCCTGTTTTCTTACCAGGGTCATGAAAACATTGAACCAATTTTGACAACCGCGCGAGTCAAAAGTCAATTTTAGGTTTAATCGCTGCGCAAAAATATAAAATTCAGAAGCAACCGTTTGCTGTTGCGGAAACTTTTTCCGATAAAAAAATCTAGAAGTAGGCCATAAAGATACAATAAGATGTAAGAATAACTAAAAATCAATTCCTTCTTTGATAGGGTAGAAAACATTGTGGGAAAAGGAGAAAATGCTGGTGACCTGCATTGTCTCCTTTCCTCAGATTATTTTCAAAAGCCTTCTCTTTCAGGGGTGTTCAAAGGCATCATTGTGCGGTAAAAGGTTAATAAGAATAAACAGATATCCCCCCCATCATCAGCCAATCAAATCTCTTCCCTCTCTGAAATTATCCAATCAGAGAAGCTTTAAGGAAATCAGAATGAAAACCAACAGCCAATCAGAGAAGACTTTAGAAATTTCAACAGCCAATCAGAGAGCTTCAAATTCGCGCCAAAATGGCGCCCTAATTTATCGATTTAAAACAGTAAAAAAAACGGCATAAAAGTGGATTTAAAGTCTTCTTTAAAGGCTGCTGTGCAGTCCTTGGCAAACTGCCATCCACATATGCCAGATTTCATTGAAAATAGGCACACATTTAAGAAAATAGGGGCGTAGAAGGCCATGTTTTGGTCTTTTCAAGCCTCTTGCAAGAATTACTTCCCTTTATTCCTCGATGCACCCCCCCCCCTCCCCAGCTCATATGTTTTGGTCTTTACAAGCCTCTTGCAAGAATTACTTCCCTTTAACCCTCGATGCACCCCCTCCCCAGCCCTTTACTGGATTTGCTTTTTTAACTCAGCCCACAAGAAATGCTGCACATTGAAACTTTCAATAGACCAAAGTGATCAATGAACAGTGAAAAAAAACAAAAAAAAAAAAAAACAACAGAAATTAATGCGACAAGTGGCTAAAAAAAGACTGAAAACTCTTTTCAGTTACTTCCTATTGCATATATCAAACAATGGCAACTGAAGTGTAATTTTTCTAATCTCTTCAATCCGCAACAAGAAACCCAGTGACATTGACTACCGTCTCATGTTTTGGTCTTTTCAAGCCCCTTGCAAGAATTACTTCCCTTTAACCCTCGATGCACACCCCCCCCCCATCCCCAGCCCTTTACTTGATTTGCTTTTCTAACTCAGCCTACAAGAAATGCTGCACATTGAAACTTTCAATAGACCAAGGTGATCAATGTACAGTGTAAAAAGAAAAACCAGAAATTAATGCGACAAGTGGCTAAAAAAAGACTGAAATCTCTTTCAGTAACTTGCTATTGCATATATCAAACAGTGGCAACTGAAGTGTAATTTTTCTAATCTCTTCAAACCGCAACAAGAAACCCAGTTACGTTGACTACTGTCACATATGTGCCAGTTACGCTCATGCGAAAACCCCAGAAATGAATGTGACAAGTGGCTAAAAAAAGACTGAAGGCTCTTTCAGTAGCAACTGCTTCTTTTTGCATAAATCAAACAAAAGGAACTAAATTTTCAATGTGTATTTTTTTTCTCCAATCTCTTTATACTGTGACGACAAATCCATTTACGTTGACTACCGTCTCATAGGTGCCGGTTACGTGCCCGCGAAAATCGACTTATGGAACATTTCATAGCAGACGACACCTGTTGCTTAATAGGTCAAATATAGGGAACTTGGTTTCTAATATCTGTTTTTTATTTCTGCAATCTTTTTTTACCGTGACAACAAACCCTTTTAGGTTGTCTGTTGTCTCGCAGGTGCCACTTACGTATCCGCAAAAACATGAAAATCCGACTTACGGAATATTTTATAGCAGACGCCAACTGTTGCTTAAGTCAATTACATGGATTTTTCTTTTTCTTTTTCTCTCACTAGGGCCTTTGGTTTGGTTACGGTGACCATCTCACGCATACGTGACTGTTACGTGCTGCGCATAAAATCGTAAAATCAACTTCAACACTTTCTGAGGCAACTGATACCTATTGTACAATTCAAGGACAGGTAAACAAAATTTTTCCCTGTTTTCTTACCAGGGTCATGAAAACATTGAACCAATTTTGACGACCGCGCGAGTCAAAAGTCAATTTTAGGTTTAATCGCTGCGCAAAAATATAAAATTCAGAAGCAACCGTTTGCTGTTGCGGAAACTTTTTCCGATAAAAAAATCTAGAAGTAGGCCATAAAGATACAATAAGATGTAAGAATAACTAAAAATCAATTCCTTCTTTGATAGGGTAGAAAACATTGTGGGAAAAGGAGAAAATGCTGGTGACCTGCATTGTCTCCTTTCCTCAGATTATTTTCAAAAGCCTTCTCTTTCAGGGGTGTTCAAAGGCATCATTGTGCGGTAAAAGGTTAATAAGAATAAACAGATATCCCCCCCATCATCAGCCAATCAAATCTCTTCCCTCTCTGAAATTATCCAATCAGAGAAGCTTTAAGGAAATCAGAATGAAAACCAACAGCCAATCAGAGAAGACTTTAGAAATTTCAACAGCCAATCAGAGAGCTTCAAATTCGCGCCAAAATGGCGCCCTAATTTATCGATTTAAAACAGTAAAAAAAACGGCATAAAAGTGGATTTAAAGTCTTCTTTAAAGGCTGCTGTGCAGTCCTTGGCAAACTGCCATCCACATATGCCAGATTTCATTGAAAATAGGCACACATTTAAGAAAATAGGGGCGTAGAAGGCCATGTTTTGGTCTTTTCAAGCCTCTTGCAAGAATTACTTCCCTTTATTCCTCGATGCACCCCCCCCCTCCCCAGCTCATATGTTTTGGTCTTTACAAGCCTCTTGCAAGAATTACTTCCCTTTAACCCTCGATGCACCCCCTCCCCAGCCCTTTACTGGATTTGCTTTTTTAACTCAGCCCACAAGAAATGCTGCACATTGAAACTTTCAATAGACCAAAGTGATCAATGAACAGTGAAAAAAAACAAAAAAAAAAAAAACAACAGAAATTAATGCGACAAGTGGCTAAAAAAAGACTGAAAACTCTTTTCAGTTACTTCCTATTGCATATATCAAACAATGGCAACTGAAGTGTAATTTTTCTAATCTCTTCAATCCGCAACAAGAAACCCAGTGACATTGACTACCGTCTCATGTTTTGGTCTTTTCAAGCCCCTTGCAAGAATTACTTCCCTTTAACCCTCGATGCACACCCCCCCCCCATCCCCAGCCCTTTACTTGATTTGCTTTTCTAACTCAGCCTACAAGAAATGCTGCACATTGAAACTTTCAATAGACCAAGGTGATCAATGTACAGTGTAAAAAGAAAAACCAGAAATTAATGCGACAAGTGGCTAAAAAAAGACTGAAATCTCTTTCAGTAACTTGCTATTGCATATATCAAACAGTGGCAACTGAAGTGTAATTTTTCTAATCTCTTCAAACCGCAACAAGAAACCCAGTTACGTTGACTACTGTCACATATGTGCCAGTTACGCTCATGCGAAAACCCCAGAAATGAATGTGACAAGTGGCTAAAAAAAGACTGAAGGCTCTTTCAGTAGCAACTGCTTCTTTTTGCATAAATCAAACAAAAGGAACTAAATTTTCAATGTGTATTTTTTTTCTCCAATCTCTTTATACTGTGACGACAAATCCATTTACGTTGACTACCGTCTCATAGGTGCCGGTTACGTGCCCGCGAAAATCGACTTATGGAACATTTCATAGCAGACGACACCTGTTGCTTAATAGGTCAAATATAGGGAACTTGGTTTCTAATATCTGTTTTTTATTTCTGCAATCTTTTTTTACCGTGACAACAAACCCTTTTAGGTTGTCTGTTGTCTCGCAGGTGCCACTTACGTATCCGCAAAAACATGAAAATCCGACTTACGGAATATTTTATAGCAGACGCCAACTGTTGCTTAAGTCAATTACATGGATTTTTCTTTTTCTTTTTCTCTCACTAGGGCCTTTGGTTTGGTTACGGTGACCATCTCACGCATACGTGACTGTTACGTGCTGCGCATAAAATCGTAAAATCAACTTCAACACTTTCTGAGGCAACTGATACCTATTGTACAATTCAAGGACAGGTAAACAAAATTTTTCCCTGTTTTCTTACCAGGGTCATGAAAACATTGAACCAATTTTGACGACCGCGCGAGTCAAAAGTCAATTTTAGGTTTAATCGCTGCGCAAAAATATAAAATTCAGAAGCAACCGTTTGCTGTTGCGGAAACTTTTTCCGATAAAAAAATCTAGAAGTAGGCCATAAAGATACAATAAGATGTAAGAATAACTAAAAATCAATTCCTTCTTTGATAGGGTAGAAAACATTGTGGGAAAAGGAGAAAATGCTGGTGACCTGCATTGTCTCCTTTCCTCAGATTATTTTCAAAAGCCTTCTCTTTCAGGGGTGTTCAAAGGCATCATTGTGCGGTAAAAGGTTAATAAGAATAAACAGATATCCCCCCCATCATCAGGCAATCAAATCTCTTCCCTCTCTGAAATTATCCAATCAGAGAAGCTTTAAGGAAATCAGAATGAAAACCAACAGCCAATCAGAGAAGACTTTAGAAATTTCAACAGCCAATCAGAGAGCTTCAAATTCGCGCCAAAATGGCGCCCTAATTTATCGATTTAAAACAGTAAAAAAAACGGCATAAAAGTGGATTTAAAGTCTTCTTTAAAGGCTGCTGTGCAGTCCTTGGCAAACTGCCATCCACATATGCCAGATTTCATTGAAAATAGGCACACATTTAAGAAAATAGGGGCGTAGAAGGCCATGTTTTGGTCTTTTCAAGCCTCTTGCAAGAATTACTTCCCTTTATTCCTCGATGCACCCCCCCCTCCCCAGCTCATATGTTTTGGTCTTTACAAGCCTCTTGCAAGAATTACTTCCCTTTAACCCTCGATGCACCCCCTCCCCAGCCCTTTACTGGATTTGCTTTTTTAACTCAGCCCACAAGAAATGCTGCACATTGAAACTTTCAATAGACCAAAGTGATCAATGAACAGTGAAAAAAAACAAAAAAAAAAAAAAACAACAGAAATTAATGCGACAAGTGGCTAAAAAAAGACTGAAAACTCTTTTCAGTTACTTCCTATTGCATATATCAAACAATGGCAACTGAAGTGTAATTTTTCTAATCTCTTCAATCCGCAACAAGAAACCCAGTGACATTGACTACCGTCTCATGTTTTGGTCTTTTCAAGCCCCTTGCAAGAATTACTTCCCTTTAACCCTCGATGCACACCCCCCCCCCCCATCCCCAGCCCTTTACTTGATTTGCTTTTCTAACTCAGCCTACAAGAAATGCTGCACATTGAAACTTTCAATAGACCAAGGTGATCAATGTACAGTGTAAAAAGAAAAACCAGAAATTAATGCGACAAGTGGCTAAAAAAAGACTGAAATCTCTTTCAGTAACTTGCTATTGCATATATCAAACAGTGGCAACTGAAGTGTAATTTTTCTAATCTCTTCAAACCGCAACAAGAAACCCAGTTACGTTGACTACTATCACATATGTGCCAGTTACGCTCATGCGAAAACCCCAGAAATGAATGTGACAAGTGGCTAAAAAAAGACTGAAGGCTCTTTCAGTAGCAACTGCTTCTTTTTGCATAAATCAAACAAAAGGAACTAAATTTTCAATGTGTATTTTTTTTCTCCAATCTCTTTATACTGTGACGACAAATCCATTTACGTTGACTACCGTCTCATAGGTGCCGGTTACGTGCCCGCGAAAATCGACTTATGGAACATTTCATAGCAGACGACACCTGTTGCTTAATAGGTCAAATATAGGGAACTTGGTTTCTAATATCTGTTTTTTATTTCTGCAATCTTTTTTTACCGTGACAACAAACCCTTTTAGGTTGTCTGTTGTCTCGCAGGTGCCACTTACGTATCCGCAAAAACATGAAAATCCGACTTACGGAATATTTTATAGCAGACGCCAACTGTTGCTTAAGTCAATTACATGGATTTTTCTTTTTCTTTTTCTCTCACTAGGGCCTTTGGTTTGGTTACGGTGACCATCTCACGCATACGTGACTGTTACGTGCTGCGCATAAAATCGTAAAATCAACTTCAACACTTTCTGAGGCAACTGATACCTATTGTACAATTCAAGGACAGGTAAACAAAATTTTTCCCTGTTTTCTTACCAGGGTCATGAAAACATTGAACCAATTTTGACGACCGCGCGAGTCAAAAGTCAATTTTAGGTTTAATCGCTGCGCAAAAATATAAAATTCAGAAGCAACCGTTTGCTGTTGCGGAAACTTTTTCCGATAAAAAAATCTAGAAGTAGGCCATAAAGATACAATAAGATGTAAGAATAACTAAAAATCAATTCCTTCTTTGATAGGGTAGAAAACATTGTGGGAAAAGGAGAAAATGCTGGTGACCTGCATTGTCTCCTTTCCTCAGATTATTTTCAAAAGCCTTCTCTTTCAGGGGTGTTCAAAGGCATCATTGTGCGGTAAAAGGTTAATAAGAATAAACAGATATCCCCCCCATCATCAGCCAATCAAATCTCTTCCCTCTCTGAAATTATCCAATCAGAGAAGCTTTAAGGAAATCAGAATGAAAACCAACAGCCAATCAGAGAAGACTTTAGAAATTTCAACAGCCAATCAGAGAGCTTCAAATTCGCGCCAAAATGGCGCCCTAATTTATCGATTTAAAACAGTAAAAAAAACGGCATAAAAGTGGATTTAAAGTCTTCTTTAAAGGCTGCTGTGCAGTCCTTGGCAAACTGCCATCCACATATGCCAGATTTCATTGAAAATAGGCACACATTTAAGAAAATAGGGGCGTAGAAGGCCATGTTTTGGTCTTTTCAAGCCTCTTGCAAGAATTACTTCCCTTTATTCCTCGATGCACCCCCCCCCCTCCCCAGCTCATATGTTTTGGTCTTTACAAGCCTCTTGCAAGAATTACTTCCCTTTAACCCTCGATGCACCCCCTCCCCAGCCCTTTACTGGATTTGCTTTTTTAACTCAGCCCACAAGAAATGCTGCACATTGAAACTTTCAATAGACCAAAGTGATCAATGAACAGTGAAAAAAAACAAAAAAAAAAAAAACAACAGAAATTAATGCGACAAGTGGCTAAAAAAAGACTGAAAACTCTTTTCAGTTACTTCCTATTGCATATATCAAACAATGGCAACTGAAGTGTAATTTTTCTAATCTCTTCAATCCGCAACAAGAAACCCAGTGACATTGACTACCGTCTCATGTTTTGGTCTTTTCAAGCCCCTTGCAAGAATTACTTCCCTTTAACCCTCGATGCACACCCCCCCCCCATCCCCAGCCCTTTACTTGATTTGCTTTTCTAACTCAGCCTACAAGAAATGCTGCACATTGAAACTTTCAATAGACCAAGGTGATCAATGTACAGTGTAAAAAGAAAAACCAGAAATTAATGCGACAAGTGGCTAAAAAAAGACTGAAATCTCTTTCAGTAACTTGCTATTGCATATATCAAACAGTGGCAACTGAAGTGTAATTTTTCTAATCTCTTCAAACCGCAACAAGAAACCCAGTTACGTTGACTACTGTCACATATGTGCCAGTTACGCTCATGCGAAAACCCCAGAAATGAATGTGACAAGTGGCTAAAAAAAGACTGAAGGCTCTTTCAGTAGCAACTGCTTCTTTTTGCATAAATCAAACAAAAGGAACTAAATTTTCAATGTGTATTTTTTTTCTCCAATCTCTTTATACTGTGACGACAAATCCATTTACGTTGACTACCGTCTCATAGGTGCCGGTTACGTGCCCGCGAAAATCGACTTATGGAACATTTCATAGCAGACGACACCTGTTGCTTAATAGGTCAAATATAGGGAACTTGGTTTCTAATATCTGTTTTTTATTTCTGCAATCTTTTTTTACCGTGACAACAAACCCTTTTAGGTTGTCTGTTGTCTCGCAGGTGCCACTTACGTATCCGCAAAAACATGAAAATCCGACTTACGGAATATTTTATAGCAGACGCCAACTGTTGCTTAAGTCAATTACATGGATTTTTCTTTTTCTTTTTCTCTCACTAGGGCCTTTGGTTTGGTTACGGTGACCATCTCACGCATACGTGACTGTTACGTGCTGCGCATAAAATCGTAAAATCAACTTCAACACTTTCTGAGGCAACTGATACCTATTGTACAATTCAAGGACAGGTAAACAAAATTTTTCCCTGTTTTCTTACCAGGGTCATGAAAACATTGAACCAATTTTGACGACCGCGCGAGTCAAAAGTCAATTTTAGGTTTAATCGCTGCGCAAAAATATAAAATTCAGAAGCAACCGTTTGCTGTTGCGGAAACTTTTTCCGATAAAAAAATCTAGAAGTAGGCCATAAAGATACAATAAGATGTAAGAATAACTAAAAATCAATTCCTTCTTTGATAGGGTAGAAAACATTGTGGGAAAAGGAGAAAATGCTGGTGACCTGCATTGTCTCCTTTCCTCAGATTATTTTCAAAAGCCTTCTCTTTCAGGGGTGTTCAAAGGCATCATTGTGCGGTAAAAGGTTAATAAGAATAAACAGATATCCCCCCCATCATCAGCCAATCAAATCTCTTCCCTCTCTGAAATTATCCAATCAGAGAAGCTTTAAGGAAATCAGAATGAAAACCAACAGCCAATCAGAGAAGACTTTAGAAATTTCAACAGCCAATCAGAGAGCTTCAAATTCGCGCCAAAATGGCGCCCTAATTTATCGATTTAAAACAGTAAAAAAAACGGCATAAAAGTGGATTTAAAGTCTTCTTTAAAGGCTGCTGTGCAGTCCTTGGCAAACTGCCATCCACATATGCCAGATTTCATTGAAAATAGGCACACATTTAAGAAAATAGGGGCGTAGAAGGCCATGTTTTGGTCTTTTCAAGCCTCTTGCAAGAATTACTTCCCTTTATTCCTCGATGCACCCCCCCCCTCCCCAGCTCATATGTTTTGGTCTTTACAAGCCTCTTGCAAGAATTACTTCCCTTTAACCCTCGATGCACCCCCTCCCCAGCCCTTTACTGGATTTGCTTTTTTAACTCAGCCCACAAGAAATGCTGCACATTGAAACTTTCAATAGACCAAAGTGATCAATGAACAGTGAAAAAAAACAAAAAAAAAAAAAACAACAGAAATTAATGCGACAAGTGGCTAAAAAAAGACTGAAAACTCTTTTCAGTTACTTCCTATTGCATATATCAAACAATGGCAACTGAAGTGTAATTTTTCTAATCTCTTCAATCCGCAACAAGAAACCCAGTGACATTGACTACCGTCTCATGTTTTGGTCTTTTCAAGCCCCTTGCAAGAATTACTTCCCTTTAACCCTCGATGCACACCCCCCCCCCATCCCCAGCCCTTTACTTGATTTGCTTTTCTAACTCAGCCTACAAGAAATGCTGCACATTGAAACTTTCAATAGACCAAGGTGATCAATGTACAGTGTAAAAAGAAAAACCAGAAATTAATGCGACAAGTGGCTAAAAAAAGACTGAAATCTCTTTCAGTAACTTGCTATTGCATATATCAAACAGTGGCAACTGAAGTGTAATTTTTCTAATCTCTTCAAACCGCAACAAGAAACCCAGTTACGTTGACTACTGTCACATATGTGCCAGTTACGCTCATGCGAAAACCCCAGAAATGAATGTGACAAGTGGCTAAAAAAAGACTGAAGGCTCTTTCAGTAGCAACTGCTTCTTTTTGCATAAATCAAACAAAAGGAACTAAATTTTCAATGTGTATTTTTTTTCTCCAATCTCTTTATACTGTGACGACAAATCCATTTACGTTGACTACCGTCTCATAGGTGCCGGTTACGTGCCCGCGAAAATCGACTTATGGAACATTTCATAGCAGACGACACCTGTTGCTTAATAGGTCAAATATAGGGAACTTGGTTTCTAATATCTGTTTTTTATTTCTGCAATCTTTTTTTACCGTGACAACAAACCCTTTTAGGTTGTCTGTTGTCTCGCAGGTGCCACTTACGTATCCGCAAAAACATGAAAATCCGACTTACGGAATATTTTATAGCAGACGCCAACTGTTGCTTAAGTCAATTACATGGATTTTTCTTTTTCTTTTTCTCTCACTAGGGCCTTTGGTTTGGTTACGGTGACCATCTCACGCATACGTGACTGTTACGTGCTGCGCATAAAATCGTAAAATCAACTTCAACACTTTCTGAGGCAACTGATACCTATTGTACAATTCAAGGACAGGTAAACAAAATTTTTCCCTGTTTTCTTACCAGGGTCATGAAAACATTGAACCAATTTTGACGACCGCGCGAGTCAAAAGTCAATTTTAGGTTTAATCGCTGCGCAAAAATATAAAATTCAGAAGCAACCGTTTGCTGTTGCGGAAACTTTTTCCGATAAAAAAATCTAGAAGTAGGCCATAAAGATACAATAAGATGTAAGAATAACTAAAAATCAATTCCTTCTTTGATAGGGTAGAAAACATTGTGGGAAAAGGAGAAAATGCTGGTGACCTGCATTGTCTCCTTTCCTCAGATTATTTTCAAAAGCCTTCTCTTTCAGGGGTGTTCAAAGGCATCATTGTGCGGTAAAAGGTTAATAAGAATAAACAGATATCCCCCCCATCATCAGCCAATCAAATCTCTTCCCTCTCTGAAATTATCCAATCAGAGAAGCTTTAAGGAAATCAGAATGAAAACCAACAGCCAATCAGAGAAGACTTTAGAAATTTCAACAGCCAATCAGAGAGCTTCAAATTCGCGCCAAAATGGCGCCCTAATTTATCGATTTAAAACAGTAAAAAAAACGGCATAAAAGTGGATTTAAAGTCTTCTTTAAAGGCTGCTGTGCAGTCCTTGGCAAACTGCCATCCACATATGCCAGATTTCATTGAAAATAGGCACACATTTAAGAAAATAGGGGCGTAGAAGGCCATGTTTTGGTCTTTTCAAGCCTCTTGCAAGAATTACTTCCCTTTATTCCTCGATGCACCCCCCCCCTCCCCAGCTCATATGTTTTGGTCTTTACAAGCCTCTTGCAAGAATTACTTCCCTTTAACCCTCGATGCACCCCCTCCCCAGCCCTTTACTGGATTTGCTTTTTTAACTCAGCCCACAAGAAATGCTGCACATTGAAACTTTCAATAGACCAAAGTGATCAATGAACAGTGAAAAAAAACAAAAAAAAAAAAAACAACAGAAATTAATGCGACAAGTGGCTAAAAAAAGACTGAAAACTCTTTTCAGTTACTTCCTATTGCATATATCAAACAATGGCAACTGAAGTGTAATTTTTCTAATCTCTTCAATCCGCAACAAGAAACCCAGTGACATTGACTACCGTCTCATGTTTTGGTCTTTTCAAGCCCCTTGCAAGAATTACTTCCCTTTAACCCTCGATGCACACCCCCCCCCCATCCCCAGCCCTTTACTTGATTTGCTTTTCTAACTCAGCCTACAAGAAATGCTGCACATTGAAACTTTCAATAGACCAAGGTGATCAATGTACAGTGTAAAAAGAAAAACCAGAAATTAATGCGACAAGTGGCTAAAAAAAGACTGAAATCTCTTTCAGTAACTTGCTATTGCATATATCAAACAGTGGCAACTGAAGTGTAATTTTTCTAATCTCTTCAAACCGCAACAAGAAACCCAGTTACGTTGACTACTGTCACATATGTGCCAGTTACGCTCATGCGAAAACCCCAGAAATGAATGTGACAAGTGGCTAAAAAAAGACTGAAGGCTCTTTCAGTAGCAACTGCTTCTTTTTGCATAAATCAAACAAAAGGAACTAAATTTTCAATGTGTATTTTTTTTCTCCAATCTCTTTATACTGTGACGACAAATCCATTTACGTTGACTACCGTCTCATAGGTGCCGGTTACGTGCCCGCGAAAATCGACTTATGGAACATTTCATAGCAGACGACACCTGTTGCTTAATAGGTCAAATATAGGGAACTTGGTTTCTAATATCTGTTTTTTATTTCTGCAATCTTTTTTTACCGTGACAACAAACCCTTTTAGGTTGTCTGTTGTCTCGCAGGTGCCACTTACGTATCCGCAAAAACATGAAAATCCGACTTACGGAATATTTTATAGCAGACGCCAACTGTTGCTTAAGTCAATTACATGGATTTTTCTTTTTCTTTTTCTCTCACTAGGGCCTTTGGTTTGGTTACGGTGACCATCTCACGCATACGTGACTGTTACGTGCTGCGCATAAAATCGTAAAATCAACTTCAACACTTTCTGAGGCAACTGATACCTATTGTACAATTCAAGGACAGGTAAACAAAATTTTTCCCTGTTTTCTTACCAGGGTCATGAAAACATTGAACCAATTTTGACGACCGCGCGAGTCAAAAGTCAATTTTAGGTTTAATCGCTGCGCAAAAATATAAAATTCAGAAGCAACCGTTTGCTGTTGCGGAAACTTTTTCCGATAAAAAAATCTAGAAGTAGGCCATAAAGATACAATAAGATGTAAGAATAACTAAAAATCAATTCCTTCTTTGATAGGGTAGAAAACATTGTGGGAAAAGGAGAAAATGCTGGTGACCTGCATTGTCTCCTTTCCTCAGATTATTTTCAAAAGCCTTCTCTTTCAGGGGTGTTCAAAGGCATCATTGTGCGGTAAAAGGTTAATAAGAATAAACAGATATCCCCCCCATCATCAGCCAATCAAATCTCTTCCCTCTCTGAAATTATCCAATCAGAGAAGCTTTAAGGAAATCAGAATGAAAACCAACAGCCAATCAGAGAAGACTTTAGAAATTTCAACAGCCAATCAGAGAGCTTCAAATTCGCGCCAAAATGGCGCCCTAATTTATCGATTTAAAACAGTAAAAAAAACGGCATAAAAGTGGATTTAAAGTCTTCTTTAAAGGCTGCTGTGCAGTCCTTGGCAAACTGCCATCCACATATGCCAGATTTCATTGAAAATAGGCACACATTTAAGAAAATAGGGGCGTAGAAGGCCATGTTTTGGTCTTTTCAAGCCTCTTGCAAGAATTACTTCCCTTTATTCCTCGATGCACCCCCCCCCTCCCCAGCTCATATGTTTTGGTCTTTACAAGCCTCTTGCAAGAATTACTTCCCTTTAACCCTCGATGCACCCCCTCCCCAGCCCTTTACTGGATTTGCTTTTTTAACTCAGCCCACAAGAAATGCTGCACATTGAAACTTTCAATAGACCAAAGTGATCAATGAACAGTGAAAAAAAACAAAAAAAAAAAAAACAACAGAAATTAATGCGACAAGTGGCTAAAAAAAGACTGAAAACTCTTTTCAGTTACTTCCTATTGCATATATCAAACAATGGCAACTGAAGTGTAATTTTTCTAATCTCTTCAATCCGCAACAAGAAACCCAGTGACATTGACTACCGTCTCATGTTTTGGTCTTTTCAAGCCCCTTGCAAGAATTACTTCCCTTTAACCCTCGATGCACACCCCCCCCCCATCCCCAGCCCTTTACTTGATTTGCTTTTCTAACTCAGCCTACAAGAAATGCTGCACATTGAAACTTTCAATAGACCAAGGTGATCAATGTACAGTGTAAAAAGAAAAACCAGAAATTAATGCGACAAGTGGCTAAAAAAAGACTGAAATCTCTTTCAGTAACTTGCTATTGCATATATCAAACAGTGGCAACTGAAGTGTAATTTTTCTAATCTCTTCAAACCGCAACAAGAAACCCAGTTACGTTGACTACTGTCACATATGTGCCAGTTACGCTCATGCGAAAACCCCAGAAATGAATGTGACAAGTGGCTAAAAAAAGACTGAAGGCTCTTTCAGTAGCAACTGCTTCTTTTTGCATAAATCAAACAAAAGGAACTAAATTTTCAATGTGTATTTTTTTTCTCCAATCTCTTTATACTGTGACGACAAATCCATTTACGTTGACTACCGTCTCATAGGTGCCGGTTACGTGCCCGCGAAAATCGACTTATGGAACATTTCATAGCAGACGACACCTGTTGCTTAATAGGTCAAATATAGGGAACTTGGTTTCTAATATCTGTTTTTTATTTCTGCAATCTTTTTTTACCGTGACAACAAACCCTTTTAGGTTGTCTGTTGTCTCGCAGGTGCCACTTACGTATCCGCAAAAACATGAAAATCCGACTTACGGAATATTTTATAGCAGACGCCAACTGTTGCTTAAGTCAATTACATGGATTTTTCTTTTTCTTTTTCTCTCACTAGGGCCTTTGGTTTGGTTACGGTGACCATCTCACGCATACGTGACTGTTACGTGCTGCGCATAAAATCGTAAAATCAACTTCAACACTTTCTGAGGCAACTGATACCTATTGTACAATTCAAGGACAGGTAAACAAAATTTTTCCCTGTTTTCTTACCAGGGTCATGAAAACATTGAACCAATTTTGACGACCGCGCGAGTCAAAAGTCAATTTTAGGTTTAATCGCTGCGCAAAAATATAAAATTCAGAAGCAACCGTTTGCTGTTGCGGAAACTTTTTCCGATAAAAAAATCTAGAAGTAGGCCATAAAGATACAATAAGATGTAAGAATAACTAAAAATCAATTCCTTCTTTGATAGGGTAGAAAACATTGTGGGAAAAGGAGAAAATGCTGGTGACCTGCATTGTCTCCTTTCCTCAGATTATTTTCAAAAGCCTTCTCTTTCAGGGGTGTTCAAAGGCATCATTGTGCGGTAAAAGGTTAATAAGAATAAACAGATATCCCCCCCATCATCAGCCAATCAAATCTCTTCCCTCTCTGAAATTATCCAATCAGAGAAGCTTTAAGGAAATCAGAATGAAAACCAACAGCCAATCAGAGAAGACTTTAGAAATTTCAACAGCCAATCAGAGAGCTTCAAATTCGCGCCAAAATGGCGCCCTAATTTATCGATTTAAAACAGTAAAAAAAACGGCATAAAAGTGGATTTAAAGTCTTCTTTAAAGGCTGCTGTGCAGTCCTTGGCAAACTGCCATCCACATATGCCAGATTTCATTGAAAATAGGCACACATTTAAGAAAATAGGGGCGTAGAAGGCCATGTTTTGGTCTTTTCAAGCCTCTTGCAAGAATTACTTCCCTTTATTCCTCGATGCACCCCCCCCCTCCCCAGCTCATATGTTTTGGTCTTTACAAGCCTCTTGCAAGAATTACTTCCCTTTAACCCTCGATGCACCCCCTCCCCAGCCCTTTACTGGATTTGCTTTTTTAACTCAGCCCACAAGAAATGCTGCACATTGAAACTTTCAATAGACCAAAGTGATCAATGAACAGTGAAAAAAAACAAAAAAAAAAAAAACAACAGAAATTAATGCGACAAGTGGCTAAAAAAAGACTGAAAACTCTTTTCAGTTACTTCCTATTGCATATATCAAACAATGGCAACTGAAGTGTAATTTTTCTAATCTCTTCAATCCGCAACAAGAAACCCAGTGACATTGACTACCGTCTCATGTTTTGGTCTTTTCAAGCCCCTTGCAAGAATTACTTCCCTTTAACCCTCGATGCACACCCCCCCCCCCCATCCCCAGCCCTTTACTTGATTTGCTTTTCTAACTCAGCCTACAAGAAATGCTGCACATTGAAACTTTCAATAGACCAAGGTGATCAATGTACAGTGTAAAAAGAAAAACCAGAAATTAATGCGACAAGTGGCTAAAAAAAGACTGAAATCTCTTTCAGTAACTTGCTATTGCATATATCAAACAGTGGCAACTGAAGTGTAATTTTTCTAATCTCTTCAAACCGCAACAAGAAACCCAGTTACGTTGACTACTGTCACATATGTGCCAGTTACGCTCATGCGAAAACCCCAGAAATGAATGTGACAAGTGGCTAAAAAAAGACTGAAGGCTCTTTCAGTAGCAACTGCTTCTTTTTGCATAAATCAAACAAAAGGAACTAAATTTTCAATGTGTATTTTTTTTCTCCAATCTCTTTATACTGTGACGACAAATCCATTTACGTTGACTACCGTCTCATAGGTGCCGGTTACGTGCCCGCGAAAATCGACTTATGGAACATTTCATAGCAGACGACACCTGTTGCTTAATAGGTCAAATATAGGGAACTTGGTTTCTAATATCTGTTTTTTATTTCTGCAATCTTTTTTTACCGTGACAACAAACCCTTTTAGGTTG